>JAFBJZ010000220.1:0-600000 GCA_016785225.1 Psettodes erumei | reverse complement strand
ACATTATTAATTATACCAACACAACACACTGCAGTATTACTACTGAGTGGTGGCCTGCTGCTGGTGAAGGTAGCAGCTTTAAATATTTACCTCTGCCAAGGATATTATTAGGATGTTGTGTTTTTGGTTGGATCTGTTTGTTTGTTAGCAGGATTTCATGAAACATGAAGGAGGGATTTCATGAAATGTTTTTACGAGAGGTGGTAATCCATTTGCATATTAGGAGTCATCCAGATCAGTATTTGGATCCAGGACATTTTTGAAGGATTCTTCACCAACGTAAGATTGGGCAAAATTACATATTCCTTCACCTTCATATCTTCATAAATGCATAAATATTGCCATAATAAATTGGGGGACAATATTTTGGCTGCACTAAAGAAAATTATGTTATATATTTACATGATAAATACAGGGGCGATGTGGTGCTGTGTCACCTAACAGCATGAAGGTTCTGGTGGGTCCTCTCTGTGGCTGTAAGGGTTTGGTCCAGCTTCCTCCCACTCCACCAGAAACATGCAGTGACTGTGACTGTGTGAATGTGTTAGTCCTGTGACAGACTGGTGATGTGTCCAGGGTGTACCCCACCCTCACCCAGAGTTGGCTGGGATTGACTCCAGCACCCCAGCTACTCTGAATGAATAATATAAACCAGTAAATGGATGGATGATAAAAAATAATATAATATTACTAAAATAATAAAGTAATATTTACTGCATGCCAGGGGCATATGCTTCCACAAATGTTATATAGGAGTTTTTAATGATTTACATGATAAAAGACAATTTGGACAATTTGGTAAAATTTTTAATTATGGGAAATATTCAGGCTTGGCAGAGCACTCTTGGTGTAAGAGTGATCTCTTTTCACCTAACCTTCATTTTAACCGCATGGTAGGCTGAAACTTAATTATTTCTGGGATGGCTGTCTCATTGCATGTAACTCATATGAAAACTTGAAACGTGAATGACCAACCTTTAACCTAATATTTGGGACCTGAACCTGGTGGTGAGCAATGGAGGCTCACCACGCATAACCAAGTTTCGACCACATGGCTTTCTTTGTCTTGGAGACAAAGGAAAGCACCGGAACCTTAAAGTCCCACAACCTTCCAGGTGTGAAATCCGATCCAGCAGCCACCACTGGATGACTGTGGCATGTGACCTCTGAGGTCATCAAGTCATATAAAGGCTGTGCTCAGCCTTTATTCGCTCTCTTCTCTTGAAGCTCTTCTCTTCTCTTCTCCAAGCCCTGGAACCACTCTCCAGGGATCCCCAGCTGTGCAGCTGCAGCTGGCTGTCTGAGGTAGCTTGCTGACCAAAGCAGATCCTCAGACCTTTCCTCACAGCAGCGACGCGAGAGCCTGCTGAGGAACGATCAAGATCCGGCAAACAAAATCCATTAGCCAACAACACAAGGTTTGTAGGCTAATCCTCCATACAACAGGAGCCACACAGCGAGTTAGCACCGAGCTGCTAACCAACTACGTCAAAGGAGCGGCCAGTTTCCTCCAGCATCTGCCATCAGGACCACACAGCAAAGACTGCCTTCCAACATTGGAATTCTAACTCTCTCAGCTTGGCCCTTCCATCAGGAACCACCAGCCAAAGGAGCAACACACCAGAGAGTTTCTCTCACATCAGAACTGGTAACACCAACTGGGCCTAGTCAAGCTAAGATAAGCTAAGCTAAAGATAAATCAAGGACTGTGATTTGATGTATTTGTGTTTACTGAGTGTTGTGATCAGTTTGGTAGACCGGTTATTGTATTGTTGGCTCTGCCACATTGTTAAGTAGATGTAGTTAGGTTACGCTTGCATGCTAACTAACCATCCTTCCTCTAACCTGGCACCTCATGAAACACACACACACACACACACACACACACACACACACACACACACACACACCAGCACATGGTCTGAGTGCCTCCACAGATCTTCTTTGTTCAGGGCCTCCAGGCCTCAGCAGCCATTTTGACACACACACACACACACACACACACACACACACCTGTAGTAGAAAGTACACTGTAGCTAGATTGTATGTTTCCTTTTCTCTTATTCTTGTTAATAAATGATTATTTAACATACCTGTTGTCTGTTTAATGTTGCACAAGAGTGAATTCCGCCAACCTCTACACGGTCAAGAACTCCAAATTCCTTCTACCTAAACTAGTTGTTAATCTGGTAATTTTGGTTCTAGTTATTAAATTAATTATTAATCAGAGTTCCAAATTGACAATTTAGTACTAGTTATGAGATTGATTTAATAAATTGGCTATCTTTCCCTTGTAACAAGGGTGGTGCCCCGAGGTGATCTAATGTATTAGTTTCTCTCTCACTTTCACCACATGATGGCACATTGTACTGTAACCCAAGTGTTGGAGGTCTGATCCCTATAACACCCATATACGGTATGTGCTGTGTCAAAATATCCGTTTGTTAAACTATGAACTCCGGATACTGTGCATATGTATTATTTATACGCTATGTATTTTTAATGTTACCATGTTTTGTGTTTAACCCAGCTCTACAGAGGAATTTAGCTTTATTAAGCATATGTCTGCAACTTTTTTTGGTTCAGTGTCATTGCTCTCATCAACTTCTGTTATCACAGCAGCAGCAGTTGCTCTCAATGAAGGGAAAAAAAACTTGCAGTAAGGTGATAACATGTCAGTGTTGTCATTTCCACTTCCCTCCACTCAAGAGGACACAAAACAATTAATACACCTTTATGTTGGACCTGTACTGAAAACAGTGTTGTATTTCTATGGCTTGGATTAAATAATAGATAAAAACAATGATCAGAGTGCGGCATAAATGTGTTAGGACTCTGTCCTCCCCTTTTTCCCTATGCTTTGGGGCTTTACCTCCCTGGTGTGTGCTGTCTGGGTGTAAGGGTTTGTGTTCACAACTGTTCAATCAAGACTTCAACCCTGTGCATTCTCTAAGACTCTGCCAGATCATTCAGTTACCTTTGTGATCTTCTCTTTTTCCTTCCAAGCTGTTAGCTTCCATGTCTGGTTTGTCTTTCTTACCTAATCCTGCATGGCCGCTTCCTGGTTCCAGACCCGCTTCGTGTGCCACCACCTGACCGACTCATCTGCCAGGTTCCTGTTCCCCATTCAGAGCCGACTCGCTCTGTCAGCTCCTTCGAGCCATGGCGCTGCCACACTCACTACCTTGCAAGCTGTCTTCTCATTCACAGCGAGTGTATTATCTACATTAGGGGTACTGACTGACTAGCTCTAGGTTATCTCATATGTTGTAATGGAAGTCTCTTTTAACTGGAACTGTTTCTTTGAGAGATAGTAGTTCCAATAAAATAACTTTTGGGATTCTGAGACATTTTTTTGGATAATGATTTTTTTAAATGTCATATTTAAATGCTGTGATCAGCACATTTAACTTTAGTGTATAGAGCTTGAGGCAGAAATCTCAGAGATATTCCAAAACATAGACAAATGAAAACAGAATTATTGACAATGACTGTCCCTCTGGAGCTATGTGTGTGTAGCTGCATTGCATGCTGAGACTGAAGTCTACTGAGACTGACGGGAAGGTTGATATTGACGCTGCTGGTGATCATTTTAATCCCTCCCCACACATCCCCCATCGGAGGATGCCCCATTGTGGGGTGTGTGTCTATTGCTCCTGTTCACACGACATGTTGGAGCTAATGTTGGGTGACACTCAGACACCCTGGCTGATGTGTTTTGGCACTGCGAAGATCCCAGCTGTGCATTTACATATGCAATGACCCAGATTAGCATCCCTCCTCACACTCCATCAACATTGATTAGAACAGCACCGTTAAAGGAAAGCCTATCCAGCGCATGTCCCTTGACCACAGCCACCTCTGCATGTGAGTGTGTGGGCTATGTTCAAATTGATTGCTCACTGACTTGACAATGACAGATAAGTAGGTAAAGTTTGAATGAGCATTAATTACAGAATTCATCCCCCCAAAACATACATTTAAATTTCAAAATATTATTTTTCTGGTCTACTGCAAGTTATTTCATTATACATATATATAGACATAAATAGTCACTCAGCTCCAGGGTATCTCATGACACGGACAACTTTGGTTTACTGTTGACATATCATACCTCTGAGATTTCTTTCACCTCCATTGTTGTATGGAGAACCAAATAGTTCCCATCATGTTCTGCAGTCTGTACAGTCTAACCAATGAGGTGTTTCTTGAAGGAACATACTATTTGTAACTTGGGTGAACTGACCATGTAAGTCAGACTGAAGGCAAGTCTTTCAAAATACTGCACTCATGTGCTCAGTAAGACATTAGGAGAACTTATTATAGAGAGAAAAATAAAACTTACTTTACCTCGTGAAAAAATTCATGAAAAAAAATGTAAATGTTTTTTCAAGGCTTTATTAGTTTCTTAATATGCTTCTTCTTTGAGAGCTATTTCATTTCAAATGGACAGGATGTTATTGGATAACAGGGTCTGTCAGTGTCATATTTAAAAATTGAGCCTGTTGTCATTTTAAAAATATGCTTCATTTGTATCCCAAATAATTGTTATAACAATAATTGAATTACAATTTTGTCATTTAGTGTAAACAAGGTAGGAGAGGAGGGGTTACATTATACTTCCTCAAGCAAAGACCAAGGTTACGTGTAGCGGCAACTCTCAGTGGAATATTCTGAATACATGTTGTTGGGGGAAAACAAACACTGCTTTATATAATTGAGCTAAAATGAAAAGGAGAAGAAAAGATAAATAAAAAACAACTTAATAGAGCCCATGCTCTAAAACCAAGTGTCACAGCAGCAGAAAGAAAAGAAAAAAACCCAAACCCTGTATAAGCATCTGCTATGCACAAAACAAAGCATGAAAAAACTGCCTGTAATGTACATACACCAAACATAAAGAGAACAAAAGATCAGTGATGTAAATACTGTACTTAAGTACAGTTTTGAGGTCCTAATTGAGGAGTTCTGTTTTATGCTCCTCCACCAATTTCAGAGGGAAATATACTTTTGACTGCACTACATTTATCCCACAGCTATAGATAGTAGCTACTGTTATCCAGTGTTTCACCAATAAGCAAAGATCAGAGAATATTTAAAAACTGTAAGACTCAGTTTTTATTCTTTTCCATTAATCATCTCATGATCCTTAAGAGTCAACATTTGGTTAGGAATCACCAGATTTTTAGTTTGAATTTGATGCCTGGCTAACTGCTGGGGAATATTCTCAACATGATCAAATTATTCATTAAGTCAGTCTAACATTCATTCACAGTTATTTATAGTTGACTAATGTATGCACACTTCCCATCATAGTAATAGTGAAACAAGCTACTGTAAAATGCTGTTTATGCAGTGATGCCATGGGATTTCCAATTTTGTTAATGTATTAATATATCTGCAGCATTTGCTTTACTTTTATTTTTAATATTTTATGTACATTTCAGTGTTGATAATTCTGTACTTATATGCTCTAAAATACAAGGTTGTTACTTGTAATTGATCTTTTTTTCATTGTTAGTTGCTTTCAGTGGTATTTTTACTTCAGTAAAGTTTCTAGGTGCTTCTTCCAGCAGTGCAAAAAATAAGAGGAAAAAAGAGGAAGCAAGGACATTATAACCAATATTTCAATACAAAAATGGCATTTGACAGTTTGGAACCAGATTGGGTGTAAAATATATACTAGTATGTAATGGAAAGATTAGGATTTTTTTACTTCATATGCATAAACAGGGTGGTATCCACATGGCGAAAAGCTTCAGAGCCTGCTGATGAGCACAAAAATGCACATGTGCATATCTGCCACTCAGAGTGTGAGTTACACTGGTGCAGGGGAAAGTGGGGGTATATAGGGGCAAAGACGCAGCTAGATTACTGCTTGTCATTAGCGGCATATGCTACCATTCATTAACTAATTGCACTTTATTATGATGTAATTACATGTCTACATTGTATGATGACAAAAACTAAGCTGTGGCTCTGCAGCCAGAGCCGTCCCTGCACTCCATGCAGTAATTGCCCTCTTGGCTTTGATGAATAAGGAGATGATTAACCTTAATTCCCAAACAGCATTCTGGCATTAGCAGTGAATGGATTACGGGGAAGTGGATGTGACTAAGCGACTTAATATGGTAAATTGGTTGAGCATCTGAAGTGGCTCCAGTGATGCTTTATTAGCTCAAGGCCTTTTCTCCCGCTGCTACAGATTCCAGGTCTGAGCCTCTTCAATCAGGCTCTGGCTGTGAGTTGAGATGCCGACTGTCCCTGTGCAGCAAAAACTAATCATCCACTTCATGCAGGTAAAGATTCAGCCACTACCTCACATGGGGGAGTCCAATTATGTAATCTAGATAAATTCACTCTGAGAACAAGACATAATGACTAGGAGCTATCTGACCTAATATCCAGCTTGTCACAAAAAGTACATTTGAAATGAGCACTGAATGAATGCCACAGTCCCCATCCCACATTCCACACCATGTTCACTTTTAATAGGCAAGGGATTTCACCTCCCATTCTCTTAATGTACCCGCTGCCCAGGAGAAAAGGCTGTTTTTTGGCTGCCTAAGCAAAATGCAGATTGCGTGAACAAAAACTCTACTTGCATGGCAGTAAATATGATGACATTGCAAGCTTGTCTTTTGCCGACAAAGTTGTGATCCTTGTGTTTTTTGATGAAGTAGTGAAAACAAAGCCTCTGCGAGAGCATCACCAGCTGTGTGTTTATGGATTCGAATGCTCCAGCCGCCTTCACCCCACCTCTCCTCTGCACCACTCACAGCACTGGAGGAACAACAGGACTGAAGTGGAAGTGAAGCTCGAATGACAACCTGTGTGTTACAGTGCAAATGAGCTCTGTAAAGGTGCTAATTGTATGCTAAAATAAAAACTCAGAATAAGTGTGTGCGTGAGCATTATGCTCTGCACCGTATGTGTGTACATCTTTTTGCCTAAAGATGTGAGGGGCTAATTTTGCTTACCAGAACCATTTTTGCTTATCAACAGAAAATGAAGAAAATATGGATCTTAGCTCATTATGGTGTTGTTTATGTTTACCCAAGTAACCCATTAAACCTGGGAGAGAGCCTCCTTTAACTGTGAGCATGTTAGTAATGTGGTTTCAGTCATTGGAGGGGGTTACTCATTACTCTTTAATGTGCTGAATAAACATTTCACTGGCTCACTGTTCTCTGCTATTGTTCATATTGTTGTGAATGCAGCATTTTCTTATTGTTAGACCATACTAACAGATATGCTGTGCTGTGCATGCTAGCTATAGTATAAACCACAGGGTTCGGGGGTGGGTTTTGGAGGTGATATATTCTGTGAAGGAGGCCTGTTTGAGCACTTGATTTACAGAAAAGGTGCATTCGCAACACAGGAACTACAGGACTGTTTTAGGGGGGTGTTTCCCGACCAGACAAACGGCCCCTAAAGGTGATTTTTCAGGGCCAAAATAAGGTCCTGCTCCAGGGTAGGTACTCCTGTGTGGCCCCAAAAAAACATTGGCTGGTGCTTGAAGCTGATTGGTGATTACCTCACACAGGAGGTGATGACAACAAGCAACAACAAATGCCAGTCTTCTTTCACACATTGTCACTAACTCACTGTATCAGCTGACACAACAAACAAAGCTGCTGTCATCCCAGCTCCCAGTTGACAGTTGCGTTCTAAATTACAGTGCAACCGAAACAGTCACAAAATTAGTATGGCACTCCATGGGGCCAGTGGTTCTTGCATTATGACACAGCACTCGGTAACTGCTGATTACAGGTGTGTTCCTGCTTGAGCGTGGTGGGAAAGCACTAAATGTTCAGATGGATGATGGTAGCTTTTTTTAAATCCCTGATGACATGATATTGATGAAACTCTTTTCCTGTTTAAAGGAATAGTTTTCGGAAATGCACTTGTTTGCTGTCTTTCTGAGAGTATGTCATATCTCTATGTTAGGTGCAGAGCTGAAGTATATATTCATAATGAAAATATATACCAACCATTCAACCAGCCATTGATTTTATTCATTCATTTTACCTGAGGCTGGGTAACTGGCAGCAGGCAATGCAAGATAGTCCAGATGTCCCTTTCCCAGTTCTTCTTCCAGTAGTGAATCCTGTAGTCTTCCATGGCCAGTTTTGATACTGTATATAAATGCTCAAGCAAGCAAGAAAGTTTTCTCAGGTTGCCAAACCCCCAAACACACTAACTCCCCATTTGCATCTTTAAAATCTGTCCAGGAAAGTCACACTCAGAATTGGTCACAAAGGTCAAACCTGGTGGAGCCCGATGGCCGATGGAAATTTGCCAGGACACAGTTACATAAGCACCAGAAGGATTGCAGCAAAGGCCACTGTACCCCATACTCCTGCAGTAGCCCCCACGAGACTTCAAAAATTGTAAACCTTCTCCACGTCCACAAAAACATGAAGACCTGACTGGAGATGACCCATCTTCTAACCCTGCAAAGGTCAAGCTGGCCCAAATTTTCAATTTTCAATTTATGTTGACAGATATGATGGAAATTCCGTCTTGACAAAACTTACATAAAACATTATACATTGTCTCAGATATTTATGTCACAGTTAATCTCCCAGTTGCATGTACAGCAGAAGGATTGTCAAAATTTAAATGAATCATTTGTGCTCCCCAGATGATAAACTCCAGGCATTCCTTTAGTACCACCAGTTTGCACAAATCTAATGATTGCAATTAAACTTACTGAGCATGCATTTTGAATGACCTTATGGACATTCTCTGAATGCCACCCTCAGAGCAAACTTTTCATTTTTAGCTCCCAAATTGTAATTAATAAATAATAAAAATACTGTTTTACCAGATTATCTGGAGGTCAAACAGAAAGTGAGCGCACCTGAAATGTTGGTAATAGCACAGAAAAGCTGTGCATGACAACTATGATAAATATAGCAGAACAAAGCGGAACCAGATAGTCTGGCTTGGGTAATGATTTTACTGATTGTCTTTGTTTTAATATGGCAGGTTGTTTCCAACCTGTCTGATCATGTGCTTCATCCCATTAAGCTTCTTTTTCAGTGATGTTGCTCTATTCCTATCACAATTTTGTTATTATTATTATTATTATTATTATTATTATTATTATTATTATTATTATTATTATTATTATTATTATTATTATTATCATAGATTGAATGGATGACAAAAAACTATGAAAAGAAGACCCAGGTTGTATAAAACATGAAGTTTTTTTCAGCATCAGTTTTTGGCCTTCAGGACCACGTTCTTGTTCGACTCTGAAGGCAAGCTGTATTTTATACAGGTTATAGAGGGCTGTTTAAAACACCAGTGCAATTCAGATAAGGGGACCCAGCATCAAATATGTATAGATGGCAGGGAGTGGTGAGAAGTGAGGGACATTCAGTCATTGGTATTCCAGTGACTGGTGCAGTCAAAGGTGGAGGGTTGAGGGAGGAGGGGGGGGGGACTCAGAATCAGCCCAGCAGACCCTGGGCAGCTTATTGGGATAGAGAGGGAGCCCAGTCACTGGGCTTAGACAGGCTCAGTGCAGGGCTCAACTCATCACACGCCTGTCAGACAGACACCTGCCGCAGTGAGAGAAGTCACATAGATGCACACACACAGTCTCACACACTCTCTCACACACACACACACACACACACACACACACACACACACATCTTATGCAGACTCCTTAACCCAATCTTACATCTTGCAGTTCTTCTCATGCATGAGTTTCATGATACTCTCCGTCACAAGGACATAGCATATCTGTACTGAATTTCCATAATTCAAAGGACTTCAAGCAGAATAAATGTGGTGTGGAACATAATGAGGGGAAGGTGTATCAAAAAATATTCAGAAGTTAAAAAAGTTTTAGTGTAGTAATGAACCCTAGATTAGTTGTGGATGTTTTTCACTCCGTTTGGCAATTTGGATTTTTTTCCCTGCATTTCCAAAGGCACACAAATGATGTCTGTATTTGAATCAGCAGAGTTTCATCCTTCCAAGGATCTAAGAACAATGTTGATGGGACATTTTGGGGCTTAAACATAAAAAAAATGTTCTCATAGTGTGTGTGAGCTAATTTTGATTAATTTAGTTTTTTTCTTTTACCTATGGACGAATATACAAATTTGCTTTGAAAGAAACATAATTGTGGTGAGATTACATTTTCTATTTACAGTATATAACATTGATGGATAATTAATCTAACAAATTTTTGAGTAGCAAATACATTGAAACTGAATGTATCAGTATAATATGATATATGATTAAGTTCAGCTGTTTAACTTGTGTACCACAAGATGTATTCAAGTTGTTGTTCAATTGTATCAAATTGTACATTGGCTGTTTTAGATGTTTGGCAGTTCCAAACTGCTTTATGTAAATACAGTATATTAAACTATTTTGAAATTCATTACCCATAAACCCCATTAGGTGACATTAGTAAACTCCACATAGTGTGTGCATGTTTAAGTTTTTGGATTTCAGCCAGTTTTGGGTTCACTGCATCCTTTTCGTAAATGAGTCTTGACACAATTTTAATTTGGGAGAACCTGCAGAGATGTGATGCTTCTGTTCTTTGTTTATTGTTTCAGGTTGATAGCACAGGTGTGTTTTGATATAAAAAAACCCCAACCTAGTGCTGTTTAAATGACGTCTCCACCAACTTGGTTGCACATCCATGTTGTTGGCGTGTGCATATTGCAGCAGATCACTGTCAGAGTTGAGTTCCAACTGCGAGAGGCACTACTAGAGCCAAGTGCACACAGCTTGCATGTGTCACATTCAATTATGGCTCCTCCACTTTCCATGAGACAGTAATTGAGCCGGGGGGCACTTCTTCTATTTAAAACCAGAGTTCTGCACCTCGTTTTGTGTCCCACGAAAAGCTCCATCTCCACTGATTTCCACCAGCCGAAAGCCTCCCTCTGGGACTTGGTGGGGGTACGGCAGATAGGCTAGGCTGAGGTTTGGCCAGGGTGCTCCAGGCTCCAGTCAGACTGTTGCGGCAGTCTGACAACTCCCTTCCAACGTGTGCCCACACACACACACACTCAACTCAACCACCTGCCACCCACCATTCTCACCAATTGGACACAAGATTGATCAGTCTATCACCCATCATCCAGGAAGTTAGGAACTACAGCCTAGGCTGCAGTCCAAATGGAGCTAAGCAAAGTTTTAGTTTTAGTTTTTTGGTGTCTTGAACTCATTTGGGCTTAAGTTTGCACTGGTTTTGTTGATCCCATGCTCATCCCATTCCTGTCTCAAGTCACAAAAAAACATTTAATGGTACTAAAACTTTGGGTGAGGGTGGGGTACACCCTTGACAGGTCACCAGTCTGTCACAAAGCTGACAAACAACCATTCACACTCACAGTCACAGTCACTGCATGTTTCTGGTGGAGTGGGTGGAAGCTGGAGAAAACCCACACAGGCACAGGGAGAACATGCAAACTCCACACAGAGAGGACCCACTGAACCTTCCTGCAGTGAGGAGACAGTGCTGACCACTGCACTGCACTAAACCTTTTGTTTAGTTCAAGAAGTTGCAAACATTTTGGATAATTTTACCTGTTATAATATAAAGTGTAGAAAATAAATAAGTGCAAACTAATGAGCCACTAGCCAAAGCTAGCTCATTGTGATACCTCATTTTTTTGAAAAGGCTACAGAGTAGACCTGCAACAAGTACACTTCCCATGATGATTTGATCAGGGGCTACGACTCTTGTTACTGACAAAATAATCATGATGAGTACCTTAGAACAGAATAACTTCTGGTATAATTTTAAATTATATTAAAAAACTGGAAACAACAAGGAGGCAGTTATCAACCCTCAACTTGACTGTGGCATTTTGCAGTATATATACTTTTATATAGTTTTATATTGTGAAATAAGAATAAAATAGCTGTTAAAGTGTACTTAATTTTCTTGATATTGTTTAACGGTACTCTAAATACCTGCAGTAATCGCTCAAGTCTTTCCTGTGAATATACTGGTCACTTCCCACTAACAAATAGTAGAAACTTTGCATCCAAATTGTTCTCTCAGCATTTAATAATTTAATCAATTGCAGTTTGGACCCGTCCTGCTCTCACGTCTGCTCTGAAATGCCTCACTAAATACCCCCCCACCCCCACAGATGAAACGCTTGTAGACAACAGTTACTGCGGAAAAACACTTAACAGACAGACAAATAAATTCTTTCCAATGCCACAAATCAGAATGTCAGGATAAAAGCCAGGGAGAGGGTTTATTTGAAATAGCAAGGGCTTCGTCACCCGATTCTCGATAATGACCCCCACTCTCCTGCCCTGACACTTAAGAAGATGAAAAGCAGAGATCCAAATCACATTAACACAAGCTGACTTATTCATATTTAGGCTGATTTCAGTCCATAATCTCTCAGCTCAGATGTTCACTAGGCTTATTAATACATGAAAGAAAAGGCCTAAGTCTATAAATCTGACATGAAATTTTAAACACTCCTGCATATCTTGGCTTTCATCTGGTTTAAAGGAACTACCCTTTGCTGGTGGATTAAAACATGGCTGCCACTGAGCGTGAGTTAAACGACCAGCACTGGTTAAGGACCACCCTCCATGTTGATGAAACTGATATCCACGCTGTACATGCTGTTCTTTATAGTGCAAATCCACAGGCACTCAGATAATTGAAATGATTTGCTTGACATTCTCCACTTTGAGGAAAAAGAATGTGGAGACATGATCAGTATATTTCCCATGATCACTAATAGGTCAGCCAGACTGCAAGTTCTCCTCATGGCTCCCGCAGCACTTGAGAGAAAGAAACTCCATCTGGAAAAGTTTGATAGAGCGGCGTGTAGCTTTATTTAAGTTTAATTGGAATCAATGGTAACAGGGTTTATTTTAACTGTAAATCCCTGGTGGTCAAGCTAAGGATGTTGGGTGTTTGTTCTGTTCATCCATCACTTTATTCAAGAGTCAATTTCTGAACGTCCTCGTCCTCTCATAGGGCTCTATATTCATGGATCATACTGTGGCGTTAGTCTGACCCACAACCCAATAACCCATTTTCTGATCTGATGCACCTATCAGCAGGGCAACATTGTCTGTCAGAGCCTTCCCAAACCAGTACAATTGGTTGTTACAATAAGACCCATATAAATTTTTTTAATCTGTTAATACAACTTTAACTGTAACACTAATGGTCTTAGATCAGTCTGCCATCCCTGTCTGGCCCACCCTCAGGTAACAGCTGAGCCTCTGGTTTATCTCCAGCTGGGAAATAGTAATACACAATAACACTAATCTACCCACCTGCCTCCCCATCAACAGCCCTCCTCTCTTAAAAAGAAAGAAAGACAATAAGTGGGAGAGGTAGCTTCATCTGGATGTCATTTGACTGTGGTGATGATTTTTCCATCTCCAGACTTACCTAAAGCATCTGATTCTGTTGATCTGTTGATGGAAAAGAATTATCCTTGTTAGGACTAGGTCCATTAAATTGTTGTCTGATTATCTTTGATAGAACTAAGGCATTAGTTTCCCATGTTTTCCCATCAAGTCATCTTAAAGTGAGCATAGATGTCCCGCAAGCACTTCTTCAAGCAATTCTTGATCGTCTATTATTCACCATGCACATAAACAATATTATTTCTACTTCTCCAGATTTTACACACCATAGGCTCTTAATCTGGCCATTGCAAATCCACAGTCAGCTTTTCACATCTCTTATCAAACAGAATTTCATTTTTAAATTCAGACAAAATAAAAAGTCTGCTATTGTCAAGACACAGAGGAGCATCCAGCCTAATGTTTTGATATTGTTGAGTGAATCTGGAATACTTGACTCACTCACTCACAAACATTTGTGTGAATTTGCTGTGCCCATATTGAAACAGTGTACTTGATGTTTATTCTTGTGCACAGGCCTCTCTTGAAAAAGATACCATGATCTCAATTGGACTTCTTGTTTAAATGAAGGATTAAATGATTGCCACAGAAACATTCAACACAGCACTGTCAACAACTGACAGAGGTACAGCCTCACAGAACTGCTAACATGGACGAATCATTATCATTAGGAATAGTATTTCAACTGGATGTGTAAGCAACCTGTTCTTAAAAAGGGAGCTGCAGGGGGCAACATATTAAAAACTACCTTTCCACCAAACTACATTTAAATAAGATGATCAAGATTAAAAAGATGAATATGATTTGTCTTCTTCTTGTGTTAACACTCTCTGGGGATCAAAGAAAGGGTAGCTATCCAATCATACTATCTGCTTTGAATTCACTGGTGGCTTTATTGAATTAATGGGTAAAAGAAGTCTGCAAACAGCAGAATTACTTTAAAAAGAACCAATGCAATTGCATGCAATTTCCCTTCTATTTTGTACCAAATATGACCACAGAGAGGTGGAAAACTTAAAACCGAGAAATGACTGTGATAACATTGAGGCAGAACTTGCCTCCCAGACATCCATAATTTAGCATTTGTTTTGTAATCGATCATGACAGGCATTCTGAAATGTGAGCAAGAACAACATGCTCTTTGAGATCTTTAACAGCCTGGTATCCAAAGTTAAAAGCAACATGTCCAGGGTTAAAAGTTGGCTAAGCTCTCTTCGTCTAAGCCCAGCTCTCTGCCAAAAATCTGTCTTGGGTCACGTCTCCCATCTAGAGTGTGGGCTGTGATAGTGCACAGAGTCAAGGTTTTACTCAGTGAGTCTACCAGTCAGCGCCTCGGGCCTTGGTACTCCTGATGGCGGCTGGCTGCTAGTAACCCCTCCTCCTCCTCTTACTCCTCCTGTTCTTTGTGAGTGCATGGTCTTTGCTCGTTTCTGTTAGTGCTTGCTGCAAACCAGCAACCACCACCACCACCCCCTTCCTCTCCCAACATACCTCCCATCTCCTCTGTTAAAATAATGCTAATGCAGAGGTCAGCACACCAGCACATGGTTTTCGGAGGCCAACAGCTCCCGAGGAGGTGCTTTTGATTTTCAAGTCCACTGAGCTGCACTTATTCAATATTTACTCTCCAAGACCTCAGCATTAATTTTACACTATACTTCTAAGAGGGTCTATCTAAAAAAAAAAAAAAAAAAAAAAACACTGCAAAGGGCCTTATGCAGCACTCCTGATGCTGCCCCCCTCCCCCCATGCGCACGCGCAAACATACACACACAGCAAACCATCACTACACACACACACACACACACACACTCACACACACACTGCTCCACTGAAGGCTTCATTCTATGCTCGTCTCTGACTCCTTCCTATCCACCAGTGGGAAGGCCAATCCTTGGCTAGTTATTGTTGGTGCGCTGTTCTATCATTACCACTAACCTTGACTCCTGGCTGCTTGCTATAATCACGTGGAGCCACCAGGGAGGAAGTCTGGCCTGGGGTGAATTATTAATTAGCAAGGCTGGTCCTTCCCCTCAGCGCTCCCTGGGAGAGGAGGGGGGGGGCTGAGTGTGCACTGAACACAAGCAATAGGGGTTACCCAGCATGCAGATGGTATTAACACACCTATCAAGGTAAGAGGGATCAGCACTCTGGGCTACTCGTGGAATTGTCAAGCAACATGGAATCAATAACCAACAGTGCATCGCTTCCTGCCATTCATGATGTGTGCCTCCTACTCTCCGTCACCGTGTACAGGCATACAACATGATTGAGGGAGGGGGATGAGGGATGAGGGGGTTCATTAAGATGAACTTCACAGGCTTCCTCACTGGGGACATGCTGGAGGTTGATGAATTCCAGTTTTCAACTAATGATCAACTTCTATATGAACTGAAAAACAAAGCAAAGCTTCCTAATACTTGTTATCCTTCACTGACCTTTCTACACCTTGCCCCAAGCACATACACACAACAGAGTCAATGCATTCACACACACACACACACACACACACACACACACACACACACAATTTTCTAGGGAAGCTGACACAAGTTGCCTTGTACTAAAACAACACACCCACAGACCAAGTCTGACAGAAAGCAGTACTACAGACATATCTTTACCTTACAGTATGTTTTGGAGAGCTTTGGTTCACTTGTTTGGCAGATCCCCTGGGGTCATCCATTTCTCAGCACATCTGACTTTCCCCCCTAAACAGTGAAAACTACGGGGACTGGGACCCAGGCTTTGATCTTCACACAACTCCCTTAAATCACAGAGAGGAAGCTGGGATTTTCTCCAAAGGGTGTCTCTGTGCTCCTATTCCCCAGGAGGACTCAGCCAAGTCATCTATGAAAGTGAGTGAATTGCAGAGCAAAACAGTTCTCCCCAGGGTGCAGAAACAGATACTCTTACCAGTTGCTTTGCTGCTTTGCCAAGGAACACTGGTAATGAAAAATTTATCATGCTGTGATGTACAGTACCTGCAGCTACTCTACCTGATGCACAGAAGTGTTTCACAGAAGAAACAGTCACTACTATGTGATAATGAAGAAGCCCTGTGGAAGCTTCATTGTCAAATTCATTTCAAAACTTTCAATGGTTCCCATGTAAGATGTCTGAGTCATGACACGTTTTGTGTCACACAGTGCTCTTCCTATACATCAGTTGAGAGTCCTGCATAGTATAGTGCAATCCACTGCAACAGCACTGCAACACACACTACCTTACAATGTGGGGAATCTTCATTAGTGTTTTGGCATGTATAGTATTCTTCGGCCTGTGAAAAATGCCGTACATGCAGCAACAGAAGAAACAGACAAATATGACTGGCAATTAGTTTGGTGACATGTCAGTCTTTGGAGTGCAGCTGTTTCCTCGAGGCAATGATACCGGTGTAAACTTATTCAATTAAAAACTGAAAATTAAATTCCATATCCAGTAGAAAATATTCAGTTGTTCATTTTTGCTCAGTGGTAGTTTCTTAACCTATCTAATTCAGATGTAGCAACATTACTGTGTTTCCAAATCTCAGCAATTACTTTGCGACAATGAGTCAATCAAAACTAAGACAACTGACATCTCAAACCTGAGAGGAGAATGAGATCCAATTAACGATAAACCATTTCTTTGAAAAGCCTTATTGCCAGCAGCCATTATATTTATAAAAATATGTCCTCTTAGATAAACTAAAATTAAATTAAATCTTGACAGTGGTCATATCATTGTGGTCATGCTCTTTTTCATTGGTTAAACATAAACTAAAGAGCTATGTTTTGTACATTGTATTTTTTGGTTCTTGGTCTTATTACGTTTCAGGGTTGAATGTTTGGAACAGATGATCACTGGACTAATGGCAACTTTACGTAACATAAGCAACACAAGTTATTTTATTATAGATTAAGGAATTTGTGGAGAGAGAAAGAAGAAAGACATTTTAAATTCATCCAGTTTGTGTTCATGAAAGGACAAGGCAAGACAGTTTCATTTACCACATTTCAAACACAGAGGTAATTCACAGTGGTCTGCACAGACAGAAAACAATTGGAAAACATCTTAAAATGCAGTAAATAAAAAAACAAGCAATTAAGACAGAATAAAATCAGCTTGAAAAGAAATAGAAAGAAATGAAATATAATACATAAAATGAATAAAAACAAAGATAACAGTAGACCCCAAATACAGTTACAAACAGTTACAGTGTAGTAATATGTAAGTTACAAAGGAAATAAAAGTGCACGAGCGAACCCAATAAAAGAATGCACAGGAGTCCAGCAGAGTTTTTTTTTTATTTCAATGTGAAGGTGGCTGCAGTTAGTGCACATCTAATATCATCAGGAATCGGTTCTATCTGTGTGCAGCACCCTGTTTGGTTCTGACTCATGAGGTTTTTACCATGTGACTACTTCCTAAATAGCTAGGAGCCATATTGGATTTATATGATGCAAGAACATCAGAAATGCATTTTGGTCCCATAAGTGACGTTAAAAAAAAGCAACAGAGCAGAACATTATCATAAGATCTATTCTTGGTAAGTGGTAGCCACTGTAAAGGTTTAAGGTGTGATGTGCTGAGTTCTCTGGTATCAGAGGACCCACTCATGATATAAATATACAGTATCGGGTCATTTTGACATAATTCTTTCTTTCAAGTGATTATACACTAATAAAAACATAATTCTGAAACTTTATAATATATTTCATAACATTTCTTTTCAAATAGATCCCCCTATGTCCCACACAAAATCTAACATTCGACTATTTACATGTTCTAAGCAGTGATGAGTATAAGGGCCCAGATTCACTGCGTGAAAGAGTGAAAATAAATCTGGGTGTTTGTGTAGCCATGGTGAGCAAAACATTATTGTCACATATGATGTGACTAAGAGGAAGCATCTACAGTTTGAGCAGTGGTCCCAGAATGGAATCCTGGGGGACACGTCATGGTGAACTGCAAAGATTTTTGATTACCAATGGCAGCCACATCGCCCTGACTGGACAGTTCGCCGATATCTGTGGTAATGTTTGCTTGAGTTTGATCAGAAGTAAAAGACTTTAAGAGTCATCTGTGCAAGTCCATTTACAACATGCACAGGTATATCAGTTTCCTCCACACATGCTGTCTGTGTGTGGCCATTTCTCTGTCCAAAGTTGTTACTGATGTAGCTAGCTGGCTAGCTTAAAACCACCTACAAAGCCTTAATTAGTCAGTTTCTTCTGCCATTATATAGTGCAACACTACACCTACTTGAATAATTTTTAAAAATAGGAGATGTGGGACTGGAAGGACTGAAATCGGGCTAATGTGACCTGACATAAGCTTCTAAATGTTACAGATTTGGTTAAAACGCAAAAACAAGCACAAGTTCCCATGTCTTGGTTTAAAGCGTGCCATTAACCACTGTTTATTGAGAGATCTATTCAATTTAATGGATTTGGATCTGTTTCAATCTATACCAACGACACAAAGTGCTATGAAATTCTGGGGCTCTAAAAGAGCCCTAAGTGTTTTTACATTCATTTTGTATAGCATGCAAAAACTGGTTCTTTTTACCTCTATGTCCCCTTATTCTTTTCTTTTAGTCCAGCTTCCCCTTGCATTTTCTTTCATCTGCTATAATTTTCTGCTCCATCCCCAAATATGTTTCCTCTCATTCAGTAGATCATCGCCTGTATTGCCATATCCCTGGGGTTTGCTCTTTATTTGAATCCTCAGACTGGATTTTCATCCTCTGCTTTTGATGATGAAAAAAAAAACTTTATGAGGGTAATTCATCACCTTTATAAACGTGCTCCTCTGCAGAAGCAGAGTGTTTCTGAAAAGAATTATGCCTTAGAAATTAAGAGTGTTAGGATGGCTGTGGAGGCAGGTCCACGGGGAGTCGTTTGTGGTCCTACTGTAACTGTGCAGTGCTGCGGTGGCGCAATAAAACACGGGGGTTTTAAGGGTTTCAAAGTGGCTTTCCTGCTCCTGCTTCTGTCAGCCATAAATTGAGAATAAACATAGCTATATATGGGGCGCCCATAAATGCCTTCATAATTCATACCTTTGGGTAGAAGCACAGGTAGATTAAGTTGTTTCTGTGACACAATGTTTTCACGTGAATAATATATCCACAATCCCCCTCTCCTAGTTCTGCCCCCCTCCTTTAACTTAAAACTTGATTTGGGCATTATTGGACAACAAAGGGACACATATTGCTGATGATTAGGCTCATGGGTATATGAAACATATACAGTAAGTGTAACAGCCCCTCATACAGCAATTTTTTTTCAGAGGAACTGTGCATCTCATCATGTGGGGGTAGGATGTGTCTTTATTATCAAATGTGGTCATCACAGTTTCTCTCTGCAGCCTTTGTCTCTTCTTGTTGCAACACTTCCTGTGTTTATTTCATCTCTGCATGTTGAAATAGAATGAGGCTCTCTGTGATTAATCCTCCAGCTAAAACCTTTCGTACTCAGCCTCCTGACATGATTTTGATCCTCAGTTGTATTTCTAAGGATGGCGGGTGACTGGCACCTGGCAAAGCCTTAAAATACAACAATACAAACACGAGGCCTGCGCAGTTCTGCGGATCTGATGCTCGTAAGCTGAAAGAAGAGAAAGTCGTTAAAGACATAATACACCTCAGAAAAGAGAATCCAAGAGAGCTGGGTGCCAGATTTCTGATCAAAGCACCTTTTGAAGTTTGCACAGGAGGTTCATGGTGTGTGTGTGTGTGTGTGTGTGTGAGAGAGAGAGAGAGAGAGAGAGAGAGAGAGGAGGGGGGCAAAGACTAAGAGACAGACTGAGAGTGTGTGTTTGTGTGTTTTCTCTTGATATCTGCCTGGGTGTCTGTCAGTCTAACAAAATGCACTGAGCAAACACATTACAATACAGTGAAATACAAAATATAACAATAAACAGTCCATAATAACAATTAAGTTTAGAGGATTAGATGCTTACATCAGATACCCACGGTAAAGTCCACTTGTATTATGAATAGAATATATTATTCAGTATATTTTTGTATCTTGTCAAGTATCTGCTATTCTTTGTGTACTTGAAAGCATCGTGTCCAAGTTGTCAGCCGCTGAGAAACAAAGAATAGCTTTCTAGCTTTCTGACTACATTTAAAGGTAATTCTTTTGGCTCTGAATTCATCGCATTTCATTGTATCATTGTTCATTCTAACAACCAGTATGTCTTTTATTTACTCTGAAATACAGCGCTAGAGTTTATAGTTCTGACAGAAATGAAGAAGAATGAAAAATCAGAAATGAAGCAGCATTTCTTCCATTTAGAATTAATGTTCTTAATTAAACCAATGCTACCAATGCTTTTGGTAATTATTGTGTCTGAAATCAATCACTCATTCACTCATACCCATTGCTTTATAGGGATTTCTATAAATCGATAGATAAATAAATAGAAAACTGGGTCTCACTTTTTTGACGCTCCAGTCGCTCCTCTCATCTCTCAACCATTTTTCTTCAAACCAGCACCACCAGTGCAGTGCATGATGGTACATATTGCTCTACTGGTTCTGTTGTGTGCTACTTTTCATGATATACTGGGGGTTACATTGAATGCACTATCTAGGGTATACAGAATTTCACAAAAGTTTTGAGCACCACTACAAAATGGAAAACAAAATGGACATAATGTTGTGGTTAAGACATTCCCAAAATGTGTTTTCATTTCTCCCTTGTGTATATGATGTATATAAGTCTTTGGCCTTTACTTTTTTCTTTTTGATAAATCCCTGTAGTGCATCTCCCCGGCTGCTGCATTTGGGACCGGCAATCCTCAAATTTGCCATTGAAAAGATTAGCTTCAAGGATTATTAGAAGAGTTTGGTTTACACTGACCTGTCTTTTCATGTCAACCTAAACACTTTACTATCTTTTTCATGGTTATGTTTATCCAAGAAACTTGGTTAAAGTTGGGCGGATGTTGTCTTGGTTGCAGGGGATGTGTTGAGTTTTACAATTTTTGTCAAAAAACACCATATTTTCTGAAACTTAAAAATATGTTTTAGTAACCTTTGTGGTCTCACGGCAGTGTCTGTTCATAGTCATGAAAATGAATGTATTGATTTTACATGCCATTTTTGTGACAGCATTACTTTCAAATGAATTAATTCATTAATTTCCTTATGTACAAAACGTATTTGCCATCAGATCATATTTATTATTCACATAAAGAGGAAATGTTTTTACTTAATGTGTTTCACATCACAAATATATTGATCAAATCAGTAAAATGTTCACAGACAACATTTGTTTCCTGCCAAATTATACTCTTCCAGTGACTACTTGTATGTTTAGAGAAAAAAAAACTGGTCTGGTTTAATACACAAAAAGGTCAGAGACTTCAATTACAACCAAAAAACCACCCCCAAAATTCAGTCTTTCTTGAAACTTAACCAAAGTGCTTTTGTTGCCTAATTCATATTGAACTTTGGATGTGAACATGATCTGCACCAACCCTCCATACACGTCAACCACCTTCCAGTTTATCTGTATTAGATGTACTGCTGCATTCATAAGAAAAAATATGTTGCTTGTGAACATAATCTTAATAGCTAGAGATGACTTTTCCAGCAAAAAATCTTTGTTTTTCCAGTTTAGTTGTACAGAAACATAATTTGTGGGAAAAGGGGTGATTAATCCTTCATCTCAAATGCAACTTGACAGCCTCCTTACAACCAATTCCATATCCCTACGTTGTAACACAGGTTTTCTGTTTTGTGTGTAATTTGCAATTCCAAGCAAAACAAAGATAATATCTAAGTAGGTGGAATCAGAACAAAAAGAACCATTATGCATGTGTATATGTGTGGGTCTCAAATGATAGGCAGCACCTGATGTCCTCAAAGTCAAAAATATAGGTATGCCCAAATCAACAAAACTGCAAATATTCCCTGAATCCATCCATCCATTTTCAGTTCTTCAGGGTCACGGGGTGCTGGAGCCAATCCCAGCTGACACTGGGTGAGGGCGGGGCAAAACCCTGGACAGGTCAGCAGCCTTTCACAGGGCTGATACATTCACACAGTCACAGTCAAGCTGGCACAGACACAGAGAGGACCCACCTGAACCTTCTTGCTGTGAGGAGACAGTGATGACCACTGCACCACTGTGTTGCCCCTGTTTTTATCATATTAATATTTATTAATTTATCTCCAAGTACTTAATATCATCCAGAATAGCATACAATCCTCTCTTTATGATCCTGGAGTGTGATCTCATCTTTAGATGATACACACATTTGTCAAATTGCAATCACAGTATTTCCCTAATGTGTTTCATAAAATTCTGATTCTTTGGGTTCAACTTGTCAAATCAGGAGGCACTTTAATATGTCACCTCTGGGCAAACACTTGCAGTACTTTTCACCGAACATGAAGAAAATGTAATGAGCAAACATAAAACTCTGTTGGGGTACATTGGAGCAGCAGCAGAAACACTTTTCTCTTCTGCTGATTACTTCAGAAGAATCACAAGGAACCATAATTTAACAAGCAGACAAAGTCCTCCAGACTTGGAACAAGTACCCTCTGTGGTGCTTGTGTTTAATAGCCCCAGAGAGGACATTGCCCCCTGCCACTGTGAGAGGAGCTCTCCTGAGTCAAGTGACTTTGATGGGCTGCCCCAGGAGCCTGATGCATCTCTGGCATGGGAATGGAAGGCAGAGGCCCTTGTGAGGTGAGGAGAAGGATTTGTGTGCAGCTTATTGTTCCCATTTTCTCTTCCGGTGCACCAAAGACCTTGAGCCTTCCAATGTGCAGCACACAGAACAATATATCCAAGTTGTCCCAGTCTGTCCAGGACAAAGGAGATGTCCTGCAGTCCCCTCCAATCTGTTGATGTTGTCTGCCTGATGTTTTAATTCCTCCTGATAAACTGGGATATGGGACATCTTTATTCCCAGCAGACACATACTTTGGACAATAAAGTAGGTTGGAGTACAATCTGAGTCAGTGAGTGTTGTCAGGCCTTTGCCCCAAAGGTCAAAAGACACCTCATTTAAAAGGAATCAGAAATGCTATTCAAAGAAGTTGATATGCTGTTTGAGAAATGATCCAGTTCTAAAATTAAATACGAACCAGTATTGACTACAGTTTAGTGAGGGTTTGTGTCTTTGTCCTTTAGTGTCATTTATTTCAGAAAAGACTGATGTGAAATGACCAAGAAATCAACCATGAGTTAAACTTTCACTAAACTGAGACAGCTGATAATTGAGACAGAGAATCCTTTTGTTTGTTTTTTCCTTTGGTGTAACACAAAAGATTGATCATATGAATTGAAATGCCTCTTCATCTGTGTGTCTCTCTCTTCTTTTTTTTTTTCAGAGAATGCGCTGCAGAAATCTTACTCAGTAAACATGTGCATCATTATCCATTCATCCGGATGTATTGTTTGTTTACTGTGGCCCCATTTCCAGAGACCCCAAAAGCAGGCCAGTGGAGTGGGAAGCTCCAAACAAAGGCCTTTCTTCCCCACCCGCCTGGGCCTCAGAAATGCTCACCACTCAGCCGGCACAGAGCCTTTCACCGGGCTTTTGGCCGCCCATGAGTGACAGATGAATCACATAGAACCTTTCCCAAGTACAGGAGCTGGTGTGACTGCACTGTAAAAATTACAACTCAAATTCCTTAATTGCTTAGAAGACTTTAGGAAATCCAATAAAATGCTGCACGAAGTGATGTGTTGGATGGAGAATTTAAAGTTGTTGGCTCAAATTTTAATAAAGGGTTTGGTTATATTTGTAATTATTTATACATATCTATCTAATGTTGCTGTTTATCCAAATTGGGCCCATCACTTCCCAGGTGTCCTGGAGCATTTGCATGTGTTTACCCTCTTATGTGTTTTTGTATTTGTTGCATTTCTGGATTTCGGGCATAATTTCCTCAGTGTTTGTGCTTTTTACTTAGGGAGCATTGTATCGTAGTGGTTGTATAAAAAAAATTGAAAAAGTGTGAAGTGTCAACTCCTAACAACAATTTCTGTCACTTGTTCCACCTTTTTGAAAACTTGGTAGCACACCACACATTACGAGAGGGCCCTCTGTCTTCACTCTGTAAATATACTAAATGCTAAGTCTTGTCATTGCCAAGTATTGTGAAGGTAAAGATTTTCGTAGGCCAAGGTTCATCTATTTTAAATAAACAAAAATATTTTTAAAAATATAAACAAAAATATAACAATCAGCTTAATATTTTAACAGAATTTTTTTTCCTATTTTTTCAGACAAAGGAATGACAAGGCATACTTTATTTTCTGCCCACCAGAAAAATGCATGTATACAGTAGAGACTTCTATACTACACCATGTTTTTCTAGGACGTGACCCCATACATCAATGTTAGCATATTGGCGCATCCCACTATATGCTATATAAACATCACATCAAATTATGTAACTACCTTTATTGTGTTTATTTCATCTCTCTCTGCAAAAAACAGATAATGATAACTTTTGTTGGACAACCTTTCCTATACTGCCTCCATCAGGGAAAAATATACCCCTGACCCGCACTTAGGTCTAAGAGAAGTAAATTATTTTCTATAAAATGTAGCAGTTCTTATTGTTAATACAGGACTAAAAATACCTTAAATTAAGTTAAATTGAGATTAAAAAAGACATTTTCTCCAGTACCACCCTCAGATCAAACCTCTGTTTATACAAATGACTTATCAGTAACATTTCGACTGACCTGATATTCTCAGCACCTATGCCCCCTAACACAACATGCAAGACAAGCTTCAACTAAAAGTACTGTTACTTGTCCAGTACTATCTGACCATGGTGTGGAATGCACTGCAGCATTGAGGTGCAATGGCGGACCTTTAAACTTTTAGTGATGTTTAAAAAAGACTTGATTACTCGATTATCAAATGGAGAGTGTCTGCTGACCAAATCACTCGCACGTGATGAGTAAATTTGACCAAAGCAAAGTTTTACAGTGTATGGACGAGTGCTGCTGTATGGAGGGCCAGGCCCAGCTGCATTGCTGGGAGGTCTGCCTATTGTCCGGGCCACATAAAGGCAGGACGAGACGGGGACAAGGCTTTACAACTCAGCCCAACAAGCTGCTGCCGAGCACACACACACACTGACCATGTCATTGATGCATCAAGAGATGTGGTATAATGTCCTTCACGTAAATGAGACAAAGATACACACACACACACACACACACACACACACACACACACACAAACACAGACAATCTCCACATGTTCAATCAAAACAAGCACAAACACTAACTTAAACACTCTTACACATGGAATTTTTTTTTATCAATACTATGTGTAACTTGGGCCATTAATAATGTTACATACATATTTTTGCTGTCTTTAAACAATCGTAAGATGTGGTTCTTGAAGCCCACTTTTATATCAGTGTGTAGGTAGCGGGAAGCTCTGACACAGAGGTGGCATTTGTAGTACAGGGGGAGGACTGTCAGTCATCTTTTGAACTGTACTCCTGTACTCTTGACTATCCCAAACAAATGACAGAACAGAACACAGTAAATTAAACGAAACCCGCGGTTCCCCAATACGCTGCCAGTACGTCTGTCTGTGGGTCCAGCCAGTGTGTCTCAGTTCTAATAAAACTCATCAGCATTACATGCATAAATTCAGATATCCTCTACCAAACTACTGAAACCATGCACTTGATGAAATCATGTTTCAAATGAAAAATGTTTTTACATTAAATTAAATTACCTGTTTGACTAAAAGTTCTGTCTGTGTGACCAAAGTCTGATATATCTTACTCTGTGCCATAGAGATCCGTCGTTGTCCAAAAACTATTAAAACACAACAATGAGCCCCACTGTTGCATTGGTCAGCATGTTCCTTCATTACATGAACACACACTGCAGCTTGTTTTGACTCAGTCCCCCCAGCCCAGGCCCAACACACACACAAACACAGTGTCCTGCTGCCCCAAATACTCACTAGAGCACCAAATGTGGATTCAGCCTCCAGTAAAAGTAGTCCCCAACAAATACATTATTTCCTCCTGAGTGATAATATCTGATAAGTACACTAACCATGAATCCACCAACCATAAAACAATATACTGTATGTTACTTTTTAACTGTACACTGTATTTGACAGGTGTTTTAATATCAGTAGGAACCAGTGATTGGTTTTGAGCTAAGTGTCACAGACAGGGAAGAGATTCAGTATTGTAAGATCAGCACATTTTCGATTTTGTTGACAATAGGAAAATATACAATAACATCAACCTTCTTTTAATCTTTTACATTTTAAAAGTTTTTAAATTGCTTAATTCATGAGTAGAAAAAATTTGCATGACATTAGGATGTCCTTGCCTGAAGCAGTGCAAAAGTTGTCCGGACAAACTAATCTAAATGAGCTACTTGGATTTAATGTATTGAACATTTTGATTTTGAACATACGTGTTTGGGCTTTCACATCATTTGTCAACCCATTAAAATTATTAAATTGATAATGCTGTTTAATGTCACATTTGGCAATATTCTATGCAGTGATTAAGTAACTAAAGAGCATAATTCAGAGATAACTTTTGGAGTTTTTAACCACTAATAGTGCTATGGAGCAATGTTTTTACGAATGGGTCCATGTTTCGTTTGTATTGTGTTGACAGATGGACACACGTGCATACACTCACGGCACAGATTATTAAGTGCACAAAGAAATAATGCAACATAGATCAATAGTAATCCAATAACAGGTACAAAATCTGAACGTAAACCAATCATGATTCCAATATTTATAAAGAACAAAACTTTTTTCAAAAGTTTTATGTGAAAGGAAATGTATTCAGCACATTTGTTAGACCCAATGAATTTACACAATGTGTTTTGGTGACTTTGTGTGAACATCAACACAACATTTGTTTACATTTAATTAAGAGCACATTTTTTGATTTTGAAGGTCAAAAGTATAATATAAGAGTAAAAATGAGTAATTACAGATCACATGCCACATTAATGTGAGAGCGTGAGTTATATAATGTTAAGCAATTCAATTTCTAAGTGATGCAAAACACAGAACTCATTAATATGTGATTTACTAGACTCGACCTAATACAGTTTTATTATTGTTGTTTTGTTTTCCAACCAGCAGTGACAAGTGTGGTTGCATGGAGGGCCAGGCCCTTACACCTTTCATTAGCTGTTTTATTTCAGTTACATATAAAATACTTACTGTATATGGAGCAGGCTGGACATGATCTAACTGTTTCCTTATCATTAAAACTTAATTTAAAATCAACTTCTATAATAAAAAATATTTTTAAATCCCCTTTGCTGTCATCATTCTTCCGTTATGCAGTTTACTTTCTTGTCATATTAATGTTGCTGCACTCACAAAGCTCAAGGTGATGCATGCAGCGTGTAGCCCGTGCCCTGCTTTCTGACCTGAATGCACACACAATGGATCAGCCTGCTGCTAATAGCAAGAGCCTGTGCCTGTGGCCTTTACATTGTGCACAGAATAAAGTTCAGGTGTCAGTAGTTCAACTGATTTATAATGGTGAACAGGCTATGATTAAGTGTTAATGTCAAGGGATTCCTCACCACTCATTTGGGGAATCAAGTAGTTTGTATCCAAACAAGACAAATGGGCCACCGCTTGGTTGTAACCTTTCTCAAGTGCACGTTCCCTCCAATCATATGCCACTGCTCCTTGGCTCTATGAGCTGACTTTATTTATAGCCACACTCCTCTGGTGTGTGTGTGTGTGTGTGTGTGTATGTGTGTGTTTATGCATTTTGTGCAAGCCTAGCCTGTGTTTGTGTCATATAGCAAGAAAACACAATTGTTCATTCTTAATTTAGCATTTTCTGTTATCTGTGCACAATATATGCTCACCCTTACCTTATGGCAGAACATTTGCCAGACACTTAATTTAGGTAATTCTGTCAAGTGGATGCATTTTCACAGTTAGTGCTGCACAAGTTAGGACTTGTGTATAAATTCAACCAAGAAAACAAGCTCAGTTGCATTAATTGGGACACTTTGTGTGTTTTTAGAAATCTTCATCCATGTTGTCAATAGTGAGCGCTCCATCCAGAAAGGGATGGCTTTAATAGTTTTTAAAATTATCACAAGATGACTTGAACTGTTACCTCTTACTGCTACATGGTACAAAGTTGCCTTCAGTGCAGGCCTTTATACAGCATAGCTTATACACAACACAGAATCCAAAATACAAAACATGCCTTTTTGCCATATGTAATTCAATTCACCAAATACAGTAGCTGTGTTTTCTGTGTGTGTGTGTGTGTGTGTGTGTGTGTTTCCAACATGGCCCTCGCTCTGTAAATGAGAAACAAACAACGTGGCTTGGACCAAGCTTGCAACACTATTCCAGCCAGTTAGCAACAGGGGGCATTTGTGCTCATGCACAGGATGAGTGAAAGAAGAAATGAGAGGAAGATGGGTGAAAGGAGGCAGTGGGAAAGAAACGGTAAATCTGGCACAGGCTAACAGATAGTGCCAGTGGAAGGATCACCAGGGGAGGGAGAAGGAGCAGTCCATCCATCTGTTACCACCAGGCTGTGTGGAGTTTTGAATGGGACTGAATGGGACACAGAGGCAACTCCATTGAAGGAACATCTAGCGGTGGCAGAAGGGACAGTGGCATATATTCCACAGAATGATTTGAGGTTGTTCAAGAAGGAGAGATGGCTGAGGAATGACCAAACAGCAGGAGATCAGAAGAACAAAAACTCAAATCTAAGTGCTATGATCAGGCAAAGGTGAAGAGCCCTGTTCTTACTTATTTCTGAGTAAAATTTCCAGCAGAGATTTAACCCTTAAAGTCTTTTGGTATTCGATGGGGCCAATAGCACAATATTCTTAGAAAAAATGCACTGCTACTGGCCTTTTTTGGTCCACAGACTTGAGACAAAAGATATATACTTAATGTAAAGATGATGATATACATAACCACATGCATCAGTCCAGGGATCTGGACTGATGCATGATCTGGATGGAATTTAGTCCTTTTGGAATTTGCTTCTTTCTTTTGGAAGTTTAACATTAAGCTGAATATCATTAAAATCAGTCATTTATTTAAACAACATTTATAGGAGTGCACAATTATTGACAGTTTGACAAATTGTTTAACTATGGTCATCAAACTAGGGTTTAGGGACCTCCAGTGGTCTTTAATAGTTTCACAGGGGTCCATCAGCAGTGATCAGATCAAAACCAAGGCACTGTTGAAGACTGTTCATAGCTTTATTCTCACAAGTATTATCTCATTGTGTGCTATCACTGATCAGTGTAGATTAAGACCCATTTAGGTACCTGTGGGTAAACTGGATTCCTGTTCTGTTTGTATGGATGCCCTGTATCAAACCAGTTGAAAAAGTTTGTTGACGTGTATATCACACAGCAGGTTTGGGGGATGACTCCATCTAAAAATAGTGTTTCGCCATTGCAAATGTCTCATCTTTCACTAGAGTAAACTTGCATACTTGTTAGATGAAACAGAATGCAAATGAAGCTCAGCTCTTTTTAATCACCTTTATCTTTATAGACTCCTGGAAATGTGGAGTTTCCTCATCTTGATAGACTGAATGCAATAATGATGGGTTTACTTTTATTCCAGGGTTTTATGGTGATTTCTGTGTGAGGATTTTGTTTTGGGTGTTGGTTTTTGTGTTTTTGTGTTTTTGTGCTCTCTCCCATCCCCCTCCCCTCTGTTGTTTTGCTCCTGCAGGTCAGGTGTGTGGCAGGGGGCGTGGCTGGCTTTCTCCAGCAGCATCTGAGTCACACCTGTGTTCAGTCAGCTCATCAGCTGGTTTTCACTCTGCTACGCTGTTGGAGATTTTTGTTTTTATCTGTTTTATATGTGTTTGGCGCCAGGTAATTTAGCATTTACCTGGATTTTTTTTTGTGTGCTCAAGTTATTCCCTTGTGCTCAACGTTTACAATAAACTCCTTTGTATTTTTACCCAAATGTACCTGACTCTGCTAATCTGAACCAAAAGTAAACATTTTAGTTATGCCTTGTTAAAAAAAGTAGCACCAGTTCACCAGTATGGGATGTGTAATGTAAATGCTGTAAAAGCTGTGGGGTAGATAATTTTTCATCATTTCAAGTGCACTTTTGGGCATCTCTAAAAAAAGTCAAAACAGGTAAAACAGAGGAACACTCTGCGGAACAAATTCATCATTGTTCTTTTTTGAACTTTTAATCCTGTCAACAAACAGCCATTTTCATTTTCTCAGTCATTGAATGACCTTACTCCTAAGCCTGCACAGTGTACAATGCACTGTATCAGTTGTTTGGGCCTAAACACCTGATCTGGGGCATAATACAGTGTGTGTCCTACACCTGAGAAAATGAAGTGCTGAAAGAAACGGCTCTTTATCAATAAGATAACGTAGTGAAAATATTAAAAATATAGTGTGCACCTTACCAATATTGGATTTCTTAGATAGGTTTTGTTTTGTTGGTTAAAATACATTTTCACTGAGACAATCAGTCTGGCAACTCCTCTCTGCATCTCCAAAATGGGAGCAAACCAACTAAAATCTACTGCAGGTAGTGAACTGACTATACACTAGTACCTCACACAACCCCACTTAATACAGTACCCCAAATAATCCAAAACTATCACTTTGACCTTAACCATAGACTCATTTTTCAACAGTGATTAGTAACAGTTTTGGAAGGCACAGGTGGAAACTCTCCCGCAGATGGGTCATCAGAGGTTCTATGTGTCATTAGAGAAGGACAGCTACACATTTGGAGGACTTGTTGTATTTGGAAGGGAAGATGTAGGCTGAGGTTTTGATTATGACCAACACCATCCACTGTTAACGTCAGTCATGTTTAACTAATCCACTTGACCTTCCTTACTTACCACAGTTGTGTGCACCTTCAGATCTCCTCACTTTCAGTTTATCTTCAAATAAAATGCTCAAGGAAATTTGGATACACTATAGCGCTGTCATCATGCTCCAAGAGCTTGACAGTTATTTTTTTTAATACAGTGATAGTATAATGAATAGAAATTTTGGGGAAAAGCATCAAAAGCATCACAAGTAGCAATAAATCAAAGTTATCCTTTAAAGTTTGCACTAATTTACTGTTGCAAATTTGGACTAAACTATATGATACCCCCCTTGATAAGGTAAAACTGCTGTATATGGTTGGATCCTGCATTATACCGAACTGCAGAAACTTAAATCATGCACATGCTATGATAATGTATCTGACACTGACTGGTGTTAGACAGGGCATGTGAGTAGGTGGGTATTTTATTTCCAGGATATGGTACATTTATGATATCAACAGCCTTTATAAAGAAAATTTTGGTTTCTGCTTCATGCTTTTTGGGGTGGCAAATCTGGGACAGATTTTACACTGAATGTGTGGGTGGAACTATGTGAGAAAATGTGTTCTCTTTCTCTCTGCTATGCATGCCTCTGTGTGTGTGTGTGTGTGTGTGTGTGTGTGTGTGTGTGTGTTAGTTCCATGCTAGCTCCTCACACAGCCGGGTGGCGGGGATGATGTGGCCCACGCAAGCTGGAACTCCTCAATTATTCCGGTTATGTGTACTCCACAAAGACTTCATCACACGGTATTTCAGGGAAGTTTTCACATTGCTAGGTGAATCAAAATGCCAGTGACACCCATCCCCAGCCCGGATGTCATCTCCGAATAAACAGGGTGTCAGTCTGACTGTGCTCCTGCTGCCTGCAGACAGCCTCTGTCAGCGTCAGACCAGGAAATGCCACCTCTCTGCTGACAGCTGCCTGTGCTGCACTCACACCGGCACCCGGGGGAGAGCCCGGCAGCTCCCCACCCAACGCCATGCACCACCATGCTAAGTGCAGATCCCCAAACCTGCTGTGCACCACCCTGACAGCACTTCACTGTATATCTAAATAGAGCAGGAGCCCGGTGTGTCCCAGGGAAACTTTTACATTCTGCTCCATTCAGGGAGGATTTGTCACCTGGGAAGGAGGATAATGAAGCAGTGTTTCTTCTCTGCTTGTTCAAGGCAGTCCTCTCCTGTAGACACGGTAATGGCTGGATTGGATTAAATGAGCTCTCCGCCTTGTCTGTCAAGGTGAGGATGGTTGAGATCTGTGGAAATGCTTGGATTTTGTTTTAAGCTGTAAGGGTATTAAATGAATATGATTAAGGTGCAAAATGAAAAAAGTGAGGTGTCTGACTGCCAACACTAGCTATAGATAGTTTTATTCATAGCCAATCCCGCTGCCAAGGCAAAGCCTATCAGGAACACATAATAGGCAAAGTCTGCCCCCTGCCCCTTTTCTATGTGATGTCCTGAATCCCAATGGAACTGACTATGCACACATGCCACTCTATGATGAATTAATTCATTAATTTCGGCAAAATATATCAGTCCCTCAGTTACTTTTAAATTGTACTGCTAACAGTATAGACAAGAGTTAGACAAGCTGGTTTGACTGTTTCTGAAACTGCTGATCCCCTGCTATTTTCACACACAACAGCCTCTAGAATCTATACTCAAAAGAGCAGCAGCTCTGTGGACAGAAACGCCTTGTTGATGAGAGAGGTCAGAGGGGAATGGCAAGACTGGTTGGAGCTGACAGAAAAGCTTTGGTACTTCACATGAGCATTCTTTACAACCTCAAGGTTGGATGAGCTACAACAGCAGAAGACCACGTCAGGCTCCACTCCTGTCAGCAAACAACAGAAAACCTGGGGCTGCAGTGGTCACAAACTCACCTTCGCTGGAAAAACGTAGCCTTGTCGGATTTCCACTGAGGTTGTAGATGGCAAAATCAGAATTTTGTGTCAACAGCATGAATCCATGGAGTCAACCTGCCTTGTGTCAACACTCCAGGCTGCTGCTGGTGGTGGCGTAATGATGTGGCGATTGTTTTTGGCACACCTTGGGCCCCCCAATACCATGGACTAAGTGACAGTGAGATCAACTAACTTCAGGGGTCACCAGAAACAGGAGATTCACATCAAGAATAAATAGCTGACAAATGTTCAGAAATGTTGCTTCTTGCTCTTCTTGCTCTGCATCTTGCTGAATTCATAACACAAAGAATTAAGGCTGATTAAGAACAAAGGGAGGAATTCACCAGTGTTAGTATTGTGTTCCTAATAACTTGTTTGGTGAGTGTACATTTTCAATTCACAACGCAGTCACAGTGAAATTAGCATTTGTCAAGAAAAAACACATGACACACACGTTTAAAAGTTAAGTGTTTACAGAGGTGACAGTGCCTGCAGCATGTAATTACAACATTATCAGAGCATTTTGTTCCAGTGAAAGTTACAGAGAGATACAGTTGTCATGGTAGGTTACATTGGTATAACCTTGTAAGTGCTCTTTCATGTGTGTATGTATGTCTTCCCATTGGAGGCTTGCTCTAACTAATTGGTCTTAATTGTTGGTAATATCCCCACGTTGTTTTCCTTTCGGTTACCCCAGTGTGCAACTGAGGAGATGCCTTTTTTATTGATGTGACAGTGCTAAATTGAGAACCTTTGGCGGAGTGTCAAAGCCTAATTAATCACTCTAATTTCATCTCGCCATGCGTCCACAACCATTGAGCGAATATGATCAGAGTGAGAGCCGTCTCTGCGTTGGCTAATTAGCTGCTAGCCCTGAGATGGAGAGGCCCTCAGGGTGAGAGGCGAAGGGCTAAAGCCGGCCTAAATGGCCACATAATGACCAAGGGAAGGAGGATCGAAACCCAGCTCATTTTCATTACATGTCACATTCAAGTTCTGCACCCCCCATGTCACCCTTCAAACCCAACCCCAACCCTCTGCCCGTGTAGAAAATAAAACTATGACCAAAATTTGCCTGAACATAAACCAAAATAAGTCACTCTAACCATAACCCTGGCCCAGGGTGTGTACACAAATGATTGGGGCATGGGGGTGCTGTCAGTCAGCCATGACATAGCTAAATCAACCATTTGAACTGTATGTGAATTCAAGTTGACAACATTTTATTACGATGACTGTTAATTAGCCATTATTAATCGCACAGGACAGCCATTATTAATCCTGCAAGTGCACATGGACACACACACACACACACACACACACACACACACACACGTCATGTCTCCAAGACTTCAGAGGACATTAGATTGACTTACATAGGAATTACTCTATCCTTAACCGAGACCTAACATCACCCAAACCTTAAAACATATATATATAATTTAGCTTTTTGTCCCTATAAGGAAGACAGGTCCCCACAATGTGAATGTATAAACAGATTGAAGTTCCCATAGCATCATTAATACCTTGAACAGGAGGAGCTAGCATGGAACCCATGGATACCCGTGCACACACACTCACACACACACTCACACTCACACACACACACACACACACACACACACAGACAGAGTTCAAAGAAGAAATTTCAGTGTTTAGAAAGTTGCCTCAATGCTGAAATTTGGCACTGTTCCTGCATATTAAATTTTACAGGACCCAGTGTTTCTATATTGCCTGTCATGTGTTGTTAAGACTGGCCTCTCTCTATTAAAGCCTTCATCACACCACTTTATACGAGTGTGTGGGTACATCTGGCAAACATATTTGACATCCTCTGTAGACTCTGGCTCAGACACCAAACATGAGACCTAAAAGCCATCGGCACTCGGCTGCGAGAACAGGACAGGACAGAAATCAGGACAAGCTGGAGAGCTCTGAGTGTGTGAGAGAGAGACAGAGACACTGACCCTTGTTCAACTTGCAGTTGGTTTCTTGTAATGTTGGTGATCCAAGAATGTAAGCCTTTTCTGCTATTCTGTAAGTAGATGTAAGTGGTTGTGCGTCACTCTGCAGAGGGGTGCCAGCTAAATGCCTGAAGCGCAAATGTGAACGTGGCTCATAGTGAATACAGCATAGCAAAATGACATGGAGTAGGAGGGTCAGTAAAATCCACAGAAATTTACTAATGACTCTGAGCTTTAATGACACCTAGGTCCTAAACAATTATGGATATTTTTATTTTTCTTCTCCTCACAGCTACAAGCTACTCCTTGATATTAGTGCTTTCACATGAATTATGATGTATTTTACATGACACTGGAATATGCTGAAAAATATTTTGCCAGAGGAAAGTGTTGTTCTACAGGGCTATGAGATGTGTACTCTGCTGTCCCCAATAACAGCAAAATAAAGTGTTAATGGCATTCAATTCCCCTGTGTCCCTCAAGAAACAGGCAGTACACTGAGTGCTTTATACTGCATGTAATACAGCAGTAAAAGTACTTCATATACACCCCCCCCACACACACACACACACACACTTCAAAAAACTATACCTTTAAGATTATTTGACTCTCCAGCACTTGCAGAGCATTGAAACAAAGTATGGAGATAGGTCTAACTATAGTTGGATAAATGTAATGTTTTGAAATAGTATTTATCAAGGCAAAATATTGTTATCAACTTGTTAGCTATCACAATAAAGGCTAGTGACATTGAATTAATCCATTCATGTGCATGATACATTGACTGCATTTATATATCTCTGCATTAGTTAGCTAGCCAGCTTGATCTATCGCTGTTGGATGATAAAGGATTGTTTACTCGAAAGGAATATTTAAATAAGATGCCACACTAGAATTTCTATCACAGCTTTCTCTGGAGTGATTTTCACATAAAAATATAAGGTCAGTGCATAGCTCTGCAAAGGTGTAACATTTCTCTTCAGTTCACTGAAGTCAAATCTAAAATGTATAGCCCCCATCAGCCTCTGGCATTATATTTTTAAACCACATTGAACGACCTGTTCAATCTTAATCTATGCTCAATGGATCTGTAAAAGCCAACCATTAAAACCAACAAAGCAATGCATGTGAAAATATTACTTTTTTATTAATTAATTAATGGGGGTAGGTTAATGGGTTCTTCCTTTGCCCATGCCCCATTTTTTCCACAGTTTTTTTTATCCATCTAATAGTTTTTATGTAATCCTGCTAACAAACAAAAACCAAACAAATAAACACAGGCAAAAACATAATGTCCTTTGAGGAGGCAATTAATCAGCTGACAAAACTTTGTTTGTTTCACGATGCTGATATTTATGAAGTCCAGAAATTAATTGAAAGCAATGTCTTTCTTGAAGGCAGACCCACTAAAAAAAAAGGTCACTAGTAAAGTATGACATAAAATATGCAAAAGCAAGCATGTATGATTCTTTAACAGTCATATCTCTCGTACATTATTTGTACTTTCCATTTTAATAACAAGAAACTTAAAGGTCAAGTCCACCTTGATGGTTGTTCTGTCTGTCAGACAATCCTGTCTCAGAAAATCCTTAATGCACATTTTATTGTCCTTAGAATAACATTTGGGGAAAATAAAGAAATAAGCATCCATCCAAAAAGTAGGTTTTTAGTTAGAAGTCTGTTGCATTACTTCTTGCCAAGGCTAATTTAGATCACACATTAACGTGAAGTAGGTGGTCAGATGTCCTCTTGTTTTACCAACTGTGAGAATTTAAAGCCCGTGCAATGTTTTGTCCTTACATTTTGAGCCAGAATTGGCCAAGACATCCTTATGTTCATTTGACCTGATAGATTTCCTGGGGTTAGTACTCCACACACGTACACACACACACACACACAGAGCTCATATTCTTGTTTGATGAACATGCAGGCATCCTTGTGATGTGATAAATCTTCTGGGATGAGCAAATCTTGTCACCGGGAGTGTTTTTTTTTCTTTTTTTAATCACCATGATCACATCCTAAAAGTCGTCACAACACTGCAGAGATAATTGCCAAGTGTGTACGTTGCAAGTTATTTTTTTTATGTACACACATTTTTAATTATGCACTGCAGAGGAAGTTAAGTTCCCAGATTTCACATTTTGCTTGCAGAGTATAAAGTATTTCCCTCCACCACCCACCTACCAGCTCCTTGATAACTTCCATGCTGGAGCAGATTATGAACTGATGATTTTTGTAGAAAATCTTCCTACCTTTATTATCAGCTGAAGTCCCTGCTGCTGGAGCAATGAGAAAATTGAGCACATTTGCTACAGCAGAGTGAGGAAAAGCTGCTCATGAAAACAGATTTTTTATGATTACGCTTCCCGGGAAGTCTGCCAACTGCTATCACTCTCAGCTTTGGCACAAATGCTTATATGCTTATTTAAAGTGATTTTTTTTTTTCTTTTAGTGTCACATTTAGTGAAAGTGGTTGAATGTAATGGTCCTTATAAAACAAGATAATCAAACATAATGTGCACAGACAGCAAGTTGTAGCCCATGCACAAACATACAGTAAGTATACTGTATACACATACACTCTTGCTGCACACTCGCTGTGATGCATGACATAGTAACTCGCTGTATGGAATCAGTATGATGATGAGTCCTCATGTTTTCAAAGTTTTAAAGTGTGGCTTTCATGCAGAGGTCAGGTCAGGTCTGAAGAAAGACTGTTAACATTAAAATCTAATCTGCAGTTTGTGTATTTACATTTCTCCTGTTACACGTTACACATCTATAGTTGAGAGAACAATAGATTAACATCATACTTTTACACTATCAACAATCTGCATCCTCTGTGTATTTTAAAGGTTATTTTCAAAAGAATTTGGCATACCCGCTTGCCTCATATCCGATAAAAACTGGTGTTGGCAGAGGACCCATGATTCCTCCAAGGGACCAAACCCTCCTGGGGCATAGATGGATTGCAGGCCAGGCTCATCCTTGAGTGACATTGCTGCTGTAAATGGAAAGCTACATGTAACTGAAAACACAGTTAACTTGCTTACAAGTTAAAATAGACATATTTCTTTCCCAATTTTGCACAAATTTCTGAAACAGAAAAGGAAATGTTCATTGGTAAAAGGAAAGAATAGTTTAAAGTGTATTGTACCACTATGAAGATGTATGTACAGTATATGGTAGTTGTGTCTGCTGTCATTTTCTTTTCTTTTTTTAATCTTTGGAGTGGAGGCATGTAAGAGTGTGCATTAGGTCACTGATGTTACACACTGCAAGGAATAAGGGCAGGATAGGATGAAGAAGGACACAATGATAGAAAAAGAATTAGAGGTAAGAAGTAGAAGAAATAAAGAATAGTTAAGTCAATCATCTGAAGAAGAAGGAAGAAAAATCTCTTTCATCCTTCACTGGACCTTTTTTGTATCACCAGCCGAGTGGGAAAGACGTAAAGCTATTTTGGTAAAATCTGCAGTGTTTCCATCCCAGTATAAATAACAAAACAGACTAAATGTGAATTCAAAAAGTGAGTAGATGTGAGTATGAATGAATTTGAGCTTAACTGTGTTAACTTGTTTTTATATACAGTATGACTACCCTAATTCCTGGTGGTTTAGTAGTGTCACTGTATCACAAATCCCCAATTTGACCAGTCAGCCAGCAGCTCTTCTCCCATTCCCATCATGTTTTATCAAACACAAATTTTTTTTCGCAGACTTGGTTCACCTCGAAATTCCAGAAGTGAAACACACCTTCACTTAACACATTATCCTGATAGCAGTGGAATGGTCTGTCTTATATTGAGAGACAAACTCTAAGTAATAGTATTGTTGTCAATATTTCTCACTTGATTCTGAAAAAAAGAGAAAGGATGATATCACTTATTTAAACAGACATTTTCCATGAACAGGGAACAACCATAAGGTTTGGCTTATTTTAATATGATATGTTTTGATGCAAATTGAAGCAGGAGCTTTTCATTTACCGGATCATTGTTACTAAAAACAGCAGCCTCATCAGTGGTGTGACTGCCTTCATAAAATGTAGACTGGCAAAATACAGAGAGAATATGCTTGGTTTTAGGGAAAGTATTTCTTCACAATGTGTCAATTTTATATCCTACTTGTAGTTCAAATCATATCAAGAGGTATTTACAAATACTTAATCCTGTGTTTCTGGAAACAATCAAAGAAAGTCCCACAAAATTTGAGTAACAATTCCAAGACAAAAATTTACAACAATATCAATTTAAGTCCTGGACTGGTAAACTGCCTCAGGTAGATATTTTGGGGGGGGGGTTTATGTGAACTGACCTGTGTCCAGCTAAAGCTGTCTTAAACTAAAATTCACTGGTGTTGAAACATTTTTTGCTCATGTCCAGCAGGTTTGGTGTTTCTGTTCAAACAGAATTACACAGTCCAGAGTGAGGAAGAGGATTCTGTGAGTCAGAAAGTTAAGCTGAAGAACAAGACGGCAGCTTCTTTTTTGCCCAGGAGGATAATTTGCTGGCCATAACTCTCATCAAGCTTCACATTTAAATGTAACATTTGCACTGCTGAATGTGTATCACTTCATTTGCGCTACAGGTGCGCAAGACACACAGTCACACACAAAAAAAAACTAACCATAAAACACACACACACCTTCATGCACACAAGCAGCAGAAGTCATTAAACCACTCCTAAAATACTTTGCGTCTGATCGCTGTCAAGTACAGCAGTAAAGATAAAATGGACTGTAAGGCACATGGCAGTCGGAGGATATTGTAACCTGTGTTTAATCTCAGATTTTCAAAAGAGAATTTTTTACAATCCTTCTAACAGTGACTCTTGTACAACAACATAAATACTGTGCTGGAAAAAATGAATTTCCAAAAATTAAGCAGTTTTTTCCCCACTGTCTCTTTCTGTAAACATTGAAAAATGCAAATCAAGTCTCTGTTCTCGACAAGACAACAACATCAAAATAACAACAACTGTTCCATTTGTAAGGCTTGGCCGCCTCACTATGCAAATAGTCTCTAATGGGCTCAGAGCAAAATGAAATCTTTTTTTCATTACCTTCTCTTTTCTAATCCATTTAACGTTCAAATGAGTCAGCAGTGCTCAGTTTAGATCCAGGAGGGAGGAGTAGAGGTTGGGGGGGGGCTGTGGTGAAGGGTCTGTGTCCATCAGAAGAGGCTGGTCAGTGTGGTTTGTGATGGACTCCGGCACTCGTGGCCGTCCATGCCGCCCGGCACAGAGGTGAGCACAGAGGTGACGGTGGGCATGGTGGGATTGGTCAAGTCTGTCAGGGTGGTGGGGGTGCTGGAGGGGCTCATGGAGGCGTTCGAGATCTCCGAGGCTGGGCCCGACGGCGTGCCACCCTGCAGCGTGGAGCCGTCGGACGCCTTGTCCACCCCAGTGCTTTCCTGCCGTAGCAGGTTCCTCCTGAACTTAGCCCGAGCGTTCTGGAACCAGACCTGTGGGAATGAAATGTTAAAAGAAATGAGTGTTGTTACTGCAGGGGAACTGAGCCATTAAAGCCACCTTTACTGGATTCCACACTCACTGATATCCACAGTATTTCTGCTCTAATAATTTTTAAACATAAATTATACCAACATGTCTTCCTACTCAGCTTGGGTAGAATGTAATCATGCAGATAGTTTTGCGCAATGTATCTGTCAAGTTTTAGAGATATGAAATAGCACCTCCTTCCAGCAACAGTGTTGGATAATTCACAGAGCACTCTTTCACTGAAATTAGTTCTGTTTGCAGTGAAAACTGCAAGGTATTAGTGTTGTCCAGAGCAACCAAGACACTGTCTCTGAAAGGTAATATTAGTCTTGAATTATATATCATTAATGTTATTTGTGTTTCACTGTGTGTGCCACAAACTAAATTCCACAGACTTCTATAGTATTTGGATGGAGGCAGACTTGACATACGCATGTCTCAAAACCTGGACAACTCGTCGTAAGTGAAACAAAGCTCACTCACAAATACCACCACTCTACCTACTTGGCTCAGTTTTACACTTTGTTCAACTTTTTTTGATTTGTTAGTTAACTGACTTGTTTTTTCTGTGTGTTTCTACATGGTAGCCAAGTAACAAACCAGTTATACTTAACAGCACTGCTGGTTTTCTAAAAGATTTTCTTCCTACCAGACAGCCATCAATTTCAGTCCATTTCATTAATGATTTAAACATTACATTAAAAAGGTCACAGAAATTTAAATTGTCACCATGAACACACAGACAGTCATGCCTGCTTTTATCATTGGCAGTTTTCGCAGCAGGTTACAGAGTACAGGCTTTTCAGCTCAGTCCGCACACACACCTGCATCATGCAGCAATAACAAAAGCAGACATGACGCTCACTCTGATGAATTACATGCTGCATCTGAGACATGTTTCAAGTCTCTGAAAAATGATTTTGATGCTTTAGTCAAATGAACTGAGACCCATGGCTGCCAGTGTAAAACACATTCAGAAATCTCATGTTGGTGGAATGCTAGCTGTCGGTAACCATAGATCAGACTGTCCTCCCCAGAAAAATGACAGCACTTAATCTATATTTCTATATGTACATGATCTGAAATGTCTATGTGATACTGTATATTTAAATGGCTGCTCAGAATCATGAACCTACAGAGAATTATCAACCAAATCTTCAATTCCTCTCGGCTTTATGAAACATTTTTGTGTTTGTTAGCTCACTGTTTTGGTTTTCTAGGGTGCACATTTACCGCTTTAGCTCGGCACAAACGATTTTCTACCTGCTCAATGCCAAACAGCTGACAGATTCAGTTAGCCACTGGGAGGAATATTAAGCTATGCCTTTAACGGCCACGAGAAGTTAAGTCATGCTAACACATTGTTGTTCCACCAACTCAGTGATAGACACAATGCATTTCCTGTAACGTCTTTGCAACACAACCGTCCCCCCTCTTTGCAAGTGTGGACCTTTTTAATTGGAAGCAGCAAGAGCAGGAAATGTTCAGTTTACTTATGGTCTGCTTTACTAAAATAAAACTGTAACAGAAGAATATGGCTGGAATCTGCAAGTACAAGTACAAACTACAGTGTGAACTGAATTCTAGAGAGAAACACAACTTTCACTCTTGTCTCCAGCACAGATGAACATTAGTTTATTTGCCAAGGACACAGCTGAGGGGAAGAGACTGTCACAGGATGCTAGCTGTGGCAGGTGAAAACACATCTATACATCCTTCGTATAAACAACTTTGGCCTGCTGAAAAGGCCATCAGGTCAGAAAATGCTCATACGGGCTGGGATGAGAAACTGTATTTTAATCAGAGGTATTTTGCAGCAAAAGGGCTGAAACGTGCAAAAAAAAAAGAGATACTTAAAATAGTTGTTGAAACATTTTGATCGCAATACTCAAGCAGACCCACGTCACCACCGCCGCCCCCTCTGACCATTTGCCATTCGTTAAGCGCACACACAAGTGAACATCTGCTCGTGTCAATTTACAGTGTGTTTGCAGAGGCCCTGAACTGGATTCAAGAAGAAAAAAGCACTTAGAGACACAAAGCCAGGGCCCTCTTCTGCTGTGTACAAAAGTTAGCAAATCTTTTTGTGGCTGGTCACGTGACCATGAAGAGCCATGGCTTCCTGCTTCCTGGATATTGGGAGAAAATAATAATGTGTCAAGTGTGTGACTCAAAATGAAGCTATGATTTCAGTTATTGTTCTCATATTATCAAATAAATTGATTTTTCCTCATTTTGCTGTGCCCCCCCCACCACCACCACCACCAACATTGGAATCCGTCTATCAGCCTCCTGCCCCTCAATGTCCCTGATGCTAATTTATCTTCATACTGTGAATTTCATTTACCGTGACACCATTGTCACTCTCTTTCTCAATAATAAAAAAGTAGCTTATGAGATGCGGAGTGACGGAGGCAGCAGTCTGTGATGAGTCAAGTGTGTTAGTGATGGAATCATGATGGAGCCCCGGGAAACAGGCGGAGGGATCGGCGCTTCAGCTGGAATAACAGGCATGAAAACTCTAGTGCATCAAAGCAAAACCGCTGCTTTGTTTTCTCTGAGCGTTAATTAAAGCAGCGGGATAATTTTTTTTTCTTCCCATCTAAAAAAAAAACCAACAATTTGATTCAGAAACCTTTTTGTCTCATTTTTCTTCTTCTCAGTCCCCATGATAATTTGCTGTCGTCTTTTGTGGAAATCAAACATTCTGTTAGGCTTTTTCTTTCTTCGTGTGTAATACAGAGCTTTTTGTTTTTAATCCCTCAGTCTTCAACATAACATCACATCATCCCACTGAAATAGATTACATTTTGTTTTGATTTTTTTATGGTTTGGCATTCACTCCCAGGTAATTTTGTATTCCAATATGAACACACATTAACTTTGAACTGTTTGTGTTTCTTAGAAGCAACTCTTCTTTTCAGTGCAGCTTCTCTTCAATTATTATTTTTACTGTGTTTTTAATTGAAATTTTATAAAGTAAAAGGACCTAAAAGACAGCAAGGAAATCCATTGGACTGAAAAACAGCTTTTTTTCTGCAAAATCTTACTTCATATATCTCATGCTTGGAAGAGAGCTGATTTGCATTGGAAACAAGAGAAATTCTTTCCCCCCTGTTGGCATTTGTCTGCTGTTCTCCCCCGAGTAAAGGAAAGCCTCATGTGAAGTGAGCGGCTGCTGTGGCTACCTGTAAGACCCGCTTGGTGAGGCCGGTCTTCTGGGCGAGCTGCTTGAGGTCCTTGGCGTCTGGGTTGTGGTTGATGGCGAAGTAGGACTTCATGGTCCTCAGCTGGTGGTGTTTGAAGGATGTCCGCATGCGCTTGGTCTTCTGGCTGGAACTGTACTGGGAGTCCCGGTCCATGGACTCACCGTCATTCTCGTTACAGCTCAGTGCTGTGGGCCAACAGGGAAAAGGAGAGGAGATCTGGTGAGACAGAAGGAACTCTGATCCAATCGCTAGTCATCACTTTGATTTGTTAGTACATCTGAGTGTTTGCATCAGACACTTTAGGGTTTCTCATTTTTCTCTGACCCCGTTTTTAGTTCCTGGAATTCTCATGACCCAAATTAAAGAGTATCTGAATAGCACGGATCCACATGCATCTTATAGGAACTATATAATGCAATTAAAACAGTGGAATGCATTTAATATAATAAAAGAAACATTTATATCCCCCCAAAATGAAGAAATCTCCCAAAATTTTGCATTTAAAATGACCTCTGAAGAGTTCTCGCCTCTAATGCTGCGAGACAACATGAGTAATAAAGGTGCAGCATTGCAATACAACATATATTGAACGTGGAGCGAGAGAGAAAAAAATCCTGATGTGATTTTAACGTGTTTTACTCATTTTTACTGCCCATCTTCTTTACGTGTTCAAAGCATGCTTTCACTTCAGTCCAGATTCCTTTTCTTCATTTAAATCCATAAAAGCAATGAGATCTAAAGTGACAGTTGTGTCGTCCAGCTGCAGATCATCCTCCACTCTGCATCTCCTCTCTGTCTGTCTCTCTATCCTGGGAAAAAATGCTAGCCTGGCTATTAGCCTGACATACTCTCTCTCTCTCTCTCAAACACACACACACAACACCAACACACATGTATTTGTCTCAGCCTGCAAATTTCTTGGCAACATTCAAAGTGTTGCTGCATGCATAACAGTTCAATATCAGAACGCTGCAAATGATGAATATGAAGTGAGTGAAAACCACCAGAATAACACTTCACTTAATTAGCCCATACACACCAGGCAGAACAAATGCTGCTTTCGGGCCAAAGCATATGCTGCAGCGTTTTAACAAAAAAAAAGCAGCCTGTTTCCTGCTCATCATCCCGGTGCAGAACGTCAACTTATTCTCAGCATTAAACAACATCTCAGAGCTGTGTGCTGCACAGGGCTGCCGCATGTTTCTCATATGACTGTTCAGGTGCAGCTTTCATGTTGTTTCTGGCTGTCATCAGAAGAGGGCGCACTGCTGCCTCACTCTCATTCTGCTCCAAATCATTTTGTTCAGTTCAAGTTTTGCTTTCTTTACTAAATACCCACAATCAAAAAAGATAGGACTTTAGCCTTACTCAGAAATGTTATTTCTTTGCTTTCTTCATCTTCATGATGAAATCATATCTTCTATTTCAAGAAAATGTGTATTTCCACTAAGCAAAGTCCGTCACTAAAGGTGTAATTTTTGACTGGACTTTAGAGGAGCTTTTCTTGTAAACTGAATTCCATAATGAAGGCATCATCCTAAAATAAAGAAAGTAATGCTTCTTCTTTTACTGCTTGACCCGGAAAGGAAAAGACAGCAGCCAGCTTATTTGCATGGAAAATAATTGGGAATATAATTCTGTCACTTGTTGCAGCTTTTTAAACTAAACTCTAACTGAGCTGTTAAAAAGAGGAGCAAGAATCAACAGACAGATAAAATCACAGCAGAAAACTCATTTTGTTACTTTTCTCAAGCAGTCTACGTCAACTAGTCAACTAATATTTTATGGTAACAGCTGGAATGTTAATTACAGTCAAAGAATCAAAACATGAGATTCTACCTAGATACTGCTGCTGTATTACAGTTCTTGTATCCCCCGCTCTCTCTTCCAGGGACTAACTCATCAAATCACAATGATCCCTTTGGAGCACACACCCAGTTTGGCCCAGTCTCAATGCAAAAATGGCTCCAGCAGCGTGTATATGTGTATGTGGTAGTATGTGTGTGTGGTTGGCAGTGGTGGTGGGGTGTTTAGTTCTGTAGATGTCTATAGAGCCTGACAAGTGGAAAAGAGTGAAAGCAAAAGCTAGGACATCAAACTTTTTTTTTTCTTTTGAGCCCTCAAAGAGGACACAGAAAATGCCTTTTTAAAATAACTTGCTGAACTGGAACATGAGTAAAAACCACTAACTATTATTATTTTGTTAAGATTAAGAACTGTTTGAGTATTGAAGATCACTGACCCAGTGAAATATGTTTAGCCTATATGAAAGTGTATTCAAAGTTCAGTCTCTCTATGTTACACTTCCAAGCTTGTACAAGAAATGCATCAATGGCCTACATGTGTTACAAAATGTATTTTACAAACCTTTCAGTGGAACCCCCGACCCCTACCCCCTCCAATGGATGAAAATACAACTAACTCCCCATATGTCAATTATAAGGAACTTACAAAAATAAAGCACAGTCTGTTTATGGATGTAAAATATAGCAGCAGCAAGAATGGGTTTAAAATGTTGCCTGTTGTTATGTCATTGGGATAAACTTGTTACAAACTCTCCTTAGAAATAGTACAGGAATCTTAAACCGCATGGGATAGAAAATACGTATACATTTTTTTATGTTAAAGTCATTAGCGAGGGGAACATAAAAGATTTTCATTAATGAAGCCTGTCAGTCTTAATCACATTGTATTCCCGCTGTGGGGCTCGTTATTAGAACTGTGAAGAGAGATTTAGGGATTTTTTTAAAAAACATTCTTTTCTTTGAATTTTTGACTTTTTTTAGATGGAAAATATGTATTTATGAGGTAAAATCATTATCAAAACAGCATTAACTATAAACGTTTTTACATAAAACCACTGTTGTTGTTGTTGTTGTTCCTTTGTTTTTGGTTTGTTTTTTTCGGGTTTGTTTGTTTTTTTCAAAACACTGTCTACCTTTAAATAAGAACAACATCCTTGCCAATGGGGAACGTCTTTGTAGAAACGTCCTGCTTACCTGCGTTATAAGCAGCCAGCTCGGTCCCCGGCCCGGGGCTTTTCCTCTTCCTGGGCCGGCCTTTCTGCACTGTCCCAACGCCGTTAAAGTAGGATAGTCCGAGCGTGTTGGCCGGGCCCAGGCCTTTGTGCGGGACCACGTCCGCGTGGTTAAAATGTGTCTGATATTCTCCCTGGATGAGAGTCTCAAAGTGCAGCCGACAGTACACCAGACTGTCCTTCATGCCAAAGTGGTCCCCGGTGGTGAGCATCTTGCTGCACGTGGTGCAGGTGAAGCAGTTGAGGTGGTAGACCAGGTCCCGGGCCCGCATCACCATCTCCGAGGCCGAGATCCCCAGGTGGCATCGAGCGCATCTCTGCACCGAAAATCTTCTGTGGACAAGACAGAAACCTCATCAGCGGCTGGGACCCGGACTCTGGAGGGCCTGCGGTGTGTTAGTGTGGGGTGGGGTCGCACTGCATGAAGTTAAGCATCCGAACTTTGATGCAATTCAACAGTGTGCAAAGCTCCCCAGTTTGCTAATTAGGAGAATACCCACCAAACTTTGGAATTAGAAAGACACTTTTGCATTATTTTAAGAATGTAGTGAAATTTGGATATGAGGCCGATTGTGGCGGCTCTAATTTAACTCCCCAATTCTTCCCTATCAGTAATTGGTGGATTATTTTATTTGTTTATTTATTGTTTTGGTTGGGGTTTTTTTAGGGGGGGTGCTAGCATTTCAGTTATCAGTATTTGAGTGTCGAGTTTTAGCAACATAAACAGTTTCTTTCTTTCTTTCCACATCTCCTAAACAGAGATCACGTAAATGTAATGGGGCATTTGTAAACAGACAAAATGTGGATATTGAGTTACGGCACAAAATATCAGCTGTCACCAGCTGTCATCAACTTTAGTTTTCCCACACTACCAGGATAGAAGCTGTGAAAAACAAATCATGTATAAATCAACTTCTGAACTTTTGGGATCAAATCGTGGAAAAGTAATTTTGTTGATTTATCTGATTTTTAAAAAATTATAATATCCGTGGCCTTGTGTGACGTTACTTTGAGTGTAACAGAATACAAATCTTCATTCAATACATTTAGTAGCGACACGTGCAACACATATTCCCAGACACCCCTGGATGGACCGTGGAGGTCCAGGCCATGTGCGCCCCCCTACCTGTAGTAGTCCTCCTTGCAGTAGATGCTGCCGTCCTTGCTGAAGCAGGTGAGCTCCGACTCCAGGTTCAGTTTGCACTCGCAGCACTTGAGGCAGCGCATGTGCCACTGCTTGTCCACGGCCAGTAGGTAGTAGCGGTCCGCGATCTTCCTGCCGCAGCCCGCGCACAGAGCCACGCGCTCGTTGTTCATGCACGGCATGGTCTGCGGGTCAACGAGGAAACGAGATGATTAAAAAAAATAATGGAAGTGAAATGAGTGACAAGCAACTCGACTTGGGAGAAGAAGTAGCCTCAATCACCGTGGAGTTCCAGGAAGTCAGGAGACTCGCCATTATAATATACAACTTAACTGCTGAGGATCACGACCACCACTTATATACTGGGAGATTAAAGAAAAATTGTGAAGAAATAATATATGAAAATGCCAAAATAGTTTTGGTCATTAATACTATTCATGAATATAATGATGTTAAAACACAGCTGTGGTTAGAAAAACACCATTCAGTAAGAAAAGGTCCATGCAGACTCTAAAGAATATTTTAGTTACGGTAAATTATATCTTAAAAACACAGATACTCCACCGTGAATAGTATGAATTGCTATTCTAACACAGGATAGAAGCGCATTATTATGATATTTCTTATCTTATGACCACCCTAAAGAATTCAGTGCAGCAATTATACATATATGAACTATTAAGAACTATAAAAATTCAGAAAGGGTTAATAGAAATATTGCTGTTTTTGGTGTCTGTTGTGTTAATTTCTCATAATGATGATAATAATTATAATATTGATCGTCAAAATATAAAATAATGGCTTATGACTCAAGGCTGTCATTGAATATTATTTCTGAAGGGCCTTAAAATAGACATGCACAAACACACAGTAATAATAATAACAACAATAACAATAATACTATTATTATTATTATTATTATTATTAATAATAATAATAATAATAATAATATAAAAGAACTGAATTCCAATCGAGATTTTATCTGTCCTGCTGTCTCTTCTTTGAATTTCATTTAAGAATTGTTGCTGCTTTTTTATATAATTTTATGGAACTGTGAAAACAAACTGTAAGGCTGTGTTACTTTTATAAGAATACATACTTGTGTCAGTATTTTGCGGTTGTCGTGCTACTTTGTTAAATATATCTATATGTATTTTTTGTGTATGAACAACTGAAAACGTGCATAAGCGGTGTGTTGTTTGACGTGCGTTTTGTTGAAAGCCAATTTAGGGGAAGTGATGAAGTTTAAGGACAACTGTATAATTTTTGGCGTAAAATAACGTAGCTCGTTCAGCTCGGAAAGCGTTTGATTCAAGCTTTGCTGGGACTAAAAGAAGTTTTCGATGAAACATTAGTTGGCGGTATCGCAATGCCAAGGCCTCTGGGAGAAAATCTGACTGCCAGAGGCCTTAAAAAGCAAATAACTAATAAGTCGTGGCACTTATTGGAGACTTTTTTCCGTGTGATTGAGGGTACAAAGCGTTCAGAGCTGAAAGTATGAGCGCTTGAAGCTGTGAGCGCAGCCTGTCACATGTTTCCAGGCTGCCATGCTGCCTGCGCTAACAAGCTGAGAGGGCCAAATGAATCGCTCCTACCGTCTCTGATTCCCCCATATCGATGGCTGAGCTGATGGCCGCTGACTCGCTCTTTCCTCTCCGGTCCATTTCTTCCACCACACCGTGCACGTCGCCTCCAGGGAGGCCATGGAAAAGCATCGTTGCCGCAGACGGGAGAATATTATAACTGTTCTCTTCGGATTTGCAAGCCAAGATGTCCATCAGAGGCGGAACAAAAAGCCCTGCGCAATAATGCCACTCAAAATTCTCGCTTTTTTTAGGGTTTCCTTTCTTGCCGTGACAAGTGAGAAATCCAGATCAGGGAGGGAAAAATATGAGGGAAAAATTGGACACGTGTTCTCCACACTACGCCTCATCTGCCAATGGTAACCGTCATCCGAATCTCTGCAGCTCTCATTATTAATAAGCTATGATTAATTCATAAATGAGAGCACTGATTCTGCTTCTCTTACTGGAGTCGTTTTTCTCACAGGTATAAATTTATTTGATCTGTTTTTTTATTATTACCCCTGCTCTTCTTAAATTTTCGTTTCCATAAACATACCAACTATGGAAGCCACTGCTTTGCCTGGGTCTCAGCACCGATGCCTCCTCGTCGCCGGGAGTAATATTTCAGGATTTCGACAGTCTGCAAGGCACTCGCAATTTCTCCCTTTTTCTCGTTTCTGCAGAACAATAAAGTAACTCTACAGAACTGACACTGTCAAAGCTGGGCAGCAGCTCTCTACTGCATCACAGTCAGAAAGAACAAAAAATATATTTCCAAAAAAGGCTGACTGTGGGAAAGGCTTCTCTCCTTCCTCCGGGTTCAGCAGTCCAAGTTGATGCTTATAGCAGCTGATTTATGTCGCTCAAACTACTTCTGCTGTACAGTAAAGAAAAAAAATAGAAAAAGCCTTTCCTTTATAAAATCCGGCCGCTAGTCCGGGAGAAGCAGTTTTCCTTTACAGTAGTCTGTTAAATGTTTTGCCTTTTGTCAAGGAGGCCGCATACATGTCCGTAAACAGCAGAAGAGGAGGAGTTGGCTTTACTTTGACTGATGATAGGCGAGTGTGCGCTGCCCCCCTAAAACCGCCGTGCCTCCTTCTCAGGTCCCGGTTGGACTCTCCGCTCCTTATCAACGGGGCCCTGTTGCGTCACGACGCACCATTTATGTTCATTGGCTGTTCCGACGTCACCGAACTGTTTGGTTATACTTTCGCCGACCGGTCCGCCAGAGCAGCGGCTTCTCTGCATCCGTTACGCACGCTCCAACCGAGCACCGTCCCCGTCTGTTTGCCCGGAGCTGCAGTTTGAGAGGTCAGTTGCAAAGAAAGAAAAGAAGAGAGGGTTTCAGTCTTCTCGGGTGTTGGAGCTGTCTGCGCACACCGAGGAGGTCTGCTGGGACATTACCTCCAGTGACGCACAGAGACGGTCCCACGCAGCACCACGCTGCTGCTGCCCACAGCCTCTCCATGGTACCTAAGCGCTCTGCGCAGATCCTCCAGGGGTGATGTCTCCCAAATTGGCTGTAAAAAAAAGAATCACACTTTTACACAGTTCTTAAGCCTGGGTTCAACTTCCTTATTCCATCAAAGGAAAAAAACGAATATGAAACAAACAAAACATACCATGAAAACGATTTTTCCTCGACTTGAACGCTAACTCGGCTTCTCAATAACTACATTTACAACTTTGAGTTCTTATTTTACATTTGGCCCTTATTGCATTTGGAAGGCGTAAGCGGGGCTGCATTCTCAGAACTCACGTTATATATATATGTAAAACTTCACATTCTCAGCTGTGCTGTTATATGTAGCTTCACTCTTTTATCCCCACCACTGATTCAAAGAGAGAAAGAGAGAAAGCAACTTGGTCCAAGCAGCGGGAGCCGCAAAGTGACGCTGAACTGATCCCGGATCCGCACATTCTAATTAGCTCTCCGTTCTTAATTGGGAGGGGGGGGAGTGGACTTCGTCATCAGAGGACGTGTTTGAGGACCAGAGGAAAGGTTTGATCTCTCACAAAAGACGGCAGTTATAGCGGTGTGGGAGAAAATTACATGTTATCGAATCAGGAACTGAAGTCAGTTCAGTTTGAGGAATGATTTAAAAAAAAAAAAAAAAAAAAAGAAAAAAAAATCCATCCAGCCATCCAACCTCCTGACTTTTATAATAGAATCAACATTATAACACCGGTATTTTAGCTGCAAATGCAGATTTATGCGCTCAAACAACATCAGAATTTCAATTTTTCTATTTACTTGATATTTTTAAATCCTTTTTCTTTTCATCGCTTCTTTCAAAAATACCTGCGCCCCCCTCTTCCCATGCAAAACAGTCCGCGTTTAGGCTATTGTGAAATTTTATTGCACAAATATGATGTTAAGCTCCTAAATCCGTATGCAAATCACCCCCTCTGTAATACCCTTAATTGAATACATGCATATTTATCATCTGCGCTTTCTAGCTGCTATAAGGCTGGGTTTATACATTAAACATAGCGACAGCGGGCATGTCTGCGGGCGTGTATGAAATATGATATTAGGCGGTAATGTGAGATTAAGGAAAACATATCAGTTTGTATCTATTTGTATCAAATGCTGGATTGTCTCTCTGGTGTGATTCTAGTCAGTGGTCAGAACGGAGAAAACGCGTTTGCACAGAATTCAGCGATGATTCATGCAAATGTGATCCGAGATCTGGAACAGGATATATGTTGGAATAACTCTGTGTTCACAATATTCACAGAAGAGGAGGGGAAAAGTCATAATATGATAATTAACAGCGGGATCACCCGTGTTACGGCAGAGCCTCGCTGGTTAAAATAGTCCAATATTTAATTCATCTATGGTACATTTATTTAAAAAGGTAAAACAGAATTAATTACAGCTCGCCCATCACACCCTGCCCCCCCCCCCTCACACGCAAACATTTTTCTTTTTTTGACACAGGAGCAGCAGTACTGGGGGATAAAGAGATGGGACTCAAGAGGCAAACTATCACCAACACACTCCATTCTGTTGTCACAGAAGGATTATTTATGCTTTATGCTTACACAGTCCTTCAGTTTGTTGACACATATTAGAAAAGGCCTCCTCACTGAGATTTCCAGCATAAGAATGTTCTAAAAGAAAAGGTTAAACCTTCAGACTGAAACAAGTGACTTCAGGTTCCTTTTCAGAGGATTACACAAAAAAGTGCCAAACTCACTCTAAAACATGCTAATGATGAAATAAGGAGCAAGGGCTACTGTATGGGCCTATTCTGTAGCAGATAATTCTGCATATTATGTTAGAAATGTAACTTTTGACTGTGACATCTGGTTGAAATGATGAATGATGAACTCTGGTTTTGTTTTTTCATTTGGTATTCAGTATGTGAGCTTGGAAATGCTGCAGAAGCGTTCATACTAGGTTTGAAGAATGTGATGGTATATGCTATAAAAATGTAAATGAGTCCACTGTCAGACACTTTGTTGTACCGTCCATACAGTGGTAGCTATCACTTCATTATTTCTGGTTGCAGGCCACTGGGCAATGTGGCAAATCATTAAGCAGGACTGCATAAATGTCATGAAATATCTCAAATTGTCATGCTTTCTTATAATGCTTCCACAAACATTTCTGCTTTGCAATTTTAAAAAATGAATTCTTACAGCTTATATACAACATGCAATGATGTCATAAGCAGGACTGTAACCAAGACTTTGGAAGTACTTTGTAATAAATCTGATACCCCCTGATTCCCATTCACTACCATGCGCCACCTCCCATCTGACACCAACAATAAAATCATTCAATTGTGGATTTGTTTTATTTCATTAACCACTTAAGTACACTTCTTTGTCAGTTTTAATTACTGAGATGAAGGTGCTTTTTTCATACAGCCTTGGATACAATTCTGGTGAAGAAACAGGAGATTGTTTTATTTATATTTTTGTTTCCTTGCCTAAAACAGTCACATCTAAATATATACTGAGCCTTAAATGACTGCAATCAAATATTTATCATGTGTTTTTATTACTTTTTTATTAATTGTACAAACTCCCTCCAACTTACTAAAACCCACAGATCTTTTACATAAGGTCATGAGCTCAGTGTCCTCTATGTTCTCGTAAATGTCATCACTGTAGAAAATTGCATACACAAGGATGGAGTCAATATCGGCCACTCCTCGTTCAAAAATGATGTGGCCAATATTTCTCAAATATTAATGTCATTAAAAAAGAAGTTATTTTTTTAAAACAGTGTCAGCACTCAGTTTCCAAAGCTTCCCTCCTCTCAAGGTGAGAAGAACCAGAAAAAAGAGACACTTCAAGGACACTACATCTGAGACTAATGGGATTAGTTTACATGGCTGTGTGCAGATGAAATGCAAGTAATGTGATCCTTTCCAGTTGAACCTAACATCAGGCTCATGTTTTACTGTGAAGTTGCTGTTTAACTGGATAAATTCAACAACAAGTTTTGAGTGCACTCATCTTAATAAGCACCATGGAACTAATAAACTAACAGTTAACTTAAACACTTTGTTGTGTGCGTGTGCTGGGGGGGGGGGTTGCCTTGTCGACGACGAAGATGCTGATGCAGCTCCACTGATTACTCCTTGTCCCGTAATGATTTCCAAATGGGGCAGCCATCAATAACACGAATCTGCATTTCTCAGAAAAACATCACCCTCGTCAGGCTCCTGGCATCTTTTTGATCTCTCCCCGTTTTTTTTTAATTGTATGCAGCATAAAGGTAGAGGGGAGGCGTCGGGGGTGCGTGGCTTTAATGGGATGCTGCTGTGGAAGTGGGGAGTGGGTTACACGCTCTCTGAGGAGAGCTCGACTGTAATTAAGAAAGGGAACAAAGCAGGGGAGACTAAAAACACATGAAAAGGAGGAAGCGGATCACCTAATCACTGTGCGCGTATCAGTCAGGCCGTCGCCCCGTGTACACACTCACTTTTAATGCAAGCAAAAACCACACAGGAGCATAAACACACAGCACGCCTCCATGTAGAGCATGTGAGCAATGGGAGTACACACCGAATCAGTCTCATCTAAATCAATGCCAAACCTCTGTTGACCAAGTGTGCCCAAATCATAATTAAATGCATTATTATTATTATTATTATTATTAATAATAATAATAATCAATAACAACAACAATAATAATAATAATTATTATTATTATAAAAGTGATGAATATATAAATATTGAAATAAGCACAATTTGTATGAAGGTTTGACTCAAATATTTTGTTACTCTGTTTTGAAAAACATAGACTGTAGCTCTGTACACCCCTGTGTCTCAAGGGTTAAACTGTCAACTGTCACTTATATTTCATATAAATGTAGTTGGTTTGTAATTTTTTATACTAACAGCCAGGAAAATTTTTCTCAACATGTGAAGAAACATTAAACCATTAAGTTTATCGAAAATAAATAATGCAATTTAAGCATGTGGTTTCTAAAGCTGTTAAGGTTTAAAAGAAACTGTGAGAAGGGAAAGCCACTCTTTGTTTTATGGACACAAAACCTGTGTCAAGGGGTTGGTTAATGCTCGCAACTACTCTTTTCTTTTGTGAGCCTTCAATCCACCCACACTATCTCCTGATTCCTTGAAAGTAGCATTGGAGGGATGTGAAAAGAGGAATGGAAGGAGGTGAAGGAGAGAAGAGAGAATTGGGATACTTGCCTCTGATATTGCAGCACCCATCCACCCAGCTGTCAATCCTAATACAAGTTTATGTTGGTTATCTTTCCAATTTTTTCCCCTTCCATTTTAATTCGAAAGGGCAGACCCATGAAGAAAGGCTTGCTGAGAAATCTTGGTTCTTTGTGTTTTTGGATGCTGTTGTGTAAAGCTTCCTGGATTCCTCGAAAGCTGTTCCCTTTATTTCCTGCAGCGTTGGGAAGGCTGGTAAGAAGACAGCACCGAAATCTTTTTAGGAAAGAGGAAGGATGGGGAAGGAAAGGTGGAAGAAGGGGAAGCATTTTTAAAGTTAGCCCCAAACTTCACTAACTGAGGGGAGGAGATGTCACAGTATCATATTGTTTGATTGACATGTGATTTCCAGTGAAGGGAAGCGTTGGAGGAAAACACCAATGACTGAAAGGATCCAAAAATACACCGCAGACAGTGATGTAGAGGACGGATCACTGTAATGACCCCTCCAAAATTACAGGTAGACACATTAATGGCAGCAGGAGAGTGCATGGAATGTAGGAGGGAAGCTCTCCACTTTTTAGTGCAGCATACTCCAGGATCCACCGGTTACACTGAGGCCGCACATGCTTATACTGACAGAAGAAGGCACGGCACAGAGATAATATGATGGAATTATGTTTGAAATGCTATTTAGATGACAACATTTTAAGGATTAATTGCAGGTCTTAGGGTCGTCAGGGAAATCTGAAGAAATCTGGAGGAAAATGCATTATGTTACTTAATATTGTGATGGGCTGTGCAAACAAAAGTCCATTATGAAGATGACGGCCAGGCCCACATAAAAAACAGAACATTGACACAGTGGTTAGTAAAGAATAAGTTTATTTCTCAGAGAGGTCATTAAAGTGAAACACAGTACATTAAATGCACAACAAAGAGTGAAAGAAAATGCCTGCATTCTGCTACTGATTACTTGATGACCTTTACTTACCAAGGTAATCAACTAATATTTATAGCCCTCCATATTTACTTGACACTGCAGTGCTGGAAAGTGGTTGACTATTGGTCAATGTCCAAATTATTGAATGGTTATTTTAGATGAATTTTCCCGCAACCATTGGGTGCTTATATTCATATTCTGTTCTGTTTTCTAACTACTAATATTCACATGTCATATTCTATTATTTTCTGTAGCATTTTGTTTTGGCCTTAGACAATAGAAATACAAACAGGAAAAATGAGAATGTAGAAAAGGTCTTTTACCAGGATCAGTCTGAAGATGTTGCAGGTATACATTTTGCAACTTCACCAGCTCCCTTCAATGAAAGAAGTAAAATAACATTCACTTACCTGATGAGCTTTATAGCTCTATTTGAATGCATTATCCAGCGGATTTGGAAATCGATAGTGTATGTACAATGACTTCAAAAAGTATTCACCTTTTGCACGCAATACTTTATTGTATTGTTGATTTAATTTGAAATGGATAAAATTGCTATTTTTGGCCATAATCTACACACAATGAGAAAGTAAAAATATGTTATCTTTACAAATGTTTGCAAATTTATTGAAAATCAGCAACTCAAACATATTATTTTTGAAAGTATTTTTTATTAGATTGCGGCACTCGAGCTGTGCTTAGGCACATACAGTTTGTTTGAATGATCCCTGAGATAAAACTAAAATTTGAGGGGAGTCCACCTGTGACTAACTGATGAGATTGGAGGCAGGTTGGAAAGGCACCCACCTGGTTATATCAGGTCCCACAATTTACACTGAATATCAGGACAAAAAGCATCAGGTCTAAGATACTCTGAAGGGGCCGGAACTCTCTCTGAAGCCACTGTATAACAGTATTTTCAAATTCTAATTTTGATGCATTTTCTTAATCAGCTAATTGCACAAGACATGTAAATGATATCTGAAATAATCCAAGACAACTGATAAATACAGCAAAAAAATGTCTTCAAAGAGAACAGAGCTCAGGGTTGAAAAAATGGACAGGGGAGAGAAAAAGCAGAGGGAGGCTTATTGAGTGTATGAGGGTTTTTTTCAGTGTACAGTTCTGTGTATCGTTTAGGCCTGTTCAAAGAGGTAGTTTAAGTCATCTCACAGCAGGGGAGCTGTTGCTGATTCTGAGCCACCTCACGTAAACTCTGATCAGTATTGTGCTTTATAACTTTTAATAGTGTTTCAAGGTAACAGCCATGTGTGTTAACCTTTCATGTGCAATTTTAATTCTGGTTAAAACTGACAACATTAGGACATTTTTACCTGACGACGGTTGTATCCTGGATGGAGATAATCAGTAATTAGCATCATCCATTTGTCTTCTTTCTCATCGCAGAGTTGTGGTTCTGTTTTTTCCCTTGGTTTTGTGCACAACTGTGCTCCCACCCCAGCCCCTGTCAATCAGCCCCAGACTGCAGGGATTACAAAAGAAGCTCATTCTGCCACAGGAGCCCCTCTTTGGAGAGCAATTCTAAAACTTACATGCTTCTTATTTGTTGGGTCAGAGGTTAAATTGCTGACCCTCCCCTCCATTCCTCCCTCTCGCCCTCCCCACTGTGGACAAGCTGTACTCTGAGTCTTATATTTACATGGATTAGAGTCCTTTCACACCGAAGAAAAGAGCTGGTTCACAGTCAAAGCCCGAGGAGCAGTCCATGCTGCCCGAGTGGCCACATTATTCACTGGCAGACAATGACCATATTGTAGTTATGTGGAAAAGGAGGGGGCAGGAGGAAAGAGAAATCCCCCCTTTGCCATGGCAAAGTCCTACACTTGTGCCACAGAGAGGGGAGGGCCGAGCCCCATCCGCTTTTTCAAGCAGAGCAAACAAAGCCTGCCTACTGTGAACAAGATGAAGATGTCAAAAGCTTTTAGGCAGGGGGGTGAGACGGGGTTTAGGGGATAAACCAACAAAACAAGTGAAAAGGTCTTTTCTCAAATGGATAAATCCTACTAAGTCTACATTTCCACATCAGATTTACTCTCTCCTTTAACATCCCCCCTCCCCACAGTAACCTTTCCAAATCATACCATATAGAAAAACTAGAGGGAAGGAAGTTTCACTTTTAAGGAAGAAAGGAAGGGCCTTAGCTTGTCAGCACCGCTTTTACTCTACAGCTTTATTATCACATTGATAAAGAAATTCATGAAATCACATTTGAAATATTTCAATCTTATGTAAGTTCAACCCATTCATTGCAACTATAAAAAGTGGACAAGCTGCAAAAAGCACACAACAGTTTTACATGAAAAAAACATATTATAGGAGATTTGTAAACCATCTTAAACTGACATCAGAATCACAAACTCCTAATGCACAGCTGAAGCTCTGAGAAATTAGAATTTTCTTGGTGCAACCTGGTAACTAAAATCACTTTTCTGAATTATTCCAGCTTTATTAATGGCAGATTTCCCTATAGTGCAGAAGGACCTATAGCTATTTCTCTCTAACATGCACCTATGGCAGCAAGATGTCTCAGAGGACGGCAGCCTGAGGCACTGTGGAGTGAATGACATAAAGAGGCCTGGTATACAGCCACGGCTATTTCACATGCAAATAGCCAGCCTTGCACTGACTCTGATTAACTCCCTGTGAGTTCATAGTTTTCCTGTTAACAAAGATTTAGCCGCTTTTGAATGAAGCGGTACATTAAGTGGGGAGAGAGGACTGGTGGCAAACCTTACAGTAAAGCCCCCCGGGACACAATGCCACCTCCGTCTTGTCGGCCTAATCCGCCTCACAGATGCAGGACAGAGCCACTGCTGGTACAACGAACAAGAGGAAGGAGACATAAAAGAAAATCAGCGCTCTCATTTCTCATCCCGTCCCAGCAGCAGAAGTCCTCCAAAACCCCATGACTGGACTGAGTGAATGACTTGAGATTGAACCAGTCAAGAGCTGTGTGGCCAGTGGACCCCATGAATGAGAATGGGTCATGCTGCTCTATAGCACTGCCCGTATGTTTTATACATTACTTGTTGGTTTCATTAAATAATTTCACTGGCTCCATTTATTGACAGAAGTGGCTCTGCTGCTGTATGTCAAAGTCCATTTTGAATATTTTTTACTTAACTTACTATGATAATTGGGTTGATGTTATATATGTATTATTTTTTCCAGTAAATGCAAAAACTCAATAACTGGTATGGTGTATCATGATCATGGCAGATATAACAAATAACTTGGAGATGAAATTCAAAATAAAATAATAAAAATAAAAATAATTAACTTTACTGGTACTAAAAGTTGTGAAACATATATTGCGGCAGCAACAATTCTTTCCAGAGTCTACAGCAATAGAAACAGGCTAATTCGCTAGCAGGCTAACAGACACATGGTCTACTGTCTGTGAGAACTGAGTGGCCTCTCCTACATTCTTCGGCATACAAGTTGCAGTTTGGCATGTATGGGAAGGCAGCACGTCTGCACAAGAGCTGCTACCAACAGCAACCGAGTCGAGTAGAATCAAGCCAAGACAAGCAGAGTCCAGTCCAGTCCAGTCAAGCTGAGCCAAGCCAAGTCAAGTCGAGTTGAGCCGACCAGAGTCCAGTCCAGTCCAGTACAGTCCAGTCCAGTCAATCTGAGCTAATCAGAGCCACATCGAGACAAGCCGGACCGAGCTGAGCAGAGTCCAGTCAAGATGAGCAAAGCCAAGTCGAGTCGAGTTGAGTCAAGTCAAGTTGAGCCGAGCTGAGTCGAGTTGAGTCAAGTCAAGTTGAGCCGAGCTGAGTCGAGTTGAGTTGAGCCAAGCTGAGTCAAATCGAGTCATTTGTCTTGGTTTGCTGTACTGGTTGACCTCACCAGCATGCACAGCAAGCCCTCACTCACCACCTTCACTGTTTAAACGCAAGCTAAACTTTGTCAGAAAACATGCAGGTGAGTTTTTAACATGATGATTTCTAACATGAAAGTTGTAATGCTTTCGTTTATATGGCTGATGGACGTTCTATTAATATGAAAGGTGAGTTGACATGGGAAAGTGAGAGCTTTTGTCGGTGTTGGGCTTTAGTGTGTGAGAATGTGGCTGTTTCCTTGAGGCAGCACAACACTGTCACACTGGACATCAAAGATTGGATGTCTTCGTGGTAATCAAATACAATATCCGTGATCATTTTATTGATATATTCAGTGTCAAACTATTTGAGATCTGCCAAATATGTTATAAATGAGTTAACCACATTTCCTATGGGTTGCATGTGTTGGGGCATAATTTTTAGGTAGCACATAGCTGTCACTGCTACCACTCTCTGTGTCCTGATCCAAACATAGTAACCTCCAATGTAGTTTATTCTACAGCTGTTTGTGTCAGTCTGAAATGGAGTATATCGTTAGCCTGAAAGAGAAGCAGGATTTGGGGCGCACTTGCTTGAATGATATGCATCCCAGTCGCTCCCAACCTGGTCGCTGACTGTTCACGCCTCCTCACATCTACGAAGGCTGCTTACCTGCAGCCAAAAGTAGGATTTTTCCTGGCAGCCAGGATGGCGATGTGAGATGAACCAAAATTCAAAATTAAAATGTCCCCTGAAGTTGCTCTACTTGCCAAACCTTCAGCAAATGTATATTTATTATCTTACTTCCAGTCATAAAGTTGCAGTTATGGTTAAGGAATGCAACTTCCACAAGGCTGTGTTTGCTCTATGAAATTGTGTGAGGCCATGTTAAAGAGAAATACATGCCAGGGGTGTGTTTGACTCTATAGCATGTTGTGCAATGTTTGCAAGGATGAGCGTAAAAGGTGTATAAATTGAGTGACTTTACATGAATGTGACTTTTGTGTGGAGCTTTGATTCATATAGGCTGGTTGCTGTTCCACCCCCAGCCTCAGCAGCAGCAGCACCCTGCATGGCACTGATCTGCTGGTGTGAAACCAAGAGAATAGCCTTTGTCAAGGTGTACTCGCTTCAATTCTCACTCATCTCCCCTGGCATAGGGGTGTTAAATTATATGCTCCAGGGGACTCCACATTCATATTTTTTTACGAGCCCCAGGTTATTAGGCAAACAGGCTCTGCACATGTCCCCCGCTATGACAGTTTTCGCAGTCAAGGATTTCGACCTTTATTTCCATCCAAGTACTGCCTGCACTCCCCTTCACAACCCTAGTGACACACACACACACACGTACAACCCTACCACCCCTCGCCAATTCCTGCTTCCTCTCCCTCTAACTAGGCGAGAGCCTCTAAATCTGGAGAGGGTGTGATCACAGTATAGTTGCTCTGGGTGTAAGGCTCCAGGCAGAAGGGCTGTGGAGCCGAACCTCCCAATCTACTCCATGGATTGATAGCACAGCCCTTAGCCACCCCCCACACACACACCCCACCACCACCACCTCTCATTTTGCAGCTTTATTTATAGTCCCCCTCTGCATATAGTTCATAGAGGGGGGAAAAACTGTGTCTGATGACCATTTGTTCCTGAAGAGGAGACAAATTACAAATGTGGGTTTTGCCTTTGTACTTTGAAAATGGCTTTTTCATAACCAAAAACGAGCCTGATGAAAAGACCAAGGAACATCAAAGTGGTTCACCCTCCGACAGAAAGGTTAAAAGTTGAGCGTGAACACTGATTCTCTCGCATTCTTCCCAGCTCCATTCTCATTAGCCACTCATTTTAATCAGATGCACCGTCAATTAGCATGACTTTTCTGTGTGTTTGATGCTTAAAAGTTGGATGTCAAGGACACAGAACTTTCGGCACGCTCAGATGGAAGGCAGGGTTGGTGAAGCATCCAGTGCTTGATGCACTCATGGGTTTTTTAATTGTCACCACAGAGGAAGTGGTTAATTCTGGGACCCCTTGGGTCCAAGCCTGCAGCACCAGGACAATGCCTTTCTCTTATCTGCATGTTTTGATTATTTGGTCTTTATGAGAACCTCTCCACACTAGTTTGCTTGATGGGTGTTGAAATTTTCCTGCAGTATTGGAACAATTAGGAATTAGTGTAGAACAATTTTACAATTTATCCACTTAAATTCTCAACAAACATTTGCCACAGGTCTTCAGTGTCTCTTGTGTTGTATGTATTTGAAGGAAAACAATGATTTTCTTTAACAAAAAAAGGAACATTTAAGTAAAAAAAATAAACTCCCACTGAGTTGATACAGATGAGAATCCAGGCTTGATTCGCAGAGTAAAGGATGCAGAAAGATATTTGCAGCAGAGACTGGGGCAGAAATACCAGAGCAGTGATAACAGAGCAGCTCAGAGCACAGTGACACCCAGTCTATCACTGTCTGCCTCAACACTGCAAGGAAGAAAAGGGAATACAACAGAGAGGACAGAAAACAAGCAAAGCCATCATCATTATTATTTTATTATTTTTTAAAGGTTTACATGAGGGGATCACAGATTAAATCAATCAAAGCATATGGTTGTAAGGCATTAAAAATAATGAATTGAATGGTTTACATCAAAATGCCTTTGCCTTTGAAAGGCCCAGTTCTCTTGCACATAATTTTTCAGGTACTTCAGGTAGGTTCTTCCAAGCATCTTGGAGAATTTTATAATCTAATCTGGGACAAGCCCCTCCTTCTGTCCTCCTCCTGTCCCAGCTGTGCCCCTCTTCTAACAGGAAGTGGCAGCAGAGTGGAGGTCATCACTAAGATGTCATTAACCTGGGCTGCTGCTCTGGACAGTTTACTTACTGGCTGCCTCAGCTCCCACGTGCTCCTGGGTTTTGGTTTGTGTTTTTGTTACAGCACGCATCTGGTTTTGTTGAATTCATGCTTTCATTTTCATCACTGATTTTTTTGCACATGTTTATTTGTTGTTTTGGTGAGGATGTTTTGTTGTTTAAAGTATAGTAATATTATATAGTATATAAGTAACTGTCCACTCTTGATTGACAAGTTGTGTGTTCTTCCTCCTTTGTTTTGTCATGATTTTGGACTGGTTCACGACAAATCCCAGACGGACTCCATAAGGTTGAGATCAGGGCTCTGTGGGGGTGTCGACCATCTGCCCATAGGCCACCACTTTTATCAGTATTGGACTCTGTATTAACAAGTAACCATCTAAAGTAATGGATTTGGGAGAAAACAAACACAAAGAGATGTGAAGCAGACGTAAATAAGGGCAATCCATGTCAGACAGGATTGCCCGAGACTCTAAATGCATCACTGTTCATCACTGTATCTTTCGTGGTCATGTTGCAGAATGAATTTTAGACCAATCAGGCCTCACTGATGGTACTAAGTGATGGATTAGAACATCTCAACATCTAAAATGCCTAAAACATTTACAAAGCAAAGGGTCAGAAGCATTATATACATCACAGATTTCATTCCAAAGTTGTTGCTATCTCTTAGATTGTGCAGTCACAGAGCAATGGGGTGGGGGGACATTTTAATTTGATCAGATAAATAAGGTGACGGAGGCAGAGGGAGCCTTGACAGAAGTGTTGGAACATGGATCTGCCAGTGAAAGGCAGGTAACTGAACAGAGTTGAAGGAGTTAACACTCAGCTGTGGTTAATCTCCTCAGGGGGACTTTGGGGCAATATTCAGTTAGACTGGAATGTGAATGTGTGCGATTCTGAACCAGGGCTGGCACAACTGTCTCTCACTCCTCCCGCAGAGAGCCTATGGTCGCTCTTCTCAGCAGTGTTATTTCTCCCCAGCACCCTATTAAATCTGCTCTCAACACATGGAGCTGGCTTCCACCATGGTAGACGAGCAACTCCCTAGAGCCTAACCACTGACGCTTGAATCCAAACCACACCAGACCTCAGAGTACCCAAACGTTACGCTGAAAAATTAACTCTGCTCGCCACAGATGTTGGACAGTCAAATTCCAACTTTGTAAGAGGAAAATTCTAAGTTTGAGTCAGAACTCAAGGAAGAAAACTTAGACAAAATGTATTATTCCAAAGATTTCTAAAATGCTTTCGACACCCTGTAGAAAAAACAATAGGAGTATTGTACATAGCTGTTGTACACACTTTGGATTTTGTAATAATACATCAACACATACAACACTTGTACATACAACATCTTCCAAAAAATGCACTTAGTCCATTAATCTTTAAATAATACCATTCTAACTATTAGCCAAAACTGGTAACATTGAGAGAACATCAACTGTAGCATATATCTTGACTATAGACTATAGCTTGTTTCATTATTATGATATGATATTGTATAACGGCCTGGTATGGAGATCACTTCCTGCCAAAACCTCAGAAACTGAATTTGACACATGCCCCACATGATGTGGTTTTCAAATACAGAAAAAGCATTTTGTTTTACTAATGAAAAAACATACCTGCCAAACATATTTGTTGGTAGGTAATACATCAGGGTTCAGAAACAAATACAGCATGTGTTTACAATATATGTCCTACAAAATATTATTTTTAAATATCACATGACTTTTGGCACAATCCGGGTTTTTTCTGCAATCAAGTCAGGTTGTGTTATAACCTAGCAAAACTAGAAATTTGAATAACAATCCAACAGTCTCTGTTGACCATGTAGGCCTATTGTTAGATTTTTGTTCATCAGGTTTAACTCACATAAACTACAATGTACTTTTTAATGAGACTTAGTTAAATGTTTGTCCACTGCTTTGATTGAAATTTAAGTTTTAGCACCTCAATTAAAATAAATATTTTGATAATATTAAGAAAATGTTAGTACCATTTTTTATTTGCTTACTTGCAAGAACATCATTAGTAACAAATTGCAAAAAAATATATGATCTAGCTTCAGCATTTTTTTTTTTACTTTTCAGAACAATTTCCTCAACGTGGCTCTGAAGAAATTTTCAATTCTTCTAAAATTTTGTTAAAGTTGCCCCATGTCTAAAATGTGGCATTTTAACACTGGTTTAGGTGTTTACTCTCCCTGGGTTCATCTCACTAAACTCTGGGGGGGTGTCCTCATTTCTGTTGTGAATTATGCTAACTTTAGCAGCTAGTAGTCATTTACTGAAACCTCGTCATAGTATTAAAGGCAGAACTGATGCTGTATTTTGGTTTCAAAATGCTACAGGTGGAGTTGAATGCACAAATCCATTAAAAGTCATTGTGGTGCCAAAGTTGCATGATAACAGAGACAATAACATTAGCTTATTATTTTCAAGCTTTATGGGAGCATAAGCCTGAACTGAACCACAGTTTCATTTTCTGAAGTTTGATTCTGTAAACAGTAAATGTGGACAAGGAGGTATCTAACACTGCCAGGTTAGGGGTTGTTCCAATGGAAGTGAGCTACCCATGCTACAAATGAGAGCAGATGCAATATATATCAATTAATTCACTACATGGAACCCACATCAAGATCAAACTACTGTCTTGTTTTTATGCCGTCTACTCTATGAGGCCATGAATCCCCAGGGTTTGTTTGCCCTCTCGCACAAGCATGTGGAGTGTTATGCAGAGCGATGTGGAGCACAGAAAGCATTCCCCTGCAGTTTACTGTGGGCTTGGCTGGGTATGGCAGATGTCTGCAACAGTGCTCTGCTCTGAGTTGAGGGCTCCATTTCAAAGGCCTGTTTACTGGCAAGCCTTAATAGGAAGTGATCTTAAAGTGTTCCTTTAAACATGTCAGAGGCTAATGGTTTAATTTGCTCCGGGTATTACTCTGTCTAATGAGATTTAGCACATGCTCCCAACTGCACCGCTCCAACACTCATCTTCCTGAAAGAGACATAATTTCCTCTGTTCATTCACAAAACTGTCTTTTAATTCATCATATCACAGTTTTTCCCCCTCATTCCAGCAGCACACATGAGCTTCCTTATGATATTGATTGTGGCTATCTGATGAAGTGAGTGTCTGTGTTGCTAATGTGTTTGACTGCTTTTTGGGTTTTTTTCAGATTTGCCTCTTTAGTATTCTAAGTCAAAATATTATTGTACAATATAAATAGCTGTGATCACATCATTGGTGTATTTGTTTAGATATAATACATGTTAGTCACATGCAAAGACTTTATATACTGTCGCAGTTAGTGAAACACTGATGAGTTGATAGGCCTTTAAATTGCGACATTAATTTGCTTTAGAACCATAGTATGTGTGTGTACATGTGTGCGGTCTAGATATACCTCGTGTTTTGGGGACCTGAATCTCAGGTCAGGGGCAAAAAGCAAGTCCTCATACTGAAGATCATTAAATTTTGAAGTGAAGAAACTTTTTAAGATTTGGAAACGGTTAGGTTTAGATTAAGGTTGGGGTAAGTGTTAGGGTTATTCAAGTAGTAGTTATGGAAGTCATGGAAACCACGCTGTGTGTGAGTGTGCATGTACACACACGACAGCAGAGCTGGGTGCAGGACTGAACAGTGATGGATTGGGCCCCACAGGCCTCCTGTGTGTTCATTTTGAGAGTCCAGCCGGTGGCTCGGGTCATCCCAGGGATCAAAGGCTACCAGTGAATCACAGCAGCATCCTTCCCTCTGGTCCAGGGACTTACACCCCCCACCCCATTCTCTCTGAACGAAGACAGATAGAAAGTTATGTTCTCTTGTATGACAGCTTCTTCATTCACCTCTCTTTGATAGAGGATACCCTCCTGTACTCTTTGCCAGAGGCATGATATTTCTCTGTCATTTCACTCCTGATTTGTTGCTCATGTTACAATGATTTCACATCAAATTCTCCTCAGAGACTGAACATTATGTGGTTGCTGCAAAGCTGGATCTCAACATGAGTTTCCCTTTTAAGGCTTACGCCAGTCCTTACCTTAACCCTTGCTTCAGGGTAGATTGGATGAAGAGCTATATTTGTTTATTAAATTACATTTCCACGTTAACTGATTAACTTATCAGCACAATAGTATTTGAATACTCACTCTCAAGCTGTCTTACTCTGGTGAGTACCATTTTCATCTTGAGTGAAATTTACATTAGCTGCAAGGGAATGCCATTTTCAGTCCAAATGTTACTTATCTCAAACACAAGACATGTCATTGAAAGTATGTGTATTTGCATGCTTTAGACCATTTACTATAACTTGGATATAACTCCAGTTTTTCACAGCACTCATTTCTCTTCATTCCAACATTCTGACATTAAAGAGAAAATTTTAAGTAGCAACCCCTAATTCAAAATCAATCACAAACCCTGCTGATGCAGGTTCATCTTTACCAGCTATACACACCACTTTAATTTACTTGTTTAATCTAACAGGACTGTAAGAGGCCAAGTAAGATAAAATAAGAATATCTATGATGATCTGTGTTGGCAAAACTTAATGGGAGCAATAGGTTCTGTGATGTATGAAGTTGCTTGTTGTTTCAAGCAGAAGGTCCAGTCCAGTGTGACACTTTCAGACACAAAGATATCTCAAGTGGTTTATGTGGCTATGAGACAGGATTTTACAACTCTGGAAAGTTTCATGGAAGCAATCATTTGCTTCACTTTATAGAAACTTGTAGAAAAACAGCAGATGATGCCATATGGTTTATAGCTCCTATACTCACAGTGTATCTTGTATTTAACCTGGTATGAATGCTTGCACACATCTTATTGGCAAGTGCAGTGCATGGCTGCATAAACTGTCCTGCAGCAAAAGTCAACCAACCCTTTTACTGAACAATACTGCTTTTTTCTCCTTTGCAGCAGCATTTTGCAATAGAACCATTCCACCAACAAAAGATGCCAACACAGGATCTGCATAATACCATTATTAAATTCAATTGTACAGGCCTACTGCAAGGCTAACAATGCATTAACATCCATATCTTCCAATAACACTAATTGCGTTTTAGTTTCAGGGATGCTCAAAGTTCTCATTGTCTTAATTTTCGAACAAAACTTAATATCACTTGTTTCACTACAGTCGCACCATGATTTTGGTGTGTACTTTTAGATCGCATGTATGATGTTTGACAATTAATGTACTCTTTCATATGCACCCAAACAAAAAACCAAAAGATACTAAATGTCTGTCGAGATATTCTACAAATCAGGATGTAGGCCAATACAAATGAGCGTATTATATAAGGCAGACCAATTGGCCAATCTCCCAATCACATCCAATCTCATTCTTTCATTTGGAGACTAAATTAATTCTAAATCTGAAGACTTTGTTAATCTTTTAATTAGAGAAATTCATGGGACCCAGTAGTCCTCAGGAACTTTCCCATCAGCCCTTTGCTTTCTCTCAGTGTGCTTCCCATCTGACCAAATGGAGTCTGTGAGGGGTTAGATGCTGGGGATAAGCAGTTCTGGGTAAATCTCCATGAAATGGAGCAATGGGATTATGGGGTCCATGCACAAGTCTCAGGGAATCCTCTCTGAAATGGATTGTACTTATTCACGTCTGCTTTTCATCTCTTTGTGTTGTGTTATTTTTTCCCCTAAATCCATTAGTTGAGATTGTTGCTTGTCAGTGGAGACTGATGAACAGTGGTGGTCTACAGGCAGAATGGCTCACCTGTGCATGGCTGACATACACCACATCCTGTTGTGCCGTGATGTTACCCAAACTAAAAAATGTAGCCAAATCTTTCCAAAGGAAAACATTGTGTGATGATCTCAATAAAAAAGCATACACATTTAGTACATTATTACATTATCAAGACAATCTCGACAGCAAAGGAAAAGCTGAAGAACAAAAAAGAAACCATAGGCCAACAACAGTGACCTTCACAATATTTTGCTGTAGTAAAGTGGTTGGAATTATGATTCAGATTAGAATTTGACAAATATGGATGGAATGCTTTGTTATTTTTGACTTTTTAAGAGTTATAAGGAATCACACTCAAGTTTCTGACAGATTATGTGGTTGGTTATAGTTCTAAGCACTGTCACCTTGAACTACCCAACTAGCTAACTTCCTGCTGGCACTCAGCACTCATAATTGGCATGAAAAAGTTATTAACATGAAATGAATAACTATTGAAACACTAATCATTACTGAAATGACATTGTAATTATACAGTCTTCTTGAGTGTTTGCAGTGCTGAGAATGTTATTATTTTTCACTGACGTTTCTTTTGTAAATCTGTATTTTATATGCCTCTATCTATCTTTATCTATATGCATCACAGACCAATTCTGTCCCACGGGGCATGGTTTGCATGCATGAGGTCTTATCTGCACAAAGTGGAAATATAGGGGAAAAAAGCAGAGTTTAAGTGATTTAAATAAGAAAAGCATACCAGGGCTCTCTATAATCTTGCAGTTGATGACACAATGTCAAAATGATAATCTTGATGATGGTGAGACAAATATAGGTAACTGTGTGGCAAAAGGTATGTAAGACATTTGCTTAATATTGGCTCTTTACAGCAAATAACTCTATTATATAATAAATAGTATGTATACTGGTACAAGTGTCAAATGTTTAAAATGACAAATGAATAAATTAACTGGCTTAAGTGAAATTTTGTGTAATATGAGATCACATTTGATTGTAAATAGAGATGATCATCAGATATGTTATTGTAAGTAAATGAACATTAATATAAAATGCATGTATATCAAAATGTTATATTTTCTATGAATAGAACTGTAACTGATATTAGAGCACATCACAGAAACCTTCCCTGCCCACAGGTAAATCAAGCCCACTTTGAGTATGTGTGGGAACAGGCTACACAGTTTTGACCCAGGTCTTCTGTTAATATTAAGCAGGCATTTGTGTTGGGAAATGATAAATAACTCATGTGATCAGTGCCCTCTTCACAGCGTGGTGCAGAAACAATCTCCAAGCCAAACTAGCCCTTATCTCTCTCAGCTGTTATCTTTAAATTGAAATATTGTGATTATTCCCCTGGTTCAGGGGAGGCTAGCTGTAATCGCCAGACAAATGATCTGGAAAAGCAATAAAAAGCCACTCCCGGGAGACTCTTCTAGCTGGCCGAGTGACACAGGCCATGAGGAATACGAGCTGCCGATGTGTCTATAGAGAGTGATCCAAGTTGTAGCAAAGCACTGCCTCAGAGCCATAGATCTGCACTGCTTAAAGGGGATTTGACTAAACAAATGGCAGCATATGGTAGATGAGAGAGAGGAGGCAAGTGGAGAAAGGGAGAGGTGGCATTGTTTTCAGAGAGAAAGGAAGGGGGGCTGTGGTGAGCGGGGTTCCTGTGTCTCTCCACCCCTCTTCAATCTTTCATTATGTTGTCACACTCTAGCTGCGTGCTTCCAGTAACACTTTAATTAGCCTCCATGAGTTTAATTGTGCATGTATGTCTGCCAGCTTGTTTTGCTGTGTAAATCTGTCTTGTTTGTTTTTTCCCACTCCAAGTGTCACTGCTGCTGCCTCTGCTGCAGGAGACACTGTGCACTTTAAAGTTTTTATTTTGTACATCACACCGTAACTGTTATGTCTCCTATAAAAGCTTTGGCCAAATTTCAAGAATTCTTGATTTTTTTCATGATTTTTTGGGAAATTCCTTTCCAAATTTCATCATGTTTTAATCATTTTTTTGGTATCATTTGATCTTTTAGTTTGACACATTTGTGGTGCATTATAACTGAAGTGGCACTTTACCTTACCATATCTTTATTCTATCCTATGTTTGTATTTACATCTTTATTTTATATGTATATATAAATGGTAGAACACAAATCAAATAAATAAGAAGACCTAGTAATATTACACCTAATGAATATAATAATGTGAGGTGAGGGTGTCAATTTGTAATTCTGCACTAATTTGATGCATGAGCGAATTCCACAATATGATAAACAGACAAAAACAGGCAAAATTCCTCATAGACCTAATACATTTCCACAAGTATTTCTTTACTGTTGGTGATCATTCCTCTGAGTCATATTTTTATACCATCATGGGGACATTAAAACTCTTGGCTGAAAATTTGAGTGAAAACCAAATACCACTTTTTCTAAGTGACCAATCATAGTAGGTAAAAAACCATGATGCTCCTTGCTGCTGAGCAGACCACACTCACCCCTCCAAATAAAAAAAGCAATCAAAGCAGCTCTGGAAGTCCTCTGTTTTTTGTTGTTTTTTTTTTTCCTTTCCTCATTCTTTGTGGTGAAACAAGGAGCAGGCAGTTTGCTGGCAGTAGGAGGTTTAGCAGCCCGGAGCCAACGGGAGCATCAAACCATGGCTGTGTATTTCCTGTGTGTGTTTGTGTGGAGCCGCTATGTTGCTGCTGCTGCTGCTGCTGCTGCTACTACTTGCCTCCGTCTCCTCCCTTCTCTGGCCTAATCAACAAAACAGCCTCAGCTGCCCCTTCGGATCCCCTGCCAGGGTCCCTATCATCCTCTGATCAAATATTAATGTGTGATACTGAGCTTGCTCACTAATCCAAAGCCAATTAATATTATCTGTCAATTATTTACAGATCCTGAGGTGCGGAGGCAGATCCCCGAGGACTATATCGACCAGGTTCAGAATACGTAATTGACTTCCTCTTTGCCCCCCCCTGCACAAACACGCACCAACCCCAGCCTCCCTTCATTCTTTCTTCCTCTCCCCCTCTTGTGTCTTCTTTCATTTTTTTCCCTCTCTTTTCATCTCCTCCTTCCTTTTTTGTTTATGTGTGTCTTTTAAAGCCTAAATGGTTGTCTTTTCAGTGTTTCAGGGCGAGCGGCGCAGGATACTGCCTGGGCATTAGCATTGCTGATATATCTGACATTGCGTGGGGGGGGCACTGCGCTCTGCTAGGGCTTTGTGTCTGACTCTCATTCATACATCGCAGTGAGGGAATACTGTTATTAGTTTTTATCAGTGATGCACAACAACATGACATATGTTTCAAATTCCCGCGTCTAGTGATTTGGGTTGTTAGCTCCAATCACTTCCATTGTTATTACCGCAGACACTGAATTTGTTTTTGGCATGTGCATTTTCCCTCTTGGATGTGGCCTTGCAGATGGTAGTTTGGTTGACTAATACATAAACCCACGAACCTGTACGCAAACACACTTCAGTAATCACTGATCGCTGTTTGTTTCTTACTGCCGTTGCCCTGTGCTTTCTTTCTCACTCATTCGATGGCTAAGAGAAGCAGTGGCTCTGTGGTTATGGAGTATTCACCATCAGAAGTCTTTTTCACATGGTAAAGTGACTGCTATAGCCTCTACCTCTTTTAACTAATGTATGTAAATATGTGTCTGCCTGTATTGGGGGGGTTAAGGAGGCCTGGTAGTGATGGTGGTGGGGATGTTTGGTGCAGGGGTGGTGGGGAGAGTGGCATCTGAGAGGGAATAATGATGGACCATCATTTGGATCCCTTGAGCCACAGAGTTAGCTCTTCTCCTGCTACAGAGCGAGAGAAGAAAGGCCACAGAAGAAAGGCAGGATGAAAGAAGGGGGAGTTGTTTCTGACAGTGTGTTTGTGCCGCTACTAAACTCTTATCACCTCCCATAATGCACTCTGACCCACTCGGGCCTCTAATTGGCTGGCTTGGTGAGGAGTCATAAAATGCTGAGGTTTTAGCCCACCACTCAGTCTTCCAATTTTCCATCATCGTCCGCTGCGTGATGTGATGTGCGATGTTGGTGTTTGCTGTGCGGCACATGTTGCACAAACTAGCTTTTCTGCCCTGATATCGCCTTCATCTGGTCTTTGTGTGATGCTCTTTCTAATAAGTAGAGCTGAGTTGTTTTGCCAGCGTTACCCCACCACCCCCACCTCTGTTAAATATGAGCAGGAAGATGGCTTCTTCTCGTTAGCTGTGCCTTCACCGCTCAGATCTCACTGTTTGTGGGAGCGGCTTAATCTGATATGTAAATATAGCGTTTGATCCAAAGCAATAGTCTAACGAGCAAAAATCTCTGCTTTTCTCCGCCTTTCCTACACTGGTAATTAAAACAAAGCCTGTTTGGGCTTTTCTCTTCCATCTCCTGTCTTTTTGGTCTGTCTCTTTCCTCATCTCTCTGACTTCCTTTCCTCTCCTCTACCTCTCTTGTTGCCTGCCTCCCTGTGTCTCTTTGACACGAGTGCAGCGCAGTCTTGATTTTTACATGTTTCATCCTTTGCGTTAGGCAGCTGCTGCATATTTTGTCAGAGCTGTTGCTGTGAAGTGCGTTTGTCATATTGGAAACGCAATGTTTGAAGCCAGGCTCGTTTGAAGTGGCTGATGTGAGGATGTTTTAACTGGAAGGCAAAGGGACGGCAGTAGCCTGTAATGGGGGGGTATTCAAATGACTGACCTCTAGATGACAGACCCAACCAACTGCGCTATGAATAAACAGTAGCTTGATGTGGCACTTTATGCTGTGCTTTGTTCAGGTGTTGATATTATGTTGATATTGTACTGTCTGCGAAATGACTGAAGGTCACTGGTGTCTGTGGGACGGTGCTGAGATCCATTTAGCTAAGAGCTGAACAGTATAAAGAGTACAAGCGAGTGCACAGAGCCAGTGCTCCCGGTGAGGTATGTGTATGAATGGTGATGAATATATGGCCAGTGAGTTTTGAAAGCCATAGGAAGACCTTATAAGTAATAAACTTTTGCTAAAAGGGTGGGGTTCTCTGTTTCATTGCTGTGATGACCATTCAGTATTCTCTGCTTTATGAAGCTCGCCTGATATTTCGACCAAGTTCAATTACTACTCATTATCAATTTTTATTTAATTTAAGGTAAACTCATGTGACTGAGGAACGTAACTTTTTTCTTGGAAATGTCACCCTTATCTGACATTTCATAGTATGAATTGATAGTTAAAACAATGTGGAAGTGACGGGTATGGCATGCATTAAAATACCTTGTTTGTTTAATCACTTTACTGCCAGTAACAGCTGAAAAAAAGTCCTGTGTCTTTCAGCTTGTTTTAGTTTTTCTATCCACAGCAGTACTGTTTTGATTCACTCTCAGCGCTCTCATAAAACTTGTTCCCAGCTGAAGCAATCAGCAATTTTTACCAGGCTTTTGTTACCTTTGCATTAACTACCTGAAGCCTTAAAACCAACGTGAGACTGACATGTTAAGTTGCCTTTGTTTTTATCTGTATGGTCATGTATACATTATTAGTAATTAAACTGTTGGCATGCCAAAATCCCTTCTTTAACTTGATTCATTCAACATGGCTCGTTTCAAGCATGGGCTCAAATACGGACTAGAGCCCCAGTAACTCAATGTAGTACAAAGTCTGTTTAAGTAAATTTGGTAGGTATGCAAAAATTTCATCCTGTCTTGAAATGCAGAAACGATAACAAAGTAATCCTTTGCTCCTCCCTAATATGTTTTTATAAAAAGACATAATTCCTGATTAGCGTATGAAGAAAAAACACAATGAGGATGGTCTTTTTAAATAAACATACTCTCTGGTTTATGGTCTGCTACATTCATAAACAGCAGCAGACACCAGGAGGCATTTGGGGTGAATGGAGGACGTCAAAATTTCATTACTCTTACACCAGAGACCAGGGTTCACTTTCAGTATTTAATAAATATTTAATAAAATGAGTATGTCAGTATTAAATATAAAGTTGTATAAAAGAGTATAAAATATTTACGTCAATTATATCAATACCTTAATAATAACAACATTCTAACTCAATTTTAGTTTTGTTCTTGTTTGTATCTATTGTAATTCACCAGTGATGTTTTCTCTGCAGCTGAATAATGTAATTTCACAAGATCCATATGTACTCATCTCACCATGTGATCACTACCTTCTTTTTAAATAAGCTCCATGTTGCCTCTCTCAGCAACCATTGCTGTGTTTTAATTCATGTCTTCACAGAAGGAAACAATGTGGTCTTGTACATGGGTGTAAGTCAGTTCTGCTAACTCAACAGAAAGGTGTGCCTCAAGGGTCCACTTTAGGGCAACTTCTATTTTCTGTTTTATAATTAATCTACCATCAATGTTGTTCAACTTTTGTGTTCAGTTCTATACAGATAATGCCATTATACATATATATATATATATATATACGTATTCATTGAAAATATTCCATATATCAGTTCAAGGGCATCTGTTGTGTGGTTTTAACATTGTTCAGACTTGATTGTTTGAAAGACAATTCTTTTTCCACTTAAAAGTTGCTTGACCAGCTCCCCTTCATGGTGTTTGTATCTCAGGAAAATGCACGTCATCATTAGTACTATTGATCTTTGATTGTTATTACATAGTTTGTGCATATCCTTGTCCATCCTGGGGCTGGCTACAGCTCAAGGGATAGAGTGGGTCATCTACTCAAAGGGTCAGCAATTTCATTCCCATTTCCTATGGGCCACATGTCAAAGTGTCTTTGGGTAAGATGCTGGACCCTGAACTACCTCTGATGACTGATCAGTGTGTGAATGGGTGAATGTGGCATGACGTGAAACATACTTTTCGTGGTCACTTAGACTATATAGTGCTATAAGTGCCATATAAATGCAATCCATTTACTATATCCTTGGGCTGTGACTGTCTTGACTTGATTTTTACATTGCTGTCTTATGTGTTGTTTGATTTTCTGTTCTTGTGAGTATTTGTGTATGAACCCCCTCAACACAAGGTGATTCATCTCAAATTCTTTATCCTTGTACAATTTCAAATTGAATACAAAAAGTTTAACAATTTATTCCTTTTGTTCCATTTTTACCACTCAGTTTGCGTTCTGTGTCAGTTTCTATAACTTGCAGGAATTTTGGTATCCCAAGTTAGATTTTTTTAGTAACATTCACATTTACAAACTGCATGTTGCATTGAAGAAAAGTTCTATATTTCCAGTGCATTCAACATTTGCCGACCAAAATCTGCTGCTCAGATTTTAGATGAAGGGAGGGGTAGAAGCAATTTCACTGGGAGACAAGTAAAGAAAGGGACAGAAGCCAAGAAGTCTGGCTCTTTGCTTTGATACACCACCTCCAACTTCTGGGCCTGGCTCTGTTGACTTGATATTCTCCTAATTAATTTGTCTGCAGTTGGGTTACCTTGATGAAAGATTGCATTTGGAGGGGGAGAACACCTGGTAGCATATGCTGCAGGGACTGATAGCAAGGCAACAGAGAGCCAGGTGCAGATAACAGACAGGACGATTCAGCAGATTGTGTATATGTTTGGGAGGGAGAGAGCACACACACACACACACACACACACACGTTCACACACACACACACACACACACACACACACACACACACACACACACACACACACACACACACACACACACACACACACACACACACACACACACATAAATATACAGTATATCTGCAATACTATATAAGTGAATTACACTTTTTTTTAATTGTGTAAATAAATTAATTTCAAGGTAATGGCCCTTTTTTCTTTCTCTTTTTTCTCAAAAGAATCTTATGTGACACCTACAATCCTGTTGTCTAAAAATTGTTTGTTTATAAATGATTTAAAATATATGCTGTTTTGGAAAAAAGCAATGCAATGTTGCAATGTTGGTGATATTTTTTTAATTGATGATGCTTCAGCAAACCCACCTCCAGGTGAATTATTTGTATTATTATTTGTAGTGCACAATCTTCCAGGTGGCGTTCTATATTTAGCACAGTGTCCTATTGTAATCTGTCTGTTGACCTGTTTGATCTGTTGTGTCAGAAGGTTTGGAAAGAATAAAGCTTTTCAAATCCAGCTTTTAAGCACAAGTGATGACTCTGTGCTGTCAGTGTAGTTATCTTAATTTCTTCTTATCAACACTGTTTTTATACTGTTTTATTGCTTTACTGACATAAAATTAAAATGCTGTCAAGATATGATTTACTATGTTGTGAAGGGATTATGAAAGTTTTTTGTACAAATTCAAATGAAGTGTAATGTGATGGTGTAATTTTATTGCAGCAAATACACAGCATATATCAGTCCAGAAGAAAATTATATTAAAAAACTGTTGTGAATCTTATGAGGATCATACTGCAACAAGTGCAGTAGCCTCTCACCAGTGTCAAATAACTAATTAATTGATCAGATATTTGCTGAAATTGAAGTATTGATGGCATTCTCATCGTTTTCTACACAAAAAGCTTGCATAGGAAAGTCCAAGAAGTCTTCTCTGGTTTTGAGACTGATCCAGTGCCAGTATTCAGTAAAATCACCAGTGATGTGCTGTCTCTGCAACAGAAAATAAGGATGTGGAGAAAAGGCTGGAGGATAGGTGTGTAATTTACTGTGTTTTAATGCAGAACAGAGTTGTAATGGCTGTAAACAATGCCAACATAATCTTTACAGGACCTTATGCTTTTTCCTTTTGGCTGCCTAATCCTAACCATACCTTAATAAGCTTTCATTTGCCATCCCTAACATTAATCTTTGTTGCCATATGAACCACATGTGTTAGCTGCCTGAACTTAAAAGTATGTGGGACACAGGATAAAGTCATGTACACTCATCCCAACCTTCTTCATGTTTTTTTCAGCACAGGAATGTCAAACTTCCTTAGATGTAATGCAGGCTGCAATGTTTTTCCAGTTTAACGTGGGGTAACAACACCAGAAAGACCAATAATCAGGCCATTTTAAAATTGTCAAAGTAGTATTTGCTGCCGTTCTCATTATCAAGAATGTCATGTTCTTTGAATAGACTTTATTGGAACTGTCACTGGAAAACACAACTAAGGTTCCTTCCTTACATTCAGTGTATGTAATGATTAAAATGTCTTCTGTACATTAACACAAGTTCAAATTTAATAACTTCAACTTGGATACAGTGAAGTGCAAACTATGCTCCACTGGCATTCAAAAATTTCCAAAAATACCAACGGCAGTATCAGCCTGAAATATCCCTTCATCAGTCGAACCCAGCAGCTCAACATTCAGCATCAGGTTTCTGTCAGGGCAGCATGGAGCAATGAGATGGAGCTCGGCTGCGTTTTGAAGATCGGCAGGTCCGCCGCTGAATATCACCTTGTGTTTTGGGTCCTAAGAGGAGCGCCCCAGCAGCTGCCCTCCTTCACGCCTGTTTGTCAGGAGCTGTCGATAAGTCCAACACTTGCTCCGCTCTAAAGGGGAGGGGAAGAAAAGGCTGAAATAGGATGCTTCCTGCCCTTTAACATGCCAGAGGCTTCGTTAAGGGAACCTGTGAAATCAGTTTAATAGGCTGACATCACCCCTGGGCCTCCGTGACCTGGCCCTCCTGAGACCCTCCTCTCCTCTCCAATTCCTCTCTTCTTTTCCCCTCACTTTCTTCTTCCTCTTTGCTCTCCTCCATCATCTCTTCTTTCTCTCTCTTAACATCTCTTGTTTTTATCCATTTTTCTTGTTTCCCTTTCCTTCTTTTACTTTTTTTCCATTTGTGTTGTCCATCATCTCTTTTTTCCACTTTTCCACTTCCATTTACTCTGCCATTTCTGATTTTCTACCCTTATTCTTCTTTGCTCTCACATCTCCTCGTCCCCGTCTTTTACATTTTCGCCACCTTTCTTTTCTTCATCTTTGATTCTTGTCTTTCATCCTCTCATTCCCTTCACTTTCCTGTCTTATCTTCTCTCATCCTCCTCTTAAATCCTCCTCTATTTTGCCTCAGCAGCAGTGTTTTGTAGTCAATCTAACAGGAGATTGCTCTATTTTTCATCCAGCTGACCTTGATGAAAACAGGGGAGCAGGCCAGTCTGAGGACGACCCTGAGTCTGCCTGAACCCACCTGACATTCGTGAATAAAATATAGCGTGGGCCTCCTGTTGGGGATGGCTGCTGAAAGGGAGATCACTCCACCTCCTCTTATTTATTCTCTTTTCCTCCTTCTTCAGACTCTAACGCAGGGAATGTGACGTTAATGTGCATACCGGCTGTTTGAACCGCCGACCACAGGTCAGCCACTTTAATAGAGAGGTCCAAGCCTCTCTCAAAGGGATAGCAGCCCGACGCCTCCATTAATGTAAAGCAGGAATGTAGCCATAAAACAGCACTTCCTCATGTAAGGCTTTCCTGAGTAGTGCCGGGACCCTGGTGTTTTATCCTCTCTCCTGCCAGGAATACTGCAGCAAGAATGACACAATCAAACAATAATTCTTTAACTCTTTTCATTGTGTGTTGAAGAGTTGCACTTTCTTTTGCATTTTTGGTTTCTCACTTGGAACATGTATTTCTAGGTTGCTTCACAGGAGGCTTGTGATGATTGCAGGTCGAGGGTTGTATCTGCCTTTTCTTCTTAGGGTTTTGTTTGACTATTTATGTGCTGTGAATATTTTGTCTTCTGGATATGGTATAAGGAATGTGTGTGTGTGTGTGTGTGTGTAAAAGTGGTATTGTGTTTCTCTGTGCTGCATGGGTGTGTGTGTGCAGTATGGGTCCTGACACTGCCTGGATGGTTATGGCTGCCCATGGCTGTAGGCAGGCCTTGGGGGGTGCAGGCCCTCTCCTGGTGGGGATAAAAGCAGGAGGCATCTGGCTCCAGCGGAGCTCCAAAAACTCAAAGTAGCCTAAGATCCCCCTCTCCTAGTTTAGCCAAACACGCTGGACTAATCCCAACTATCAGGGGATGCTCTGTCAAAACAAGCAGCAGGGCCCTAAGGCAAACCTATCCACCGAGTGGTAAAGGGCCGCTGCGAGAGGGAGAGAGGGAAGGAGGCCCTCCCATTAGCATAATGCCTCTCGGTAGCGAGCTGGTGTGCTGGCCTGACAGCCTGAGCACAGGGGCACAGCGTCTCACAGGGGGTTTGTGCTCACAGACAGGGCAGCAGGGGCAGAGGGGGCAGCGATGGAGATGTGGGAGCTCTCTGGCTCAAATCAGCGAGGGGCAAACCCCAGCCCAGCCTGCTGATGGCAGCTCCTCCTCTCTTCTTCTCTTTCTCTTTGTGATTCCTGCTCCTCTTGGCTTATTTTTAGCAGCCTTCATCCTCCAAAAGCAGGTTGAGTCCTCTCCTTTCTGAATATGTAGGCCTGTGCCCTGGGCTCACCGTCGTTCACCCAGTTCACCAGCTCCATCGCTACATCACTAAGCTATTCTGGTGCTACTGATCCTCTGTTGTGGCTGGAAAGCAGCTAAGAATTTGTGTCAGGAAAAAACAGAACTGCCTGACACACAATACACCATAAATCTCACTCATCCCATATGAAATATTGATTTAGCATGCTCATTATCCTCCATAGATGTCTTTTGATATTCAGATGACTCTTTTTTCCTCTTAAAACCTTTGAAGCGGCATCATGAGGTGAAAATGTGCACAAATCTAGTGCAAGCATTCTATCTCCTTTTGTCACCATTCAGTGTCATTTAATTTTGTATATGCAGAATGGTTAAATGAAACAAATGAGTTAGCTGTGTATGTTATTAGTCCTAATGGGAACATAATGGGGTTAGCTCAGGCCATGTAATAATGAATATCAATATCAGCAGCCTGGCCTTTTATTAAAGCCTTACATCATCTCACAGACACTCAATTTGAGAGGGGGCCGAGAGTCCAGGGGGAGGATATTTTTGGTGTCCGGATGTTATAGCACCTCTGCTTTAAGTATTAAATCATGCTTTAGTTGTCCGAGATATTATTTTTTTATTTATTGTCAAACATTGGAATTTATCAGAAAATTTTTGTTAGGGATTCTTGCACATATTGTCATATGATGTGATATTAGCATCTTTTCAGCTGCCATAGATACAGTACTTATGATTTCTGACTGTCTGTTGGAGGCTACAACTTAACTAAAAGATCCTTTTAAAAATAGGAAACCCTGCCGTCTGCCTCGAGTCCAGCCGTTCCTGCTGGGACTGTATTTGGACTGGATCCAGTTGATTATCATTTCAGCCCACTGTCACTCATAAGGAGGCAGGTTCCTGGGCCCAATTATCTTTGAAAACCCAACCATGGAAGCTGGATGTGATCAATGAGGCCGATCCCTGCGTCGATATGCTCCGAGTCAAGCCTATTGATCAGCGGACACATAGAGACAGACATTTTGAGCTGTATAATGTCAGCAGGGCTGGCGGGTGTGAGGATGGAGGGGAGGTGGGGTGGAGAGAGGGAGGGTGGAAGGTGGAGGTGGTGGTGGTGGTGGTGGGGTCGGGTGGGATGTGGCGGCAGTGCTTGGAGCCTCAGGTGTGCAGCGTCAGAAGGAAGAGGTGACAGTTTGCTGGGGCCCGGGGCCCCCTGGGAGGGGATCAGGACCTGCCCTGACTCCCAGCCTCCCAGCTCACAGCAGCAGGGTGACGAGCTGCCCCGTCAGCCCCTCCCACAGCCGCTACCGCAATTAAAAGTCTGGCTCAGTTGCAGGCTGGAGTGCAATAAAACAGAGAGCACAACAACCCTCTCACCTTACGCTCTGGGACTGGGACACACACACATGAACACGCACAAGCTGGGACACTTCTCAGAAACACAATATCTCCTGCTCAGATTGACATTTTCATATCATCTAATTTCACTGAGAGCTGTCTTATACCTTCCCTTTATCTGTATACCTTAATTTTATGGATGAATGTCCATATCTTTTTGGAGAGCTGACCTATATCCAGTTTATCAACCAATCAACAACAACTTTATTTGTATAGCACCAATTTACAGCACAAAAGTTACTTACTACAGAGTAAGATGGAGACCTTACAAAACAACATAGCAATGCTATTGCCTGACCAGAATATCAATACCAGACTCCCCCAGTAATTTATAATAAGTGTTCTCTCTCCACGTTGATGTCAAATAAGATGTGGTTAAGATATGGCTAAAATTAGGGGGCACAAACTTAAGGGAACCATTGGACATTCTGGAAGATACACTTCACTTTCTTACCGAGAAATAGCTGGTAAGATTCATGCCTCTCTTGTATATGTATGGTAAATATGAAACTACAGCCAGGAGACCAGAAGATTCACTTAGCATAACTGGTCTCTACAAAGGTAATACAATCCATTAATTAACATGTTATTGAAGATGATTTTGAACAGAAACCAAAAATGTCATGTCAACATTGTTTTATTTTAGATTTTTATTTACTTAGCGAATGGCCGATTGTATTGTATTTCATGTGTCAAATAATTAAATATTAAAGGCTAAACTATATCGGATTCTGCCTTATAATCCTAATGTTTAGCTGTAGAATGAAAATGCCATGTTTCTGGAAACATTACAGAGGCCTGACCTCACTGTCGTCAGTGGTGACTATGGCTCCAAGCTTAAACACAGATGGAGTTTTTCAGGTGAACAACATTAAGTGTGAGACTGACTTAGTCATGGGAACACTGGCAATGTCCAGGAAGTGCTCAGACTGCCACTGGGTCTGGTTGTGTGCATCAAACTGGACTAAAAGAAACTGCTTCTCGCAGCTTTTTACTCTTCACACTGATTAAAAAACATCAAATCTCTCAAATCACATGTGACTCTGATATGAATGGAGCCCCAAACGCCCCTGCTCTGGCCTGAATATTTGTTTTCAATTGTACCGGTGGGTCTCTAAAGCAGCATCATCGTCTCAATAACGATGAATGATCATTGCCTTCAGATTGCTTTATGATGCATGCACTCGTTAAAAGTAAGGGGCCAATCGTTTCACTAAAGTAACCTTTCTGTGTATCATTTTGAGCAGGAAACTAATAATGGCTAATGTTTCCATGTGACAGACTGGAGACAAAGACATGCTCTCAATATTGCAGCAAGGAGGAATTGAATTCAATACATCATAGTGTGGGTAGAGCGGTGAAGCACACGGGACCATAATGTGATGACCATAAAGCATTTCAGCAATAGCACAATGAGATCAATTACCTGGCTGAATCAGTCACTTCCCTCAGTTTAAGAAAAAAACAGGAAGGGTTCAAGTTGTTTTTCTCCATCAACTCATAAAGATTAAAAAAAAAAAAGTATATAAACTCTCTGAGAACCTCTTCTATCTGTTTCTACAGGGATAAACTGTTATTTTTACTTTACATAAATAGTCTCCCAAACACTCATTCAACAGGAGAGTTCATTCTTTGGCTAATAAAGCTAAAGTCACACTCCTGCTTTCTCCTCATCTTATTTTATTTCTTAATTCTTATGAATATAGTGGATTGAACATGAATTTTAATGAGTGTAATACATGCATTTTGGTTTATATTGATGTATGAGGTCATTGGAGAGGAAGAGTGCTAAAGGCTAAAGTTGGGCAAAATACAAGACGAGGAGGAGGTGAATGTGAATTAGAGGTGTGTGTGTGTGTATTGGTAGAGAGACAGAGAGAGAGCTAGAGAGAGGAGAGGAAAGCATATACTGAAGTCCACAACCAGAAGTCCTCATACAAAAACTACTAGGAAAAAAACACAGCTTCATGAATTAATCTCTCCTCTTCTTTTTTGCTAAAGGCAGTCTTCCTCCACAGCTTGAGCCTTGCTTCTCCCAGCATCAGGGAAATTAATTAGCTGTTTGTCATCCCAAGCTGAACTGTGGGAATTGGGAGAAGATGTGCGACTCAACGTCAGACAGGCAGCACAACGGCTTGGATGAATTGGAGGCCCATTGGTTTGACAGGCAGGCCGGGCTGTGACACTGCAGGTGCTACCGCTGACCCCCCCCCCCTCCAAACCCTCCACTTCCTGACTGTGAAAGAGGGATTTCCTGTCAACCCAACCCAACACACTGTTAAATAGGCAGCATCTCATTGTCTTTCTGAAGATGGAAGACAGAGAGGAGGGAAAAGCTACTTTTTGTGTTATTAGAGGAGGACAGGTGGTACTCTGTTTCACTGAGCCCTAGGAAATGCAGCCTAATGTTGGCCAAGGCTGCTTTCATGGCCTCGGGCTACAGGAGGGACTGAGATAGCAGGCAGCAGGTACTCGCTGCCATGGGGTAGATTTAGCATCGGTGTGAAGCTTCCGATTTGGTCATGCGAACACACATGAACACAACACCCGCGTACATAAAAAGACTATACCACTCCGTTGTCTGATTGTGGCAAATAACTTTCAGAATCTTAAAGTAAAGCAATATGACAAAATACAAAAAAATAAAAACACATTAGAGCAGTAAATAATGTACAAATGCAAATGTGCTGAGGGGTACAGACTCTTGCATGTGGAAACAGAGTGGTTGACATCATGTGTGGTTGCCAGGTTACTTGGGGGGGGGGGGGGGTAAACACAAACTAAAATGCTGTGTGAGAACTTCCTCGGAATGTAGTAATGTTGAAACCCGTGGCTAACAGATCCATGTCTGGGCTAAACGTTCCATCTTATCCTAAGCCATCGATAGTAGAGAAGGAATCTGGTGTGTCTTCCTGTCGTCATGTGAAACACATAACACTGGACTTACAGAAGTCCATCTGGATCTGGAACCACCAGTTTGTCCATCTTATTGTCCTGTGATCTCACATTACGCATGATAATCTGCATCAGTCTCTGTTGTTTGGACCCAGCTCTTTGGTCTCGCCTCCTCGTTCCTCCTCTGCATCCTCTGTGTGTCCCTCTGATTTCTGCAGAGATTTCCCTTGTGATTGTCACAATGCTGGCCAGCCTCAGCACAATCAGGTGAAAACAACCTACTAAAACTCCTTCTATTTGCATTTTTAGAGAGGCCACAGCTAAGTTAAATTATTCCTAAAAAGTTGAAAAAGTATGACAAACATAAGAAAGCTGAAAAGTTGAGACTGCAACAGGCTGCATGCGCACAAGGAAGAGCAAAGAGCTGGATTTATTGAATGAATATTCAAATAGATTTATTTGACATACTAGGACAGCAGAACACATGGGATAACAACTTGATATTAGTATAATGTATTACTGTTGAGTTCTAAAGTATCTTGCTATGTGTTAGATATATATGGTGTTTGGTGGGGTAAGACACGTATCACATGACCCCAGTCTTCCCTCTCTCCTTCTCCATCCAACATTTCCTGTCTGTGTTAATGTTAAACTTCTAATCTAATATAGCAAGTAAGAATTGTGTGTTCTAAACATCCAACGCAGTTTCCTCCCAACTTCCTTCTTCCATTATCATACTTACCATAGCTGTCTTATTACCAGCGTTTGAGTTTGAGCTCCACATAAAATGGTCTCTGACTGTTCCCATGACTTCTGTTTGTGATGTCACAATGTTCCCATATCTTAGCAAATTAATTTGGTGATTTCAAGGTCATCATTGATTATCAATGACATCCAAAACCAGAATGATCCTTTACACCATTACACATCTACAGTACCTTGACTTTGTGTATGCATCCTGTTGTCAAGTTGCTTGCTGCTCCCTATGTGTGTGACTGTGTTTACCTGCTGGGTGTGTATTTTGTCTACCCTTTGTGTGGCACCCATTATTTAGATCCTAAGTGAATTGAATTTGGCCTTGCCACTTTTTACTGGTAATATCTCCACTGTGTTTGTGTGTGTGTTGTGTTCAATGTTGTCTTTGTTGCAGACCATAAGTAGAAGAACTCTGGGCTTTCTGCTTTAATTTTGAGCACTGTGAGCTTGTATGATATTGAGTGTGAGTGTGTGCCTGTGTACCTGTCTTTGTTGTACTGTAAGTAAATGGATTCCTTCCACAGCATCCAACCTATTGTGTGTGTGTGTGTGTGTGTGTGTGTGTGTGTGTGTGTGTGTGTGTGTGTGTGTGTGTATGTGTACTGTGTGTATGGTGTCCTCTATGTGTTGTCTTTGTTGTGTGCCTCTAATCCCCAGGTCCCCAGGGCTCCCGGGGAACAGCTGAAGCAGGGGCAGTGGTGGCTTGTCAGCCTGGGGCTCCCGCTGCTCCTCTCCCTTTCACTGCTCCCCATATGGTCCTGCAGCGCCGGGTCCCCAGGGGCCTGTTAGCGCCACACCACCCAGGCCTGGGCCCTGCCACTAGGCCCCTCTCGCCTCCTGTCTCACCCCTTTACCAGGGCCCACCGTCACCCCTTAGTCCCCTCTACCCTCTCCCTTTGTGCTGCCCCCGCCTCTTCTTTTGATTGTCTGGATCATGTCTCGATATGAACCCAGATCTCTCCTTCTTGTTTTGCTGTCATCTGTTAACCACACACACACACACACCTCCCCTCCCCCTCCTCTCTTCCTCTACCTTTTTAATTGATGTTTCTTTTCTTCCCTACTCTCATCTGTCTCTTATTTCTCCAGGCCGTGCCCTCCTATGCAGCGCAGTGAAGTTAATATGGGGATTTATGGCTCCCATTAGATGTATGAAATATCTCCCTTTCTTTCCTGCAGGAAACTTTTTGAATAAACTCTTGGTCCACCTACCGCCAGCATTGTTGCGCGCCCATCTCTTAATATATTAAGCTAAAATAGCACAGGCCAGCCAGTGACCCCCACGACAGCCGTGGCCCCTTGTGACGCCGAGGTTCCCTGTCTCTTTAAAGAGTGATTTAGACTCTCCGGGCCCTCGGCAGACCTTGCTGCTAGAAAGTACCTCAGTTTATCTTCACTGATGGAGCCCCGAGCGTCTCTAAATCAGCTGTCACTACCTCTCGGGGATTAGCAGGGATTTATAAATGAACAGGGAGTGCTGTTTCACATAAGTTATCAAACAGATCATAAAACACCATCTCTGGGATTTGACTGTTTGGTTACACATGTTGGAGTGAGCACTATGGTAATGCTATGGTAGTTCGCTGAGTGTTTGCACCAGAGAGAAGGAGCGGATGTCTGTGATCTAGTTTTTTTTTGTTTTTTGGGGGTTTTTTGGACTGTTTTATTTGGCAGCATATGAGCAACTGTATCTGCATCACACCAGCCCATGAATAATCCACCTTAAGTGAACCCAAGGGGACACAATACTGAGGTCTACATTTCATACATTGGGAAATGAACATATCCGCATTTTTAAAATTATTTCATACCATCATATTTTTTTTATTTTTTTTATTTTACACAGGGATTTTATCATCTTATTTTGTCAGACAATACTCTGTACTGATTGACCTATTCCCATCAAATATTAATTTACTAAAAACATGCTTTTCTGGCTCAATTAGAATGAATCCACATATTGAGTCCTAGCGCCCTCTGTTGATGACAGGGGGACAGTGTCCTGAGCTGACCACATCGTGCCTCCTTTGGGCCCCCAGAAGAACAGGCCAGCTGTATGTGTTGATGTGAAGTGGAGTAGAGTCTGTAACTACAAATTACTAATTTATATAGGCATTGCAAGAGCTGACAGAGAGTGTACTGACGTTAATGAAATTAACACTGTTCACACTGTTGGAATACAAAAGGAAAATGCAAGGAAGCCTTCACACTTAACTGTTTCCTTAGAGACTGAAAATTGACTATTGATAATAAAATATATTTGGTGTTTTGTTGTCTTTTTTGTTTTTTATTCATAGTTGCATGTGCCTTGATGATTCCTCAACTATATGGATGAAAACTTAATCTTAGACTCAGCACCCTGTGTGCGACATAAATGTTTTGTTATTAATGGCTCAATAAGTCATGCATAGTATACTAACAAGAGTTTACAACTTACAAACCATTTATGAAGCTTGTCTTCACAGAATTTGATAGTGTAATAAAGTATACTGACGTTCAACAGACTTGGCATGCAGTGTAAATTTGGCGAGTCCCATTCTGGCTCAACCAAGCTGCTGGCCATGTTTGGACGGTCGGAGCAGCGGAAGTGGATCGGCAGGGAAATCCTCGGCTCTTTTTCTCTTTTGAAACTCAATCTCTCAGAGTCCCCGTGTTGTGTCTTTGAGTGCAATATCCTCTGCTGCACTCACGCTGTCATCAGCTACTTCTCTTGGCTTCTTTCTCTTTCTGTGTCTCTGCTTCCACCAACACCCCCACCCACCCACCAACCCCCCTTCTGCGCGCAGGGCTCCAGCAAAGCCTGCAGCTGGCCGAGGCCTCCCCTCCTCTGGGCTAAAGACTCAGCAGGGGGGCAGGGCTCTGGATCCAGCTTAGAGAAAAGCAGGCAGATCAAGGACAAGAAATACTGGGGGAGAAAAAAGTAATGTATGATCCTCTCTGTGAACAACCCCCACCACCCATCCCCACCTCCTCACCAACCTCGCCCTCATCCCGGTTTCTATATATCTCTTTTCTCTCACTCTTTCTGTCCCCCCTGTCCAGTTTGGTTTACTGCTGCTGTTTTGGCTAACTGGTTTCAGATGCAGGACAAAGCCGACACCCATCCTCTGAGGGCAGAAACAGAAACAGATAGTGACTTTTTCATGTTGTTGCCAGACACTTTATGTTTAGTGAGGGCAAAGTCTATGGACAAAAATGGACGGAGTCATGTCAGCTTGGCCTTTAGGTGTTAATCTGACACTTATATTCAGTGAAAAACTTCCTTTACTGAGTCACCAAAACATCATGAGCAAAAGACAAAAATTTCAAGGGTCAAGGCCTACTGTAATACTATTCCTATGACCATAAGGACTGTGTGGGAATTTCAGAAAATATATATATTATATAATATGATATAGATTATTGAACCCAATAAGAAGCAGAAAGAAATTTTCACAACCTCAAACTCAGATATTGTTCTTATTATTGTTTTTAGATATACTATAAATATATTTGTAATTTATTGTATTGTATATTATCATATTATATATTATCACATTGTTGTTATTATTATTATATATTATTATTATTAAACATTAACAAAGCCATTAATCAAGCCATTACTTACAACTCATAACCCATTTAGAAAGTGTATTCCTGGAGCTTGATGAAGTCTTAAGTATTAAAATGTCCGAGCATGATTCATTTGTTAAGAAACAATATAGAAATTTAATAATGCTATGTTAAAGAACCATACCAGTGTCTTTTAACCCTTAAAATGCTAATCATTTATGCGTAGCAGTTTTGATGACCATTTGATACAGATTTTACCCATTTTAATCCAGGCAGCTACTGATATGCATTCAACTCCTTATGCTATGAAAACAACAGTTTCCTATTTGCACATCCAGCAGACACAGAGTTTCCTCTGAGTTGTGTTTCTGACCACCTGATGAATGCAAGATCCTATTTGCTTTGTTTCGGTGTTGTTCAACTCTAAGAAAAATATCTTTATCTGTAAAATGTTCACTGGATAGTTGCTAACTTTGTCTGCTGTTTGATGCCAGGATGGCACAGTAGTACATAGTGATCTTATCAGAGCTTTTTTTACCCTCTGATTACAGCTTCCTTCTACAGATCAAAATGAAACTGATGAGAGCAGTGAAACAGAACCAGAATTAAAATTTGTGGGTCATAGAATCAAAATAGTGAGCTGAAAGAGATTTAAACATAGCCTACTTACTGTATACTGGAAGTCACATCATTATGGGTAACATTTTTTACATAACGTGCAGCCTTTGACATAGTGTTGATATAAAAAATTATGTGGAGGATTAAGTTATGTAGTTAATCCCTTACCATCACTCGGAATAAGTGAAGATACGTAATATTTGTGGGTATTTCAGTTTAAATAAAGTTTGATTTGAAATATCTGTGTGAATTAACATCCTTATAATTTGGTCTCAAATTGCAAATGTAATGTCACTGTGATGGTTTTCATTGTTCAAGCAAGTTAAAAAAAAAAAAGTCATTGACTTGCTGAAACAGTAGGACAAATAAATTGTTCCGATAAAATGGTTTGTTGTGATGTAAAGTATAAGTGAGTTGAAGAATACATCAAATTCAAGACTCAAGACTCAAGACTCAAGACTTTTATTTGTTACAAACATAGCTATAATTGTACAAGATGCAGTAAAATGTAACCCTGAAACACTCCAAAGATTGTGCAGTTGTCGTCAGTAATAAAAGTAAGGTAATGCTCCTTGTCTCTTTGCACGGAGTTGTGTATCTAACCACTGATGAATACATGTTCCTATCCTCCTTGTTTTATTGTCTTTCAGCACCTAAAAAAACATTACAATCACAAAATCACATCACAAAAATATTGTAAGAAAATGTTTAATCAAATAATATGTAACAAATCTTGGTTGCAGAGATGCTAAAGTAATAATGAAGACATAAATTTGAAATGCATTACTCCCTGCACACCACACAGTTGTGGTGAGTGTGTTTGCACACTATGGGCTGTATGTGTGTATTGGCTTCACTACCATGCCAGTCATGTGTCCTTCATCAACTATTGAGCTTTTGCCTCTGGTGTTTAATCAAGTGTGCAGACTCATGTGTTTGTACCTTACATGAGCAGATTAATAATTCCATTATCCTCTCTCTCTTTTGCTCTCCATGTTCAATTCATTCGCTTTTCTCACTTTCCTGTGAGTGTACATCTTTGCGGCTACGCTCTCTCCAGTTTCTCTCTCCTCTCTGTTCCATTTGCAAGGTGTGATATTGCTTTAATTGAGCAGAAACATGTGGAGAGATCAGACATATCTCGGGGGATTAGAAGAAAAGTTGAGAGTTTGTGCGACTGGCAGCCTGTGTTTGGAGCAAGGGGTCTGCTGGGAATGAATGTAGTTAGCGTGACCCCTGACCCTGCGAGCTGTTGACGTGGAAGCTGGCCAAGAGGGGTCCAACAGAACGCTTTTGTTAATCTTATTCAGGGCTCCCTGTGAACTGTGAGCAGGGGGAAAGCTGGCAGCTCAGACCTGTGGAATGCAGAGCTCTTTATTCCCATGCTTTGGAAACAGAGGTGGGCCCTGGAACTAGCAAGGCTCCTTTAGCAGGACCTCCTCCACTCAGCTCAATCGACACTGACAGTTTCCTGGCTTAGGCTTGCCAACTGGCAGGGCAGTGGTGCAGGGGAGACAAATGTGCCCCTCCAGGGCTGCAAAGGCCACAGGCAGCAGGACAGAACTTCTAATAGGCCACTGCACTCACAACATTTACTGTAGCTCCACTAAGAACCTTCCTTAGTTTACAGTAGATGGTTGGATGCGCAAACACATCACATGCAGATGTTAGCCCCATCTGTGTGCAGAAATATTGTATATATATGTAACAGAGGTAAGAGTAGGTAATGCTCAGTTATTGGCTTCATTTTAATAATTCAACAGTAATGGCTCATAAAAACTACTTTTATTTCTCAGTGTCTCAAATAATGACCATTTAATCACTTCAAACATGTCTCATGTCCAATTACTTCCTCGCCTTACCATAGACAAAACTTTGTGGTTAAGGTTTGATTAACTTAAAAAACTAAAAAACAGATGAGATCTGAACAGACACACAACCAGTGTTATACAATACACCCCCACCCCCGCCCCGCCCCCAAGCACCTGCAGGTATTAGTTTCTGGGTATAAACTTGTTGTGACTCTCAGACTAAACCTGTACTTCCAAGTGTCAATAAATTCTACCTATGCTCCCTAAACAGATACATCCCAGCTACGGCATTTTGACTTCTGTCTGTATGGCAAGTTGGGTGCATGCTACCAGGCAGTTCAAGTTGAGGGGATAAATGATGCAATAGTCGCATACCAGTGAAAACCCCTGGATATGTCTCACTGTTCTTGCATTGTCATAGAACCTATGATTAACTGTGACTTGGATGTTTTTTATATCGTGCAGTTTTGTCCTAAACAAGCCCCAACACTTAGAAGAGAAACCTGTAAAATTATCGTTCTTTTTCATTTTCATCACAGTTTAAAGACTGATTTCCTGCTTGAACTCTTACCTGCTGTACTTACTGTACTTGTCTGTTGTACTGTGCTTATGTAGAGGCACTATGGGTGTTCTTACTTTTGTTCTTTACCCATAAAAAGTGATAACCTGACAAAACTTTTCTATAACAGTGGCATTTAATTTCCTGCCGAGAGGAGGAGTTGTGTTAAAGATAGAATATAGTGAAGTTGCTGAGGACTTGTTGGAACCCCCACAAACCCCTACCCTACAGATTTACACAAACACACACACACACAGGACATTAACCACTCACTGGTTAGGCCAGATCAGTGCAGATTATATAAGAGTACCCCTCCACGAGTCTGAATGGAAAACTGCTGGAGACTAAATGGTAATCTGTGGCACTGATGTAGGGAATTCAACAGCCAACCAGCACATACATACACTGCTCACACACTCTTGACGATGAAAAGTGAATCTGTGGAATAGCATGGTACCCGTTCAGTGCCACAAACAGCTTTGTCTTTGTTCTCCTGTGTTTCGAGAAGAGTGAGTCTGATAGACAGGAAGTAAAGAAGCTGGGCTTTGAGGAAGAGAACTCCTCCTGCTCCCACAACGCTGCCAGTCAGCTGAGTCCGCTGCTCAGCGGCAGGGGAAATGCCTGCCGGTCCACACAATGGTGCTGCTGGGATTACAGGCCCCCCTGCTGGTGAGCAGCCCGGCAACAGGGGAGGAGGGAGGAAGGGGAGCATGGATGGAGGGAAGGCGTGCACAACAGCTACAGCTTTCTAAGTCTTACCTGGGACCAATACTTTAAGACTGTAATTTTAAGGTGAACCTTTCATCCCCAGCATGTGTGTGGATTTACAGATGGGATCAAAATAAAAAGAATAAAATTCTATTTGAAAATCACACTGTTGCCTATGTCGGCAAATACTCTGCTAAATGAACCAGTTAATAGTAAAATAACCTTTAAGAAGCCAATTTTAACCACATGTTGTTGTTTTTTTTATTTTTGCTTTTACCTTTAAAGGAGGAGTGAGCGATTCTTGAGAAAGAAAGATAGAGATTTGAACCCAGCAGCAAAACAAATGCACCCCTCCCTTCAATGCTTGTTCAGAAGCTCTGTCCCCAAAATTGAGGAGACACATTACCATGGCAACTACACAATGGCAGAATCCAGAACATCTTAGATGACATGGAAGTGCATCAAACATTACTAGCACAGTTGTGCTTTACATCTCTGTTGCTGTAAAAGCTTTCATATGTTTTATGGACAAATACCACAATATAACACAAACAACAAGTCCATAAACTGTTGACACATTTCACGCTGCATAGCTAAAATGCAGAGAGGAAGTGACATCACATTGATGTTCCTTCCATGCACTCACCTTAACATCATCACCATTCTCTTGTCTGCACTCCCATTCAAAGCTCAGCATGGGTGCAAGTGGTGACAGACGGGTAAATGGCTCCTTCTCCTTCCCCTGGTAATCCTTAAATTGGTTCTGTTAGCATGTGCCATTTTTACTAGCGCTTACTCACACTGCTCCTTCTCCCATTGCTCTTATTCTTTGTGAATGTATCCTTTTGCTGATTGGCTGGAATAGTGTTGTGTGGCTTGGTCCAAGTCACTTTAATAGTTTCTGGTTTACAAAGCCAGGGCTGAGTAGGAACACTGAATTTTTTCTCAGCAAACACAGGATGAACAGCTTGGTGACCATGCGGATGTACAATATTTAATGACTTTGACAAAATAAATAGTAGGATTAGAATCACTTATGCTGCTATGTATTTAACTCTAGCCTTATCTACCTAATAGGTTTTGAGATTGTGCAAGTTCATTATCACTATTTGATTATTATTAATGGAAACTAACGGTTTTCCAGAGGGTGAAAGAACATTAAACATAAAAGACAATATGCTATGTGGTCACCAGTAGTTTGAAGTACATGTGAGTTACGAATGGACCAATGCATGTAGAAATGACTGGAATATCCTTGAAAAGTCTCCCCAGCTTTGAAACACATTACCTGTGCATTTCAAACCCAGCAGAAAGTTAACATTACTCACAAACTGAGTTGACATTTTTTAGTTTTCAGAATGATCACCACCGAAAAATATATGTTTATTTCATGGTAGCATGTTTCTCAAATATTCTCCAGTGACACCAACAGACCTGTGTGCTCATGATAATTTATTTTATAATGACTGAATAATATTAACTATATATGGACCCATATCCACCTCCATAGGAATACATGTCAGTGGTGACATATGGAATAAAAGACTAAACCAAAACCAATATGTTCAAGCAAAGATATAAGTGAATAATTAATTAATTCTGGTTCCCCAACCAGCCTAAATATCAAAACGTAAGCAATACCTTGTCCCAATCAATAAACACACTCACACACGTACTCATACAACTTCTAGCTCCTTTGTGTACACACCTCTCGCTCTCTCTCTCTCACTCTCTCGGTTGTGGCCACATCCTTCTCTGGTTGGTCTGCTGGTTGGAGTGTGTGCTATAGGCACGGGCCTGTGATTTACCTGCTGTCCCGACATTTAACACACCCCATATGGTGAACAATGACCCATAAAGATGCCTCTAAATGAGACAGGAGTTATAACGGCAGCCCAGACCTCTGTTTATTGCACAGAGCCTGACTCTGCAGTGTGCAGATTTGATTCAGATGATCTTATCACAGATTTTAACTCCAATTTCTTCCTATTGATGTGTCGTTCAAGCAATTTTGACTTTGTTACCAGATAGCAAACATGTATGTGCTCTATGCGGTTGTCTGGATTTACTTGTAGTGAGTGGATGTGTGTATTTGCTTTTGCTGAGCTGTTGTTGGCAGTTTTCAGCGCTGAGCAGATGGAGTGGAGAGGGATTCTGGCTGCAGCTCTTTGTGTGGTATAAAGATATACTTACTCTCATAGCTGCTTCTACTTCTACTTCTACTAGACAAAATCAGTCATTGTTTAGCAGGATTTATTTTCCCAGTAATCCATAAGTCATTGTTTCAATGGGCTTGTGTATGGGGTCAGTTATCCCATATTACCAAAAACAATTTTTCTCTTTAAATATAACACTTAGAACACTTGAGTATGATGGGCCTTGTGCTTCAAAAAAAATCATCTTTCACCCATTAGAGGCAGATCAGACCACCAGAGGATGATCCATTTTTGGACTCATTTTCACTCATTTTACACTTTTTCCACTAAATACTGAAAACTGGCCAAAATATTTGCCACAAAAGTTGTCCTGGCAATTCATGGTTTACTGAGGGTGAATTGTGTGGTGACCTCTCACCTTTCCTCTTGTTACCAGCATCAGGCAAGGATTAACATTTTTCAGCCCTGCAAAAGATCGAAGAATAGTACCTCCAGTAAATAATAAATAAATAAATAAATAGTAAATAAAATAGTTTAGCACCAACAACATCTTCAGATGTCATGTCTTCTGAAATTGAAAGTAGTCAACTTTTACATCCAAGAATGCCCAAGAACATGTAAGCTATAATTCAGATCAAATGTATGTCAATCTCCAAAGTTCCAAAGTTTCATCACTGTGCTGCATAACTATAATTATACAGCCACTTTTGACATCCACACTGGCGGCATTGCTCACGATGATCACGAAGGGGATGAGCAGTGAGCGCTGTGGGATATTCACACTAAATAAACTTATATGTTTATACACCACTGCACAGAGGTGGAGAGCTAGTGGGGCGTGTAACTGTGTTTGGGCCCATCCCTCAGGGGGTTTATGACCAAAGGGGCAGTAAAGATGTCATGGCCAACAACCGGGAGGGATTCTTGCCGAGAGGTACATGTAAGAAGATACAGCATTTTATGTTCCGATACCATCATATAAAATTCAAAGGGCTCTGCTCTTCAACTTCATGTCCACTTTAAGCTTTTTGCAACGGCCCAGATTTAATGTCTTCATGTGTCCTCCAGTCTGCTGTGGTGTAGTTTCAGAGGTTGAAGTGACCCTGACACCCACTTGACACTGGCCCTTCAACCAGGCAGCACTGTGTTTCCTTTGTTTAACCCCTGACCTGAGAAAACAAGACATGTCCCAGAGTTCGGAGGAAACTGAGGGGAAGAGGAAGTGTTTTGTTACAAATTAAATATATGCATGTCAGCGGGCCTGCTAGCAGCACCGCTACTGAAATGGCATGTGGTACCAAGGCTCTCACCATAAACTTTTAAGGCCTCACTTCCATCTGTGTTTTTCAAAGGGGATCTGGATGATGGCTGGACCCAAGGTAAGATGGATCCCATTCGTCAAGGAAAGGAAAGGAAATGGATTAGAAGAGTAAAGAAAGACTGTTTGGATGGCAGACAGAAAAAAAGAAGAAGGTGTGGAGCTAATAGACTGTTTTCAGTAGCATGCAGTGCAGATATGGAGATGGATGGTCTAAGAAGAAGCTCATCTGGATCTTCTTTTTGTGCACCTCTTTTAAATACTCTGACAACATGTAAGCATATGTAAGCACCATCAAATCAGGACAAATTCCTTGTAATGCAAATTACTTGGCAATAAAACTGATTCTGATTCTGATTCTGATTCTGATTCTGAACAGCTGTCACCACTGCAAAAGTATGAAAAACTATATTTCTTTTACTGCAAAATTGTACCTGTAACCCCTGTACCTGGATTTCCCTGTAGTTTTTCTGAAGTTCTAATAATGATGTGAGGCCGTTATGTTCTTCCTTGCATTTCCACTGTAAGTTACAGTTTTTTTAGACTTCATCCAACAGACAACAGCAAGGCCAATATCATCATTTCTGTTTTGTCAGTTCTGTTAAACTGCAACAGCAAATACATTTTGAAGGAAAGGTATTTGCAACTAAATTACATTTTCTATTAACTTAAGGATATGTTGTAAGTTGCATATTTGGCAAGTCACAAATATAAACACTGAATTTATCAGTAAAATGTTTCCAATATATTAGTTTTCTGCCAAAATATATGAACTTGCAGTACAGTATCCACCTGTTGTGACTACAGCTTTAATCAAATTTGTTTATGCTTCTGTTTAGACTCTCACTTATTTAAGGTAACAGAACCATCATGGTCTTATTTAATATAGAAAAAGGTTCCGTGACTTCAGACACAACCTGTTTATTTACATTTTACCAAAACCACCATTACGTTTCCTACAAAACATATTTACTGCTGCAGTATACTTAAAGAATATTAGAATACTTATAGAAACAGAGTTTGTAGGAAACAGTGTTGGTTTGGTGAGGAAGAACAGAAGAGGAAGTGTTGTTTGACAACCTGAGGTTGACACTTAAGAGGACCTAGATGTCCTAGTCCTAGTTGTAGTATAGCACCAACGCAAACAGTGCCAAAATCTAGTTCCCTGAACTTGTTCCCAGAGTGAATGCTTCCACATTACATTGCAGGACAACTTAAAGAGGTTCTCTTAGTTTCCAAGCTTTCCTATAGGGTCTGTCCCACACCACAAACACAATAGATAACAAATTCAACAACAAAACATCTGTTATGATCCATGTCCTTTCGGGTTTCTGTCTGTCTTCTCCTGGTGTTTTCTGTTAGGGCTCCCCCTGGTGTTCTTTTTTCCCTTTTTGGTTAATCACCTGACTAACTCCCCGCACCTGTGCCTCGTTTGATAATCACTCCCCAGTGTATTTAAACCCTGCCTCACAATTCCCTGGTGTCGAATCGTGACCATTTCATGCCTGAGCCGAGAACCCTGTACGCCAAGCCTGATCTGTTTTTCGAGACCCAGTTTTGTCTGACCACCGCTTTCTTGCCCTAGCCCTCGGATTTGTTTGCCGCTTTCTCTGGTTTTTCTGACTCGGACTGTTTTGACTACGCCTCTGGTTTTGCTGCCCTGGTTTTCGGACCCAGATTACGGACTTGTTTGGGATTTTTGATTTGCGGATTTTGGATTGTCGCTAATAAAGATCATTGTCAGCACACACTGTCTTGCGCCTGGTTCCTGTACTGATCATCACAGTACGATTCGACCATCATGGAACCAGCAGGCAGTGCGCAGCTACAAGCGGCAGTGAATAGGCAGGACGCCGTGCTGGGAGTACAACAGCAACAACTCCTGGCCCTCTCGCAGCATCTGCAGACGCTGATCCACAGAATGGCTGACTTGGCAGCTACCGTTAGAGACAACCAGCTCACCCCCACTCTTCATCCATCTGCTTCCCCTGCTCCCAGCTCCACCGCCCCGATGATGACGACACACCTAACCACGCCTTCCACCACCAGAGAAATACGACGGTGAGCCCGGTCCTGCCGGGCCTTCTTAACCCAGTGTAAGCTCATCTTCAGCTTACAACCAGCCACCTTTTTCACCGAGCAATCCCGGTCGCCTACATCATCACCCAGCTTACCGGGAGGGCCAAACAGTGGGCTACAGCGGCCTGGGAAGCGGACTTACCATGTGTCCAGAACTCTGCTCTGCTGGCTGAGGAGATGAAGAGAGTGTTCGATCGGTCCAAACACGGCCAGGAGGCAGGAAGAGCGCTGCTACAGTTACGCCAGGGGTGCAGGCTCAGTTTCGACTACTCCATCGAAGTTTCAGACGCTCGCCACTGACAGCGGCTGGGGAGAACGTGTTCTGTATGATGCATTCTCCATGGTCTCGCTGAATGCATCAAGGACGAGTTACTGACCCGGGACCTCCCTGACGATCTGAATCGGGTTATCGAACTGGCTATCCGTGTCGGCGCACGCCTAGAGGAATGTGGGCGCCAGGCCCACTCTAGCCCATACCGTCAGCCATCCCCTGCTCCCCAAGCGCCGACTAAGGTTGCCCTCTGGGGCACCACGCCCCACACACCCGCCCCGGAGGTAGAACCCATGCAGGTAAATCGAGCTCGTCTTTCAAAGGAGGAACGAGAAAGACGGATCCGAGAACAAGCATGTCTATACTGTGGGGGGGTTGGACACTTCAAGATCAGGTGCCCAGTAAAAGGCAACGCCCACGAGTGAGGAGAGGAGCGCTCGTGGGCGCAATGTCATTGGAATCCTCCTCGAAGAAGCGCACCAGCCTACCAGTGACCTTAGAGTGGAATGGGGCTCTAAGGAACTAGGGCACTAGTGGACTCAGGAGCAGAGGAAAGTTTCCTGGACTTGAGGGCGGCTAAGCGCTGGGGCATTCCCTGGGTGGTGCTTTCAACCTCGAGTGGCGGTCTCTCTGATGGCCGGAGGATCGGCCGCATCACCCATGCTACAGCTCCCCTAAAGATGCTAGTCTCAGGTAACCACCAGGAACTCATCAGTTTCCTGATCATCAACTCCCCCTGCTCACCTGTCATCCTTGGCCACCCATGGATGACCACCTCATAACCCAGTCATAGACTGGGAAAGGCATGAAATCATGGGCTGGAGCCCTGCCTGCTCGCAGACATGTCTTCGCCAAGCCCACACACCAGTTCCAGTCGCACAGACGGAGCCAATTCCTAACCTGGAGGAGGTCCCCCCCGAGTATCTGGACTTAAAAGAAGTCTTCAGTAAGGCGCGTGCCACTTGCCTGCCACCCCATCGCCTGTATGATTGCCCCATTGACCTGAAGCCAGGGGCGACGCCCCGAGGCAGGCTGTTCTCCTGTCCCTTCCCGAGACTGAAGCTATGGAGAAATACCTTAGCGAGTCCCTGGCTGCAGGTATCATCCGCCCATCCTCATCGCCAGCTGGGGCGGATTTTTTTTTCAGGAACAAGAAGGACGGTTCCCCCTGTCCCTTGTATTGACTACCATGGGTCTCAATGATATCACTGTCAAGAACCGCTATCCCTTCCGCCATGTCCACTGCATTCGAGCTTCTCCAGGAGCCACCATTTTTACCAAGTTGGACTTACGAAATGCCTACCACCTAATACGCATAAGAGAGGGAGATGAGTGGAAGACAGCTTTTAACACTCCCACAGGTCACTGGGAGTACCTGGTGATGCCCTTCGCCTAACTAACGCCCCAGCAGTCTTCCAGGGATGGTGAATGATGTGTTAAGAGACATGATTAACAAGTTTGTCTTCGCCTACCTGGATGACATTTTGATTTTCTCCCTGCTCCCCAGAACAACACACAGAGCATGTGAGGCAGGTTCTTAAACGATTGCTGGAGAATCGATTGTTCGTCAAGGCCGAGAAGTGTGAGTTCTCATGCACCAGCACCACCTTTTTGGGGTTCAAGATTTCAGCGGAAGCATTGGCATGGATCCTTCCAAGCATTGGTCCATTCACCATTATCAAGGTTATCAGCCCCTCTGCAGTCAGGCTTCGGCTTCCCCTGCCATGAGTAAGATACACCCCACATTCCACGTTTCACGTATCAAACCGGTGGTCACTCACCCATTGTGTTCTGCCCCTGAGCCCCTCCTGCCCCCAGCATCATCGAGAATGGAGAGACATACAAGGTCCGGAGCCTCCTGGACTGTCGTCGTCGGGGCCGGGGCCTTCAGTACCTTATTGACTGGGAGGGCTACGGTCCCGAGGAGAGAAGCTGGACACCGGCCAGGTTCATCCTGGACAAGGACATGATAAGGGACTTCCACAGGACTCATCCCAAACCACCTGTTAAAACGCCAAGAGGCGTTTCTTAAGGGAGGGGGTACTGTTATGATCCATGTCCTTTCGGGTTTCTGTCTGTCTTCTCCTGGTGTTTTCTGTTAGGGCTCCCCCTGGTGTTCTTTCCCCTTTTTGGTTAATCACCTGACTAACTCCCCGCACCTGTGCCTCGTTTGATAATCACTCCCCAGTGTATTTAAACCCTGCCTCACAATTCCCTGGTGTCGAATCGTGACCATTTCATGCCTGAGCCGAGAACCCTGTACGCCAAGCCTGATCTGTTTTTCGATCTGTTTTTGTCTGACCACCACCGTTTCTTGCCCTAGCCCTCGGATTTGTTTGCCGTTTCTCTGGTTTTTCTGACTCGGACTGTTTTGACTACGCCTCTGGTTTTGCTGCCCTGGTTTTCGGACCCAGATTACGGACTTGTTTGGGATTTTTGGATTTGCGGATTTTGGATTGTCGCTAATAAAGATCATTGTCAGCACACACTGTCTTGCGCCTGGTTCCTGTACTGATCGGGAGCTGTGATATTTCTACACCAAGTCTCTCTACGGCACTACCACGGTAGGCAGCTCAGGCTCTTGTTGAAATGTTTTAATCAGGCTGAGGGAACAGGGATTATGATATAACGGAGTTGGTGGAGACTAGTCTTCCTCTGTTTCCCATATCAACACAGTACTGTTTGATCTGCCCTGAAATCTACACTGCTGTGACTGTCTTAATTAGCTAAGTGGATGTAGACAACATATCCTACACAGTAAATTGCTGGAGTTGACATGTCACTGAGTAATGTTCTGTGTTCCACTTAATAAAGAACAATACTTGGGGAAATAAAAGACAGTTACTGTTGGTACATCCATGGAGGGGATAATAAGACAAAGAAAGTGCTCATATACATCCTGTCAGAAGACAAATTATAGTCGTTTTAAAAGCACAGCTCTGCTATTTGGTAACATTTGGTGTTTGCAGGATCTCCTCTCATCACCAGTAAATTGCTGTTGCCTTGATCAGCTGGCGCAGCCTGTCACAGACGTGCTGCATTTTGCCATTGTTTCATCCCATCTGCCTGGGTTTGATGTCGCCTTCCCCATCCGCAGCGAATCCTCACACACTCCTTTCTCGGCGGGTCAGGTCACTACACACTGGTTTGTGATGCGGGAGTCACGGAGCTGCCGTCATCTCACTGCCCAGTAACAAACAACAGCTTGACTTGCAATATTGTCATCATGTTTGTTTGTTAAGAGGGAGAGAGGACTCGCTTGGCGGTGTACCAATTCAAATGAGCTGTTGAAGATATGCGGTTGCGCCATGAATAGGAATGAAGCTGTATATATGTTGCGGCAGAGCCTCTTGGTGTGAGCACAGGCCATACTCTCCATTTCCAGGCGGTGGTGATTTCTCAGTGGCCTGGAGTGGAAGTGGCAATTAGTCTTTATTTGCACTGACACAGATATTCATCCCATTACCACCATTCAAACAGGCACTATTGACATGCACTGGCTAAGTGGACATTACCATATATTATTTTAAAGACAGAGCAATGATACATTTATGCCTGTAAGCACCTAGAGATTTGCTGTTCTATTGTATTTCAGATCCAAACTTTATCCAGTGATTAGTGATAACGTATTCTGATATCAAGCATTTCCCTGGGGGTAATGGTTTTCACCCATATCCAACTTCAAATGGATCTGGCATGTGCGTCCTTATAGGAATTAAGAATAGAATTTCAGTCACAGCTTACAAAAAAAGGTAATGCATGGGGGAAATGCATCTGTCTCTGCTCAAATATTATCTTTGACACCACATGTAGATGTCCTACTGATCTTTCGTGATATACTGATCATATACATAACAAACCTAAGTGCACAACTTGATTGTGAGCTGAAATCTGAGCAAGTCACATGTGCTGCAGAGGGTTGTTTGGACTTTTAATTTTCCAACAATATCTGAGGGAAAAAAGATTTTAAAGCAGCATTTAAACATGTTAACAGCCACTAAGCTATTTAAACATGCAGCAGACACAAAGTAATATTAGCACCTGACAAAAATATGTTGTTTGTCTTCTGTCCTTTGGCCACATTTTGATCTTCTCTGACTCCTGAGAAAAATATCTTTCTCTTTAGCTCTTTTTAACTTTGTCTATCTGCTGCTTTGGAGACATGGTAGGTGGTGTATGGTGGGTTTACCCAAGCTCTTTCACTAAAAACACCTGCTCCTGGAAACAAGGTTGCTGAGACTATACTAAACGACTAGCTAAAAACACTTAAATACTAAGCAGAGCTGAGAGCATCACAAAAACAAAGTCTTTTGTTTCAGTTTTGATTTCAAATATTGATAAGCCAGTACAATTACAACATTCTACATGGGGCATTGAAGTTTCAGTGTCTTGCTCAAGGGCTCACAGTGCCATTTACTGAGGAGAAAAACACAGGTATTTAGGATAAATTCTTTCATCCATAGGGATTACAGCTGACTGTCCATTCTCATATTGCTACTTATGCAATGTAACTGGTCTGCAATTGGGTACAGTTCACACAGAAGAAGATGTTAATCTTCCACTCTTAATTTCTGTTTTAATCCTCTAAAGAATCTCATCTCCACCTGGTTGGGGGAAGTAAATTCCCTAATCCTTCTCTGTCTCTCTGTCTCTCTCTCTCTCTCTCTCTCTCTCCTCTCTGACGCTGGGTTTTGGTTTACTTCAGTTCTAAGTGATGCAAGCTGAGTGCATGTGAGTGCAACAGTGAGTTGGTGTCCCAGAGGACTTTGCCGAGGCGGAGGCAGTGTTTGCGCTCCATGCACCCGGTGGCATTAGGTGTCGGGGACGCTGCATATGCAGCCTGCTCCTGAGCCTCCGGGGAGTTACACCCAGGTGGCTTCACTCTGATGCTGATGCCATAGATACTGCAAACACCAACACGGTCTGCACTGCCATCTCAGTCAGCTCTGTCACATGGAGCTGACATTGCTGACAATGCAGGTGCCAACCTAACACTGCCTTCAGAAATTTGCTAAATCACTTCGATTATTCTGGGAGCTCCAACACATTCAGCTTCTAATTTTCTCTATGCATTTTTCAAGTTTTATTTCACTGTAAATATCTAGAGTCATTCTCGGTAACACGAGGCAAGTTTTGACATCTATAACTCAGCTGAGGTTTGCCCAAACACTTTAACTGTAATTTCATTTATAAAATGGAGAACTCAGAAAAAATTAAAACCAGGGGAATTTTAGTTTGATATGACAAGTATAAAAAAGTGAAGCATTTGTGAGCTGTTTTGTGTAGATTCACAGGGGCACATGCAGACTTCAGAGAGTGCAGTGTAAACAGAGACTTAGCCAATCCACAGAAAGCTGTCACTGTGATTTTCATTTTAGGTTGGATGGATCACAAACCTGCAGGTGATCACATAAGCATCATATATCACTGCCCTATATATGCCCTTTTTGGCACAGGTATAAAAAAAATGGATAACCTCATCATCTGCTAATGTGCCAACATGCAAATCTTGAAAAAAAGAGAATAGTTAATTATGGCCAAACCAAGTAAGATAGACTCAGAGGTGGTAGAATAAAAACATTTAAATCACAATAATCCCAGTTTGTGTTAATGTAAACAGCCAATCAGTTGTTTTTATTTTTTACATATGCAAATAACGGTTACAATAATTCACTTCGCAGGACTAAAATATCCTGGAATGACCTCTTGCTCACTCAGTTGAGAAAGAACCATTCTTGCGGTGAAAAGTTCCCTTGTGCGTCTCTCATGTGTCTTTGTCCTCCTGGGGTGACTGCCTTTCTTCCTGGAAGATTCCCCCATGTAACTAGATGTGCTACCTGCCAACTTACACTTGCTTTTAAGAGGCAAAGAAATTCCACTGCAAAACAGACATGCGCTTTCCCTGCAGTTTTCATACATACAACAGATTATGTTCTCAGTCTCTCCTTATGCAATCCCCTCGCATGATTCTTCATGTGTTTACATGGATTTCTATGTATCATGTCGTGTTTCAGGCACATGGTGCGACAAAACCACTAAAATGGTCATGACATGTTTGTACATTTGCTTCACAGAGTTGGGGTGGGAAAAAAATGTATTAACATGCCAATAGAAAATGATCTATTTTCCCACATTTCATCTGCACATCATGTGTTTCACTCATATTTAGACTACATATTGTTTGCTATCCTTCACAAAAGACACACGCTACAAATGTTTTGGTGTTGCATCCTTTTGTTTTGCCCCTTTCCACTATGTCCAACACTACAAATATCTCTCTGGAGACTGTCTGAAAATGTGGACAATCCAAAATGACCTCGCTGATATGTATTTCCAACAGATAGCAAACCATGAATTATGAGCAAAATTGATTGTTGATATTTTTGATATATAGTTGATATTTTTTTAATCATTTTGTCTTACTGGTTGGCCGGTGTCCCTGATGATTTTGTCCTTGGCAAACTTTTTAGATTCAAATTAAGCCAGTTTTTAGTTTTGAGAAACAGTCTCTTTTATTTACTTGTATGTACTAACCCCACTAATCTAGGAACAAAATTAAGACTGACCTAACACTACAGACCAGCCTAAAATATCAGAATAGCTTCATAGTTTTGTCTACATCTTTCGGTCTCAGCGGCTGCAGTTTGTGGTATCCAAACAGTATCAGGGGGTATTTTCTTAGACTTGGCAAAGCTCCTCTAAAGCAACAGATATTATCTAACTCTTCATATAAGTTGAGTAGAACTTCATGACTAGTAGATTGACCTTTAAGGCCATTCCACAGCATTTCTCCTAAAGATAAGGTTGACTTTCCAGTATTCTGCTCTGTCCAGGATTAATGTGGCCTGTAAACTCCAGTGTTTTGTTGATTGAATATTTTGCACCAAGTTGCTTTTGATGACACTAATGTGCTTGAGATGGTTCCAGTGGGACGCTGAGGCAGGTAGTGGGGCTGTAGCCCGGTCAGTGTGCTGTGGCCCCATAGTGCAATCAGCTTATCCTCACTGCTGGCCACACTAATCCCAGCAGACAGGAAGCAGTTGTTTGCTCCCGCCGGGTCAGCAGTGGTTTCGGCTGATGACCCAGCTCTATCAGGCCGAGAGGCCAAGGGGGGCGGAGTGAACAATCACACCTCCCCTACCCCACCCCCCCGTGCCCTCCCTTCCAAAGGCCATTGCAGCTCCTCTGGGCTTTTGTTGCATGATGGGATATATTCAGCTGCTCCATTTGGCTGGTTTGGAGGAATGCTGTGGGTGCGCCCCCTCCCATTGGTTGGTCAGTGAAGCGAGGAGAGATATCAAAGCTCTGTCAAGGAGGGGGTGGGATGGAGGCACTGGAGGGGGCTGAGAGGGTCATGTCTCATTGGGCAGAGCAGGGGTGCACTGAGCCTGTCACATGGCTGATGGTTGATTTACCACTCCACTGGAGAGGTGAGGCCTTATAGGCCACCTCTCCCTGCCCGCCACACACACAGACACACACACACACACACACACACACACACACACACACACACACACTTCATTGACAGATACCCCTCACTACTTACCATTTCTACAGTGTTTTAACAACCTTGAACATCAATGTGCTTTCTCTACGGTCCAGCCATCTCTTTAGCCAAGCTTCAGCTGAAGCACCTGTATTGATTCCTGCTCCAGCAAATTCAGCTGCAGTCTTTCATGGGCTCCTGTAACTGACTGTCTTTGTTCATGTTTCTCTAACATTTTCATTTTTTCTCAGCCATTTTTGTCATCTGCACCCATTTCCTGCACTCACCAGACACAAGCCCCCCCCACCCTCGCCTCTCACACCCTTCACATTTTGTCCATTTTAGTTACACTGTGATGGAAAATCCATGCCATTCACTTTGTTGTTGTTATTTCTAGCAGCTCGTGTGCTGTCAGACATCTCTGCATATAAAAGGCACCAGAGTATGTTCTGAGAATGAATGTTCTGTCTGGCTTTCAAGCCCTACTCACCAATCAATAAATAAAGCACATTTTGCAAACACGTACAGTTTCACATGGTCCCGTAAAACAGCATAAGCTGCCCCTTTTTTAATAACATTGGCATATGGTGCATAAAACATACTCCTTGTAGTCTCTTTTAACCCGCTAATGCGTATTGATCTGCACTCTTAGATTCCTACTGGATATAACAACATGTGCCCTGTGATCTAACAATAGAACCTGCTGTTTAGATATCAGTTAAAACACACACTCAAGTTGCAAGCAATTAAGTAATTAGGTAAACAATTTGAGAATCCGTGCATTAGGACTGGGATTACACATGTAACACAAATGTGTAGACCAAGTATGTAGTGTAAAAGATATTGACATGAAATATTTGAAATATATATTTCATATATGATATTTATGAAATATTTGATGTGTACAGTATAAATGCTGACACACAACACAAATGAGCCAACAGTTTGCCTCGACTTGACTGTCTGGCCTGTTCGTGAAATAGTGCTAATGTCAAACATTATGTCTAAGTCTTCCTCCGTTCACCACATATTTGGCATATTTGGGAATTTACTACAGGTATTTTTCACTGTTTTTGTAAAAATGTAAAATGAAGGAACTAATTGACTTTATGTGATTTCTTTCTGAGATATGACCTTCCTTTGTCCTTTGCAAAGTTCATTTTTTCAAACATTTGTCTCTGAGGTAAATTCAGAACAAATCTATCAATTTTTTTTTACCTAATTCATGACCTTGTATATTGGTTTGCTGTGTTAAATATTGTAACCGTTGTCACTAGTTAAACTTGGAGTGTCACAGTGAATTCTGCCCTGGGCCCTGAAAAATGGAAACATACGGCAGGTATGCATAATCCTACTTTTTCTCTTCCTGCAGTGATTCCAGTACTAAAACTCAAGGTATCGCCAAATTTTGATGCCATACTGGTGTCTTTTTTGTTTTTTTTGTTTTTTTTTACTTGCCCCTGAACTTTAAATGGAAAACTGTTGTTGTGCTGAGTTTCCAAAAACTGCAAACATTGGCAACAGCAAAGTATCACAGTAAATGGGAGCAAATAAAAAAGGGAGATTTCTCAGTAAAATACGATGAAATTATGCATATTTATAGAAACAAGGCTAATAAGCCTGGTTCTCCCTTCAACTGGGTTTTTAAATTATTTTTCTTCTTTTATCTTTTAAAATAGTTTCCCTTTCTCTAGAAAGAAACAATAGAAATATTTTTTAGAATTTATATATTTAATTCAAATTTCATCAGATTAAAGTCCCCAAAACCTAAAACCATATCTGTCTAAGAGTCCACAGATATGGTAATGGCTCTGTTATGATCATTGTAAAGGAAACCAAAATGTTAAGATATAATATTAACTGTTGAGGGAGCAGAGATGTAAAATATTAGCAGTAAAAAAGTAATGTTTCTGATCATTTAGCTATTATGTTTTTATGTAGGAATGGTAGTCCTGTACAGTTTGAACACCATGAGTGTTTTTTCATCAGGTGCCATCATGGTCTGATGCGTTATGAAGCAAATTTTTGTTAACTAACTAAGAATTGGGCTCTGACTGTCATGGGATGATCTTTAACAGAATTGTTTATCTAATTTTAGCTACATTAAGTTGATAATTGGCATAAGAAGTATGAACATCTATGAACAATTTGATATGAACAAACAAAGTTTTTTGGTATTTCACATCTACTTTGGCCAGGTGAGGCCAATTGAGGTGAAAGGATACAAATAATAACCATGTCTTGCTGATACTCACAGCACAGAGCATTACAGCAGACCAGGAGGACAGCTCTTTTCCCACTGCTGTAACTACAGTACATAACTCTTGGTCCATCATCTACTATGCTGCATATGTTTTGAGTCTGGGCTGTCTAAGAAAAAAAGAGACCATTCAGGGATAAGAGAACACTCCTCTTTCTCTCTGTCAACATGCAAGTCTTAAGTGAAGCTGAGTGGTAGCTGGGATTCCTGTCTGGTATCCTGTCTGACATGAAAGGCTGCTCGCTGGGACTGAGGAAGGAGCTCAGAGAGAATTATTCCCGCTGGACCCTCCGGCAGATGGAACAAGAACACCTTGAAGGATGGGAGCGTCGCCGAGCCCGAATGCCCCCCAGCAGATGAAACGTAACGCAGGGCTGTCTCAAATCTCCAGCAATCTGCGGATGTGAGCGACGCAGAGAGAGCACCTGGCTCTTCAAGGGAAGCAGCCGTTTGAGATGTGACAGAACGCCTTGTCAGATAGAATCACTATAATGGAGAGATAATCCCACAGTCATCACTCAGAAAGGCATGTCTGCGGGGCATCTTGGAGGAATAGCCGGATATGTTTTGCAACATTTAGATGGTAAATGTCGCTGAAGTCACTTTATTTATCACAAGCTAAAATCAAAACTGAGTGGCAGCGGGAGGGATTTGGATAAGACAAACTTGCACTTTGAATTTTGGTTGAAGTAATGAGAGATTCAGAAGTTCTAAATGTAGATCACTAAGCAATGTTCGGCTGAGTCTCTTGGCTGGGGAACAGTCCCTGAGTGGAACAGGATTGGTCCTTGTAGGCCTGTCAGATGACAGAGACAAGCCAGACAGGAGCGTTTGCAGCCACTGCTGTGTATGCAGAGATGTGCCTTTCGTCTCTTGTCACTCTAAGGCCCTTGGAGGAGTTTTGCTGCTCAGCCACCTTCCTTGACCTGTCACTCAGTCCTGTGACAGCTGGTAGGCTGCCCCCCTCCCCACACACACACACTCCTTCACCCTCCTGGTCCCTCCCAGTCTTCCTTCTCTATCCTGGCGTGCGGATTGGGGGGGGTCTCATTTTCACGTGTCAGGCACCCCCCATCAGTGTGACAGCTCCCTGTCTGCCTGTCTCATTAGAAACAGCCAGCTTGGTCTGGGAAGCAGCGAGAGAGGCGATTGGTGTTCGGTGCTCCCCAACCCAGGAACTGTGAGATCAGCTCTGCTAACACCAAATCATCATCTGGCTTGATCTAACATCCACACATACATTGATTTGCTCACCCGGACTCCAGCTGATACATGTACGCACACATGGACATGAAATCTTTTTCTCCCCTCTCCCAAGTTCAGTGAACTTTCATTTCAGCTCGTTCATATGCATGAGTTTGTTTTTTTATCGCAAATCCAACAGAATTCCAACACTGAACGCATGAATGGTATGGATGAAATTAAGGCTGCTCTCTGCCCTATCATTAACTTTTTAATGTGTGTTCGCTGCCTCATTTCCATAGTTCATGTGCAATTGCCACCATCATGTTCAAGGATGGCTTTTAACTTATTGGTTGCATGAAAAAGTCCATGTCTCCTTACAACATGTGTATTGTTTTGTGTCTGTCATCTTGAATGTGTGTGTGTGATTTAGTGATCCTAATTTGTCCCTCAACACAGTGTTTCAGTCAGAGCATATCTCCAGCAAACACTCCAGTAGGTGCATATGACTGTATCCCAGTTATCTTCTCTCAGGGGACGACGTTTGATAGAGGGAAACAAAGGTGTTTACTTTTTAGGCCTGCATATCAAATGGCCTTGAAGGACAAAAAAACCCCTTAAAGAACTAAACATCAGACAGTTATGATTCCCACTCCTTTACTGTTTGTCCTTGAGTGTTAATTGTGCAACGTAGAGAGACATCCATTAGGCAGGCTCGCGTTTGATGTTTTTTGATGCGAGACCTAGATGTGAGACGGTGAATAGTTAAATTCTAATTGCGTGAGGAATTTGTATCGTTATAATTTGGGGAGGCTTTGTATTCCTCCCTTTTAATGAATGTAACATGGCCATCCAGGATAAGAAGGAGCAGAGATTTTGTGAGTTTATAATGAACTGTGAAAGGCATTTGAATATGTATGAGGATGCAAGACCCAAGGCAAGATGTATACAAGCTCCCCTGATGGGTGTGAAGTTGATCATATCATTTCCTTCCAAAGAGCAATCCTCATTTGGTGCAGTTTAATCCGGGGCTCATTGTAACGTGGCACAGCTTTGTAAGAAGTAGAGCACAAAGAAGAGTTGGGGCATGATGGCAGAAAGTGCATTTGATTTCTGCTTTTGCTGCTTGAAACCAAAGAGTTATCTCAAAGTCACTTCATCTAAAATTAAATTTAAAAAAAGGTGATTATATGGGAAAGTGAATGTGGGAATGAACAGTTCACTTTCTTCATCTCTGTCTGGATTGCATGATCATGTAGGCACCACTGGCTACCATTTAACCAACATATGATTTGACTCCACCACGTTTGACTCCCTCAATGTTTAAAAGTCACAAAGTCACACATATTGTAAAGGTGATATGTGGGTGCACATGTCTGTGTTTGAATGTGCTTTCATGTATTTTATTGAAGGGTGGTGGGTCATCATAACTGCTTCTTACCTCTCTTGTTTAGTATTAGGACCATGTCAAGTTTAAGAGTCGTGTATGGGCTTGGGTTGTGGGGATTGTTGCGTGTTACGATTTGGGCAGATGGGTTACGTTTCACTTTAGAATGATGTTAAGGTGAGGTTGAGCGCGGGAGACCAATGAATAAATGTTGTCCCAGAAGTACAAAACAAATCCCTGAGTATGGGCTTTTATGTAGTATGTACATTATATTTGTGTGAGCGCACTTCACAATACGCCACTTGAACTCAGTCCTCTCTTCATCTGCCACACCTTATCCCACCACGCTGACCTGACATGGCAGCGACTGCTGAGTGCTCTAAGTGATGACCCTTCAACTTGTGACGACTCCCCAGAGAATGACTCGAATGTTAAGCGTGCCCTCCATATCCAGGCGCCATATGAAAATGTAATCAGACTGCTATCATCTCCACGGCAGAGAGAGGACTCGCTTGACTCTCTGCGGCAAGCGTTGGCACCGGCCTCATTTCCCCTGCCAGCAGGTGTCCTCTCTGGATATAATAGGCTTTACATGTGTAATTAACACATGGCACTGCTGCCTGCACTGACCACAGCCTTCGCCCTGCTCCTGTCACCATGACATTCTTTCTCTTCTTTTTTCCCCTGATTTATTTCTCCACCCTTTCCTCTTCCTCTTCATTATGATACATAATGGCTCCTCGGCCAAATCATGCTGTGGTGAAAGTGGGTGCGGGAGACAAAGACAACATCTCGACCTAGAAAGCTGAGCACTTGGTAAAGCAAGGGTGGATTGGCTGTGTACGGGAAGGTTCTGCATGTGTGGAAGGACATGGATGGAGTTAACAGCTTGCTGTGTGGGCTGGCTAATGCCTTAAACCCCCCCTTCTCATGAAACCTGTAATTACCAGGGCTCCGTTAATCAAGAATGAAACAGAAGAAAAGCAATGGGCTAATTGGGGCCGACGTGCTCTGTAATTAGAGTAATAGTCACACATTGGGATTTTATGAATGAATGACTTTGCCAGCTTTTGTTACAGGGCTTCATTACATTGGACAGTGCCACCAGCTCTATTTGCATGCGTGTATATAAAGGAGACAATATGTTACTGGTCATTTTTTTGTCCAAACAGCAGATTTTATCTCCAGGCCCCCTGACTAGGCCAGTGTTAATTATGTCTGTGGCCAAAGATTGTGAGGGGGGAGGGCGTCCAATTATTTTTCTCTCCTTCTCTCTTTTGCTCCAAACCTTTATTCACCCACGTGCTGCTAGCTGCTGGGGCAGAGGATGTAGGTTTCTGTATCTTTGGAGCTTTAGCTGTAGAGTGTGGGGGGAATTCATCATTTCGTTTATCATAAATACAAACTCACAACAGCCTCAAAATAAGCTCAACTGATATTTTTTCTGATGATTTGAGGGATAATTGAAGAAAATTCTTCCCTCTTTGGAAACATAAATTTCTTTTTTTTTTTTACTCCACATTTTTTTTTCTTGGGGCAGGTGTAGGCAAAAAGCAGGACAACCTGGCAGGCAAGGTGGGAGGGGTCGTCACACCTGCACAGACTGAGATGAGAAATTGCACTTGGTAATTGGTCGTGCTTTCAGTCCCGGAGGGTAGTAAAAGCTTTCGGTTTGAATTTTGAAGATTAACCCTCAGATATCTTGCAATAAAATATCAGTGAACTTAATACCAAAAAATCTAGCTTGCACAGCTTGACCGCAGTCAGTAGCAGAGCAAAAACCCTGGTGCCATCGCGTCCTCCTGGCTGCATCCCACTGCCTACTTGCTCTATAAAAATTCTGGGTTTTGTGTGTGTTTGTAGTTATGATACAGTAAATGTAAAAATAGCCAGTTACAGACAGCCTTTCTTCAGGCACAATCATGTTGTTGTAGTCTATTAGTCACATGAGCAGCAGGGACAAGCAGAGGATTTTAGAGGGGCAGGGGCTCAAAATCATAAATAAATAAATGCCTGGAATTAAAATGCTTTTGATTTCACAAAGCCATGGCTGAGGAAGCAGATACTGCCTTAACTGAGTCTCTTTGCTAAGAAAAGCTGGATATAAATTGTGTGCGGAGATAGAGGAGGCTAATGCAGATGTTGCTCTTCTATAAGGGGTATGTTTTCATGGAGGGAACACATGATTGCAACCACTTGTCACCAGCAGTTGTCGCTTCGTTAATTAGGTTGAACCAAGTGGCCAAGGAAGAGAGTGGGGAGAAGGCAAAGGGTTAATTCTGTGTTAACTTTGGCTTTGTTTTCTGTAATTCAGTACATATTTCATTTGAAATGCTCTACGTAATAAGCATCTGTACTTGGTAAGAGAAAATATGAGTGAGGTGATGGCAAGTATGTTTAAAATGTTGGATAAGTATCCATGTGCACTTTTACTTTGGTGGGCAGCCAGGTTATATGATGATGGCTAGAGGAAGAGGTTACTCTATTTTTTTTTTTTTTGAAAGAAGATGAGTGGAAATCTTCAGGGTTTTTTTTCTCATGGAATGTTTTTAAGGTCTCAAAATCCAAGTTAATTGATTTACATGATTTCAATGTTTTCCCCTCTTCAGCCCACCCTGCACCTCACATGTCAGATAATTACTGACATATACAAAGCAATGAAGTTTATTTCAGTAAAATCTCCTCACATGTTGACCAGCCCATCTTTTGCTTAGCCCTTTGCCTAACATCCTCACTTGCAGAAGCTCAGCTTAATACTAGTGACAAAGATGCACTTCTCTGGCTGCACGGCTACCCAACTCACTTCCATATTTGTCTCTTACCACCTCTCCTTAATATCTTCAGTAATAATGGACAAAAAGAAGATACTGATATTGTATGGCTAAGATGCCAGGCAGGTGCCATATATAGTAACATTTAGGCTTGGAAGATATCATTCATTTTAGCCCCAGTTATAAAAAACAACACATAAGCACTATGAGACACTTTGTTCCTTTTAAGGTACTGTTTTTCTGTTATTGAAAAAGTAAAAATGTAAAGTATTTTTTATTATTAATTATTATTTGTATATTTGTACTTTGTTTGGCTACATACTTTGCCTCAAATTCCAATCAGGCCGACTCACACTGAACATCTGAAGTGTCAAAAAAAATGAAGAGAAGAGAGAAGAGAAGATTACTTTTACACTTTCAGACATTTGTCCAGATGCAAAAAGTCTGTACCCCCTTAATTTTGTCACTGGAAAGATTGTTTCGGACACTATGAGATAATCTGATACTGGCTTAGTTTGAAGCCTTGTGAAGCCTCAAAGTTACAGGATAAACCTTGATATTTTCATGAATTCAAACCCAGAACCAACCATGTGGCGTTTGTGATGCAACAGTATATCTTGCTGATGTCGGGCTAACCGTTAGCTGCTCACTCATTCAGCTGGGCTAATTCAGTATTTCCTACTGTTGCTGCTTCACATTAAAAGCATTTTACTAGCAGAACACAGGGTGGTTTTTATTGTTGGCACTAACAGTGATTGTTTATCAAAACTGCATCCATAAAAAAAACATTACAATTGTCATTTTGGGCAATTGTTGAAAGTAGACCAGGTTGAAATATTGTTATAACAAGAAGCAGCCACAGCAAGATGAAAGACGAAAGCCTGCACACATCCAGCTCCTTGGGAATCAACAAGATCTAAATGCTGAAGAATTATAACTTAGTTATAACTAATGACTAACTTTGTGTTTATTTTTTATTATTTGGTGGGGAGAGAGAGAGGGTGAAGACATTCATTCAAGTTATTTCCTTGCTATTGAGAGGATTGTGGACTCACGTGGATCACGTGACTGTACCATTAGCTCCAGTGTCCACAGTTCATCATTTTCAAGAGTTTACATTCTTATTCATGTCTTGAAAGGCTTGCTGCAGCTTTAATGCTCACTATGACAAATATCTTATTTTGTTTTATTATTTTAAAGGAGGATGTCTGGAGGTTGTATCTACTGTCTGTTTTATATTCTCAGGACAGTTTTGTTGACCACAGAGAAGAGAGAGCATTGGCACCTCTCCCCAGTTTGGGTGCTTTCCTGTTGAGAGGGGAAAGGCCACAGTAGTGATTTATGGAAGCCATCTGAGTATGCAGGTCCACTACCTGTGGCTGATATCTTCTCCTCTATCTCGCCTCTCGTTACCTCATTTGTCATGGCGTGACGCATCCCAACACCGTCCCCCATAAACTGACTTCAAAAGGGTGCTCAGCAGATCGGATTCCTCCCTCTCCCTTCCTGTGATGGACTCAGACAGGAGCCATAATCCCAATGACTCAGAGTCATTGATCTCTGCAGGACTCACTGACTGTAGACACAGGTCCGTGTATTTTGGTTGTAAAAAGTCAACACAGTAAAGAGTTAACAGAAGGATAACTCAAGAAAGGAAGGATATGTGTTGACTTTAAAAGGGGGTTTATGCTCCTGCAGAGATGTCCCAGTTTTAATGTAGTCTAATTTTTATCCTGATATTTATTCATATCAGTGCCACTGTAAATTCTGCTATAGATGTTAATATGGACAATGCCAACACTCAGTTAAAAGTTAGCTTAAAATCAATATGTCTTGTTTCTTGTTCCCCATCTTCACAAAAATCTAAATACTATAATAATGTTCCACAATTGTCTTATGTATATGAATATTGTATCAGAGTCTATCAGGGTCTTGGTTCTTTGCCCAGTCTTGTAGGTGAACTAATATAGAGCTGTATTCACATATAGTAGCTTGTAAAATTTATTAATTTGCTGGATAGTATCTCAAAGGCTGTACAACATTGTCTTAATATCCTGTGATAGTTATTGCTAAATCAGAAACGTATAGATGTCATAATTATGGCTGATTCCAACTTTTATCGAACAAAAATGAAAAACTGCAGCAGCGACGCTACAACCCCCCAGTGTTTGAAAATGTCCTCCAGGGTCAAAACTGAAAGGAAAACAACAAACAACAATCACCAGTCTTCTGCTGTCACACATTGTCACTAACAATGTCTAATTGGCCGTATCTAACACATCAAACAACGCTGCAACCGGCTCTCTGTCGACAAATGCTGTTCTTCTCATGTGTACTCAACATTACGCTGTAACTAAAACAGCATGCCATGGGTCCGGAGGGTGTTGAATTGCCCAAGAATGGCTGAATATGGGGGCGTTCCTGTAATGCTTGAGCTAACAGGGGCTAGTTCCTAGTTCCTGCGATCAGAACACGCCTACAGTGAGGCAGAAAGTAAGAGTGCTGAGGTCAGCGTGGTGGATAGGAACATGGTGCCTCTGCCTTTTATGCATAAGATTAGTGTTCCTGTCCCATCAACAACCTGAAATAAATCTTCACATCTTTCTTAACAACCTTTCTGTAACCATAAACAAGCGGGTCTTTTGGCATAACCTAATATATTCCATAGCTGTCATGTGCAGATGAAGCACAAATTGTAAAAATGTTGAACAAAATCTGGTGATGGTGTAGTGAATAAGTTGACAGCATGCAGCACGCGGAGCAGTTCCTCTGTGTCTGTCCATATTGGACACATCCATATAGGTAGTCTGGAACATTCCCCTGAGCTGTGTTTTACTCTCGAACAGGGGCCTCTTTAAAGCCAGTGTTACGACACGGTGTGTACACCTCTGTTTCATGTTCCCCCTTGGCCAACAAAACAACAGCAATCGTTCTTTTCACATCCGTCTCTGGAGCATTGCCCAGTAGGTCCAGTAATGGACAAGGTGCCTCAATATTCCCCAGAACCCCCTCCCATTCTTCCACAGTCCCCTCTGTCTCGTGCTGTTTTCTGTTTCCTCTCCATGCTCTCAGCAGTCAACATCCTCCATCAGGCGCAGACTATTATGGCTTTCATCTTTGCCTTGTCATTTACTGGAGTACCTTGTACTATTTACACATAGCTAGCTAGTGTTTTAGGTTTACTTCGAGGATGAGCTGGACTCTTTATTTATGTGAGTGCTGCTGTGTGTTTGTGGTTATACAACGGGACTTTTGGTGGTGTATGCACTCTGCTGTTGGTTTGGCTGTGCACTTATCAGTGCCACCTGCTCTTGGAGTAGCCTCTTAATTATCAGATCAAAGGCAGTGAAAAGGTGCTAAGTGGTTAGGAGCTGCAGCAGCAGGCTGCTGGCCTTTGATCCGCTCAGGCCCAGCCTCCCTGACAGCAGCCTGACTTAAATTAAATATGGTCAGACATCTCTCTTTGGGTTCAGCCCTCTTTCCCTCATAAGCTGTTGCATTTTTTTGTCCATTGCATTCTGTTTGATGTGAGTGACTGCTTAGCCTGACAATGGACGGCAGTGTGCTTAAGAAGGAGTGGCTGGCTAATCGAGGGCCAGAGCCTCCCGCTGAGTTACCAGGAAAGGTCTCCACTCTCTGGACCAATCAAGCAGGCTGTTCAGTGTCGCCTATAATAAGATTGTGAGCGTGTTACGCTATGTGTGTTTGATGCGTTATTTGCGACTGATTTATCTGATGTTAGAATAAACACTGAAACACTGACCTCGTGCTTCCGGGGCTGCAGACACTTAACACCGTCTCCTGTACGCGAGCACTGGATCTGGTCTGGTCTTGCCCCGTGAGTGTCACGCCACCTCTGTCTTGCATTACACCAGAGACTGTTTACGAGTGTGGCGGGCAGACTTAGTTGAAACAGTCAAGGTCTTGTGTCACCAGATGTTTTATAGGGCAGGCCGCATGGCGGAGGCAGGCAGTAAGCAAGGATGAGGGGGGGGGGGGGTGGGGCTGGGCTGGCAGTCAGGTGCTCTGGGTGCCTTTTTATGGGGTAGTCCACTAATGAAAGCGGGGTTCTGGGACCACTGTGGAACATCAGAAGCCACTCCACCCCACCAGCCCCCCACCTCCATCTACACAGGAATGCCATAAAGCTTTAAAAGAGCCCCCCCCCTTCCCTTTCATTATTCACTTCCGCCTCCCCTTCCACTCCACTGTCCCATCCGCTGATTGATTGGTTTTCATTTATTGTCATGTGTTCAGGTGGCTGCTGAGTTGTCTCCCTCACTTCACGGGGGTGGCACCGGATGAGAGTAAGACGTTATTATTAGGCAGATGAAGTGAGAGGTGTTCCCCAGAGGAGCTGCAGTCACAGTCGTTTGATAAGAGAAGTGAATGCGATAGAGCCTGGCATATGGAAGTCTGGAGAAACACCAGCCACATATGGAACAGATAAAGGGGGTGCTTCTGTGGGATGCTGACACTTCAGAGACCTGCTGGTGTAAAGTTGCTACAAAGAGAATCTTGATACACTATCTCTGCTGTTCTGCATCTATCTACCGATCAATCCATTTTTTCATGGCCTGACCTGCAAGCTGGTCCCACGTGCCTGAAGCCAGCATCTTCCTGTCAAGTCTTTGTGGGCTCTGGGTCACAAGTGGGAAAAATCTACTGTGATCAGCTATAGTTTTGGATAAGAACAAATCTTCCCAAGTCTTCGGTATCGAATTTACTGTGATGTTTGATGTACCACTTACTACATAGACAGATACCTCAAAAATAAAAGTATTCTTATAGGACGTTTACAGAGGTTGGCTAAGTCATTGTTTAGCAAGTCTCAGAAGTGTGAAGTGTTATGAAGTTCTGAGTCAAGTCCCAAATCAGACTTGAGTCATAAACTTTATGTTTCAAGTCAGCATTTGTCTCTATGTTGGTGTGTTATGTTATTTGCACTTGCTGTTGTGGGCTTGAATTATGATCATAATCAAGAAGTTTAGGGGCTCATTCACGGCACTCTCATTTTACAAGGACTTGATGACAATATCAAGTCCTCATTGTCAAAAGTCAAAGACAAAAAAGCCATAGTCCATTTACGTCATTGGTGTTAAAGTCAAAGCACTTGCCTGTCCATGATTTTTCCAACATCAGAAAAGTCCAGACAAGTGGATTCTCTCCCCATCAGTCCCCACTTCCTGCTGCCTCACCACTCCCAGCTTCCTCTCTGGCCCCTTGAACTCTCCTCTCCCCATCTTGCTAAGCAGCTTTGAACTCAAGCATGTCTCACATGCCTCCTCGCTCCCACACATTTCAGCCCCGTGCATCACAGCAGCTTAACTCCCATGTAAATCAGCAGGTTGAGAAATACATTCTCTGCCAGGTGCATGCACTTAGCCAGTGTTGCCTGACTAGTCTTGAGGAAAAGAGGGCATGTGGTGAAAGAGAGAGGGAGAGAATGTATATGCTTTCATATTTGTATTTGCTCCCCTTCCTCATGGGAGCGCAGTTACTGTGATCTCCCCCCAGCAGGCATTTGCAGGATCTGGCTGGATTACACCCTGAGCCCCGTTTGCACATTTTAGCCACAGTTCAACATGCATGAGTGAAAGAAGATGAAGAAAACAAGGAGGTGGGGCAAGAAGAGGAGGAGGCTGCTTGGTTAAAGAGGGTCTGTGTGCTGTGTAGCGGTGTGGAATAATGTCACTGTTTACTTTCTTGATTTTTGTCACGATAACCAGCAGCAGTGAGCCAGGTGGCACTGGCTGCTAGGAGTGCAGACTTAATGTCAGGCTAGTGCAGGGGTGTGGTGGGAGCTGCAGCTGATCTATGGGATAACTATATCATTTATGAGGTGGTTCTTGATAGATACAGAGGAAAGGAGGGGAAGAGGATGACAATGGGAGACCAATGGCGGAATTACGCTTCTGTAAAAATACATCTGTAGGTTGCAGAGGAGCTGACACCCACAGCTCCCAAATCTCAAGAAGGTATTGTGCATGCCTGCACATCATTGTTTGATTCAACTCTGAATGGAGATGAAAAAAACATAAGCCTACTAAATACAAGTACAAACAAAATTGCCATGTATAGTAAATGCATCTGTGTCATCCCATATTTGAGGTTGAGAAGGAAAATGTAAAAAGAGGACACAGAGGGTTTACAAGGTTACATTTATTTATACAGTCCCTTTAAAGACATTACCAAACTTGAATGCACGATTTTATCCAAAAATTGATTCTTTTTCTCACTGTCTCAGTGTTTGCCTAAATGCAATGTGGTGTTAGATACTTATTCTACTTCCAAGGTAGAAAGTGAAATAGATAGAAACTTTCTCTCCATATCTCTTGCCCCAGCACTGGCCTACGTAAGTGCGCTCAGGGGTGGGGTGGGGGTGGAGGTTGCTGAGTGAATGGCAGAAGGGAGTGGGTCAGCGTCGCTGGGTCGGTCATGCGAGATTAGCCGGAGTGCTTGTGGTCATTATCAGAGCAAAGTCTCGACATTGCAGCACCAATTAGTTTTGACCCAGAAGGAATCGTCTGTAGAACAGGGAGGGGCATCACTCCATCCTCGGCAGATTCAGATGGATGTACACACACACACACATATAGACAAGAAGATGCACACACTCACATGGGCCAGCATGCACGTGGAGTATCTCTTCCATTTGTACTACATCAATATACATTGACGGAACTGTCCCTCCCTTGCCCCATATTCTGTTCTCTCCGTCCATGTCCATCTCAGCACGCAAGTTTTCAGCTGATGTACTTCGTGACAGACAGGGTGCATCATGAATGACCACCTTTATATAAATCTGGGTGAACATGTTAAAAGATGGGCCGTCACACGGGCAGGAGTCACATTTGTTTTGATCACAATATCAAACCTAGAGGGATAAAAAAAAAAGTTCTGTGTAATGTGTCCATGTGACATTTTATTTATAAGCAATGTCTTTTTAATGGAACTGGCCAGTGAGAAGAAAACCTCATACAGCAATACAAAATGCATGGTTTTGGAGGCAAAAGATACACATTGCAGTTATGATCACTCACTGACAAGCACTGTGTTCGGATTTATTAAATGACCAGTGTACAGACCAACCCTCCAGAAATATCGCTGGCATCAGAATACCCCTAAAATTTTTGTAATCTGGAGTAAGTCAAGTTCTTTATCTCAATAACTAAGTAGTTTTGTTTTATTGTTATTAACATGGGGTTTTGTATTTCAGAAAATGAATGGAGAATAACGATTATACATGTCTTCTGCCAGACATCTCTAATAACTGGGCTCTGAGTTGCTGGAGACATGTAATCCCCACACAGTCAACTGCTCCTCAAGATGTAGGTTGTAAATATAGATGTATCATGGCTCAGATCAGTCTGCTTCGACTGAAATCTTTACATTTTCAAACCAAATAATAATCTCTGGCCCCACCGTGTCCACTGTTTTGTCTGACCATACAAAATTGAATCAGCCCAGTGTACCAATAGTTCTGTGCATGTGCAGGAGTGTCAGAAATGCAAAAAAAGCCCATTGTGAAAACATGGATGTTCATACTCCACAGCAACTTATATAAAATGGAATAAGCCATAAATCGTAAGGACTAATTCCTGTTCACTTTCACTTCTATCTTACTGAAAGAAATGTTGTTATAAACTGAACTGTTCCGGTTTCTCACTCACTGAATGAGCCTGATCAGGTGTTTACATACATTACACAGACCTGATCAGACTCCATGAGCATCCCTTCCTGTAAGCTCTGGTGGTCTCTTCCTTTTCCTCTCTCTGAGTTCTCTCTTGGCTGCCAGGTCGGCCCAGGCAGGCTCCTCTCTGATTTGTTAAGGTAATGATCTAATCTGCGGCCATTAGGGAGAACAGCCTTTAGTGTTTAATGTGTGGCCAGGTGGTCCAGCTGCCAAGCTCCACATATTAAAGGGCCTGGGCTCCACAGTAATGAGTAATGAGCTGTATTTAAAAGCTGCCATACCTGAGCCCACTTGGCCAGGCCTCAATATGGCCAGGTTCAAATGAACAACTTGACTGCTTTTTCAATTCCCCAGATGCTCCGCTGAGCTCAGACTACTGTGCACACTGTAGCTACACACACACACACACACACACGTCAGAAAACACCTGAGCTAATATATACACACACATATTTCATCTGAGGAGTGTGTTAACATCCTACATTTTGGACTTTGGTTAATATCCAATAAGGGAAATAAAACTGAGAAATACATGAAGCTAAAGTGAAAACGTATCCTTTCTTGTACTGAGATACAAAAGACGTGAAAGGTGTGATTGTCAACAATTTAGTGCAAAGTTCCATTTTTGTCTTTTCTTTGTTTCCATGCTAAGCTGTGGCTAAGGGATAGAAACCCAAAGGGGGAATTTTGCACTAAAAGACTTGAAAAATGGTGAGCCTATCCTTTAATGAAGCTGTCCTGCCTTGTGCTTTCCAGTTGAGTGGAGCTTGATGTGTGGCCCAGTAACAAGCACAAACATTTCAGCTATCCCTAAGTCAGTGTAATGCCACTGAGCCCGTGACTCTTCTGCTTTATGTAGCACATGTGCCCTTTTTTTTTCTCTGAGGGAAAATCAGTTTTCATTTGGAAAGAGTTTTCTGATTTTAGTGCGGGATGACACTGAAAAAATGGCTCATTCACAGTGTTTATTTAACTAAACAGTTTTTTGTTCCTATCATCAGATAATCAATTTACATTAAATTCCAGACTATATATAATATATTCTACCATTTGAGACAGAAACATGGCAATATATGGAAGACAAGTTGTTTTTTTTTAAATCAGCTAACAAATGACAGGTATTTGTGTTTGAATGTAAAGTGTGAAAACAATTATATAATTTATATAATATTTTCTGTGCTTTCCACCAAGCATTAATCTATGAGAAATGTGTATGCAAGTAACTGCCTTACATAGGAATTATGAAATTCTGTCCCCATGTCAGATGGGGGGGGGTAATTTTGTATAGAAATGTTACTAAAGTACACACTATTACAAACAATAATTCATGAATAAAATATACATAAATAAAATAAAAATATATATCTAAAACATATATTTACAGTTATCACAAGAGTTATAGCTGGTAGCAAACACTGGCGTGCACTGACAAACTCGTACACACATTATGCTCAGTGAGTCCCCACTTCTGAAGTGTGCATGCACTCAGCCAGTAATGCACACACACAGCGACATGATCCTGCAGTGAGTGGTGGCCCAGTGACGGCTGACCACACTTTAATCAGTGTGTGTGACAGTGTGGGATGGGATGCATGAAGCCTGCCACGTCACATCATGTTCCTTCTTTACAACATACACACACACACTGAGTATTTACCCCTTCACATGATATTACATTTACTTAAATTCATGTACTGGAGACTTGCACTAGCATTCACCATAAGCACTTTAACTTTAAAACATCACTTCACCATAAAATTGATTGATTCACATTATGGTGACTTGTGTTTGGTCCCCGTAAGGAAGTTGAGTCCCAGCAAACAGATTCCTGTTCCTACAACCTACTACAAGTACTACAAGCACGTTTTTTGTGCACCATACTGTGTAATTATGGTCTTGAGTTATTAAAAAAAATTTAATCAGAATCTAAAATCTTAAATAAAATAATAGACAAGAAAAGAAACCAACAGAAGCTGGGGTTCCAAATGGGGTTGATTTGATATACTGCACAGTCAGAATCATAGTAGATTTCTATGGTTTATATACTTCAATTTTCATTAGGCCTATATATATTAAAACATTTTTGACATAAATTTTAAATCTGTCCTAATTCCTATCATGCATTCCAACTCCCTCGTAAAAGAGCAAGATGAGCTCAAGTCATATTCAGGTTTGACACCTCAACTAACTGCTGCTGCCATGAAAAAAACTGGAGGTTAAATACAACTCCTGCGACACAATAATTCCATACCCACCTAATATCATTAATCATTTTCACTGTGTTTGTAATTCAATTTGCAACTCGCCCAGTCTACAGTTTTTGTAACCTTGACATTGTTGGTGCCATGTTCTGTGAAGTACTTGGTTCTACACATATAGTAATATGCCAAATTATAACTACTATATGACTACTACAGTAGATTTCACTACTTCTTCAGACTGAAAACTAATTAGATGTTTGAGAGCAGTTTTAAATGTTGGCTCTGTGTCTGGGTCAGCCCGTCCACTCCATCCAGGCTCCTCGTCGGAGCTGATTGACCCCTACTTCAATTTCATGCATGCGTGCTGGAGAGCTGTCATTAAGCAATGTGATTTGAATATTCAGATGACTGTTTTAATTGAAGAGAACAAGTGTTCACACATGGCGGGGCTGGCGGTGTTGTCGAGCGCCTGAGGCCGAGTCCCCAAGCGGCCCAGACCCATCTGATCATGGCTCAGTGGAGACCGCGAGCCCACCAACACTACGGCGAAAACCCTGGCTTCTTTTAATGCCCCCAGGCTTCCATCACAGCCACATCACACTGCGCGTGCACACACACACACACACACACACACAGCCTGCGCAGCACAGGAGAGCAGGGAAGGAAGGGAAGAATAAGGGAGGACAGGACGAGAGAAGCCGTAGGAGAGGTGGAAGGAAAGAATGAATGAATGGACGAAGTGACTGACAGCATAATTTGAAACAGCGTACGCATTAACATGCACAACAAATGGAATGTCAGTGAGATGTATCCACAAACTGAATATGCTTAGAGGGATTTTTGCTTCACTCAGCATAAGCAGTGGAAGAACAGTAACATGCAGAACTCACCCATTTCACTGGCATTCATAAACATGAATCAGCACAAGGAAATTAGAGTAAAGCACATGAGTATCAAAATGAAAATAAAGAGTGGGTGCTATATATTTATATTTTTATTCAAGCCAATAACACAGAAGAACGACATTGACCATTGTGCTTCCTACAACAAAAGAGTTATGGTCTAACAAAGGAATTGGAGTTGCTGCATACATTTCTGTATAAGTAATGCAGAGGAAGTAGAACATTTTTAAAATCAGTTCTTCATCCTGGTGCTGTGCTTTGTTATCTGTAGATGATGGTCTAATGTTGGGCCTTTTTTATTCAAAAAATAATATGACACATGCAGAGGAGTTTCAGATAGTCTCTGCAAATTTTTCTTTCAGACTGTGCATGGCAAACAAACTCCTCCACGCAGAGATGGTTTTGGGCAACTTGCATGGCCTATGAGGCCAACCACAGGGAGAAGTGCTTCCCACTGTTCAAGGAGCTTAGAGCGCAACACAGCAACATAATAATAACATAATATAATGGTAACGGCTGAAGGTAACCTCCATAAGTGTGTTGATGTTTTTACCAGCTCCTCTCTCAACTGTGACTGTGCAGTGTGAAAATGTAAAATGAAGGGGAACAAAAGTGACAGAAACCTACCTCTCCATCTCCTGTGAAAATTCTGCCCTAAAATAGGAAATATAACAACATAAATATATTTTGCATTAAACTTTAGGTTCAAACAAATGAAATAAATTCTGTCAGGACATAACTGAAACCTTTACACAAAATGGTCATGTTCCAATATTTATGCAATAAATGTGCAACTTAAGTTTCATCTATAAATTGCAAGGCAAGATCATTCAAATTTGCAATTTTTAAAATCATACTACAGAAGAAACAACTCAACCTTGTTCATGTATTTAAGATGATGCTTAATTCTGTTTCAATTTTTGTGATCAGCTGGGGAATATTTGTCTTTTAAACAATATGTAATTTTTCTGACTATGTTAATGATTTGTGTATATAACTGTAATTGTTGGTATGTTTTTAATGTGGCAGTGGATTATATGACACTGATATCAAGTGATTAAAATATTTGTGGGGTCAAAACTTGTATTGGAACTATACAGTATATGCTGACTAGAATTTCTGTTTTCAAAAGAATGTATTTCCATGTATTTGTATATATTGGTTTGGCAATGCATTGGTTAAACATCTTATTAAGTATAAGTGCTTATGCTGTCCTGCTGGTTCTTTTTTATTATGTATAAGCCTACCTTTGCAGTACTTTAGACTTAAGCAATAATTTCATTGTTGTGTGCATGCAAATACAGTCAGAGGGGAGGAAAACCTGCTCATCTGGAGTGAGAATTTACACAGAACAGACAGATGTTTTCTGGATTTCTGGTTTTTAAGACGTCTAACATTAAATTGTCAAATTTAGCATGAAGGATCTTGGCTTTACTGCAGTGTGCTTCATCCGAGCCCTCTCTCTTGAGAGAGAATCCAAAATATCTTCTGTTGTCTCGTACACGGGATTAAGAAAGCAAATATGTGTGCTACCATTGTGCAGGGAATTATTACTACACAGAGGCTTGGTGGTTGCCAGGATCACTATGGCAAACGAAATGGTTGAGTGATGCTGTGGTCTGCTAGCCCTTCACCCCCTCACGCCTGGTCCTCTTACCGTGCTCAGGCACCTCCTGTCCTGCCCAGATCACCCACTCCTCATCCGCATTAATTGGCTGTCAAAAATGTGCTGAATTAACGGATTAATGAGCGTGGATTTGAATCCGAAGTTTGGCAAAGGGGCAATGTTTCCCTGCCGTGGCACAGGCTCCCCCTGCCTCCCCTCTCGTGTGCGCAGGCCTGTTACAGATATGCATCCAGGACATTTGAGCGGATTGCATTTCATTAGTTTGATTTGAGCGGACAGCACTAAGCTGCTGAGGGCTCTGCGCTGACAGCTAATTACAGGAATCAGCGTTGTCCACTGATAGAGAACAATGGGCTGGGATGAGCCCGCCTCGCCAGGGGGACCAGCCCTGCATACAGCCCCAGCATTTGACTCACATATAGTCCCCAGTATGGAGAACCATTACTTGTGTTAAAGGATATGGAAAGCCTAATTGAGTGCTACCCTCCTTCTCAGCTCCCAACTCTATTTTGAGATAGAAACGGGAAGAATGATCGAGAGATCGGTAAAATGGCCATCCCGGTAACCTGAAGTGCCCCCCCGAAAAACAACACCCCCACCCATCCTCTCTCCTGGTGTAACCTACAGCATCCTCCATCCCTTCGCTCAGGCCGGACGGCCGGCTGCGTGCATGGATCTGTCCGCTTCCCTAACTCTGTCCATCTTTAAATCATCAACATTAAAACACGCCGTTCACTCATGTGAACACTTTCCCCCTTAAAAGAGAATTAAATGGATTAGTGCAAACGTCAGTAAATTTATCGGTGCATTACCCTCGCAACATTCCAAATGGCAGATCGCAGTCAGACAACTGGATTAGCTGAGTTCCTGCTCCCTGCTTGCTGTAATCTTTTGTCAGAAATTATGTTTTTTTTTTCTCTCTGTTATTCCACAGACCATGCAAATAAGTTTTCTTTTATTTCCATCTCTAATGACTAACTTTGTTTGCAAAGAAACAAAACAAAATAGTTTGGATTTTCTGTGTTCATTTAAGCCACAGTACTGAGGGGAGAGGCAATTTTGGACAGGATCTCTGTCCCGTCTGTGCTCCTCTGTCTTGTTTGGGACGCATTGATATCGCCAGTGGCTAGTGGCCAGGTGCGCTGACACAGACTATTATTTTGGGACTGAGTAGCACCATCTCTCAGCTTTTTGTGCCATTTTCAGGTCAGGCCTTTAGGTCATTTTCCCCTACAGATTCTACCAGTCTATTTTCTGGTCGGCTGATGGAAGGTAATGACTGAGCGGCTGATGGTGGTGCTGGCTGTGCCTGCATGTGACCATGTCATCTCAGCTCAGTGACAGGGCCTGCGGTGGCCAGCGTCTGCCAGGGTAGTGTGGAGGAATAGGCAGATCCCAGCGCCTGGTCCGGGGGGTCAATGTGAGGTGGCCCCTGTGCTGACTGACAGGACACAAGGGTTTGTTAGGGAGATTTGTCCCTGCCGTGGATCTCCTGTCGGCCCGGTTGTGGCACTCGTGTCAATTTGCACCCCACGCACGTTGCCAGGCTAGCTGACAGGTGAGCGGTGCTATGGCGTCCTGTCCGCCTAATTGTACCCCGCAGTCCTGCCTGTGTGTGGGTGCAGAGAGGATGGCTGAGGCCCGGGCCTGTTAGCACCCTGCTTGCCCTGGCGGCCAGGCCCAGAGCAGCCTCCTCAGCATGGGAGTAATCCAAGGTGAGGGCCTGTCGCTCTGTCAGCTGGTTGTCTAGCAGCTGCAGAGGATGATGGACATGCGGCCCTGCACATGCAGATATGTATTCTGAGCCTGCAGTCTGCACAGGGTGCCATGCACAACAGGCATGCACGTGCAGATACATACACAAACACCCAGTCCCCACACATGCAAACAATAAATCAAACTACATTTACATGAAATCCAGGGAGAGGCAGATAGATACACATGCATTTATGTCATGCATGCTGTATTCTTTAGGGAATCCACGGCTTTCAGTGAAGGGGAGAAGGGGGAGGGGGTAGATTGTAATTGTCAATTTGTCCGTCTTTGAATTCCCCAAAGAACTTTGTATGTAAATATGTTGAGCACAATTCTTAAGCAGTTCCCTTGTTTTGTTTCCCAGCTCTGGTATATGATAAATGGGCATGAGTTAATGTCAGAAGCCTCAAAATTCCTTGCGTAACGCAAACTTTTGTCATGTAAGCTGTCTAGCTGAATATTTAAGTGATCCGGTGTGCATGACACACAAAGAGCAAATGAAATCCCTCTTACTCAGTGTTTTGGTTTCCTTCCACTATTATGTTTTTGTCCAAAAGGAATCATTGATGTTTGCTTGTTGGATGAACAGTGTGAAGAAGGTGTGTGTGTGTGTGTGTGTGTGTGGAGGGAGGGAGGGGGTTGTTGGGGAGGTGTGCCATTTCCTGGCTCATGAAGGCCTCAGTGCCAGCTGCGCGGGACTGGTCCTGCTTCCTGGGGGCAGATGCCTGCAGTGCTACCTCCATGATCCCAGCTCTGTTCCTGCACCAGCCCCTGCAGTCTGCTTCACGCCCTGGGGGGGTGGAGGGAGGGTGCGGCGGGGGTAATGCACACACATAAACACATACGCACCCCTGCTTGGGCACGCACAGTTACACGCAGTGCATATGACTGGGAGTGCAAATACACACACTCACATAGCCTACACACCTCCTAGGCTCTGGAGCATTAATTAGGCAGCGTACAAGTCTGCCACACCACGGTCTACCTCCATCACATGCTGGAAAACAGGCAGCAAGGATGAGAGGCGTACCTCAACACATACACGCCGCAGAATTCAACGGAACTGGGAGGTATGGCCAGACCCTGGCAACAGAGAAATGAAGGAAAGAATAGATTCCAGTTGCTTTTTCAACTCGAAAAAATAAGCTCCTCCTTGCCTTCAACCAGCTCGTCCATCGCCTTCAACGCCCATTCCCTCTGTCTCTCCTCTCCTCACTCGGCACTCTGTTACTGGCACCACACTGGCATCCAGAGGCCCTGTCAGGTACTGCAGCCTCCCTGCCACAGTGTTACCCCCCACACACAAACACACACACACACAACCACAACCAGCACCAAGTCTATAAATAGACTCTAATTAACCACAACACTGTACCTTTGGAGATGTTGTTTGGAATGGGAGAGTGTGTGTTTGTTGTCTTGTATCTATAGAAGTCGCTCCTCTATGGGACTGAAGGAGGACACTACTACACAAGATATAAACTGGTGCTCAGCCAGTGTGTGAAAATGACACGTTGATGCTGAAGTAAGCGAAGACATGAACTAACCAGCGTCAGGCTGATGCATGATTCTAAATTTGGAATTGAAATGAAACTGGCCAACGAGAAGTGTTTTTTTTTTTTTTTTTTAATCTTTTCAGGCCAGATTCCCGACTAGCAGTCCATTCTAGTGGAATTTTGGAGGATTTGACTTGACAGTCTTAAAACCCTGTAATATAACCATCCTGACTGTTTTCAAAGAATATAAAACTAATTCATGTAATAAAAGACACACTAACAAAACAACTGCTTAAATCAGGATTTCAATGGAAAGCGTCCCACGAAGTGTCCCATGATGGCAGAGAATTTTTCTCCTTGAGAAGAACATATTTAATGTGGAAATTGTGAAAATGCTACATTTAAATATAGGAAAAAAATGTAACAAAACATCAGCAATCATCTGATTCCTCTTTTAAAAAATGTCAGTACTTATTAAGTATTTTGTCATAGAATTAAAATACTCCTGGCACTCCTGTCCACTGATTATGGAAAATACGACTGATTTCCATTAAAGGTCCAAGACTTGTTTTATATTACCAGTAATATTTAAAGTTTGAATGGAACTCCTCCTTTTTTGCTGCACAAGACTCCAATTTTATGTCTGATTTTAATCAAAGAGAGGTAAAGACAAATGGAAGCTCCTGATAGTGTGGCTGCTGCACAGTTAACATCCTCTCTCTCTGTATGCAGTGGGCCTGGCTGCAGAGGGCTGTGGCAGCTGTCTGAGCGCGTGTTTTGCCCATGTGGGGCAGAAATGCTCATGGTGCACTGATTTCCAATAGGTCTTCACCTCCTCTGCTGCTCATGGCCTGCGGCTCCTTCCTCCTTCTCCTGCTCCTCCTCTGCGCCCAATCAATTGACTGACGCCGCTGACCAGCTCCCACAGCACGCTGCCGGAGGAGGGAAGTTATTGGAGTCGTGTGTGTGTGGGTGTATATGTCTGCATCAGATACCACCAGTGGGGTTGTGCACGCAGTAATGTTTGTGTAATCTGCAAATAATCTGCAGAAATCTGCATCTTAATCAACTGATACCCCCAAATTCTCCAAAGAAGATTTCTGTGGTGGGTTTGACATGTTAAAGATGTTGTTTACATTTATTTTGAATTACCATTACCATATACAGTGAGTATAGCTGGTGAGCTTGGTGATTTATTAGGATTTTTTTTCAATCATATGGATTTAAACTGAAGTCACATTATAATTTCTTCATAGTTAGTTGATAACTGGACGTAGTTCTTTACATTAAGGTGAGTAGTGTTGCAAAATATGATTTTTTTTTAATGCAATGCAATATACATCACATGCATCAGCTGTATGAGGGTCCCTAAAAGTTAAACTTTTAACCATGATATAAAACTAAAGATTAACTAATTAACTAAAGGTTCCAGAGCTGAGGTTCAATATCATTTAAAGTTTGGTAAAATTGCAGTAGAAAGTATCTAAAATTAGGTTGTGATGTGATTAGGTTTTTAATGAACCCAGTAATATTAATCCATAAATGCGCTCCAATATGACCTCTTAGAGTTCCTTGTAAAGGGGTTAACAATGAAAAAAAAACACTTCACAAATTACATTTATTTTTAAAGGCAAAACTTTACCCTGAAAAGATGCAAACTCATAGTGATTAGCAGCATTTGACTAATACTAATTGTAATGAATATGTTTATAGAATTACAGTAACGGCACACTGATTACAATCTCATACAATTTTTATATTTTACTCTGAGATACATGTAGTGGAGAGAAAAAAACTACCCTGGGAAATGTAGCGAGAATGCAAACTGTTTTAAAGTAAATTACAAGGTATTTTTAGTTGTAAGCAGCAGCCAGCGACTATGTCATCAGTGAGGTTCAAATTCATTTTTAACCTAGCCTCATTGTCCAGTGGGTTTTACTGACATTAATTATAAGGGACGGATGTATTTCAAGAATCATATTCCCGATAGCAGTATAAATCATGACATAGTGAAACTACCTGATAAAAAGCTTGACTGCCAAAGCAAATGAAAGCCCATTTTATTTTGTTATTTCTGCAGGTTAATGCAAAGATTAATAGATGTTGCATTGGTTTTTATTTCTGTACAATCACAGCTGTGATTCCACAACCTTCACATGACAAACACGCACACACACGCTGGCCTGCTCAACTGTTTTTGTGTTGTGAGATTTCACCTTTGAGACAGGGGAGCTGTAGATACCAGGTGTGTGATAGAAAGTACCTTCCTCGGGGGAACGCAAGGTGCCTGCTGTCATAGCCACCAGCCACCAGTGTGAGTGAGTGTGTGCGTGTGTGGCCACCGCCCCAGGGAGCTGGTCAGCTGTTGTTTCAGGGAGGAGATTACACAGCTTAATCAGGAAGCTGGATCAGGTGCAGCTGATGCTGTAGAGTCTCAGCACACACACACACACACACACAGACTCACCCTATCCACACCCCTCCCTTTACACCCAATTAGCCCCGTTACCAGGCCCTTCATGCCAGGGGACTGCAGACACTCCCCCCGAATACAGGTAAGCACGGCCTCACTCATGTGCAGGCCTGTACATGTAGCATAATACTTCACGCACACACACACACACACACACAAACAGTGCACAATGCAATCAGAAACACATGTCACATGTGATTTAAACTACACTGATATTCATGTAAGCTCAGTCAATATGATGGGTGTGCTGCAGTTTGTCTAACTGATACGATGTACAACTGATCAATAATACACTAAATGTGTATGAGGAGCATTTAAACTGAAACTATTCTAATAAGGCAATCAGCAAACCTACAGTACACAAGAAATGCCTTTTCTTTTATGCAGACTTCAAAACTTTTTGACAAATAATGTTAGGTTTGCATCTTTACAACAAGGCCTCTGAGCTTTACTGTCTTGTCTGTGATGGATGTTCTATATTCTCTGGAACTGTGGGATGATGGTTTAACCCCAGAAATGTGTTAGGCAGTACCTTTGCATGCCAGTGTTTCTGTTTTGAACCCGCCTCCTGATAGGAAACCAATCGGCTTGTTTGTTACCACACCATGCATTGCTGAGATTTCAGAAGCCTCTGCAAAAGAACTGACCCACAGCAGCCCTACTTTCGCTGATCCAAATGAATAACTTTAGATGTTTAGTTTTAGAATTTTGACAGGTGTTTGTCTCAAGATCATGCTTTGCATGGTCTCACATCTTTTCTCTTATGGTATGACTTTGTTTTGAGGGGTCGTCTGAAGAAAACCAAAAGGGAGTGATGAGTCATGGGCTGTGCAATCAACCATACAACCACTGAAATCAACATTATGACACTCTTAACAACCTGATTTCAGTCATGTTGGTTTGTTCCGTATATTCTTTCATTTAGTACTCTGATCACTCCAGTGTGAGGTTGGTGTGCTTAGGAAGTGAGCGGGTGTGTTTAGGAGAGAGATGTCGAGGTGTGGCTGCAGCAGGTCATCAGGTTAGTAAGCGGTGAATATAACAGTGAACATACATTATCCACTATGGTTTGTCATAAAGCAGAAATTAAATGCTGCAGCTCCTCAGGAATGAGCCTGAGCTACAGAGCCTTGTCTACCAGCAGCTGTGCGTAGTGACAGAGGTTAATCCTGAAGCTAACAACATGGAACACTAAGGGACTGTCCCTTCCCAATATTTCTACCTCCGCCTGATCCATATGAAGAGCTGATTTGCTGGTCCAGTCCAGATTAGTGGCATTGAGGGGAACTGCCCTGCAGATGATCGAAAAAGGTGAGCTGATGGGACACTTTACATGATGCATTCATCGCTCTTAACACACACACAGCATTGACCAAAGCTGCAGCTGCTTCTGTTCATTTATATGTACAGTATATATTTAATAAAATAGTGTTTACTGATTGTTACTGAGGCAAATGTAGCAATTCATCATGATATTGATTTCAGTTGATATCGTCCAGCCTTAGATTCACATAACGTTTGACAGGTTGCAAAATAACAAACAAACTGAATTGATTGTGTCTCCTCTTAAACAACCCTCTGCCCCCCCCCCCACACACACACACACACAAACACACACACATACACAGACAAGTGTACAGAAATCAGCCTTCAAACTTCATCTCATCACTGCATTCCTCCATATCCTGTAAAGCGAGCCTTGGGACGGTTCCACTGAGCCAGAGACGAGCCTCAGAGATTCAGCATGTCACAGATTTTTGGAGACTCCTGCAGTGTGTCTTCTCATGTGTCCTGAGGGCTGACAGAAAGACAGACAGTGCCTCTTTGCGGCTGTCGCTGCTTCTGTCTCTATCTTTATTTCCCCTACGCACTCTCTCCCTTCCTCTAACTCTCTCTCTCTCTCTCTCTCTCTCTCTCAGCCTCTCCCTCTCTCTGATGCCACTGTCTGTCTGGAGATTAATTAAACGACTACCCAGCCAGCCAGCGCCACATCAGCCATCACCGGCCTCTCCTCGCCATCAGCTTCCTGCTACAGCAGGGCTGAGGAGAGCACACGTCTGTCCACTGCGTGCGTGCAGCCACACGTGCTATTAAATTCATCTGTTTATCTGTGGCTAGTGTGTGTGTGTGTATGTGAATCCTTTTTTGGTGTGTGTTTTCATGTGTGAGATGTACAAAGCTGCACGTTCATTGTGCATGTTCTGTGTGTCCACGTGTGTATATGTGTTTGTGAGCAGGAAATTAATCATATGTTGTGTCTGTAAGTGTGTGTGCAGCTGTACAGAATGTGTGGATATGTGTTCAGCTGATTGTGTGACTGTGCGCGTCCACAGTTTGCCTATATACTGTATTTGCACAGAGTTTTTTGTGTGTGTGTGTGTGTGTGTGTGTTGTGTGTTTCTGCTGGATAAACCACGCTCCAGTAGAGAGTTGTACCACAGCAGCCGTCAAACCTGGCAGCAGCGGTGATGATTGTGTGGTTGTTATATGACAGGTATGTGTGTGTGAGTGTGTGTGTGTGTGTGGGGGGGGGGTGCCATTGGATGTTGGATGTGAGTGTTTATTGTTTGTCATTACAGCTAGCTTTGGCATCAGCTGTGTGTGTGTGCTCTATCCGGTCTTATCATTACCATGCCGCCACACCGTAGTTCTCCCCTTTGTCAATTTACTGTACAGACTTCCTCTCAAGAATTTCCCCCACTGTCATGCCGCTGAAGGCTTCTTCTTTCCCCGTCCCTTCAGCTCTTTCTTCTTTGTTCTTTGCAATTCTTTGCTATGCTTTAAGGAAGTGTGTGGAACATAATGTGTGTGTGTGTGTGTGTGTGTGGGGGGTGGGGGGTGGGGTCAGTGAAGCTGGCAGCTCAGACCCGGCTTCGCTGGGCTTTTCGGGCCTTAATTGAGACATACTGTCAGAGTGACAAACACATTTGCATGCAGTGTTTCAGGATGTGCTCTTTTTTTTCAGCCGCTCACCACTCTGTTAATCAGCTCTCCATCACTCACATGAAGAAATGTGCACACACGTGCACACACACACTGTACATGCAGCTTAAGGAGCTGTCAAGATGGTCATTACTCCTCATCCGGGCAGTAACATGAAGAATAAGAGGCAATTGAAAGAGGAGATACAGACTGGAGCATTTAGCTAATAACAAGACGGAAGAGTCTACAGCCATGTCGGCATATTCACATTGCTAACATATGAAGCAAGCACAACATTTAGCATCTTAGTTAACTGCTAATTATTACTGAACCCAAACTGCAGCAGAAACTACTGGGAATGTCAGTAGAAAGAAAGCTTTGACCTGAGTTATCACCAGATGAAAAGTCAGAGGATCACAAAGTCAGGCAGGCTTTGTCCTCTGGGAAACATGGGTGTCTTTTTAAAATTTTGAAGCTGTTAATTATGTAGTGAACAAAGTAAACAAAGTGATGGATAGACACTCTGACACTGCAGAGCCACACTGCATGCGTGGTTAAGAAAAAGACTTTACATCTATAAAGGTTTTCATTTAGATGATTTTCAAGCTTTTGATTGAACTCCAAATCTGTGTCAGAGACTTCCACTTTCAGTAGCAACACCTCCATGTTTTAATCAAACGTCCACTCAACAAGTGAATGAATTATGAGACATAGAGAGAAACCTGGCTGCTAATTACGTCCGAGCCTTCTAGCTCAGTGCCTTGGGACCAAGGAGCAAGAAGTTCAATGTTCTGATACCATCTTTTCCTTTTGGATGCTGAGTCTGATACCTGAACTTATGTACTGGCCTATATTGAGTAGTGATCTGATACCATTAAAAAGGTTGGGGTTTTTTTTAACAGCTGTGAACTTATGGATGTGAATGGTACAAGAACATACAATACAATACATCAATACCATGGATCTTTCTTTTATTGTCTGAATGTCATAAAAATATGAACTTTAGAACAAGTAATTATTCCTTCATCAAAATGAACTTAAAGTGCAGCCACTGTCTAAAATAAGACATTAAATGATTAAATAGTTCAGAATCGGTATAAAGCAGGAGTGCAACAGCAGCTTAAAAACTAAACAAATCTGGGAAACATAACAACTGCTTTAAAAAAAAAAATCAATTCTTCTTCTCTGCTCTAAAACAGCAGCTGGCAGCACAGAACAACCTCCTGTTTAGCCTGCTCTTTTAGAGCAGCACAGAAGAAGTGTTTGCTGTGGCATCTGCTGTTTTACCTACTTGTGAAACCACAAAGTGTGTGGTACTGGATTGGTGCATAGACCTGATTCAGTATTTCAGACATTATGGGAGACATTTCTGTTGTCTGAGTTCTGGTTGGTATCTGAATAACTCCAGTTCTAATCATTGAGTCTGGGTTAATGGCAGGCAGTCTCTACTCAAAGGCACTCAGAGTCTCCCAGGAAAAGGCATTTAGTCTGAAACTGGTAATTACTTAGAATGATCAGGTCATGTTTTAAGTTCATTCAGTTTTAATTCATGCTGAAGAGGAAACCAGGGCAGTATTGCATTTGACCACACAATATGTCTGTGTGGGTTCTCAGTCATACAGACCTAGACCACACAAGTTTCCTGAAAACATCTTTGTAGTCGCAGAACTTTTTGTATGATGTGATGAAGTATTCAATGTTAACCTTTAAATTACTCCTTAATGGTTATTAACAGGCTTTGGGGGGTCATAATAAATCACTAAAAGGGTGTAAGAAAATGTGATCCATTACTGACTTGGAGATTATTATTTTTTCCATTTACCAGACCCTGCACGCACATGCAGCTACACTAAAAGCTTCTGTGAACCAGCTGTGGACCAAACGTCATAAAGAGTCAGTCAGAGAAATATGAATTACTTGTATCATTGTTAATTTCAAATCATTGTACCTTCCACCTTTCATAACTACATTATTCATCAGTTGCAAATCTTCTTGCTTTTTGTATATCATGTTTTTCAAGGGTGGCAAAATGTAAACAATGGGCATTTTGAGTGCAAATGGGAGAGCGACTTTCCTGTTCATCAACCTCAGCCACGGTTTGCATGCATAATCGCATTACATTCGGTCCACATAGCAGTATTTCTTGAACCCTATTCTACATTCACTATGGTCCAACACTAAGCTACATTGGTAGAATGTATTGTAATGAATGCCAAAGCTGAGCACTAAAAGGTATTTTGTTCTCAGGGCTCTTAAGAAATATGGATTATGAATGAGGGCGAGATCAGACCTGCTGTGGTTTCAATATGTATGAATCTTTTCATATGCACAGACCCCACTCCTTTATCCATCACAGCAGGTGAGGATCAGGCAGCACTCCTGATTCTGGTGAAAAGCAGCTACATGTGTTAGGATTTTTGGACCAGTGCTGGACTTAAAGATCAGAAAATGTTGCTTAATACTGTTACTCATGTTTAAGAGAAGTCATGTTTAAGTTGATATTTCTGTCCCTGACCACTACATAATTATTCATTTTATCATATATCAAAGTTGCTTATTGTATCCTCTGTTTCCTCTAAAAATCAGCATCACAATCTCTCTTTAAGATGCTCAGTGTTGTCTGTTTGTTGTCTGTGAACAAAATCAGTTGTAAATTAAAATCAAAAGCCCCCACCAACTATCACAAAAACGTTAGTTTAATATCAAGAGAGCTTGGCTTGATGTTTTATTAAACACAATTTTTGCCTGCGAGGGATCATGTCCTTGTTACTGCAGCTCAGTATGGTTGGTCATGGCACCTGTGGGACTAGGTACATACAGTAATACTTTGCGTATGCTACACCCTCCAAAGCAAAGCTACTTGCTGACTGCTGAAAACAAGTGGTCGGTCACCCAGTGTGTTAATACTATACCTGAGGCCTCTACTATGAAGCAGGATTTGTGGTTGGTGCCATACATTCCCACACACTACATGCTGTGTGGTGTTAGTGTGCTATGGGTGCTTTTATGTAGCTGTGGGTGATGTGGGGTGTTGGGGGGTGGGGTGGGGCCTCAGTATTATTACAAAAGGCCAGCTCCTCTGCAGGAATTTTCTCCTGTGTGGGAAAACCATCCCTCCCAAAATTGAAAGCACCACAGACATGAAGGAGCTTGTCACAACTGCACAAAAATATATTAAACTGGGGATGGTGACACAGATCATAGAAAACAAAAGGAAGTAAACAATCCTAAAATCAGAATTTCCTGTCTGCAACATTGAACTTGCAGTGACATTTTAGTCGTCCGACACTGCACATATTATGACATTTTTCCTATGAAGTGTTAAACATAAAACAGTAGCTTGGGCTGCACTGACTGCTGCACTACTTTATAAAGTTGTTCTTGCTAATGTTATTTGCACAGCCAGCAGACACGGAGCAGCATTAAAATTCATTTTCTGGAGATGTGTTTCTATCCATTGGATGAGGTGAACATCTCACCTATGTAAGATGTCCCCACCATAAGGTCGTGTGCTGTTTGATTCTGGGATGGTGGTGGTGCATGATTTTACAGGAACTTCTTTTATTGAAATAAGCTCAGTAAAATGAACCTCAAAATTTATGTTGTGATCCTTAAAACTAACTACTAACTAACTAACAATGGCCTCTGCAGAGGTGAGGGTAGCTGGGCTCTTCCTTTTATTAAGCAACATGTTCCACGTAAATTTTCAGAGATTGTTCCCATAGAAATATTGATATTGCAGCTTAACCTCTCCTTTAAAATGTCAATGCTTCAGCCAAGATGCTAGTGTCCATCAGATGACCGTAGAGCTGGGTAGCTGCCATGCATTTTGATTGAAAGTGTGTGAAAGAGTAGAGCATGGCTGAAGAACAGCACATGAGCATATTTTCTGAGGGTGAATAACAGCTACCAGTAATGTAAAGCCAGGCTGATTTGACAGGCCAGTCGACAGTGGCCCTTTCATCTTCAGCTTCATTAAACAAGCTTTCATTTCTCACTTCTTACTTTGTTACACTGACTCCTCTCCTTGAAAATGTTGAATGGAAAACAGTACAATTTGACATCTTTTACATGTGACAAACTGTGTGCATGAAACTATATATAGATATAGAATGGCTTCATTTTATTCAGACCCCTCGAATTTCCGACCATGATAACAGCACACAAGACTTTATGGTAGAGAGGCTGGACAGGAGTTACTTCGAGTTGAAGACAGATGACAGACTCTCTGGTCTGATGAGACAAAATTTTAACTCTTTGGTCAGAACTCCAAACACTGTGTCTGATGAACATCTGCTAACACCATCCCTTAAACTCGTAGAACCTCTGTAGAGAGACCCGAAGAAGTCAGCTCGCATACACTAACCATCCACTCTGACACACAAAAAAAGCCATAATGTCACATGCAAAAGGCTACAAAATTTTATACTACTACTATTAAGAAGAACAGAAGAACTATTCATGCTATGTCTTCAATTTTTTTTAAAAAAAGTTAATAGTGTACTGTTATTTTTATGCCCTAATATACAATTACATCTTTCATGATGTTCTTATGCCTTCCTGCACCATGACATGTTTCATGTTGCTTTGCTACCTTGTTTTACTACTACTTTTTTCATGAGGTTTTAGATGCCTTCGGCCAGGTTCTTTTACTATTTCATTTTTGGTATTTTCAAGACATGTTTATCTTAAATGCTAAAAAAAAAATCCCCCAAAAATGAATTATCTATAAATCGCAAAACACTGCAATAGTTTAATATGTTCAAACTTGAAAAAATGTCATAATAATACAAAAATATAGTATATTATGCATAGTATAATATGTCTTAATGAAAAAAACCATAGTATATGTCATGAAAACACAGAAAAACACTTTAATCTAAACTTAAAAAAACATCATAGAATATTGTTTCATGAAAACTACATAACTTCATTTTCACAAAAGTTGCAATAAAATTATTTATTTATCAATTATTATTGATTGATGGGAGACAATGGAAATCTTCACCTTTTCAGATTAAATTTTGAAACACAACAAAGTGGAGGGGTAACCCTGACGTCCATGCCCTCAACACCTCCTCCTCCTCGCTGACTGGCGCTGAGCCACATGGCTGGGCACTGTCAGCTCCTCTTGGCTAATTAGCTCTGTTGTTTTCCTCCTCCCCAGATTCCCTCTGTTTCAAGTGCAGACAAACAGCACCGTGCTTTCCTGTCCACCTTCCCGTCTCCTCCACACAGAGGTGGCAACAGAGCTGAATGTAGCCCCCTGCACCCCACTTTAAACTGTTGACCTTTCTGCTGGGTGTGTACTGTCCACCAAGACTCAAGGGAAACTTCAAATGGGATTTTTCATTAACTTCTGAGTTGACTGTACAGATTCAAGTATGAATTGAGTTCAGCTGAGACAGGTCATTTTCTCAATTACCCTTGGAAAAATTACACATTTTAAACTCAGTGACAATTCTTCACATTAGATCTTTTGACTTGTCCTCATGGGAAAAGCAAAAGTGTAAATAGTGGTATTAAATATGTCACAATACTATCTAATTGACAGTTGCTTGTAGCCTATTGTATGTTTTTAATGAAAGTTGTAATTTGAAGAGTAACTACAGATGCTGCTGTTATGAACTATAAAGTACAAGATTTCCCTCTTACCAGCAGTAGAGTTTAAGTTAAAGTTAAAGAAGGATAAAATGGAAATAATGAATTTAAGTACAAGTACCACAAAATTCTACACTTGATTGTACTCTTCTATTCCACCACTGCATGACCCTGAAGTCAACATGTATAATACGAGGACCCTGACATTAAAGCAGCGAAATGGAATCCAACCATCACTCATTTTATTATTTCACCTACTTCCTACTATTATATGTCAAAGTCTAAGGGTATAAGGTGCCAAGTTGTCACACCAGAACTACATCAGGAGCCGTGTCTCTGATTAGGTTTAGGCAGAGGTTGACAAAGTGCACAACTCCATTACTTAATTAAAAGTATCAGTGCTACTGGTCAAATATTACTCACAACAAGTGAAAGTTGTTCAGTCAGACTTTTACTTCAGTTAAGGTACTGTTGACAGAGAAATTTCTTTTCTCTGTCAACACATTGTTGTATCATTATTATTATTATTATTATTATTATTATTATTATTATTAGTAGTAGTAGTAGTAGTATTATAGTAGTAGTATTATTATTATTATTATTATTATTGCCACAACTCTTAAGCCACATTCTCACTAGAGATGAAAAAAGTTTATTTAAATGTATCTTGTATTTATTGACCACTCAAAGCATTTTTACCCTGAAACTTACATTCAGTGCTTCTACATTTTAGCACTTTTTTCTGTCATATACTGACTAATTATTGGGAGTTAGTGTCTTGCCCAAGGACACTTCAACACATAAAGCAGAGAATCGAACCACTGACAACTCACACTATCACCTGAGCCACAGCCCCCATGTCAAGGTAATGCCCATCTCATGGGCCTCTGAGTTGTGTGCATGCATGTGCTGTATGCATTTGAATTGAATCAAGCACATTTGAATCAGGCAGACAGGAATTGTTTTACAGGCACTCGTCATTGTTTCTATCCACTGTCAAGCTTTAACAACCTGTGCACTCTGAGCTCATTCATATCTGTCTCATCAACAAGTGGGATCAGTTTTGAGTCCTTGTTTGTAAGATATGACACCTGTGCTGTAATTGTGTATCACCTCTGCATACCTGTTCTTGCCATTATGCATCACAAGTGCATCAGAGTGCAAGAGAAAAAAGAAAAAAAGTCACTTACCTGTCCTGTGTTTCAAGATTTTTGACTTTGCAAGTTATGAAATTTGGAAATGAAAATAAAATGAAAAATAAAGTGAAACTGACCAACAATTACAGCATTTGAATTTTGTGGTTTGAAATGAATCCACACACCAGTTTGAAGGGGGTGACCATGATTAGAAGATTGATCATGTTAAAGGGAGATCAAATGAGTTCCTATTTAGTTTTCTCTCACCAGCTTATACCGATAAGTGCACACAACTGGTAACTTATAACTGACAATAAGCAAGTAAAGAAGTCAGCCAATGCCAAGATAAGTCATAGAAGCGTCATCACCCGAGAACATTCCCAAATCACAGGAAAAAAAATTCACGCATAACCCCTAAAAAGAAAAGAAAAAACAGGCTCTTTGCATGCAAATGAATTTATTACATTACAGAACTCAAAACAACGTACACAACTTGCAGAACAGACAACAGAATAAAAAGCCAATGACATGCTAAATGAGGCGCTGTCATGTCAAGGTCGACACAACTAAGCCTGTAAACACCAGCGTGAGGTACCTGAGCTGGAGTTGATTCCACATCATCCAGACGAAGGGTTCAACTCATCAGTTACTGATGACATCAGAGCTGATGACACAGGAGTGTGAGCAAAGACAGCACTTTGGGTAAGGTTAGGGTTAAGGTAGGGTTGGCAGTTTTGTTTAAAGGTAAATAAAGAAGTTGTAACTGAAAGTTTTTTTCCGTGTTAAACCAGACAAGGTTCTTTCTCCAACCTTAACTAAGTGCTGGGAGACTCAACACAGAATCACAGAACTTCTTTTTCTTCTTCTTTTGCAGGAAATCATTTCAGAATCATGTGTGAGACGATGCTAAATGCGTTGTATGTGTGAGATTACAGGAAGAAACTGGGTAGTTCGGCGTGTGCATGCATTGGTATGTTTGCGTGCATACATGCATGTCTGAGTGTCTAGAGTGTGAGAGATCCTCAGAGTTTGTGCGTGCGTGTGCGTGTGTGTGTGTGTGAATGTGGATGTGGATGAGCATATCTATTCCTGGGCCAGGGGATCCTCTCCTGCAGGTCTAATTACTTTAATGAGGGATGTCTCACTCTCTATCAGCCCTACCCAAGGGTGCACATTAACATTCCCCCCACATAGTCATACACACCAACACTCACAATTAACCACAAATTCATCAGCAGAGTAAATACTTTTTCTTGCCTCCATGTGAAACTTGCTCCTCTCGTAAATTCTTACTTCTGTGAGAAAGCAACCTCCCCACCCACCCACCCCCACCCACCCACCCCCACCCCCAGTGTAGCGATTAAGCCCAGACTCAACATGATTCCTGGGGTACTTTAAGTCCGTCTGCCTTCACTTCTTCCAGTAGACACTTAAAGGTGAGAAGACACCAGGGTTTTTTTTAACAGATCAGACAATATGCGATTGAGTCATTATGCAGCTGTGCTGTATCACTCTCACCCACTCATCCAATTTAGAATCCAAGAGAGTGGCTGACAGCTGGATATCTAATGATGTTTCTGTTGTGACCCGCAACTATTACCCATGTGTCTTTGTGGGTTTTCATGTGTGCATCTGTGAGTGACTGTGTATTAAGCTTCACAGAGCAGTCTAGCGTTGCCAAGAGACAGTGCAGGCACCACTAAGGGCCACAGCTTTATTCATGAGAGAGAAATGGAAGCTGGGAGGGTTAGTTATTTAAACTGATCTGATGAGCAAAGCCCAAGGATGTGAGATAAACATGGTGAAAACAGTCTCCTGCTTGTCAGTCTTCAGCCATGCTCAGAGCTACAGCTTGTGTCTGCCCTCTGGTGGTCCACAGGATGAACTGAGGGAGAGAGAAGCAAAGCGCTGATGTTTGTCTCGACCAGTCTGAAGGGGGTGGCCGTGATTAGAAGACTGACCATGTTAAATGGAGATCACATGAGTTCCTATTTGGTTTTCCCTTACCAGCTTACACACAACCGGTAACTTATAACTGACAATAAGCAAGTAAAGAAGTCAGCCAATGCTAAACCAGACCAGGATAAGTCATAGAAGCGTAATCACCTGAGAATAGTCCCAAATCACAGGAAAAAGAAAATCAGGCATACCACCAAAGAAAAAAAGAAAAGAACTGTAAAAGGAGCTCTTTGCATGCAAATGAATTTATTACATTACAGAACTCAAAACAATGTATACAACTTGCAGACCAGACAACAGAATAAAAAGCCAATGACATGCTAAATGATGCGCTGTCATGTTAAAGGGGCATTCCACTAATTTTATACAAAGTCAAGGTTGACACAACTAAGCCTGTAAACGCCTGTATAATGTCTTCTGTGGACACACATGAGTTTTGTCAAGATGCGAGAGGTTACCTCAGCTTGGGTTGATTATTGCCACTGAGTGAGAGCCTGTGTTGCAAAATGGGGCATGGAGTTTCAGGGATGCATCAACTGATGTAAGCAATTCTGAATTCGCTGAATTTCCTATAAATATGAGTTTTCATCTGTAGAAATGATTTGAAAATCCCACCGTTGCTGTGGGTTGCTTATCTTCCTTTAAGAATGCACACAAATCAGTTAAATGGAAAAAGGAAAATAAAACTTGTTTGTGCCTATTTGAATTCAATTGTGATTCTGGTCTTTTGATAGTCAACTCCAAAGACCAGAAAAGACTACGGTAGATCATTTTCTAAATTTTCCAACACTATTTACCATTTTATTTTATGTATGACGTTTTCAGGACTGTTCACAGAAACAGAAGGAGCTTGCCAGTTGGGTAAACTAGAGTTTATTTTACTGATTATCAGCCTGGGTCTTGTTCTCATGTGTTTGCCAATTATTCCTATTGGTTAGCAATTGATGTAACTCTCCTGCTCTGTTGCAGAGATTCTGACTACAGGAACTCTGCTCAATATGACATCAGGGCTCTGAATGAGAGCTTTATCCTGACATATAGATAGAATTTCATGTCATTCAGACTATACACCATACAGTGCACATAAGAACAAAATTTCATTACAGTGGCTCAAAATAAGTAATAATTTCCATATGTACAATAAATATGATTCAAAATTCAAAAACTATATTAATAAAAGCATAAACTAAAACAAAAAACATGCGTGAAGTGCATTGCACTGCACAGGAGAGGGTTACAGTTGAAAATTCAGCGATTACATTACAATTAGTAATTTTACTGATGTGAGCAGCTGTCCTACCCCTGGCCTGGTCTCAGATTGTCATCTCAATATTATAACAATCATGGTGACTAGTCAATGTGTTGGTATAATGTGTTTATAACAATACGTGGTCATAACAGAATCAGTCGCAGTTGCAGTCGTAGGAATTCATTCATCAAAAACACAGTCACAGTGGAGACACCTGAAGTTACACTATTACACACAGTCACAATCCAGCTTCCCATGAGATTGTTATTGTGTAACTTGCATTTGATATAGAATGCAGATAATGTTGAAAGTTGAGAAATTGTTGATTCAAATGTAAATTTTGTTTCTGTTTTATTCTTTATTCAAATATCTGTAGTGTCTGCTAGAACAGCCCCAACAATGTATTAGTGAGCAGTAAATAACAGCAATAACAGAGAGCAGAATATCAAGTGTTCTCTAAATCAGGAGCTGAGACAGGGGACTTTACAGAGAAAACCCACCTGGCTAAATGAATAGGCAATGTTGTGAGGGTTTAGAAGAGGCAGTCGGCCGTGAGGCTGTCGTATAATACGGCGTCTGTCTGCGCTGACAAGTCTCAGAGAAACGCACACCTCTAATCTCGACACACACACCCCTTCTCCCCCTCAACCATAACGCACAGAAAAAATGACACCCTGCACAAATATTAAACATCTTCCAAGGCTATTCCAACATCTTCTTTTCTCTAGCACTGTTTTACACACACACACACACACACACACACACACACACACACACACACCCTCCATATCCCTCTCCCATCTTGTCTTGTCCTTGTCTCCTCAGAAGCCCTGGCAGTCGGATCATCTCCGTCTCTTAGTGTCAATTAAAAGTGAAATATCTGCATTTGTCAACATATCATTTGTGTTGGGCTCGTGATGCACTGCTGATTTGTCGGCCGATTCCTGACACTGGGGAGGCAATGCCGAGGCGGCAGTCTCCCTCATTAGACCTGGAGCTGGCACCATGATGGCTGACAACGCCGGGAGGCTTCGCTCCCCGCCGACATGATACTAACCCAGGAACAGGCCTCGTCTGTCAGTCCTGTCACTTGCCAGCCAGCCATCCAGTCACGGAGAGCGAGGGGCAGATGGGTGGAGGAGGAGGAGATGGGTGGAGGAGGAGGAGATGGGTGGGTGGGTGGGTGGGAGGGTGCACCATGCACCCTACACTGAGGGCCAGGGAGAGGCAGACTATAATGAAATGTATTTGTATAGCACAATGTCAATATATGTCATAGTGTCTGAGGGATATGTGGGCCTGGGTTGACATTTTACTGTGGTGATGGCACAAGTTTTTCTAATAATGATTTGAAACTCTACTTGCGTAAACAGTCAAAGGTGAAAAATACTCATGAAATTATTCACATAGAAAGCCATAAAGAAATGCAAATAGCAGTAAACATTAATAACAACATAGACTAAAAGTATGAAGCCCTACAAGGGAGTACCAGATGCTGCAACTGACAATGCTTTTCTGGAAACAGTAGAGCTGATCTGGAATATTCTTCCACTTCCTACATAGATGTCCATAGTGACTGCAATGATGTTTTGAACTAGGGGGATACCTTTATCTTCCTGTTAAATGTCTTAATGGCCAGTTGGTAAATGTGTCTTCATCTCAGAAAAGGTGTTAACACGTCTTAGCAGGATCCTAAGCCTCTGCACCTGGCTGCTAACCATCTGTCCAACTATAAGATAATTGTGATCTGTTCTGAAGCTGCCCAGCCTTTTTAAGGCACTTCATCCCAGTGCCCTGGCTGCACACATTTTCCAGCCTGTCTCCCGCTAATTACATTTATATTCAACTAAACTGCAACAGCCAATACATTTTCTCGGAAATGTAATTTAAGCAATTGACGCAGATTTTGTTGCCTTTGAGCGCAATTCAGCCAGTGATTACATTTTCTACTAAATGTAATTGCTGTTGCAGTTTAGTTGAACAGAAACAGAATTTCAGGAGACAGAGCTGGCTGACTATGACTATGCACCAGCCACAGAATCAACTTAACTTTATTTTGTGACCACAGCCTTTATTCATTCTCTAGTGAACTGGGTGTCTCAAACAGAACTAATCTATTTGTTTCAGTGACTTCACAGTGACCCGTGACTTTTTTGAATAACAATGAAAAGAAAATTGTCACTCAGCTCTGAAACAGACCACTATATTCCAAAACAAAGTGTTAATATTTTCCATCTTAAACATCTTAAATATGCATATACAACCACCAGTGATGCTATCGAGGATATATATATATATCTGACACTCTTCTACTGACAAACTTCACTTGATTTTAATTTGAGATATGGGCATGGCCAACTGCATATTAATGAAACAAGCCTACATTGTGAAATGGATTTTGTGAGGCCTTAGTTTATGCAAACAGACCAGACAAGATTTAATTTGGATTTTATTCTCTCGTGATGTGGAGGAAGCTTGTAGACATTTTGTATATTTTTTTGTTAATTCATCTGGTGGCAAACACCCTGTGATGAAAAGGGTAAGAATTTTAACTGTTCTCACTGAAGCCATTCATGAAATGGACTTTGGATGGTTTAGAGTCTGACATACTGAACTGGCATCAAATCAAAATTTCTCAATAAATCATACACATATTTGTCCAATAAAAAATTTTGGAATACTGTTAAACTCCTTTTAAGGTAACTCAGCTTGCTTTCTCCAACAGAAAATAATTACAGATAATCACATGGTCGTTATCTGTTGAAGCCTTTAATTTTCTAATATTAACTCAGAGAAAATGACCAGGGGGGATATTCCAAATGATTTTAATTGATCAAGTCAAGCCAGTTGACTGTGTGGGTGAGTCTGGAAAATCCCACCTCACCTCACCACATTGGTGCAGAAACATTAATAGAAGTGGAAGAATTTCTATTCTTCCACTAGAGAAACAGACACAATAGATGCCAGGCAGAAAAACAGGAAGCATGTGCTTTGGGTCTGCTCCTTTGTAGAGGGCCCTGGCCTGTGATTGGGTTCTCTGGATTCAAATCAGCCAATGAGAGGTGACCACTCAGCAGGAGGAACCTGTCATGCAGGAGTTACGACAGAACAGAAGGGAGAGAGAGCAGATGGGGTAGAAAATAAACACTCTGACCCCCTGACTGGCATGTTACATAGATTAAACACTGTCTCTCCCCTCATATGGTCAAATGGAATGTAGTTTATTCAGATCAAAGCTCCAGCTGAGTTAAGTGTGTTCATTTAGAATTGTCATAGTTGGTCAGATTTTTCAGATCTAAGTTACACCAATCCATGCAGTTACAATTTATTTGGGTTTCATCTGTAACAACAGAGCTCTGAGTGTCAGAGTAACATGTCATTAGTAACCTCCACAGTTTTAGAAAGTTAAATTGTAGCTCATGGTGAGCTTGAAAGTGCACTATGTAATTTGTGTATATGTGATTTGTTTTTATTTTATCTTTATCCTTTTGATTTGTTCAATTGATGGATTTTATGTGACAATGATGCTGAGGCAGCTGAACTCTGCATCGGTGCTGTCTTTTTTCACATGAAGAGCCACAGTGCACGCAGGTCACAGACTTTGTTGTCTCATCCTTGACATAATGCAGACATTTGGAATGTGGCGTCCTCTCTCACTGTGAAAGTAATCTCAACTAAAAGTGGTCCGTCCAGAGTATTTTGAAGTGATGCTGCAGCATGGGCTCAACTCATTTTCCCCTCTTTAATATTTTGACAGTCAACTTGAGATAGTAAGACAGAGATGGTTGATCTTTCAACACACTGGATGGATCCTTGAGAACACGGTGAAGCTGTACAGTTTGCATTTACTATACCAATCCTGACATCTGACAGTGTGAGCAAAACAAAATCCAGATGTGGTCTGCTCAATCCAGCTGCATTCTGATTGCCATGTGTTCTGGGTGCATTTACACCTGTAGACTGTAGGGTTTTTTTCTGAGAACAGTATAAATGAGCTCTTATTTTATTTGGTGTGGTCTCCTTTCTTCTGTTATTACTGACATTGGATTTTTCAAGCAACCGAATGTGCATATTGAAAAATCTGATCATGATTGGAGATGTCAGTGTCTGTGTCTTCTCAGGAAAGCGTGCATGTTGTGACTGTCTCTCATTTTCAGGGTTCCTGATTTTTGAACATTTCCACGGAATCTGTGGGACAGGGCGACTGCATGTGTTCCTTCAGCTTTTGAAAACGATTCCTTCGCCTTTTAGCAGTAGCAGGACATTTCCATGGTTTCATAACAGCATTCCACCCCCAGGGAGGAGAAGGATGCTTGTCCTCCTTGCCTGACATCATTAGGAAGAGAAGTACTGACCAAGCCAGCAGCCACCATGGGTGGGAGTCACTCAGAGACAAAGGAATGCACCATTGCAGCTTCAAAGAGAGGCGGGGGTTGGGGGTGGTAGGTGGTATTCAAGGGTTCAACTGATGTACTTTCTTTCTTTTCTCTTTTTCATTAATTTCCTCCATTCTTCCTGTGTGGGAGTTGTTTTTTTTCGCTTAAGGGAGGAGCGACTGGTTTTTAAATTCAGTTGACTTTGTGTAGTTTCTTTTTAGTTTACTGTCTGGAATCAGAAAACATTGACCAAAACTTTTTGACAAAACTAAAAAATGCTTATCTAGTTCCTTTGTGTTTTATTTTTCCTTGAACACTTAAAACACATTTCATTTCTACCCTTTAAAAAAAATCTAATTAAAGCGACATTTCCCACTATATACACATAATTACAGTGTAACTATCCTTCAACTGAAAGTATACGTACATCTCGCTTTACAGACAAAATCCTCCTATAATACACAAGGGTTCATAGTACAAATGAATAGTGATATTCCAAAATGAAAAAGATGACGTAGAGATGGGCTCTGAAATTTTCCAAATGACTTTAAGCGTAAAACAGCAACAAACAGTGAGACATTCTGATTTGTAATATGAGTGTTAGTGAGTAAATTACAACGCCTGGGGAGACTCCTTAATATCTCTTACAATCTGGAATTAAACAGCTCCATGGAATGATTTCTATCTCACAACATTTTGGAACATAACTCATCACGTACTGATCTACAATATGTTGTGCATGGTAGGGCTTCAGTAAAAGCAAGTCCAGTGTAAAAAACGCTATCATTCTGTACATAGCTGCAATATTTATTTGTCCTGCATGTGTGATCTGTTGATGACACTGATACAGTCCTCTCCTTCAAATCTTTTAAAGCACAGACACTCTAATGTTTCTGACATCAAAACAATCACAGGACGCTTGGGTTCCATAGATGCAGGGGAACATGAAGGCACGTACCCGCTCATCATTTACATACCTGTATAGTCCCTGCAGTCATTAAATAATTCATTAAAGGGCCAGTGAGTGATTTCTGAGCTTTACTGAACTGCACAGCAAGAATGAAGAGAGCCCTGCATCCTCATACACAGTGAGACACAGCTGTCATCTGAGAGGTGGAAGTTTCTAGGGAGAATTATTTTTTCTACTTATCATAGTCAGAAACAACCATGCGTCTGACTGCACCAATTTGCACAGAGTCTTATAAATATTCTGTCTCACAGTCCCCTGCCGTTATCTTGAGTTGTAGAGACCTTTACACTTTTATCCTGGAATTATGGTTTATGTGTTGAAATTCCTCCAGATTGGAGGGAAAGTGGAGTGTCTGATACTGTTTTGCACCTGATATTGAGGTGACTATAGTATTGTTTTATGTACTGTAAAACACTGTCTGATTTTACATCCGATACATCCATTGATTTTTGGTTCAAATACCTTTAGTTTAGTGTAAAAGCATCCTGGATAACTGGTGTCGCAAATTTAGAAGCACTGTTGAGTACAGAGTGAAAGGCAGGTGAGCGGTTCCAGCTCCATACGACATTAGGAGCTAACTCTTGGTTTACAAATTCTGAACTCACATGAAGAACCCTTTACATTACTACTGAGGACAAGGGCAGTTAGAACAGTACCGGTGAGCAATTATCCCAAAGCTGGGAAAAGCAGCTCCACAAGTTTACAGAATGGAGAAAGGTGACTTCAGACCACCACTATGTTTCTACAGCAGCCCGAAACAAATTAACCAAACAGTGACTCTGCAGAGGGCCTATGTATGTAACCTGAGGGCCGCCGCAGATTCTCCCTAATGTTTGGAAGGGGAGGGTGCAATCTGCAACCACACCACTAGATGCCACTAAGACCTCCACCTTAACCTTAAAGTCTCCCTTTTTTTGCTCCCTTTTCTACTTGTCCACAAATACTGAAGTCACCATCTTTGACCACAACATTAAGACTTTACAATTACAATTAAATACTGATACACTTAAAGAGATTACAAAAAGAAAATACAGTGACTTCAACTTCTGCAACCCACTGTGCACAACACAAAGACATGGATAAAACACTCACAGCATACTGACACACAGTGACAAAAATGGGTAAAGTGGTTAGACTGTTAACCATACAGTGCACATTGACAGTATTATGCAGCAAGTAACACAAGAGTTTTTGATGCCTGCAGAAGCTGCAGTGATGTCCATCTGCACATTCGGGAGGATTCTGGACAGACATATTCCATCACCTTTTCATCCACAGTGAAGATGGCAGCATTTTATATGAGGAGGGACTTACCCAGATGCTGGGGGAGCCTTTGGATAAATGAAAATCTGCAAACACATCATGGAGGAGCATTATAAAGCACCAGTGCTCGAGACAGTACAAAATTTGCACAAAATTTAAAAAAAAGATTGATTCAGTAAAGGAAAAGATAACATTTTGATCACAAATACGCTCTTTCAGACAAAAAACACACACACATGTTTACTGTAAAAGTAGATAAAAATCAAGTGGCAAAACCCATTATGGCATAAGGTTTGAATAAATGCAGGATTAGCATTACCAAGGGAACAACAGACACACTGTGATTTCAATTTCTGACAGTTTCTGACAGACAGACACCCCTTGTATTTGTACATAATACTGCTACAGGGAGTATGCTGATAATGTAATGTACTCTTCATACACATTAAACTGTAATTTGTGATTTTTCCCCTTTCCACGATCTTGCAAAACAGAGTCAGCTGTGGAATCGGCACAGGAAGGTTTTGAACTCAAATAAGGTTTTGCTTTGCAAAACCAGTTTCAGTTATTCAGTCTGTGTGAATACAATTCTTAGTGTCCACAGGTTTTTCTTTACGTGAAGCTTGAGATTGTCCTCAACACTGAACCTTACATGGGGATATCCAGGGTCTGCATCCTTTCAGCAAACTCCCCCTAACAGGAGAGCTTGAGAAATCAGGAGACTGCTCGTCTTTAGCCTCTGGTCTTTACCTTTCTACCTCTTTAACATCAGTAGCTTTCCCAGACTGAGAAACAGTCGTGACTTATCCTCCAGAATTTGCCTGTAGGGCAGGATATGTTCTCTGGGCCCCTTAAAATAAATACATCCACTGGATGTAAGGCTGTGAGGCTGTCTTGCAGTGCTCAGATCAGCCTCTCCTCTGGGGGCACTTTGAGGACGCTGCCCATCTCCAGCCTGGCACCGGCCACTTCCTGCGAGCTGGGGCTGTACGTGCCCTCCGACTGACGCTTCTTGCGGGCCGTCATGATGAGGAAGAACACCACCAGGATGGCCAGCAGCACACACAGGGTGGTCAGAGGGATAGTCACCGCCAGCCAAGGAACTCGCTCCTTATGCTCCTCTTTCTGCAAGAGCACAGGACTTAAAGTCATCAAGTCTGAAGTTGTGCAACTTTATTCAGCTCAACCTGGGACACCTCAAGGACAAACACCATGCTGTAAATTCAAAGCACTTTAGTTGAATCCTTCATTATATCTTGCAGGTTTAGGTTTATTTTTTGCATTTGTGGTCAACATTTTGTGGTATAACACAGCTGCTGCAGGTCCAGTTCTACATACATCTGACGGATAAACTCTATTTTCACCTTTTAACTCTTTATTACTATCAATTTATATGCATATGAGATTAACATATACAGTATTAATGCTTCTTTTCTATTATTTGTTTTTTTCATGTATGTCTGTATTGTTATTATTACTTCTCCATCATCTCTGAAAGCGACAGGACACATGAATCAAAGTGATGGGATTTAAACTCACGGCTCAGAGTCAGGATATGGTTGAGTCTGTTTCGTTACAGCCCATCAACACGGAGCCAGCATCAGTGAAAAGTTTGCTCTGTCACTTACGTTGCTCTCACACAGCGCGCCGCTGAAGCCCAGCACGCACACGCACTGGAAGAGGTTGAGTCTGTCTAGACAGGTGGCCCCGTTGAGACAGGGGCTGGACTCGCATTCATCTATTTCTGTCTCGCACCTGCAACGCACATCAGCGGGGTTTTAATGCAACGCCGAGTGACAGAGCAGCTCACACACACCTGATCTTTACACTTGGACGCAGTTAAGACACACTTCTCCTCAGGTGTGTGCGGCGGTTTTCTCACCTGGCACCAGCGTATCCAGGCTTGCAGGTGCAGTTTCCTCCAGAGTCGCCTCCGATACAAACCCCTCCATTAAGACATTCTGTTTTTGCATCACATGCCACTGGAGGGAAACGCCACCTGTTGGACACACGGACATACTCTGTTTGGAACGGCGAGGTAAATGTACTGCAGCCTAATCCAACAAAGTTCACCTTCATGAAGGTTCAGTTTGTGTTGAAATTGATGTCTCTAACGCTGTTGAACTGTTGTCTTATACTAAGAGGGGTTTTCTAATATTTTGTCCACTCAATTTATATCAGTGAGGGTAAGGTAAATAGCAGAAACACATTTGATGCAGTACACAACAGATCATAAAGTTGAATTAGCACATCTATACACTACACAAAATTTAGTGTATCATGCAGCTAAATAATAGTTTATTCTGTAATAGTGCACTCATGCATGCATGAGATTTGTTGGATGAATTGTGGGATTCCACAAGTCATAAATGACACCGTTCCAGATGATTCATTTTTTACCTCAAGTTTACTGCAGAATTATCTTCAAAATAATAATAATAATAATAATGATGATTCACAGGAAAAAAGCTAATTAAGTACTGTAGTTTCCAGTTTTTTTCAGCCCCAAATCAAAGTCAGAAATGTAAATAAAGAAAATAAGAAATAATAATAAGAAATAGAAAGGTGTGTACTCACTGGCAGCGCTTGCCGATGTAGCCAGGAGGACACGAACACGTATTAGTCCCCACCGTTTCGACGCAGCTTCCTCCGTTCACACAGCTGAACTCCAGACAGTTGTCCACCTCCTCCTGACAGTCTTTCCCTGTGTATCCGGGCTCACAGTCACACTGGTAGTCTGCCAGTAGGTCTTTACATGTGCCGTGGACACAGGGACCTGAGGAGCACTCGTTTATCTCAGTCTCACACAGCTCCCCCTCCCACCCGGAGCTGCAGCTGCAGTTAAACTCAAAGAACTGGTCCTGACACACACCCTGGTTAAGGCAGGGCTGGGAGTCACAAATCGGTGCACCTTGGCATCCTATGTTCGGCTCGTGCCCGCCCACTCTGATGAACCGGCTTGCCTGAGGGGCATCAGCTACATTAATGAGTGGCAGGTAGACCCCGCCCACTCTCACCTCCCCTAAACACCCAGTGTATCTCTCTGCCAGCAGGATTTTAGTGTCATTGAGGAAATTGAGGTTGCCACCGACGCCAAAACTGCTGCCCACTCTCTGGCCGTCCAAGGTGAGGCGCCAGCGGGACGCCGGCTGTGCGGGATCGACCATGGTCACCTGGATGTGGTGCCACACCCCGTCTGCGATGGGCCTGTCACTTGTGAAGGCCAGCAGCTCTGTGCTTGCCGCGCTGTACAGTTTGACCAGCAGGGAGGAGTTGAGCAGACCCAGGCAGAGCACTTCCTCTCTGCTGGTGGCCTGTAACAAGATGCCGTTCTCGTCCCGCGTACGCAGGTCCATGGTGATGTTGGTGACGGGGCTCAGCAGGGAGCTGTTGGCCACGTACTGGAGAGAGTTGTCCTGAAAAATGGCTTCAGTCAAACCTGTGGGAGGAGAAGATCATGTGAAACTGGAATTCACCAGTGAGGGTGACATGTCTGCGAGGTCCTCCTCGATGTAACGTGATCAGTTCATTGATTGGCAAACATACTGAGCTGCTGTTTTTACCGCGAGAAAGTTACATCTACTGAACGACTTCATCTTTCTCGTGTGGTATCAGTATAAGAATTTGGAAGCAGCAGTTTTGAATTATGCTCAATCCACTTAGTTTGAAGTATTGCCTGAACCACCCTCTTGGATTTTGACCAGGCAGTGACATAGGTTGCACTAGGCAAAGTGGGGAAGAGCCCAATGAAAATCAGCTCTCTAACACAGAAAGGAAAGAAGACAGACAGCTCTGGAGGCTGAACAGTTAGACTGTGATTTCATATCACAGACAGAAAGACAGCATAAATGCCACCATTAAACCTTGAAGAAGTGAAAAATATATACAATCAAACTATCCAACAAAGAATCCTGGAACATGTGTCACTGGCTAAAAAATTTAAAAAAGCATAAACATGTTGTCGGACAATCATTCTTCTCAGCATGTCTTGTAGTCTTGAGGTCATGGAGTTTCTTACTCCATGTACTAATAAGCTTTGGTGTCAGTGAGGGTCGAAGGTCGGAATGTTGTCCATACCATTTAATGTCAAACAGCCCTTCACAAACTTTTTAAGAGTTTCAGTCAAACAAACATGACCTGACCTGGGTTGCCTTGCAATCATCACTACTTACATTCATAACCATCCTGCAGGTCCACACAGCGCACTCCGTTAGAACACGGGTTGTCCACGCACCACAGACGCGTCTCACACAGCCGGCCCGAGTAGTTAACGGAGCAGTCGCACTTGAAGTCATTCCAGGTGACCTGACACCGTCCACCATTGCAACAGGGCTCATCCTGTGCACAGACACACAGATGGATGGATGGATTACACGAGTGCTTGTGAGATCTCTCTCCTGATGACACCACAGGGGCAAAAGCTGCACAGAGTCTTTGGGTGAGACAACGTCCTGCACTGCAACGCAGTGAGCAATGCTATTCACTAGTCACCTCAGCAATAGTAAGATATTGTTGGTTGGTCATCATGCCAGCCCACCTTTTCAGAATCAGAATTGCTTTAATGTCACTGTATGTGCCTACGATGGCATTAAAACGTCCACACTATAGTTCATACATAAAAACACAGGACATTGAATCATAAAACATAGAATATAAGCAGCCAGAATAGAAATTTTGCAAAAAAAATAAAATAAATAATCTGTATTGCACATCATTGAGTAAAGGATGGGTGGATGACGATGTTCTCTGTTTTTTTCTTGTTTAACATATACATAAGAACTGTCCCTGAACCTGGAAGTGCCTGCCAGAGGGCATCAGCTGAAAGAGTCGGGCAGACATCACTGTACAGTATGTACCCCGCTGGTGGTAGCTCCAGACATAGTCATTTTCTAATGCCAAACGTTGCATGCATTGACTTTCTCTCTTTGTTTTACAGTAGCAGTAATAGTAAAGACAGTAGTAGAAGAAGAAGAGGTAGATATACAGGTAACAACAGAAACAAGCATTTGTAGCAACAACTAAGCAGTACTTATAGAGGGACTAGTACTGAGAGTACTACATTAGAAAGACAAATTGTACTTTTCATTCCATTACCCATTGTTTTTCTATGGAGCAGCATTGACCACACTAAGACTTGTCTCTGTCATCACTACAGACCTGGGACATGGACAGTGTCTTAGAAAACTTTGTTTTGATGACAAATAAGTGTTGCTGTTTTGCTTTTTTGTGTGTCTGTGGTTGTGTGGCAGTGTTACTGTTGGTGGGTATAAAGCTCCAGTTGTGGACCTTTCTTTTAAAGCAGGTGGAGGATTAGGTTTTATTTTATCTTTATCTTAACAGCTGAATTCAACGCAATTCTACTGTCTGACACACACACACACACACACACACACACACACACACACAAGGGTAGTATCATTCACACATTAATAACATTTATAATAATAATTTTGTTTCATCCCCAATGAGAATGTGGCGTTAATGTTGCTTTTAACATTGAAGTATTTGTAGAAACAAGTACACCTGTACTTTAACCTAAGTAACAAGCTGACCAAAGAAATTGTGCTATACATTATACTTGTCTATACTTTTACTTAAGTATTGGAGTTGTGTACTTTGTCCACCCGTGATGATCATACAGCAGACAAAGCACAGTATTTGACTTTTACCTTGCATGTGTCATCACTGTGGCACCCCAGCAGCACGTTGTCCTCTGTGCTGGCCTGGTAAACGTCGATCCTCTCTGGATGACCCTCTGTGGTCAGATGCTTGTGGTTCAGCCGGACGTCCTGGAGGCAGCCCTTGAAGTGTCCACCCCAGGCACTCATGCTCTTGCCCACAGGGAGCCCTCCGACGTAAGCCACGTCCCCTGCCTCTATGCTCACGTTCCCTAAGGCTCGATGGTTCCCCGCTTTGGGGAAAACCACGTGGCCGTAGCGTACCTTAACAGTCACCAAGTTGCTGTTGCCATCGGTGACGTATTTTGCCTCTGACAGCAGTGTGGTGTGGGGGCTGTAAATAGCGACAGTGCCTTCCTTCAGGTAGATGGTGAGGTAGGGCTTTCCTTCTCGACTGAGCTGCAGGAGCAGACCGTTGTGTTTCAGGGAGCGCATTAAAAAGGAAATGGTGAAGTTGTCTCCATGGCTTTCTGAGATATTGAAGGCAGAGTAGCTGGTGGTGTTCTCATGGCCAAATGTCCAGGATGGGTACTCTATGGTGGGAGAGGGAAACATAAAGGCGTTAGTATCCCAACACACTGCTAGATGCCACATGCACGTTAGCTATGCTTAATTTCTTATCCATGAAGGGACACTATGGTTTTACATGAAATCTCAGTTTAGACTCAAGAGGAGTTTTCTCAGCCTGGGAAGCAGCTTTAGAACAGTTTGTTCTTGTGGGGCTCTGGAGGAGCACTTTTAAGACACTGTCACCTGTGTCTGGGTGCAGATTTGAGCAGTACAAACTTTTAACTGAGGGAAATGAGTTCTTTTAGGGGAAGTGTGATCCAGTGTTTGGAACTCAACCAATACTGAAGATGACCAACTCTGCAGTTGACCTCAGCTCTACAGTATTTTAGTCTCTTATTGTTTTGGTTTTTCAGCCTTCAACTTTACTCCACACGCACCATTCTCATCAGTGTTTCACCAACAGCAGGCAGCTGTTTTCAGTAAAAACCTCGGAATCATCCACTGTCCATGACCTGCCCAGCACCAAGTGGCAGACAAAGACAAAGTTGTATTATTTTCTCAAGAAGGGTTGGGGCCTGCACCAGAGACAGAAAGATAGGGAATACTGAACTCGAACCATCCAAATCAATTTTAATGTTTCTGGATGAACGTCTGCTGGATGTGAAAGAGTCTCATGACACATTAGCAATAATAACAATAACAGCTTTATATATGATAATGTGTGTGTTGTGTTGCAAGCAGTTGCAAAAAATCCATTCATGCAGCTTTAATAACGAGTAAAATACTCATTTATCAGAAGTAGTGACTGCTGTTTTTATTTTTACATCAATAGGTAAAGAAGTTTATACTTCGACAGTTCTCATCGCCTGCTCATGAGCAATTCACATATTTTGATGTGTCATTCCCTCACCGCAAAATTGAACGATCACTGTGGTTGTCTTAAGGACTGGACGCAAGGTAAGGAAACATTACAGGAGTTACTCCTACACGTAGACCTGGAAAACACACACGCAGTAGCCACAGCTTCCCAATGACCCATAATCAGAGCTGCATTGCTGCAAACCTGTGACCTATACTTTAGGTACTCTCACCTTTGTCACAGCTTTCTCCGTAGTAGGGCCGGTGACACTGACAGCTGGCACGAACCCACATGTCCACACACTGCCCGCGCTGCATGCACGGGTCCTCCTCACACCAGTCTTTCTTGGTGCACCCCAGTTCCAAACCCTGGTTCTCCTCTCGCATGAGGTCCTGAGGCAGAATCAGCTTGTGGTCAACCTGAAGGTCCTCCATGCAGCCAATAAACCCGCTCCCACTGGACGTCTGGTCCAAATATTCCTGCGGCGCCCCTCCTACATACAGCTGTTGGAAGGAGCTGGGCTGGAGGAAGATCAGGTGGTTGTGGCCCTCATTCGTCACCTGGCACCCTTCCTCACAGCCATGTCCTTCTACAGTCAGAACCAGCCTCTCGTCCATGGTCACGGAGACCTGGTGCCACTCTCCATCATTGACTTCCTCGGGATAAAGAACCTGCAGCAGCTCCCCTGCCTTCACCTTGGCCAGGAGCAAGCCGCCGACAAGCTCCAAGGAGAAGAAGCGCTCTGCGGTGCCCCGGTAGCACAGCAGCATGTCAGGCAGGGTGCTCTTGAATCGGAGCAGCGTGTGGAGGCCGTGGTCATCAGCCTCTCGTCTCGTCCTGTTTCTGGCAACGGGCAGCTGCATGTGGACATAGCCCTGGGAGTTGAACGAGAAGGTCGTTGAGGTGTTGCAGCGTTCTCCGGTCCAGCCGGGTGGACACAGGCAGATGTAGCCGTGCTCCCCGTCATCGGCCAGCATGGGGACGCAGCCTGCTCCGTGCTGACACTGGTGCCGCTGGCAGCCGACCAGGTGGACGTCGCAGTCTCGCCCGCCCCAGGGCACCTGGCCAGGCTCCGGCACAGGGCAGTGACACCTGTAGGAGTTGGCGGCGTCTTCGCACGTGGCGCCATTCTGGCACGGGTGGCTGTCGCACTCGTTGACGTCCACCTCGCAGTGTACGCCTGCATGGGGAGACACTCGTAGTTAGTACTTCTGCGTATTCCAACAACAGTGATCCGCCTTTTCCCTTATCAGCCACAACCCAGTCAAATAAAAGTCACATTTGATCGAATTACTCAATGAAATACATATGGCAAAACAGTGAAGCAACTGCACAGTGAGCCTGGAAGGTTCACTCAATGACTTCATTAGACACAGTGTGCACGTGCACAGGTAAGCAGCCAGGCATGAATCTGTCATGTGTCATCTGCTGATGATGAAATGACCAGAGGAAATAGCCTTTCATTAGAACAATTAGAGGTGAATTAGATTTACTGTCTTCCTTGATATAATTAAACTATATGTCATGCTGATTTTATCAGGTCGACACTAAAATATTGCACTGTATGCTGGTCACCTTGCCCCCCCACACACACACACAGTCTCTCTGCCTTGTTCGTAGTCAGAGCCGCCTCATCAAGCCGCATTCACCATTAAGCCCTGGCAGCAGCAGTCACCCTGCATTAACATAGTCCTTCCTCTACACCTAAGGAACCCTAAAGCTGTTCACCCTCTCGTGCCAAGACTCCACCCGTATGCAAGAGCACGCAACTTTCCTCTTCATTAATGTAGTTTTAAAAACTGCTGTACCATACTGTACCTGTCAGCCACCAGGGCCCACAGCAGCAGCACAGCAGCAGCGGCAGCGGTAGAAACCTGCTTCCTCCCATGATCCACTGAGTCAACACACTCCTCACACTGCTGGATGGCAGCAATGACACAACCAGGTCCTCTCTCTCCAGCTTACAGCGCACAAGTGCTGTCACTCCTCCACATTGTGCCTGGCACACAGGCAGGAGTGATTAAAAGGCAGCCTTGCCCAGTTTTTCCTTTCCTCCCTCTCTTTCTGCCTCCTCCATCCCTCCCTCCCTCAGTCCCTCCCTCCCTCCCTCCTCCTGCTCTTCTCCTGTATGTGGCCCAGCCTGAGCAGAGCGGTAAGCTCCCAGCCTCCAGCTGGCTCCTGTCAGTGTCTGACAAGAGGAATGCAGCGCCGCCGTCCGGCCTGTGGATGCCCACCAGCGTCAGAAAGTGCTGGAAAGAAGCCACGGGAGGTGCTGCAGGTTCAAGGCTGCAGGTGGACCGGGCCTGAACACAGCTGAACCCACACACTGAGCCAATACTTATCTTTTGTTTGCATATCTGCTCATCAGTCTCATTCACTGAATCACATTTGATGTATTTGCCTATAGCAAGATTTGTACTTGTATGCGGATTGTAAGGCATTTTACTCAGATCTTACACTCATATTATTCTGTATGCTCTGGTATTAATCATAGGGGGAAAGGACTGAGGATTATAGCCTGAAATTTGAGTTCTGAAATTAATAAAATTTATTATGTGGGGGAAAACAGAATCCTGACTTCTGACAACCTCGGTTGATTCAGAGTTGAGTCACAGATAATAATGTTTGAATTTTCTTGTGAAAAGTCAGTGTTTAAAGTCTTTAGTTAAAGACATTTAACCTGAGCTTTATTAAAGTCAAAGTCTGTCCTAATTCCAATTCCAACTTCTGAATTAAATTCCAATTTAACACAAAGACTTTTTTTCTGTTTGGACAATGTGACACTGGCTGAAAGGATTGATTACATTTTTAGAAAATTCAGCATTATTCAAAGTCAAAAATTACTTTTTTGATACATGCCTTAAATATAATGTTAATTACTGCATGCTAAAACAAAAAGAATAAAAATGTTATTTGCTTTAATGATACAATTCCCACATATTTTTATTTATTTATTCACATAATGAGATCTTTTTCTATAACGGTAATATTCCCTCACAGTACCTGGTGATATACATGTTCTTTCAAACAGTTGTCCCCTAAGCCTTTCAAAGTGCATTTTCTGAGCGAATGAGCAAATGCATCAGCAACTGCAAACCTAAGGAAGCTCCGATGTACTATGTATTTGTAAATTATGACTGAACTTATAACTGTAACTGTGTGTCCAGTTCCTAACACTGTACAGAGGGCAGCAGAGAGGTTGTTCTCCAGCAGATTAACAACCAGTGTCGACCACCTTGTGCACGTGCGAGGTCAACCTGTTTCACACATGCCAGATGAAGTTAATAAGATCATAGTTTGTGCCTTGTGGAGTTGTCCTTCTGTTTGCTGAACGTTGGTTGCTGTCATCGTGACGTATTTATAGTGGAACATACCGGTGGAATGAAATGCAGATCATTTGAAAAAAGGAGTCTTGTCTTGCTCACAAAGTTTTCTATTGTCTTTGTCTTTTTTCATCAGGCTTTAATTAGTCTCCTAAGCAGCTTTACTGTAATCCCCCCTCCCACTGACAAATTTCCTCAGAGACCCCCCGTTTAATGCCCAAGACGGACGCCCAACATATGGCACTTTTATTGGCTTTGTTGTTTTCGGCGATGCTCCTCTATAGCATATGCCCCTCGTCATCTCCTCCGATCCCATGCTCTGCTGTGGCCTAAACATCCATGAGGGCCATGAGGCCGACAGAAAATTAACTTCTGGTATCACTGACAAAGGCTTTTGGCTGAATTGCATACTTCCAAGTCCAGGGTTTGTATTTCAAGGTCAGCTTTTGGTGCAGTTTGTCCCGTTTTGAGTGATGCAGATACAAATCTCCTCTAATGAGGAATTAATACCTTGGCTGGCCCTGAGGAATGATCAGTGGGAGGAGGATTAACCCTTTATTGTTTGGCCAGGGAGATTCTGAGACCTGGCGTGAGAAGGTTATCTGTCTGCACTGGCTTCTACTGAGGACAGTCTGTTCAGTGCAGTTACATTCAGAGCTTCATCATCCCACAGAGGGAAGATCTTTTTACATCACATCAGTACCAACACAATGAAAGATATTGGCGAAATACAGTCATTGTTATTATCAACACTCTGTTTTTCTGTGTTTGTGTGAAACTGATTTGGCAAATTTATGAAGATAAAGTAAAGGAAAGAAAGGAGTTTTAACATATTTACTGTGCATGGAATTTTTTTTCACATTATCAACTGTCCTACCGGTTACTTTTTTGTTTAGTCTGTAAACAATCCAATTTTAATAATGTTTATCCATGCAGGATGGCAGGGGGCCTGGAGCCAATCCCAGCTGACACTGGGTGGGGGTGGGGGGGTGAAGGGGTACACCCTAGACAGGTCACCAGTCTGTCACAGGGCTGACACATAGAGACAAACAACCATTCACAGTCACTGCATGATTCTGGTGGAGCGGGAGGAAGCTGTAGAAAACCGACACAGACACAGGGAGAACCCATCAAAACTGAGAACCTTCTTGTTGTGAGGAGACAATGCTTACAAATTTCATATTTATTACTGTAACCATAATGAAGAGGGTGTCCTCCACTTGCACTGTGCTATTTCAAGGGGCTCCCCAATGGGTAGTATGAGAGGATAGGGACAAACCTGTTACATGGTTGTTTAGGTGGGAGGACTTGTTGGTGTAGAGAATGAACGCTGACCCTGTGGGCTGTGGGTGTGGGCTGAGCAGTTCAGCGAAGCTGTTATGTTGGGAGATAAGATTAGGGGAGAACATAGGAGGTTCCTCCTACCTGTGAAGCCATTTGGACACACGCATTGATAAGAGTTGACCAGATCCTGGCAGCGTCCTCCATGCTGACATGGAGCAGACTCACACTCATCCACGTTGAGTGAGCAGTTGCCCCCTGCAAGAGGAAGAAGCTGATGAGCTTCACGTCTGCGTTGCTTCACAATAAGTTCTGAGACAAAGGAAGTAAAGGGTTTCTGCTGTGTGAGCTGGCTTACCGGTGAACCCCAGCACACAGCGGCAGACGAAGCCTGCCGCCTCTTCATATGTGAAATTGGCTGTGTTGAGCTCAGGCAGCGTCCCATAGTTCAGGGGATCTGATCGCTGGAAACACTCACCACCGTTCTCACAGGGACGCTGCTCACACTCATCTATGTCCACCTGGCAGTTGTCTCCCTCATAACCTGCACACAACACAACACAATCAATCACTGCAATCATTCCTTTTATCCACAGAGGCTATGGGTCCTTCCGAACAAACACAAACACAAACTTCCACACCAAGTACAGCACTCAGAGTCCTGTACAGTATATTGGAGTTTCATAGCAAAAAGGAAAATCAGATGTCTGAAGTCTCATTTCAGCTACACGTGAACTTAGAATGTCCTTTTACAACAATTTTCTTGCTAGATTTAGTGACTTTTAAAATCCCTTCAGCTAAAACACAGAGCCTTGTGACAAAGCTAGCTACATTTTGTGGAGCTGTTTAAAATATTTCATATGAAATGTTTAATATAAAATATACTGCTACTACTATGCATACGGAATGTGTAGCCTATAAGCCACATTTTATTTCCTCATCCATTATATTAAATATAAGACACATAAACTTCTTTAACTTCTTTTTTAGAGGTCTTGAAGTGTTTTAGAAAGATGGATTTAGATACATATTGATGAGATGTTGATGCTGTTGTGTTAATTCATGTGTGGGAAGCTTCCAGCCTCCAGAGGATACTCTGCAAGAACTTGTAGGTTGTACTCTTTGAACATACAGTATTTCACTGCAGTGGTCAAGCAGAACCCTTGATCCATGGCAACTGTTAAAATCTATGGATATCAACGAGTTGTTGCGATTATGTGATGTTGTGTGTAATGGCTGTAGCAGTTCATGTGTAACTGCTGCTGGTTTATATCAGCTCTGGGGTTGCACCACTGTGTACCTGGCCAGCATAGGCACTTGTACTGGTTGATTCCCTCCAAGCAGGTGGCTCCATTTGTGCAGGGGTCAGAAGCACACTCAGGGATATCATCTTCACAGTGGTCGCCCACGAAGCCCGTCCCCTCACAGTCACATTCATAGCTGGGAAAAAACACATGATGCAAATGAGCCTGTCTTGTGTGAGTGTTTTCTAATGAAGGCGTCAAATAAAGTCAATCTAGCCTTGACAGAGTCTCGTCAGAGTCTCACACCCTGCTGTTCCAATCAGTTTTACTGCTGCACCAGGTATTCTCAGCACCTCCAGCCATTTAATGACTCATCACAATGACAGACTGTAAGGGGATTAATTCTTATCCCTGGTTAACTTTAATGTCTGCCGTGCAGCCGACACAACACACTTCACACGACACGTCAACCTTCACAGGTTCAACATGAGAGGGAAGTGTAAGCACAGAGTTATACACACGATCACCAATGATGGGGTCATTCTTCCAACCAGTGAGAGTCAATGTGCAAGTGTCTACCCTTAACTGTAACTGAGTTCACATTATTCACTGTCAGGTGTCAAATGAATTTACTCAAACATTAGGATTGTTTGCAGCTGAGGCACCTAAGAACAAGACCTCAACACATTGCGTATTTTTTTTATATGCATCTCAGAGAAGAACTAATACAAAAGACTTTGTCACACTTTTTTGACCACTAAACCTGACAGGGCAAGTGAACACCCTATTTCTTTGCTTCAGTGCCTCATGCATCTGTAGCAGGACCAACTACAGAACTAACCTTTATAATAAATCGATCTCTGTTGTTACTGCCCATACAGTAAAGGGCAGAAAACATGGCTGGAAAACTCTGATTAAAAATGATATAAAATATTTAAATGATGAAAAAAATACATTTAAAAAAACACAAAATCATTTTCTGACAAGTTCACTTGCATATCAATGTGAAGTGGTTCAATAGCAGCTTTGGCTGAGTAATATTTAGCATCGGGTAGTTAATGTCGCAATTAACTTTATAAGTACATTTGAAGTGTACCTCAGATGTACTACAGTACTGCAGTACTAGATGCCCTACACTCCATACACTGGTTCTGTTGTCTTTCACACCCAAATCAAGTTGCATGTGTTGGTAAGTGTTGACAGTGTAAAGGTGCATGTCTGTAATCCTACCTGTTGACCCTGTCCATGCACTTGCCCTCATTAAGACAGGGCATGCTGGCACATTCGTCAATGTTGACCTCGCAGTCCTGGCCCTGGAAACCCTCCACGCACTCACACCCGTATGCGGCGATGTAGTCGCGGCAGGTGGCGCCGTTCTGGCAGGGCCGCGTCTCGCACTCGTCGATCTCCACCTCACAGTTAATCCCTGATGGGAACACAGGGGGCATGGCAGCGGTCCAACACGTGTGAGACTGGCAACACACCTAATTGTCTTAACACACCTCCCAAACACAATAACACTGTAGCTTGCCAAGAGCTCAGCTGCAGACAGACAACAGCAACACTAATGCTACTTAAACACAGCCATGCAGTCTCCTTTCATGCAGGAAATGAGAATCAATATAAAAGTTCAACCTGTCTTACTCTATTCAACAGTAAAAATGAAGCAGTGTATTGGATGTGCTGGCTGCAGTGTACCCTCCCACAGTGTCGATTTTCCTTTAAAGGTTTTGTGACTTTAACGGAGTACCTGCGATTGATCTCATTTAAGATCATGAACACTGTCACCAACTGTGCGTCACTGCAGCGTGTCGCTGAAGGGGCCAAACTACAGAAACTCACTTTTTCAAAACACTGACATGAACCATGCCTCTCCCTTCATGCTGCCCACACCCCCCTGGAGAGAGTAGCTTCATAGTTTGAAAACCTTTGCTCGGGGCCTAGGGGCAAAACTGAGCTGTGGGCCCCTGTTGATTCCTCTCTGTCTGTGCATTTTGTGACTTCTTACCTATCACCACATACAGACAATGATGATGTATTCCTTAAAATAATCAAATTTAAAGGGAATGCTTCCACATAACAGTGGATAAAAGCATGGTCCGCTTTAAAAGCTGAGGCCATATCAATCAAACTTTAATCCAAACATGCTTCAGAAGAAGAATATCAAGTTGTATGTTTTATAAAGGGGAGAACCCTTGATCAAAAATCTTTCTCCCAACAATGGCAGTTCTCATCCCCAGTAAACTGCATGGTTGCAAGATTAATCTGAGTCGGGATGCTGCAGAATAGGAAGGCAGAAAATATGTATGATCATACCAATATTGTACAAACTGTGAACTACAGTATGGCTAAGATTAAACACAGCTTAAACACAACAAAGAGCGCCACTGAAGTTAATTTTAAAAAACAAAAAACAAATGTAAAATCAGGTCTGCATCAGGAAACAAAATCTGGTCTCCCACAAGAAAGTCTCCACAAAGAATGCACTACACACTTTTCCACCAGCCTGACTTATGACCTATGTACCAAATAAAGCTTTTAGAATATAAAATTAACAAAAGGCAGTTAGAGTTAGTATTTTGATTGGGACTCGTAATTGAAAATGGTCAGATTCATATTAAGCATCAACCTGCTTGACCAGAAACTGACAGAAATCTCTGTTAAAAAAAACAGCCAGTCAGAACCCTGGTCTTTTCTGCATATTGTCTTACCTTTGAAGCCTGGAGCACATTCACATGTGTAGTGATCCACCTTATCCAGACATGTGCCATTGTTTTGACAGGGTCGGGAGGCACACTCGTTGATGTCCAAATCACAGTGGTAACCTTGAAATCCAGGCACGCAGAAACACTGGTAGGTGTTGACCCCGTCTTTACAGATGGCTCCGTTCTGACAGGGCTCAGACTGGCATTCATTGATGTTCTCCTCACAGTCCGTCCCCTGGTACCCGGCGGCACACTGGCACTGGTGCCCAGTGTCAGGGATGTCCACACAGGTGCCACCATTCTGGCATGTTTCCTGCAAACAAGTGGTCATGTTCTCCTGGCACTCCTCGCCTCCTAATCCAATGGAACAGTGGCAGGAATATCCATTGACTCTGTTGATACAGTGTGACTTGATTCCAGTGCATGGGTTGCTGTGACATTCATCTAAATCCTGGGTGCAGTTGAGCCCCGTGAAGCCATCTGGGCAGTGACAGGTGAACTCACTGGTCCCAGGTGTGCTTGTGCAGTTGGCACAAGGTGCCATGATACAAGCGTCGTACAGCTCATCGCAGTTTTTGCCCATGTACCACACTGGTCCTTTGGGGCACAGGCAGACGTAGTCACTCATGGAGTCAAGACATACGGCACCATTGTTGCAGGGGGATGAGAGACACTTGTCTGCTGCCACTGTGCACAGAAGACCTGGAACGGGAGGTGAAACTACTATTAAACATGCAAAAGGCAAACTACGATGGAGGGGGGTAGTTTCCCATCATCACTAATCCTAATACTGGAAATTCATGGTCTTTAGTCACATTAAATTCTTGTTTAAGGTACATGAACAGTCCATACTGAGAACAGAGTAGGCTTGAGTGCTTGAGCACTTTGTCCAGAGAACAAAGTCTCTGGTCTCACCAATATCATATATTGGTCTTAAATGCTATACAGTAAATATATGTTTCAGATTTGTCTATGTTACATTGAAAGCTCCACTGTGTGATGCGTAGCAATTTAAGTCCCAACTGTAAACTGATGGTTGAGTCTGATATAAACCATTTTTGATGATGACTGTGCATTAACCACAGACTGAGGGTATCATATATTGTATCATATATACATATCATATATACTGATATTAACAATTTACTTCTCACTCACTCAAATTACCTCTGAGTGATGACACAGAGCGTTTTAGCTTCTTTCAGACCACTGTTGTGTCTTGGAGTTGTACTGTTTGGTTCACTACCACTCTCACTGATTCATTCTTAATTCTTCATTTCCAGTCACAGAAGGCAGCTGTTTTCAACAAAAAGCTCCGATAGACTCACTAACTAGTATCAACAGCAGACAGCTGCAACTAGATGTCGAAAATAGTGGAGCATTAGCATTTAGTTAAAGAGCCAGATGTTTGGTGGTGACTAAAAAAGAGCTAAAAGGAGAGTGACTGCTGGACTGAACTTCATGAGGTGGTCAGACACATGACTCCACATGAATGCTCATGTTGCTGTGTGTCTGCTCCAGGAATAAATATACCAGATATTTCTCATTTTGTAATGCTGTATGTTTATGGTGGGTTTTCTTGGCCAGGTAAATGAATACTTCTATAAGTTGTAAGGGATCTGAATAGCTGACACGCTCAATGGCTTATACAGTGGGCTACCTATAACTAACACTTTTTAGGTGCTTAGAAAGCAATCGGATGATGAAAAGTAACAAGCCCCTCTTTCCTCTGGACTTAAGGACCCAGGCAGATGGTGTTGCAAGTAAACTTATTACATGACTGAGCTAGCAGCTGTCAGTGTTGACAGGTGAATGAGCATTTCACTGACTACTGTTGTGATGGCTGTAACCTTCAAGGATTAGGTGATTCCATACATTGTAGTGCACGGTGATCAAAATGTACCACTCCAGGTGAAATGCAGCCAATTTCAGTGGCATTAAATAGGAAGAAGACAGGCTCTTCATGAATTTGCTCTGCTTTGGCCTTGTCTGATTTGTTGAAAGTGCAAGATTTGCTCTAAAACTTATCTCTGAATTGCTGCCTGGCATTTCAATGAGTCTGGGTCAGATGCCTCTGACAGAATCTCTCCGAATATGTTTTGGAGCAAATTTCAGCTAAAAGATATTAGAGAAAATGAACATGAACATACCTGACCAAATAAGGCTGTACCACCAAAATTCCTAAGTGTATTGACTTGAGCAAGGGTGCATTTTATACTGTAGCTTATTAATTCAGCTTGTAAGAGGAAGATTGTGCTATCTTCTTTTGTCTTTCAGAATTGCATAGTCTCCCACAACCCTAAGCCAGAGGAATCACATGACAACACCAAAACTCATTTTTCTCCTATGCCTCCCAACAATGTGCTCAATTTTTCTCCACAAACTCCCAACAAAGTGGAATGAAAGAACTCCAGGGTGATTTGGATAACATGGCAGACCACCTGCTCCTCTGCTGGCAAGTCAACATTAACAACATCCCAGTAACAATGTAACACCTCCATCCCTCATTTCTCACTGCATATGCATCATACACTGTTTTACTTTATCTGCACTCAAGCTGAGCCTTCCTCTTCACATCAGCCTCTCACTTCCCCTCCCACCACCACGCTCTCCATTCCTGATAGGCTACATCCTATAAAGTGCAGTGTTGTCTGCGCGTTTCCTGTTTTAATTTGCATGCTGATAACAAACACCAGGATAGTGTTTATCCCCCAAACTGACTGCTAGAATGAGGTGCAGTGAAGTACAAGACATTTGAAAAGAAATTTATTTAGTTAATTCATTCATTTTTTTTAGCCTTTGTGTGGATTCTTGTTGAATTTGTTTTATGACGTTCAGTTTTTCAGTTCAAATAAAATCCATTAATTGATGGATTGAACTAAAGAGATTACTGAACTAATCAAATAATCAAATTTCCATGTGAAAGACATGTTCAAAAGTTTTTTAAGTTTTGCTTTGCAAAAACAGGTAGCAGCTCCTGTAAATGCAAATAATTTATAATCAAAGTATAGAATTTTAATTTCTCTATGGAACTGATTCATCTTTTCATGACACGTACTCAATTACATAATGTATTGTCCACAAATTTTAACTGGTTGCTTTTTTAAGAACTGTGACATTTATATGAGAATAGGAAGATTTTTTTAAAGGATGTAAATAAAGTAACTCCATCTATTTGTCATGTTTCCCAGGATGTGGCAGAATGTATTGTGTACTTTATACACCTCTCCATTTCCCTTCCATCTGTTGGTTCTTCAGTTCTAGTTCTTTGTTTATTTTTTTTTGTGTTCTTCTCTTTCGTCCCCCTTGTCAGAGAGAACATAGATCCTCCCCTGGACTGACCCATAAAGCTGAACTCAGTCCGAATCACGCACTTTAACTCCACCACCTGTAATCTCTTGAATCCTGTGGGCTGACAGGGATGGCGAGGGGTCTCCTCACTCCTCACCCCTCTCTGTCCAAACCCAATCAACCCCTCACACATTCCAGGGAGCTGATAACCGCTCCTCCTCCACACGGCCCACCCCCCTCTCAGAGCACTTCATAGATCATGCTTATTGCCGACAGGGTTGATCCCCTGGCACAAACCGGTACCAGCATCTCAAGCCAACACTAACATTGAGCAGAGCTGGCCAGCTTTTTTTTTGGTGGGGGGATGTGCGTTAGTTAGTAAGTTACTAGTATTAGTTACATATATATTACTACTCCCTCTGACGAGAAACCCTAGAATTACTCTTACGACCAGCTGGATCTCAAAGTGAACAACACACATCCAACCTTGAGGCAGATGAGTGACAACAGCAGAACAACACGTCACTTTCCCCTTGTACCAGCAAAAAACAGAAAGCACAGGCATACATATATAGTGTTTTTTGAAAAAAGAATGGATTTTGTGGATTTTATTTGGAAGTGCAAAAGGCAGCTGGTGGGGGGGGCATTTTCCCAGAGTCACGGCAACAGCAACACAAAGTGAGCAGAGAGTCATGCTGCAGGGCAGAGGAAACAAAAAAATGCTGTGACTCAAAGAGAGAGGGAAGCGCCTGGCGAAAGCACAAGTTGAGCTCCGAGGAATTTTATTGATTCACACCAAGAGACTGGCAGCACTGCCTGGCTTCTCAGCAGTGAGCCACTTTGCTTTGTACAAAAAAAACTGCACAAATCCTCCCTGAGTCAGTTACACACTGCGTCTGAAAAACTCATTCTTTTGTAACCTCCAGGAGCTGTGTCACTTCTGACACAAGGTTTGTGTCTCTGGGGGCAAACATGTGTCAATGTATGTGTCCTTCAAGGTTAAGCCGCTTTCATCATCAGGACTTCTTTTTTTTTTACATATTAGTATTGAAATGAATTGAAAGTTCTTTTCTTCTGACAACAGTTAAAGCCCTTCCTTTTTTTAAACACTTGTTTCAACTGTATGCGTTTCAACTCTTGGGTCACTGGCTTCCAACACAAATATTAGAGCAAATTCTCCTAGAATTAGTCACAGTTTTACAATGAAATCCCTCAATTCACTTGTCTCCTCTGTGAGTATCATCTGGGGATGGCAGCCATTAAGAGGCCCATGAATGCCTTTGTAAAACTGCTCCTGTTCAGTCTTGATTTATGAAAGCTAAAAACTGTTTATATGTGGGCACTCTTCTGCTGCATCATATGATCCCCTTCTCGTTCTCATCATCACATGCCCCATGCTAAGTGTTTGTGCTTTCAGCTGCCGGCTTTTTCTTTAAATCCTTCAGAGCTCACAGTGCCAGCTCTCTTGCCATGCTACTTAATTCCCATCACTCCCTCCTTTCAGAGACCAGACAAAAAAAGCTGTGCAGCAGTGCAGCCGGACGCTCAGCTCGTTTCCATGGTGATCCTTAACAATGCCACCCACAGCCAATCCCGGCTGCCGGCCCGCCACCTTTTAAACAAGCTTCAGACGCTTTACATAAATGAGGGGCGCGGGAAAAGTGGGTCATAAGGTGCTGGGGTCAACCAGCAACCCCCTGGAATCAGACACACCCCAAACATGATGGGGTCTATAATTTTCTAATAACTTCCCAATATGTTTAATGGAGAAAGTGTTGTAATTTGACACTAACCACAGTTATTATATTATATTTATTATAAGAAATACACTAACTGACCTTGCATGTTATCCTATAATAATTAAGTGGTGTATTAACTGGAAATCTACTGATTGGACCGAGCATCCATTTCCTTTGCATTCAGTACCAAATGAAATAGTCCTGGAACTCATCTATAAATAATGCTCAAAGTATGGACTACTTACTGTGGTAAGATAAAGATTCTCCACACATCATTTACTTCTCCAGTATACATCAGTAGCTGTTCTAAACACACAGTGTTGTACACCTAAAGATGGATGGCAGGATGCTTCACACAGTCAGTGGTCCAGCCGCAGGTGCAGATGAAATAGTGATTTTTGGATTTTCTCCATGGTTTCTGATGTATAAATGTTTATGTGAAGGTAACTGGAAACCAATGACTTACCCAGTTTGAACATCATCATGGTGATCAGCACCATCCTCTGATACCTAGACCAAACTCTTCCAAACTCCATGGTTGAAGCAGTCTGTGTGAGGTTTCCACTCAGGGCACAACAATGCTGTCAGTCCACACTTTCTCCATCCAGCACGCCGGGGCGCTCCATCCATCCAGGCTGGCCCCGGTCATCTGCTGAGAGCGAGTGGCGGCACCTCCATGCCGGACCACTGGGACTCTGTGTATGAGTGTGTGTGTGTTTTGGAGGGTGAGTGAGTCTCTCTGGGGACCAAGCTGGGCTGGAGTATAAAGCAGAGTAATCGCCCCAGCCGAGCGTGAGGGGAGGAAAACATGGGGTGGATAACTGGATTCATCTCAGTCAGACCACGAGTTAATTGGCTGTATCTTGTATCTGTCACTCTGAACTCAAATTTGGCTCACTGTTCATGGCTATTATTTCTATAATTGCAGCTTTAAACATTTACATGACTTTCAGGGATTTCTCAGTGTATACACACCCACTTTAACTCAGAGTGACTCAAATCAATCCCAGTGATGCTGGGATTGATTGTATCTTATTCTTACAGCATTCTGTAGGGCTGCAACTAATCATTATTTCTATAGTCATCACGATGAGTTAATTAAACTGCTGATCGTTTGTCTTCAACAAAACCATAACCAAACCAAATCAACAAAACTTAAAAACTCTGGTGTTTATTGAAGATGTCAGAACAATCATTATATCTTTTGACCTGATCTGGCCTGAAAAATAGGACTTATTTTAAACATGCTTGATAACAGAAGCGTTGAGTTTTCTCAATGTGATTTCAGACCCAATAACTTTTGTTATTGACTTAGATGATTTTTTTTTACATTTTTGTAAGGAATATTCTCTTGCCAGTGGGGTGTGAGCAAATCCTGGAGTCCAGCCGAGGATTAGTATGAGTGTCTTGGATCAATGGACTGTTGCTCACTGTTCCCCTCAACTACCCCCACCTTTGGGAGCAGAGGTGGAGGGGAGCTTATCCAGCTCTATCTGGTTGGTGGGGGTCTAATGCCTTACTCACCCCCCACCAACCCCAGTCCCACTCCCCACCCCCCGCCCCCAACCCTTATCCCCAACCCAACCCCGACCCCATGTCCTGAGACCAGCATAAAGGCTTAGCTCCAACCTGCTGCGATCACAACAACCAAAAAAGTTTAATTAAACATTTGGTGTGGTGGGGAGGGAGAGAGGGGATCTGAGGAGAGACTTCAGCACCTTCAGCAGGCAACATGCAGAAGTCTGAAGCAGTGATTCACAGCTTCACATTCCTCAGGGACCGGCTGCTGCTTTCATTAAAGCTGCCACACAATAGAGAAATAGACAGCGAGCTGACACAGAGTCTCAGCCAGGTCGGCCACACAAAGAGCTGCCCCGAGGAGGCCCACAGCCTGCCTGTCTGGGAATATGGAGGTACAAATTAATTTCATATACACTGTAGTTTACTTGAGATTTGTGACTCCCACCGCACACTCACCAGTAAACCAAGGGGGAGGGCAGACTCAATAAGACCTGCACACATCCAGCTCCAATTGGTTAGGCAGGCTTTCAGCAAAACCAATGCCATGCAAGGTGAGACAGGTGGAGTCAGTATCGCACAACTGATCCCGCTCTCATCTGCCAGCAATGGACTGACACTTAAATGACTGGATGAATCAACACTGAATCTACTACTATATGATCCGATGCTTTCCAGTCAGATAGTCTGAGCAGCTGGGCAACACAGCCACACACTGAAGAATCTGAGGGAAGGTTCTGTGACAGGTCTGGAGTCACAGCCCCATTGAGAGAAGCAATGGAACAATTATGGCTGAAGGTATTAAAGATGAGGTCATCGTCCTATGCAGTTACTGAGCAATGTCCATTCATGAAAGGTTTAATGTGACTAACAGCTAAGTTTAGAAAAGCTGTTATCAACCAGCAAAGAATGACAACTCTTCAGTGGCACAGTTCTACTATACAAAAAAGTATTAACAATTATACTTCAGAATTCATACTCCATAAACCAACTGGTGACCTGATTGGTTACGATGCACACCACATGGGCCGAAACTCCTGAACAGCAGGTTCCAATCCCAGCCATCCAGTAAAATGTTCATTTTGGGGAGATGTTCTCAGAGTGCTTTCCAGTGTACTTATCTATCAACTGCCCTCTCTTTCTCAGGTCTGTTAAGATTTGTTCTCTCAAAGCACAAGCCTGTCGGGACCTCTCTGCTCTGTGTGAACGGTTGGCGCTCTCTACATATCAAAGTGACAGGTGACCTGTCGAGGCGGTACCCAGCCTCCTGCCCCAGTGGCAGCTGGGATCAGGTCCAGCTCTCCCATTACCCTGAAGTATAAGCAGGCTACAGCTCACGGAGAGGAGTTACAGTTTAAAATCTTGTTCCAGCATATCAGTGTTTTGTCTGGTTCAACGTCTAATTCAACAGAAATGAGTTTGATCACAAGAAATATTAATTATGATAATGTAATGACCTGTATTTAACAAGAGTTTAAATTGAGTATCTGTTCTCATCACCTGACCAGGTGGACAACCAATAGTGTTCAATTCACTGTCACCTGACACACCACGACAATGTCCTCTCCATAAACAAAGAGCATCCAGATTAACAGACAATGAGATAATCTGTCCCTCTGAGTCACTATTTGAGCTTACATGTGGTACCATATGGTTAACAAGCATGCTCACAATACACAATACCGTCACAAGCAAATGAAAAATGGCAGTAAACTGTTTTACACCTGCACTGTGTGGTAATGCAGGGGAGACCCACAGTGAGTGCGACAGAAAGGTCACAAACATGAAGAGCGGAGCTCTCAGGTTTTTAACTCCCTGTCCTTTGATGTCATTAGCGTGAACCTTCAGCTGTACTGCATCACCATATGTTCAAACTCTATACACGCAGTGAGTCTCTTCTAATGGACAATGAAGGAAAAACTTCACACTGTGAAGCTAAAATGAATCTAACACCTAATTTAATCATTTACCACTTAGTTCTTTAAATAATGACTTTACGTCAGGAAAGGGGTTACCATGCATTTGTGAATTTGTCTAAAGGGATTTCAAAAGCATTCTTAAATGTAAGTTTGAACTCATGGAGAGTATGAAACACATCTTCATGACACCTCCCACAGATACAATACAATACATGTCTTTTAGCCAATGGAAAATAGGAAAGGGGGACAGATCAAGAAATACGAGTCATATTTATATATTTTATGAAATTACTACTACTACTAATAATAATAATAATAATAACAATAATAATAATAATAATAATAATAATAATAATAACAGATTTAACAGGACCTGAAAGTTAAGGCTTGAAAAGCTCTATATTTTAGTTTTTGTCTACAAACCCAATGAAAACATGAAAACCAAACGTAAGTTGACCCTACTACTAAGTACTGTGTGTGTATTGCAAAACCTGTTTCCTACTCATACACAACTGAAACATGACGTGTTCCTTCATGAAAACATACACTATAGTTGGGTTTTTTGTTTCCTGCTGCCCTAAATACTCACTGGAGCAGCAAATGTGGATTAATCCACAGCTAAAAAGTCCCAAACAAATGCACTATTTCCCCTGGTTTAAGTCGTGACTCAAACATCACACTGCCCACCTGTTATGGACAATTATTAAAACTTTACATTCCTGACCCATTGTTTAAGTTTGACATCCTTAGTATGACCAAGGGGCTTAGAGCTAAGAGTCACAGGATTAACACTTTGTTAGCTTTGGTCCTTTTCTTCAGTTTTTGGGGAATTTGTGAACTGACCCCTTTAAAGTTGGGCCTGCTCTGAGCAAAGTCATTGAAAACGTGACTGAAATAACCTCCACTGGGGCATAGTGCACAAATTTGTGTTGCTTTGGGTTTTTTACACATATACAGTCATATTTGATTGTGATTAAGGGCATTTTGATGAAAACGATGGTCACATTCTGTTCAACTACTTGTAATCTCTCAGATGTGAAAAGCTCCTGCTGTTTTGTCTGTATGTACAAGATTTTCACTGGTACAAAGAAACCCAGTTGGTGGTGTTTTACAAGCAGTGAGAGGGGCAGCAGCTGGCCGCTAATGGGCTGCCACTACTAATTCTGCCATTGAATGGTAAGTGAGGTTTACAACAGTCAATCACTGCCCTGAGGTGCACCTATTAACACTCTGACCACCAACAGTATGTATGCTCAGCGCACGTCATGCAATGTCAGCTACATGTGAGATGAAAGCACCTGGAGTTAAGGCTCATCAGTGTTTGTTTTCCTCAGAACAACCCCCCCCTCATCTGAGAAGGGGCGGGGACAGGGCTCTTTATAATTTATGTGTGTCCTTATAAAGTTGTAGTCAGGAGATTTGTTGTGGGTGCTCCACCTCACCCACAATCTCTCACTCTCTCTCCCCCGCGCGCACACACATTCCCTCCCTTCCACATCTTCACATCCATTCCTGTCTGACCCTCTACAACAATGGCATCTCAAAAGAGCTCCAATTGCCTTGTGACCCTTAACTTCACCCCCTCACTCCTTTTTTCTTTTCTTTTTTTAACTCTACAAACAAAGAACGCTACCAGAGCTCATTCAAACTCCATGTAACACAAAGCAAACAAAAGCAGAAAAACTTAGGTAGCTAAATGAATATAAGTAAAAAAGCACTAACGATGGCCATACCCAGACTAGAACTCTGAAGATCTGATACTTTATTTCTTCATTAGCAGATCTCCACTGGTTAAAGTTCATGACATTAAAGGGGCCCTATGCATTTTTACACATAAAACATGTTTAACACTACACTGCCTGGAGAAACAGCTGCATCATGTATTGTCCTCTGTGGCTCTGCAAGAGCTGACAAAATAACCCCCGATGATGTCATCAGATCTTGTTGTATTGGATTATGGAAAATAATGCTTATTTAGCTATGACATATACAGCAGAGGGGAGGGAAGCAAAAAGACCTCCACTGGCCATATCTGACCCACCAGCAAAACTATTTCTTAATAACATAAGCTGCTGTGACTCTGTTAGCCATTGCTTACTCACATACACCAAATAACCATATTGATAACATATACAGTATAACACTGTGTTCATCACACACACACACATCAGTATGTGTGCAGAAGAAAGTGGCACACACAGTAGTTGAACATGACAACTGCAGTCTTCATATTTTATCCTGTGGCAGTAGAGAACTCACAGAACATCCAAAACTGAAAAAATTAAACCAAATCTTGAATACCCTAGATTGATTTGGGATACCTTGTCTCAGAGAAAAGCCCAAAGGTTGCCAAAGTCATTAGGAAACCTCCTCTGGGGACCATGAGAGTCTGGACAAAACTCGGTTGAATTTACCCAGTTTCAGTTTCAGACGTTTGAAATTCAGTCAGTCTAGTCGTTTCCTCATTTGATTCTGCAGATAAAAAGTTGAGTGAACCAATTTTATGTGGCTTCTCAGGCTCTCCACCTGGCAGTACCAGGCTGTGACTGTATGTAGAAATTCTTACAGTATGTCTCTAAAAAGGGGCATGTTGCTGAGTGAAGCCTCCCTGCGTGAATACAGGGGGAACAAGTGTCACTGCTGCGGGCTGACATTCAGTCATTACTACAATGCTGCGGGTCAGCTCCTCCTCAGGAGAATTCATCGTGGATAGTGGGAGTCCCAGTAAGAGGATTCTGGCCTGTTCGAGCGACTTAAAGTGCACTGGCACCACATATGTGAGCAAATCTCTAAAGGTTTCTCAATCAGGGAGAAATGTTGCTGTCTAACAGTATGCTCGCCAAAACAAATCTCTGTTGTGCATTCACTAATTGCTCTGGTTGTCTCTAATACCTGATTAGCAGAATCAAGTGATTTACATGCCAACTGGGGCCTTTCTCACTACCTGTCTGTGTGAGGCTCTTTGTTGTCTTCTGTCATCCGTGCCACCTGGAGTCCACAACATACTGCACAACATACATTGTTTCCAGTGAACTAGGCAGCTGTATGGCTAAATCTCCAAGCTCAACATGAGAATATCTGCAGTTCACAAATACAGCTGACCTGCTCTCTAATGATATTTTCTCTGTATGGCATAAAGAGATTGTCAGGCCTCAATCTGTTGTCCTGTCCACGGCCTCCTGTCTGCAGTAATCTTGACGAGGGGGCTAATGCGCTGGTGAGACAGCAGATCCCAGTGGTGGCCCCCCCAGTGGGCCCCGCAACCTTCCAAAACATCCACCATTAACCCTTCATCACCCAGACCTGGCCTGAAGTATGCCTGCACAAATGCTCAAGTAATGAAAGGGATATGAAGAAAGCTGGGAGGGATCAAAGCCAGCTTCCTCTGCTCATATTTGTCAAACAGAAAAACACTGGAATCCATGTAGCTTTTAAGATTGGGTTGGTCTGTCTGCCTGCTCTGACATTACTGGTAGGAATTCACAGCGGGGGGGAGCCAAACAGACAGCATTTCTGTTCTCTGCTGTCTGTGGCCATTATGTACCTGTAATGAGAGAAATGTAGACTATGCAACATAACATCAGTGATTCCATTCAGAAAAGTGAGTTTTACTTGTCACAGGGATTATAATCAGCCTGTGAAGTTTGGGAATATTTCGACTAAAATACTGAGTGACATAGCCCAAAGATTAGGAAAAATACAGGACATGCCCTTGATCCAACCTCCACATACTAATACATTCATTTCTTGGAGACAGAGTTGGATACGTACATTTACTGTATGGAATGATTTAATAAGTTTAATAAATTTAATAAGTTTGAAGTGTTTGTCATCACCCATTTTGATTATGTATAGTATGGCTTTTGGTTCAATCATCAGGCCTTTAGGCCCAAACCACATAACAATATACTGGCAATATGTTTGTAAATGCTGAATACTTCTGGCTAAATAATGTAATAATTACAGTAACATCTACATCAATTACTTGACATCACACCAGGAAAAAAGCTTCAGCCACAATATCAAGTAAGTATTGTCACTAGGATTGTTCTAGGGCTACAAAAACAATGTCATATCAGTAACCATTATACAGTTAAACCACGGATGATAAATAAAGCATAAAATGCTTTACTTTTACTATACTAACTGTTGAATATAACAGATTTGATCTTGAGGAATTTTATAGAAATATTATTTTAAGTAACTGTAGTGTAGAAAAACTCTAAGTAACTACCAAACAAAAAATTAGATACTAAATTTAGGTATAAAATAATAATCATTATATGGTAATTAACTTTTAACAAAACTTTACAAGGAGAAAGTCATTACAAGCTCAGAGAGGCCATGTTCCCAGGCTGATTACAGTAATCAACAGTGATAGTCCAGATCAGTCACCTCTGACCCTCTATGAGTCCAGTGAAGGAACCAGATGTCTCAGCACTCCTCCCACAAGGTAAAGATGAGACCCGCCTCTCTCAACCTGAAGCCCCTGTTCTCCCTGGCTCATCCACTGGAGGGCGGTCCGGATGCAGGGAAACATCAGGCTGTGACTGCTGGTGCCGGTCAGCAGGTGGCGATGGCAGTCAGGTGATGGTTCTGTTGCATTTAGGCTCTGCCAAGTGCATTGGTCTTCTCTGCCGCGAGCCAAGAGGCGCTGCACACGCACACTGGGATGAGCTGCAGAGGACAGCATGAGCACGCATGAAACGGTCTTCTTCAGATGCATAAGATTAAAAATCCCATCAGACCGTTTCAAGAACATCCATCATGTGTTTATAAATGCCTGCAGTGATCTGCTTCAAATCTGTTTTAACCTAAGTGAACATGTCAGCCTACAGTTCAAATTCTGAGATTACAGAGCATTTCCCCAGGTAAAAGATGACATACTAAACTGCATTCTTCACAGAAGTAAGAGTTATTGTGTTGATACAAAAGTAGTCCAGGACAGGGCAGTGACAGACAAGTGTTCAAATCCTGAATTAGACAAGAAATCTCTGGGTAAAACAAATACTGTGCTCAATTGTACCTCAGTCAAAATGTCCTGCATGAGTTCAGATACAAATTTAGGAAAATTGGGCAAGATTGACCAATTTTAATTTGATATTCTGTTCCCATGTCTGGCCTTATCTCTTTTATAGGAGTTCCCTCACATCTGACTGGACCTCTGGTGCTCTCATCATCCATTGGCTCACCAATTCTGACACTGAATCCTGACTTGATAGCTCAGTGTGAGTCACTCTGTATTACAGACCTAAATTCATCAAGTTCACAGAATACAGGGTGGGCTGCACTTCCCATCTGTCATCTCATCTCACCTGGATTGTTAATGTTGGGGCAGAACAGTGGAAAGTCACAGAGTCACAAAGAGTTACACATCCCCTTCCCCCCACCCCCTCCCATCCACCCACTTTTGTGGTCATCTCTTTCCAAAAACAGTGTGAGAATTGCTGTGGATCATCCACAAAACACTGAGTGAACAGGTTTCTATAAGGACTATTTTGTTCCACAAGATCTGTGGATATAACCTGGACAGTGACTGTAGAAAGCCACATAGCTGGTCAACACTCTCACGCTCCGAAAACTGAACTCCATTCACCTCACTGTACTGGGTCATAAATCTGAGAGACATATCTCAAAACCTTTTTTTTCAGGATTAGGTAGATAGAGATAGTTATAGCAATGAAGATCATTTAATCATCTTAGACAATATATTTGCATCTATGAGAAAAACAGCAATCAACTTAAAAAAAATACTGTCTGTCTTATTTATTAACTCTTGAATGTCCTTTATTAAAAAAGAACATGCTCAGGTCATGGATAAAGAATTTGAGAGGTGCAGCATCTCCTGTCTGAACCAGCACACACGGGCCTGCAGGCTGGCTGCGGTGTGGGCTCCATCCAGGTAAGATGTGACAGAACCACACTGCAGCATCTGGCTTGCTGTAGACCTGGAGGTATCAGGGAGAGAGAAGCCAAGACCAGTTTATTTGGATTCTTGCAACCTTTGCATAAAAGACAATAAGGCAAGATATAATAGAAGCCTGAAGCAGAAAAAGAAAGAAAATTCAAAACATAGAAGATATGTAAGTAAACTAAAACAGAAGAAGAACAACTCGAGTGCAGCAGAAGTCTATTTAAGTCAATTTAAGAGGAGGAAAAAGGAGAAGAAGAAGATGACGATGATGAAGATGACAAATATGAAGAAGAAGCAGAAAGTCACCCAATAATACTTTTACTTATACAATTTCATTTGTCATGTTCAAGGGTTTAAAGTGTGTGAGAAGTTAATGGGGATGCATGGAGACAACCAACTGGAATAAAACAATATATCTGTTGAAGATGTGGAGGATGGAAAATAACTTGAATCATATAACGGCAGATTAATGTTCTTTCTTTAACCTGCCTCTCAGCGTGGTTGTGCTGGGCTGGGAGCTCGGTCTGCAGGCTGCTCTAGCCGATAGCTCAGTCCACCTGCTTGAAGTGCAAGGGTTCAGGAACCAAAGGATGGAGACCTGAAAGAAAATCCACGGCTCTGGTAGCAAGTGTGAGCTTTCTCTATGCCACCACTTACGTGTTGAAGCGGAACTTACTGTGCGGACATGTTGCTGTGTTTGAATTTAACCCTCCTGATCGCTTAGCACCTGCCTGGATGAATGAAACGTTGACGCAGCCATTCTGACAGTAAACATGACACATTATCTTTGTGCCTACAACTGCTCAAAAATTCAAGTGTGATAACGTTCATTATGCTAAGGTGTGGCACTGCCAATAGCAAGAAATTGGTTAAGCCTGTATCACCACTTTGTCAGAAGGGAAGCTCACTTTGTTTACAGTGCAGTCAATTATAACAAAATGTGCCTGGCAAAGTCAAGAGCAGGGTTTTGGAACCAGACACACTGCCTCTCCCTGACACACACAAACCACATACAATGTCCCAGACACATTGTTGTTGAGTGAGAAAGACAGACAGAAAGACAAATGGTCGTGATCCCCCTCTTTGTTCTAAGCAGACAAATGACTTCTCTGCTTGGGTGTATTTACATTCCACTTCTGTCTGTCATTCCATCAACTCAGATTCATCAAAACACGCCATTGCAAAATGCTCTTCACCGTGGAGGACAGGCAGATTCTCCCTCACGAGGTCAATAAAACCAAAACTAGTGAATCTTATGTGTCGCTTGACTTCTTGCTGTTGTTGTACCTGGTGACTGCTTGTGTTTTCTTAATTTTTGTGACAATTTTGTTTTTACTGAATGTTTCTGTTGTCTATGTTTCACTGGGTAGTCCACTTGTTTGTGGGCTTTCTATTTGAACCTGTCAGAAGAAAACACACCAACCTCCACTCTCAGCTTCGTGGCGTTGCAGCCAGCTGTAACTGAGCTGCAGGGGGCCTTGTGCTGGTCCCCCCCCCTCGGGCCCAGACTCACAGGACCAACCAGAGCTTCATACTGCTCCGGCTCAGGACAGACCCACAGGGAACACTGCAGATGGTCACAGACAAGCTTCTGATAACTGCAGAAACGTTCTTCGCTAAGCTACCTGTGGTAGTCTCTCATGTCCTTGCTGTCCCATTTTTTTAAACATGTTAAAATATGTGTCCCCAAAATGTGCAGCAATCCGTTACTGCATTGTTTAAGGGTGAAAGTCTGGTTGTGCTCACGCTGATGTTTCTCTTTGCTCTGGAGGACTCTCAGGAGGTCAGGTCTAACGCTGAATGCTGGGACACCTGGCTGAGGACAGACAAACAACTCATCTGTCTCAGTTTCACTTTGTGAGTCTATAACTACTTGATTTCTGAACAGAATGACATGTTCCTACTCTTCAATAACCGTAAGCGTGTGTGTGCATGAGGGAGAGAGAGCAGGAAAGGCAGCGAGATGAATGAACTGAACAATACGCTGCATTTTTAAATGCTGTTTAAAAAGTGTCAAGAGCAGTATTGATAAACTCAGCACTTCTTGATTTGAAAGGTTTGAGAAAGGTGGAACCAGGTCCGTACAGAACTGGGTCTCAATCCTCATTCCTCGTCATGTCTGTGCCTGTCATATTGCTCACTGACATACCTTGATGAAGTTTATCACTGTGCTTTGTGCTTCATGACAGGAGCTCACAGGCTGATCTCAAATATTACCTTCAAATCTGTTCAGAGATGTGTGTGATTGTGTCTGCTGCTGTATGTATGTACTTTCGTCTGGCTGTTTGTTTTTGTTTCTTATCTTTTAATGAAAAAAAGCTCATATAAGATTGTGATTATTTGTTTAACCTTAATAAATCCCTGCCTTCTGCCAAGCGATCTTCTCCACGGTGTCTCCAAGCAGACTGCAGTGATCCAAACCAAGAGATGTGAGGCCACACAGCCATGGCTTCCTGTGGACCAAACATAATGTCTGCTTTTATTCGGAAAGACACATCATTTCATCTAAAATGATATTAAACATGATATGATTATGTTGTGTGATGGAAAATTTCAGCATAACTGTCTGTGTGACCTTAGTCTGACCCTGTTCTGTCCTGTAGCCTTACTTTGACCCCATCCTCTGGTTTTGCGTACGTGCGGAACTGCAACCAAAAGATATACATGCTCAGAGTGGTGGGTTTTTTTGTCACACAATGGATGTGAGTGACTTGCATTCCACAGGATGAGGGCCAGACACGTATCTTCTTCTTCTCACACTTGCTTTACTTTCTCTTTTGCTGATAACAGGGATGCTCAAGACTCAGGTTATGTCCTTTTTTGGTCACAGCTCTATACTATGTTTTGTGATTGGTACACCATGCAATTCCACCTCTCTGTTGTAATAAAAGACATGGCAGTCCAGAGATGTGTGCTCACCCTTCGCTGCAAGTTGGGGAGCCCTCTGATCAGAGCCAATTCAAAAAGACTCAACATCTGGTTCATTGGTTTCTGCACCTCATTCAACTAAGACTTTGAACAGATTTTTCCACCACAGTTGTTGCAGTCATACTGGCCTCCGATCCTGACTTCAATTGCTGCTAACTCCACCTGTGTCCACAGAAAAGAGCTTGTGCGGGCCACCCTCTCCTGCAGGAAGAGTCAGGAACTGGAAGTAGAAGGACATGATGCCTCCATAGATGTCCTGTGGATTGATGGAAGTCAAACAGTGGCTGTGTGTTTAACATGAGCTCCGAGTGAGGACTAATGGCGGTTTACTTGAATCTTTATTAACAAACCACCAGAAGGAAATCCTGATTTGAAAGGTGGAAACATCTTTCTCTTCGTTAGCTCTTGAAAACATTATCAGTTACATTACAAGCAGGTTTTGGCAGGGCATATGATGGCACGGAGGATGGATGGTAGCACTGTTACAGAGAACATGCTCTTGTTGTTAATGAAGGAATGATCATGTTACTTCTTCATGGGCTTTAAGTGCAGACTGTTGGGGTACTCATAATAAGTACTGTGTCGCAGACTTTTGTATCAGCTGGCAGAGGATAATAATATGTTTCATTGTGAAATACGTAAACATTCCCCTATTTATTTATTTGATATTTATTACTTTTTAAATAAGACATAGCAACTGAAACATTGTTTTCAGAGAATTACGGCCATCTCTGGCTATGACAGGTGGACCTGGGCGGGGCCCCTTTAACACTGGACACTCCACTGATATAACATGTTACAGTCACCAGTCCTCCAATTACAAGGAGTTTAAATGACATTGAGAGTCTAATGAAAAATGCTACTGTTTCTACATGAGCTGCACTGAACTACATGTTCATTATTGTGATGTTGTAGTTTACAGTGGTGTGCTGCTGACCTGCATTATACTGAGAGCTGTTTCTGATATTTTGTCCATGTCAATTCATATACATGAGAAATCCAGAATGATTGACTTAATAATAATAAACTTCAAGTAGAATGAGGACTTGAACTGAAACATTAGACACTTGGTAGAAGTTGAATTAATGGCAGAGATGTTGTGTTGGATTGTGTGACACTGTGTGGGTGGACCTCATGAAACGACCAGTGAGTATGTATGGTGTTTATTAGTGTCCTTTGTCTTCAACATATTATAACAGCTATATAACTTGAAGGCCATTTACAAGAAACATATACCAATTTTCTTATTTAAATTGTAAATTAATTAAATTGTAAAATTATTTGTACTGTATATTGTTGTATCCCTCTCTGCTCTCCTTGGATTTTCGAAGGGAGTCCACTGGGCCGGCTCCACAAGGTGGAGGTTTTCCTCAGGGAGGCAGCTTTGGTTTTGTGACTAAATACTGAAACCAGCCAGGTGATGGCGATTAAAATGAGCAAAAATCACTCCAAAATTGTGCACCATGCCAGAAATAAAATTCATGAGCATTCTAAAGCGTCTGCAGACACGTGGAACAGCTTTTCTGGGTGAGGGGAGGAATGGGCCTCAACTCTGAGCCCCTGGAAAAGGAGGACAGAAACAACTGTGCTCTTCCCACCAAAGAGCTGCCATGGGAGACCTCAGACCTCAGACTCAGATAATGTAACGAGGCAGCAGTCACTAAGAGTCCGTCTTTGTGCGGACTACCGGGGCTGATGCTACACATCCCTCTAATATCTGGTCTCTGAGCTGGTTTCAGATCCACCCTGGCGGAACAGACTGTGATACTTCGCTCAGCTTCGTCACAGAAACTCTGCTGGAAGCGGAGCAGCCTGATGACATCGAGTGGCTGACGGAGATGAACACCGCAGACCAGTGAATCAAAATCCTGCTTGAGGAAAGTTTTGCCTCACTTCCTCACTGGTCTTCCTCTGAAGGGGTCCAGCACCTCCTTTGCAATATCTACTGTAAATCAGTAAAAACTCACTACACGAGAAACTTTGTAATTCTGATATCTGCTCTGCCACCCTTTATTTTCCATTGAAATTCCTTGTACGTTGAACTTGTAGCTGTATTTTCAACCGTTTTTTTTCACCGACAGTTTTGTTTCATGTTCCGTGACTTCTCACAAGCCCTCCATTTACACTTTAATAAAGTTTGATGTTTTTGAGTTTCTGTGTTGCTCCAGCTTATTCCAAGACCATCTTGTGTTTGTACGCCATATCTCTATGTGGGGGTTGTGTTCTGAGGAGGTGGTAGAAAATTTTCTCCTGGATATATTTTTTTTTCAGCAAAAGCACAAGTGAATTAGAAAGCACTGAGTGTTGGGTCCAGATGTGAATCTTGAGAGCATCAAGATAGTTCCTGGGAATAAATCCCAGCATCAGCCTTTCACAGATCAGTTTTCATCACAAGTGAATGAAACAGATGAGGGTCTGCCTCATCTACACAGACTACAGAGACCTGTGTGTGTGTGTGTTGTGTGCCATGAGTCTTGTCATGTGTGATGATACTGCAGAAAACCTGAAGCACCACCTAAACATGGCAAACAACATCTAAATTACACAGTGTGAGCTGTAAATAGCAGGGTGATTTTTTACTGGAGCCTGAAAATGCTGGTGACATTTTACTGCCAAAAGCTGCAGACTGCTCGTCTTTGCTGAAGGCATGGTCCTCACATGTAAAGCAGGTGACATTCTACAGGTCCGGGCAAGGCCGTCATCTTCTTAGTTTCAGTTCTTGGTTTACGCTGTCAGGTTTAAACAGGATGGAGATCCTGAAACACAGAGAGCATGAAACTCCAACAGTCTGGCAGGAGAGAGGCAGGAGGTCAGATTTCACCTGGTTATGTGCAGGCCCCCTCTCCATCCAATAATCAGAAGGTTGGTGGTTCAATTCCCAGCTCCTCCAGTCTGCATGTGGAAGTGCTGAACCCGGTGTGTGTGTGTGTACACGTGGCTTGTAGTGCTGTCAATGGATTTTGTCCATTTGAAAACACACTGTGTGTCACTCTGAGGTTCCCACGTTTGAAGCTGCTGCCTTGCTCCAGGGCAACAGCAGGAATATTCCTAACCCTTCATTTTCATGTCTTTAGTCTGTGGGTGGAAAGCAGAGCACACAGGAAGAGGCCACGCCAACCCCACGCAGTCAGACCCAGTCAGACCCAGTCAAGCCCAGGAGGGTTATTAACACAATCATTGCAGAAAATATCTCATGTCTGCATTTTGTTAGGCCATTCAAAATCCACAGCCTCAGAAATTGTAATGTTGCTAAAGCATGACTTAGTGTTCATTTGTAGATGTGTATTTTTTATATTGTTTTTACTTTACATTTCCAGTAGATGTACTGGTTTGCACTGCACCTTAAAACTTGGGATTATATTGCGGGTTTAAAAATGTGCGTCACTTTCCTTTCTAATTAGTTTATTTCTAAAAACGGTTGCACCTGCCTGCTGCTGTAAACAGTCATGAGAGCATGAGGCGTCAACAAATGTTCCCTCTTTGTCCCAAACATCAAATGAGCTGTCCGTGTGGCTGAGGAACACAGACTGAGACTGGGTTTTAAAGTACTGCCAGCTTTCATTGCCTAATCACCATATCTGAGGTAGTTATGCACATAGAAGAGAGCAGCTTCCTGCTTGTTGTCGCTGTCTGTAGACACCACACTGTTAATGTGAGGCCCTGGCTGATAAAAAGGAATCATAATGAGCCCAACTGCTGGGTGCCTTTTGCAATAAAAGTATTTATGAGCTACCCATTAGGCTTCTTAAAGAATTATATATTCTATTATATGAGCAAAGGGCTTGTGTGTTGTCGAGACACAAAAGTGTCCCCGCGCAACAGCGTGTGGCACACAACCCTGTACAACCCTTCAGCCTGAACGGCAGAGTTGTTCAAGGCTGGTTTCACTGGGCTCCTCAGTTCAGAGGGCATCTCTGATCCATGCTGTAACTGTGTAATGGTGCTTACGCACACACACACACACACAGACACACACACTCACAAGGTGAAAACAACACCAGCCACCTGAGCTGGAGGCCCACAGTCATAATGGGGGAAGAGTTGAACTTGAAAGAAAGAGGTTTTTATCTGCAGTCTGGAAATGATATGAAAGACAGATACATGTCTTTCATGTCCATTCACTTACTAGTACAGGTAAGACCATAAGGGCAAAAAACAAAATTTCCGACAGTGAATTGGAATTTTCTTCTTTCGACCACTTCCCTGTCCCTAAATCTGGTCTGGTAATCTCATGCTCTTTGGCGTCAGTAAAGAATCTCCACCCTGTTTGTCAGGGTTAACTGGAACATTTCATCGACCGTGGCGTCATATCTGCCTTGTCACTTTTGCCATGCGTTATATCTATATATGTTTACCATCACAGAAATACAAAGGACCACACCTACAGTGCCATGCCTACAACCCTTGTTTGAGCATCTTTTCATTCATTTAACTGCTGTGTTTGCTTTACAGGGATTCAAGGCTTCTCTCCCACATGTGGAAATGCTCTTTTACCTTTTCCCTGCAATCACAATGTGTGGATTTGGGATGAAGCCACATATTTTCACTTCATCGTTTTGCAGCTTTATCTGTCGTCGCAAGCGACTTGCAGCTCCTTCAGGGGGAAACACAAGTCTCACTTCTTACTCCCTGCTCGTGTCACATGCAGTCAGCTACCTGGAGGTGTGTGACTCTGCCCCGAGGGTGTACACGTTTGTGAATACTGTGGAATGCCCGCAGAGGACTTAACAATGTTTAAACAGAGCTTTGACCAACCTGAGTATTTGACAGCATGCTTTATGAAGGTATAAACAGTCCTACATGGCATCTTTGAGTTTATTAAGTAGCCTTGTGTGAGGGTTCTGTCTGCATCCGGATATAAAGCCACAGACTGGGATTCTGTGATGCTGTCCTCCCATGCTACGTTCACATAATCAGATTAAAGAACTTGGTTTAAGACTTGTCACATGGAATTCTGGGCTCATTTGTTTATACCGGAGAAGTAAAGTAAAATCTTCTTGAGTTTTCTTTTTTTAGGTCTAATATTAGCAGCTGACACAAAGTGCAGCTGAGGTTTAGGGGGATGTCGTTCATTTTGCAGTGTTTGCTCACACACCACAGTTTGAGAGAAATAGGGGACCATGAAGGTGGGAACAGCTGATCCAGGAGAGACGGCGAGGCAGGTCTGACATTTCACCAGTCCATAATTATCTGGGTGTACTGATATATGGCTTCTCGTTCATTCCAGGACTGTCTGAGCTTCACTGACTGATTAACATCCATTTTCTGTCAGTCAGGCACAAAGCAGAGTGAGATGGGGTTAAACTAGCCACAAACTAGCCATTGGGGGTTCACCTACTATTTATCATCAGTCAATCCACACACATTAATGTGCTGAGGAAAATGCAAACCACAAGCGTGGTGATCAGGACTGAAGTTAAGTTGGCAGCAACGAGAGCTAAAGTAAAGGTGAAATGACAGAGTAAAGCTGAAGACAGACAACAATAACACAAACCTGACTAATTACAGACACGGAAGGCGCAGTGTCGCACAATTCAAGTTCCCTGGAGGCCTCACCTTTGACAAGTCTTTACATCCCTGAAATTTTTGCACATAATGAAAGGTTCCATCTTTGTATGAAGCAGAAAAAAATGTGTACATTGTATAATTATGTATGACATTTAAAGTAGTCGCTCTGACATGTCAAAACAGGTTCCCCTCAGTATATATGCAAATCCCACGTCAGAAAACGTTGGAATTTTGGAGTACCTTCTTCTGATGTGTTTCCATACGGAGACATCACATCCTGCTTCTCATGAGGCCATCTGGAGACATCCAGGTTTCAGACTGGTGTCTGTCATGTGACGTTCCATATTCATGAGTCAGTATTCAAAGAATGAGGAGGCTTAAATGTCTTGATGAAAGATAGATATGAGATACTGTTGCTCTTATCCTCCACCATGTAAGAAATGGAGAAGCTCAATCCAGCAGTGCTGAGGGGGAGTCCAGCTGCCTAACGGAGGAAGCCATGGTGGCCGCTTGGATTTGATGTCGCTACATGAGGTTCACGACTGGAGTTGCGGTCTGGAATGAGCCATCCTCAGGTCCCTGCCTTTAGATCCAGTCCATGAACATTACAAACAGGATCGAGGCCATAACCAGCTGGAAACATGTCTGACTTCCTCCAGATGGGGCGAAGGGAAGCACCACAATCAGAAGCCATGAATTAATTTCAGGAATTGTATGATGCTGTTGCAGTCAACTGTAAGGGCTGCTGGACTCAGCGCGAGAGGAATCACGTACCGCTCCACTTTGGCGGTGTCTTACTGTTCAGTGAATGCCACAAACTATCTGATGGAACTATATCACATCCTGTCTCAAACAGATGCATGTCTCATTATCAGGGTGTCCCAGTCACCCTGTGAGAGACCTGCAGCACAACAGCAACAAGGAGAAGAGATCGTTCGCACACCACCTCACACCCTGGACAACTCCGCAAAAAGGTAGACTCCATCCCCCTACGCTAGTGGTGTCACTATGGTTAGTCCGCCATTAGCTGGAATCATGGGTCACATAAGCATTAAAGTGTTGTATAGTGCGTTAAAGTCATTCATGTGTGTTAAAGTCGAGCCTCAGCTTGACGACTGCCGTCACGTAGCAGGAAGGAAGCCATGCTGCACCGCAGCAGAGTTTACCACAGCCTGAAGCCTGAAGCCCACGTATTCTCTCTTTATGTTTTCATATGAATGTCTGTCAATCACTTGTCTTTAAGACATTTCCTTAGATTGAGGGCAGAAACCCAATTTATGTCTGAAAGCATCAGTCATATGAACAACTTCTGCATAAATACAAAATAACAGGGAAGCAGAAAGATGTGTCCTCATTACCACATACCTGAGGACATTTCCTTGAAAAAAGTTTGTCTGCAGTCGTATATGTGTCTGCGCACTGTGCGCTGTGAGTGGCTCAGATCTGTCTCCTCCTTCACGCAGATGAGGGAGGAGAGACATGGCTGGCCGTAAATAAATAGCAGCTTCACGACAGCCAGAGGAGCTGCGGCTTTTACAGGACAGTCCAAGGAAACCTCTGCACCGGGACTCAGGTGAGTGCTGGAGATTACTGCATCCTCACTCAACTGTGAATTATTTATTATTTATTGGATTTTTTAAAAAAATTCCTATCTGTGTTTTTATCTCATTTCAGACACAATGGCAGGTTGGTGGCCAACACGAAAGATGTCATCACAGGACATGATTCATCCTGCCTGCATTCACAGCCAATCTCAGTAATTGCATAAGGCGTGGGAAGCTCATCAGCTGATGAATGTCTTTTGATTTGCAGATGCCAGCTTTCAGAAGGAGTTCCTGGATGCCCACAATGCCTACAGGGCGCAGCACAGCACGCCGCCGCTGACCCTCAATAAGGAACTGACGGCCACGGCTCAGAAATGGGCCGATCACCTGCTGGCGATCAACAGCCTGCAGCACAGCGGCACGCAGGACGGGGAGAACATCTTCACCATGTTCAGCTCGGCAGCCATTAAAGTGACAGGTGGATCATGAATGCCACTCTTTTCCATCGTTTTTAAATCCGCGCAGCCTCAGCATTCAAATCCAGATGTGGCATCAAAATAACACGGCCACTGTGAATTTCAAAAGAGAACTGGTAAAATTTAAAAACTTCAACAAGAAACGTAAAATAAATGAATTGATCCCACTCAATAAGCAGCAGCAGGCTGCTGCTCTGGTGTTACATATTTAGTGCAACACATTTACAGATTTACCATTACGTTCTCATTTTCACTCATAGTTAGATCAACTGACCTTTTTGGCCTTTACCCACTGACATTTAGGTCAGTAAGATTTGATTTTCCTCTGGATCAGCTCTGTTCAGGGCTGCACAAAAACTCCAGAGTTCACCTTTTGTTCACATTGTGCAGCTTTCTTTTCCTCTTTCATTTATTAGGCCAAAAAGCTGTGGACGCGTGGTATGCTGAAATCAAGGACTACAGCTGGAGCAGCCCTGGCTTTAGAAGCAACACCGGTAAAGCAGATCCCCTCTGATCACTTCTACAGGAGGTCCATCAATAATTCAAATATGAATCACTTAAAGATGAAAGCATAAATCAGTCATTATTTTTGCTACGTTTATGTTGCCAGTGGGGAACCTTAAGTGTTCACATCATGGTGGTTTCGCAGCTCAGACGCTCCGAGCTCACCGCGCCGCTGTGTGCTCTTCTTGCAGGGCATTTTACTCAGGTGGTGTGGAAAGACAGCACTGACCTGGGTGTGGGCATGGCCACCGATGGCAAACAGGCCTTCGTGGTGGGACAGTACCGGCCTGCTGGCAACATGAACATGGCCGGGTACTTTGAGAAGAACGTCCTCCCATTAGGTAACGTGTTAGCTGAGCACATTCTGCTGTGTGAGGAGCAGATCCAGGCTGTAGTACAGAACTGTACAAGTTTGGAAGGGAAACTACAGTATTGGTAACGATATCTGCGCTGTCAGGTCGGGTTGTGGTTTAGTCCAAACCAAGTTTGTGTCACACCTGGACCAGGGCTATTCCCCAAAGTACTGTGCCTGAGTATGATGTAAACGCTTTCCTGAACATCCAAATAATATTTAAAGAGTTCAAATAAGTAAGCAGCCACAATACAATGACGATAGCAACAAGCATAAGACTTTGGACTTTGACATTGGAAGTACATTTTTCTGGGCTTGTACTGCGTACAGTCTTTGGGTAAGATTTTCATCCAGTGAGTTTGCTTGTGACACTGACAGACTTTTGCTTGGGGTTTTGGTTTTACATAGAGTGCAATCAGCATACAATGACTGCATTAGTGAGTTGGACGGCGTTCGCATGCTCACTGCTGTTTGTCAGTCAGCTGCTGTGTGTTTTTTCCTGCAGCGACAGGACGCTTCTGGTGATATAGATTCATCAGTCTGACACCAACATTTGCTGTTGTTCCAGCATAAAGGCTCTGCATTTTACAGCTGGTGGAGAGGTGGCCGGATCATACAACACCACCGGTGAAGGGGCGGGGATGAACCCGAGGAAAACCTGCAGGTTGCTGTAGACGACCTGGACCATCCCTGCCAGCCCCCTAACAAACCACTTCTTAAGATCCCATGTTGTAAATACATTTTTTTAAAAAGAAAAAGTTCATTGAAATGACTTGTCATGTAAACAGTTTGAATTCAGAATGCTTTTGACTGTATCGACATATATCATACGTTTATAAATCAACAAGGAAGGCTGTTTCCTTTTTTATACGGCATATAAAATTTCATATTATCATATATATTAGCTCTCTATGAGTGATTTTACAGATGAAAGTAAATACTTGAATAGAGTAAGTCACTGGAAACAAGGTCTATTGAAATCTCCTCACTCATACAATCTGGAAAAATTTTGCAACACATCAACTATACTGTGAAATACAGTATGAGACATCTGGTCAAGTCTGAAAATCAATAAATCAAAACAAAGGTGATTCTTAATATCTAAGCTTCAATGAAACGTTTTCACATCATAGGAATGTTTATCTGCAGTTCACCCGCTGAGAAAACAAAACAATAAAACTCTCATCTCAAACAAGAGCATTTTCACTTCGGCCTCAACTCAAGTCCAACGTTTTACTATCATCAGATCATATGATGATGCTACAGATGATGTTTATTATTATTGTTGTTGTTGTTGTTATTTTGAATATGAGAAAGTGAGATCATAATATCAAGAATAACAGTTTATCCCTGTAAAGCCCAAACCATTAAATAATTGACAGAAAATTCCAATTCTTTGAACTTGGAGCCTTTATTGGTCCCTCTGAACAAACAAACAAAACAAATTCCAAATGTCATTTTCCATTTATGAGTTTCAATTGTATCATATTTGGTTTTTCTGGGAAAAAAATAATCACACTGCTCATGTGGAGGGCTGAAAAACTCATGTATCAAATATGATACGTGTGGCATTACAGGGTTATATAGTTTTTATTTTGCATTTTGGGTTAAAAGGAGGAGGTTTAAAACTCTGATACAGCATTTCAGGGGAATAATGATTGATTTATAATTTAATACCTACACAAACAAACACAGTTAACTTTAGAAAATATACTCTAACTCCAGTGTACAGTGTTACACCGTTATTTGAAATTCCAAACAATACCATAAGGTGGCAGCATAACACAATTAAAAAAAGGACCTGCACAAAAATCTAATACTTTCAAATCAACAAATACTGTGCTGTCAGCATTCCCATTAACAAGCAATTACATTTGCTATAATCCCACAATTCCCACAAGGTAACATGAGATGTAAGGTGAGGTGGAGAGATCTATAGATCATGAAATCTGCACCGTTCAGGAATTCTAAATCAAGGGCCAGGAAAACAGCCCCACAACTTCCTGTCAGGATTACTGTTTGATCTGTGAGGAGGGATATTTGGAGCCACAGTTCACCAGAGGAGCTGGCTGGACAAGATGAAATAAGAGTGCATGTCCTCTGTCCATCTCTGTCCATCACCAAGGCTCACAGGTCTGATCACAGCAAAAGACAAAAGACGTGTCCTGGCTGGATGACAACGAACATCCTCAACACTGTCAGGTTGTGATCATCAGCTTTGTCTTTATATAACCATAATATACAAGAGCTGTCAACCCCGCCCAGAGTGCCCCCTTGTGGTGCTTCAGTTTCTCAGAAACGTGGCTCTTATTTAGCAGTTTAACATTCCTTCATGCTGCTTGTGGTGTTCGTTCTTGCACAATTCAATTATGTGTTTCTGACAAAAGAGAGCAAAAAAAGACAACTTGACATGTGCAGGTCTCATTCCTCTGTTGTCCCTCTGCCTTGTTTATCAGTGCCTGTTCAGATGGTGCACAGAGATGCATCAAGTTCCTATATACTTTGCTTTTATTTGCACACAGCAAAGCTGTGCTGTATGTTTCAATGCCACTTACTGAACTGAACTGCTATTGAATAGTCTAGACTATATACAATTGGTACTGCAGTAGTGATACTGTTGTACTTCATGTATATCTTTATTTATAAAGCGCTTTTCCTAACCAAAAACTAGAATAGAAAAAAGACTAAGAGTCTACAGCTGAGTTAGCTCCTGGCTCTATGAGGCTCTAGTCTGCCACAGCTGACATATTTATAAATGTATGATGTCAACTGTGTTACCCTTCTTTGTTTATTACGACAGCAATATTAGTAATCAACATAAAGTATAGCTGAGGCTGATGGGAATGGCATTAGTTTTGCAGGTATTTGGTCATAAATATAAAAGGATTGGACAAACTAAAACCTGATGATGGCGCTGAAAATTAAAAATAACCAAAGATGATCATGAATGTGTGTGACAGATTTCATGACACTCCATCCAATAGTTATGGAGATATTTCACGACAGGCCACAGGTGACATCAGATTTATCCTCCGAATGTGCAGCTGCAACAGGATGTGACTGGTTTAGTTGTCCAGGCAGCTGAGATGTCACTTAAATATTCTAAATCTAAATATTGTATTCATCATTTCATATTGTAAGGAGAAAAAGTGTAGTGTGTTGGGGTAACAGCAAAGACAGAGGTAAATATTTGAAGGTGACTGAGATGTACTATTTTCTAAATATCAGCAGCTTGAGATAGGAAATTTAACAGCTTTGTTATTCAAGTCACAAAACCACTTGCAACATCAGGTTCAAAGTTCAGAGCTGTTCTTCCTGACACTCACTACGCCGTGGAGACAGTGACGTTTGGTGTAATTAAAACCACATTTCCCATAAACCCTGTCACCCCGCAATCCCTCCCCTTTGTAGGCGTCGCCTCACGCGGCCAGGAAGTCTGCATTGCAGTCCTGAAGCAATGAGAGCCAGCCACTGTTTCTGCTGATAATATACATTACGCAGCAAATATAAGCTCATCTCTAAAATGGATTTGAAATACGCTCGGTAATTACCAAGAACACACACAACCAAGTGCACAGTAACAGTGACAGCAGCTGGTGCAGCAACGCCCTAACATTATGCCTGGTTGCTGCTGGTTTATTTTTGTAACATGAGCTCCTGTGGGAGCAGGGTGGGCCCATGCAGCCTGGACTTCCCCTGGACCATGCTGACCATCATGCTTTGCACCAAGTGACTGCGCATAGCCTGTCGGTGACTGTCTGGCTATATCAGCATCAGATGGACTTCTTCACTCTAATCTCTGGAGAGCAGCCAAACAGACTCGTGCCTCTTTCAGGGACGTACCGCATAGTAAAGGATGGGAAAAATCAATGGAGGGATGCATTTCTCCCTCTGTATTATTCAAAGGCAGGACGTGAAGGCACTTCAAATATATATCAGACTATAAATATGGTATGTTACCTTCTGCAATGCAGCTTGACTGTCATCTACATTTCCAGTTGTTAATGGGAGGCTCTTGTTTTCTATTGATATTTCCTGCCTGAGAAAGGCGTACTGCTACTAGCTAGCAGTGATGTCATGAGGGAAAAGAAAGGGGGAGGGGGGTTGAAGCATTGTGTGGCAGACTGAATGATTGTAATGCTTCCCCACCCAAAGAACTCATAAAATGAATGCAACTCCTTCTCTCTTCCTTTTAACTACATTTGGGGAAGCAAGCTGGAGAGGCTGAACAACCAAATGACATCACCTTCTTGTCTAGTTTGCTTAATGAAATGAAATGGAGTCTTTTTTTGATTATTTCTAGTCATCAATTCATAGAAATTAAGCAGCCTATGTGCTACCTGTTAATCTGCTGATTATATTTATTTAAAACAATATCATCAATTAAATATGGTTCAGTCTGACTATGCGTTTATTTCTTTCCATGGATTAGCCACAGCTGAGCAGGAAACAGCAAACCCTGTTTTATGTCAGGTGGTCCGCACAGAGCTGGTGCTTCATCTCACAATGGGAGGCCATTTGCTTGGAAACAGCTGGGGGTGGGGGTGAGTGGGTGGTGGAAGGGCTGGCTCTTGCAACGTAGAGGATGAGTGGCTTTAACACGAGAGAAATGCACATGAAACGGTGAGGTCTTACGTGTCAGACAAATAAGCGGCTGCGGTCTCCAGCTCCTTCACAGTATTTTCCAGCATTAAAAAGTCTGAAAGTCTGAGGCTGCTACACTGATTGTTTGAGTGGTAAAACAGGACATGGCCAGATTCCCGTCATTTTGCCATCATGTGACTTCCGGTGGGACTGTTAAGATCACTATGTGGTGTGACATCTGCTGCTTGTGATCACCTTGCATCCACATTTTAGAAAATGTATCTGATGGGATTCATAATATAATGAAGAACGTGAGAGACTCTCCCTTACAGCAATCTGAGGAACAATGACCACCCTTGGCTTGTCACCCTTGGTGACGGTGAGAACTCAAAGACCATGTGGAGCTCAGGTCCAGGAAGGCATACCTGATGGTGCTGAAAACATGACATCACATGCCATGAACACAGATGCCCACTTACTAAACTGCGGGGCTTACAGGCCTGGATTTATATAAATGTCAAGACAATTTTAATTATTTTTTGGCTACTCTGCACTAACTACTCTACACTAGCAAATACCCACATCTCCACATGCGTAACTGTAGGGCTTACAGCACAGCCACAGGTCTGACGTACAAAAACAAACCTTTTGAAACTTCCATTCTTATTAAAGGATGGGCGTGGCAGCCCAATAAAACTGATCTAGTTGTCCACTGCCATGTCCTGATTCACCTTGTACTTCATATGTCTGTGGCAAATCAGGTTCATTTGGATAAATCCATGCTCCCACTCAGCACTTGATACAGGGATGCTACTCGCTAGGCCCGGATGTCTGACGATTCAACTTCAGTCTCTCCACACAATGTGCTGTGTGTAGAGCACCTTCAACTTTTCCATGACCTTGTTACATCCAGTTTTATCAGGCAGCCGCTCCCTCCAGGTTCTGAACCAACATTAGAGGGGGAAAAAGCAGCTGTGGAAAGAGTTTTGTCACTGGGTTTCCTGCTGCTATGGTCATCTGCTGCTCCTGTTAGCTAGCATTAGCTCCGCGACCGCCCTCGTTTAGAAGCATCATCGGGCGACTCTTCTTGTATTTCGAAAAAAAAAAAGATAGCAAGTTTAACTGTCTTTACCACATTTTGCTTTGCACTTTGATCCTCTCTTACTGAGTGTTCTAACTGCCCCGCTGGGTTTTTCTTCTGTGTGCTTAACAGTGCCGTTACCCAGCAAGCTTTTCGCATATAGCACGTGCTAGCACCCACTTTCTACGGTCTACTTCTAAACTAATAAAGAACATTAAATTAATCTAAAAATTAAATAATAATAAGACATCATGAAATAAAAGAAAATATATTCTATGGTATTATTTTTGTTTTTATACCAATGACAGTGACTGGATCCATGCAAGTAGGTAGCAGAATACAGGTAGTCAGAATCAGAGAGTTTGCAGATCGTCTTCTGGCAGGATTCGGTACAAATTAAGTCCTGTTTTATTTTACAATCATTCTTATTCTTTCTATCTATTCATCAGAAGTGAGATGGCACTGCCCAAATTTCTTGAACCAGCTCTTTTTGTCTTCATCTTGACCGGGGCACTGCTTAATTTATTTATAGAATAACTGAATTCCAAATAAAAAGAAAAACAAACTTAATGAAAATTAATGACAAAGATGTTTAGTCCTTTTAAAAAAAGCTACTGATAACAGCTAAAGGGGGAAATCCAATCTTAACTCTTTTTTCACAGAGTATGCTTGTGAAAAAAAACTGTGTCAAAACTCAGTTATCAGTGGCCTAAATCCAAAAATATCAGTCTCAAGCTTAAACAATGCAGCTATGTAAAAAATGTCAATTCATTCCGATTCTTTCCCAGCCTAGCCTTTGTATTCTCCATCATCTTTTACAAAGGTATATCAGGGTGTAGCCTGCAGCCAAACAAATAGTTTGCCTTTTATTGGTTCTAATGTGTTTCTATAGGCTGAAAAGGCTGTGGTTTGAAGCAGAATGTGACACTGGCTGAATGCTACTGCAGTGGGGAGGGAGTAACCCGATATTTGAGTGAATCAGAGGTTCTCCCAACAGGCATACTGTACATGAGCCCAGCTGTTCCTGTCTAACACCTGTCCACCCTAATAACCCATTGCCCGCAATATCTCCAACAGGACCAGTCACACACGAGATGTGTATTCACCCAACAGACGTGTTATTGTCCTTGCATTTAAGTTTTAATTTGAAATGCAAATGTTTGTCTGTGCCTGCATGATAACTGAGTTCAAGCCGCAGTGAGAACATCCCCTTTGATATGATGCAAAAGAACTACAGTCAATGTTAATAATATAATACTATAAGGTTTTATGCCTTCTGTAATAGTGCTCTGCTCTGACCTGCATTTCACTGTGGTACCCCTGGGGCAGCCTGAGCCACAACCATGGGGGAGAACGTAGAGTATAACACCATTTGAATGAGTCATTGGAGAACAAAAAACAGTTGTATCCATTCAGACAACAGACATTTTTACAAAGATTTTCAACAAGCAAACACATCAGTCAAAAATAAAAACATGAAAAAGGCATCTTTTGCCTGATTTCTTCATGAGGATTTAGCAGGTGATCCTTTAGTCATTTGTCTCTAAATAATAAAAAGTAAGAACAGAAAATTTAACATGCACTGACTTTGCATTTGTACAGGAGAAACTAATGAGAAAGAAACAAAACATGCGGTTCATAATGATGTTGCAGTAAAATTCCAACTCAGTTCTATCTTGGACACAGTTGATACACATTGGGCTCAACAATTTTCTATCATCTAAATCAGGGCATTAGTGAAAATGTTTGGGGCCACTGTTTTAGACAGTACTTATCATAGTTACCCTTATTCTTTGGACATGTTGTTTTGATGCATATTGTATTGTGTTTCTTCTGTCATCTCAAATAATTTATTCATTCATTCATTTATTCATCATCTCTTTAATTTCATGTTTATATGTGAATGCACTGATATTGGATCTTACTCTGTGTCACATACAAGTGGTGTTTGCTGTTGGTTGGCCTTTTCATGGTTCTGAATAGATGTTAAATAGATGTTTGGAGTCCATTGCTTTATCATAATATATTACTGATATTTCACTCAATGCTGTTAAATGTAAAGTCCCACATCTGATAAATATGATGCCCACCTTAAAATATTTTACATTTCAGTCACATTTTTCATAATTCTGTTATTCTTTATTACTAAATCACATGAGGGAAATATTGAAATTCTATGAATACATTCTTCTGTAACAAATCTCCTCCCTGTTCGACAGAGAGGGACAGTGCAAGGACTTTTTAGGATCAAATTACACTGATGACATCACAGGTAATCTTGTTAAGGCATTACAAATTGATGTGGGTACATTATGTGGATCCCAGCAGCATCTGTTTTCTTTCTCGAGTACCGATGTTGGAGGCTGAGTGCTGAATGCTGCAGTGTCCTGAGAGATGCTGAGTCATGAGAAGCTGCAACAGCTCAAAAGGGCTTCACAGGGACACACTGCGTGTTACAGTGCTGTAAGCACACTGTGGGAAGTGCTTCATCATTAGGTAGTGTACTCATAAAAAAGCATCAGACAGCAAAATGTCCTTCCAGTGCACTGAAAGCCTTTTTCAGCTGACCTGCTCAAACTGTCACCACAAACCACTCAACACACACACTTCATCCTCCCACAGAGAGAGGTCAATGAATAATTGAGCAGATACTGCACAAAGGCAACAGACTGCAGAGAAACAAAACTGTTACGGTACATCAAAGACAATATGAAGCTGTCTGCAACATACTGCCCAACCCATGTAGCCTAATGCAGCCATGTGAGATTGTATTAGGCACAGCAGTGCTTGCGCTAAAGGCTACTGTCACTATGCCGGCATACCCATAATGGCAATGCTAATTTTTAGCAGGAATAATGTTTACCATGTTCACCATTTTAGTTATATGTGTGTAAGTTTGAATCATTACAGCATCAGCAAAGGGATTGCAGTTCATCCTGAGGGGGGCATTAATGTGTGTTCTTCATTTCAGTCCATCCATCAATAGTTAATGATATATTTTTCTAAATATATATGTATATATCATCCTCATTGTGGTACTAGGGGAAACATCAGGATAACAAAAAGCATTTTAGGACTCATCATACATAATATATGTGCAAAAATTACATGACTATCTATTCAATAGTTGTTGAGATATTTCGGTCTGATATTGGTGAAACTGTGTGTGGAAATGTAAAATGTAACCTCCAACTCAAGTTATGATAACATCAAGAATTACTTAGATGTATGACCTCCCTCTCCTCAGTAGCAGAGCACTAGGTGTTCATGTTCCCATTAAAAACTGATTGGGTAAGACAGTAAAAGGAAGTTGTATTGTTTCCTGTACACCAAAAGCAAGAAGCTTATACTGATTAAAAAAGAAAATAAGAAATCAGATGCCTTATATTTCCACAAAAAGATGTGGACATATGTAAGAAGGTGACTGGCCTTGTACATAGTTCTCACCCCAACCCCATTCAACACCGTTGAGCTGAACACCAAGTTTATCAATGCCCACGGTTATGGAATGGGTGTCATTCATAGTGTGCATATCTACAAAACTATGTATTTCACTTGTTTTCCTACTGGTTATGTTTTGGCAACTAAAAGAGCTTGGTTAATGTTAAATGTTAAAAAGCAAAAGCAAATCTATGCTGACTTTTGGAAATAGCTTTTAGAGACAGATGTACCGTAGGATTAGACACATCCATTTTCTGGCTCCAGTAACTGAGCAACACCTCTAAAGCTGGTGGGGAATTCAGTGACCTCTGCAGTCTGACGCTGCGACCCTGAGAAGTCTCCAGACCCATTATATCCCCCTGCTACAAATATTAATCATAATGATTCCACACCATCTGTTGTAGGGTTGCAACTTGTCACCTTCCCATTGCAGGATAGTTAGCAAAATAAATCTATTGATCTGTATTTAGCAAAATATATATGTACAAGGTGTTTGAGCTAAACACTGTGTTTCGGTCTTCCAAAGTGTCTCCATGTCAAATTTCAGCAAGCACACTTGAAAACAACAAGGCCCACCGCAGGGAAGATAATAGTGCTGCAATACAAGGTAGATGGTCATACTCGCTTACATCCTGACTCATCCTCTCTGTGACATACCTCTGTCATGGAGCAAACAGAGGAGGCCTTTGTGTGTCAGATTACAATGCACACAGAGACTGTGAGCATGACCTACATACTGTATGATATGGTAAGTAAAGCAGTGGTGTTCATGTAAAAACACCCAGGCTCAAGCCGAGTGAATATGAATTCATACATGACTATTTAGAATGAATGAAACACATGCAGTCCATTGCTATTCATACACCCCCAGAAAGCCTCTACTTCTCTACAGAAGTCTAATCTACATTAAAATGTATGGAATGTACAGATACTGGGCTAAAGGCTTGGTAGCAACATGGAAAGCTTATGTAAAGCCCTTTGCTAGGGTACAGAATTCCGCAGTGGCCAGTGGGCAAGCCTAATCGTCATGGCAACTGCTGTGGTGAGATATTCTATCCTTAGGGACATGGCCATGGCAACTGCACCGCTCAGGGGTGCTGGTGTCAACCACAAACTCACCTGGGTGTTCAGGCTGACACATACATGCATTGATGATTCATCCTAATATGTATAATTCACAATTTATCTTCAGAATTAACCCCAAATCTGTAGATCCTCTGTGTGATATGGAAGGAAACTGGGTCTGACAGGTTAAAAGCCTAAATGCAGACTGAGGTGAAAGCAGTTTGCACACCAGCTCACACATGACCACAAGCTGAAGCATATGAGGTGGAATTAATCTGTGAAATGAGCTGCTGCTTTGTGTTTAGCTGGGATGAAAAACTGTTCACTCCTCAACCCAAGAGGCACGTGATTGAAAATCACTGCTGTGGCCAAAGCAGAGTCATGGCCAGTCCTGTTGCGACAGCTTCCGCTAGTGAAACGTGTGCTCAACTGGACCATCATATTCTGTTATTCAGCCACGTAGTCTGTGGCGAACTGGCAGTCATTTCAGATCGCTGTTTAATAACCGGTCACTTGATAACATTTTCCGCTGATTGATGGAAAACAAATTTGTGCTGTCTTTCAAATGGGCTGTGGTGCCGCAGTGGTAGGCCGAATGAAATAACATGTCACTGTCGCACATCTACTCCGCCATTATGAGGGAAGTAGGCCAACGTCTACAGATTAGACGTTAGTCAGGCGTTTCAGATGAACGTGATTGACAGAGGAATTGGACCAATAGCGGCGAAGTATTTGGACATTTGATTGGTCTATATTTGTGTCTGTAAATGACGCGTTCCTATATCAGCCAATGGGCAGTCTGTCTGAGGACCAAAGGGCGGGTTTGACGATAGTATAAAATGAAATGTTGAGCCCTTGTACACGCACATAAAGAAAGCCAAAGTCATTTGTGTGAAGGGTCATTCTACCTCCTGAGACAAAATGAGGGAAATCGTGCATCTTCAAGCCGGCCAGTGTGGAAACCAGATTGGTGCCAAGGTATGTAAAACCGTTTTGTCTTTGGAATGCTAAACTAAAGTATTTTCTGGAGAAAGTCCGCATTCTCTGCTGTAGAAGCCGGCGCTTTGTGCTCATATGGGTTCCAGAAACCACACCCTGGGAATATCGATGTGTCCTACTTACTACAGTTTATGTTTTAATGGATAAATTTAACCTTAATGACTTTTTGGTACATCTTTAGCATCTTAATACGTCGAATTACGGCTTAATTAAAGACATTTTAGCATGTAAAACTTCTAACGAAATAATTTGTTCGTTAAATTAACACTTTTAGAAAATGCTTAATCATCTTAAACGTTACTAAAAGGGATTAAAATTAACAAACATTGCTATTTGAACAATACTATTGATTTTCAGCAAACGTTAGTGCAATGCAAAAAAAGGGAAGTGGGGGTTGTCGAGCAAATAAGGGGGGAGCAATCCTTAATCCTCTAACGATATGTGAAAGGAACGATGGGATTTTATGTTGGCGAAACGTGGTTTTATTTAGTCCAAATGAACAGATTTTTTCTTTGTGTGGTAGAGGAGGTCTCGGCTCATTGAGGCCTACTTGGCAGTGCTCTCCGAAATGCGCCCGGCTTTTTCCTGCAGTAGGCGGCGTTGGCGGTTAGTGACGTAGCACGGCGTTTTCAAATTCATAACCCATGAGTCGCAGCCAATAGGGGGTCAGGCCGCGCGCGCGCCGAGTGTAGCGAGGCGGGAAATCCCTTTTCTTCTATTTAAAGCGTAAATTTAAAATGAATTTTAACTGAATCTAAAATACCGGTCAATGAAAACGGATGATGGTTAATGGATGCACGTTGACTATTCATTAGTCTTTTTTTCTTTTGCACCAACAAGGTTCCTAACATTTTATTTCTTTTCCAGTTTTGGGAGGTCATCAGTGATGAGCATGGTATTGACCCAACTGGCACTTACCATGGTGACAGCGACCTGCAGCTCGACAGGATCAATGTCTACTACAATGAGGCCTCAGGTACATCAAATGTAGCAATAATTAATCATTTTGATTTGCAGTTTACTGTGACTTTGCTTTTTTTTTTTCTAAACCTTTCTGATTTTGACTTTTCTTGTAGGTGGTAAATATGTGCCCCGTGCTGTGCTGGTTGATCTGGAGCCAGGTACCATGGACTCTGTGAGGTCTGGACCTTTTGGCCAGGTCTTCAGGCCAGACAACTTTGTTTTTGGTAAGGGTTTTTATATAAATTTAAATATACCAGCACACATTAAAATTTCTTTTTTTTTTTTTTTTTAAAGCCACTGATAATCCCCTTGAGTTCTGTGAATCTTAATCTTGGTTCCTGCCTTACAGGCCAGAGTGGTGCTGGCAACAACTGGGCAAAGGGTCACTACACCGAGGGTGCAGAGCTGGTGGACTCTGTCCTGGATGTAGTGAGGAAGGAGGCGGAGAGCTGTGACTGCCTGCAGGGCTTCCAGCTCACACACTCACTGGGTGGTGGCACAGGCTCCGGTATGGGGACCCTGCTTATTAGCAAGATCCGTGAAGAGTACCCCGACCGCATCATGAACACCTTCAGTGTGGTGCCTTCACCCAAAGTATCAGACACAGTCGTCGAGCCCTACAACGCCACACTATCAGTCCACCAGCTCGTAGAAAATACAGATGAGACCTACTGCATCGACAATGAGGCCCTGTACGACATCTGCTTCCGCACCCTCAAACTCACAACTCCCTCATACGGTGACCTCAACCACTTGGTCTCCGCCACCATGAGTGGTGTCACCACCTGCCTCAGGTTCCCAGGACAGCTCAACGCTGACCTGCGCAAGTTGGCTGTCAACATGGTGCCATTCCCCCGTCTGCACTTCTTCATGCCAGGCTTTGCTCCCCTCACAAGCAGAGGCAGCCAGCAGTACAGATCGCTCACCGTGCCCGAGCTCACCCAGCAGATGTTCGACGCCAAGAACATGATGGCTGCCTGCGACCCGCGTCACGGCCGCTACCTGACGGTGGCAGCCATCTTCCGTGGCCGCATGTCCATGAAGGAGGTCGACGAGCAGATGCTGAACGTGCAGAACAAGAACAGCAGCTACTTCGTCGAGTGGATCCCCAACAACGTCAAGACCGCCGTGTGCGACATTCCTCCCCGCGGCCTCAAGATGGCTGCCACCTTCATCGGCAACAGCACTGCCATCCAGGAGCTGTTCAAGCGCATCTCCGAGCAGTTCACGGCCATGTTCAGGCGCAAGGCTTTCCTCCACTGGTACACTGGAGAGGGCATGGATGAGATGGAGTTCACCGAGGCAGAGAGCAACATGAACGACCTGGTCTCTGAATACCAGCAGTACCAGGATGCCACAGCTGAGGAGGAGGGCGAGTTTGAGGAGGAGGGTGAAGAGGAGCTGGCCTAAATGTTCCATTTTTACAAAGCTCTGCTGTTATCGTTGCAGTAAAGTAACGTTCCAAGTCTTTTCCAGTTTTCAGTGTTTGTCTGCTGTTTATGTTAATAAAAGGTCTTCTGCATAATTTGAAATTTGCCTCTCTGGTTTTAATGACTTGGTGTATTATAACGCCTTAAGTGACTCCATGATAGGATACATCAGGTTCATCACATGCACTTAACTACTTGCTGATGCAACTGTTTGAATAATTACTGCTGCTCATATGTTAACATACAATATACAGTGTTATACCATATCTCTGAAAGTAGTTTTGATTTTTATCCCAGTAGTTATCTTTTAGAACATCATGTCCAAATACTGAAGAACATAATTATCCACATGCAGCTGACATATTTGTCAGCTGCATGTCAGACATATTGTGTAATTAAACATCTACAGAAATACATCTGTTTCTGCTGTGTAATCCAGTCTGAGTACATGAAGGCTTTGTGTGCAGCTCTGAGCAGCTACGTTTATGAAACCGTACCAAATCTATCCACTGCTGTGCCAGCCATACCTCTTCATGTGACTGCTGGAATGGCTTAAACGCTCTTTGCAAATTATTGGGTTTGTACATTTGTTATCCAACCATTTAAAAAGCGGTGAACGACAGAGCGCCGCCGATGCGGGGGAATAAAATGCCCCCGCAGACATGTGGCAGCACGCCGTCAGAGTTTGTTTGCGGTCACCAGGTGGCAGCGCAGGCTAAGCCATTCTCTTCCACAGCAAGTAGGCGAGGATGCTGCCAGCCAGGGCCAGCAGAGTCCAGCAGCACACTTTCTTCACCTGGCCCTCCAAGTCCTGCTTCTCCCCAAAGCGTGACACAAACCCGCTCTGGCAAGAACAAGGAAATAGATGGAAGGTTCTAATGAAATGATATTTACAGTATAGAGTGATGACATCACAGCGTGTTGGGGGGCAGCGAGGGCACATTTCTCAGGTCAGTTTTCATGTAGTTTAGGTTTAAAGAGTCAATTTCAACCAACATTTGTAATTACATCTTTGAAAAAGGAGGCTGGCGCACACCTCTGATGCTGGATTAACACAGCAGGCCAGTATCACTGACCACACATTACTACAAGTCCCACAGGCCTCAGTTTCACTGTGTGGCAGGTGATTTGCTGTTATTAGTGTGTCTGAGAATTCATGTGAAGCGATGTATCTCTTAAGCAGAATATAAGGTGAAATGATGGGGCATATTGCAGCATTAAAACACCAGGGGTTGGGGGAATAGTGTCAATCTATCAATGCACTCAGCTGCCCAGTCCAAATGTGAGGAGTTCTGACCAGAGCTCCATGAGCTCCCAAATATGTCAACATGAGTAGATTACATTAGGCAGGACTTGTTTACGTCATTGATTTTATATGTTCAAGTCAATGTACAGTAAAGCAGAATCCACTGTTTTGGAGCTTGAACCATGGTAGGCATTGAAAGTCAGTATATCTTAGACTCTGCTGCTTCAAATTTAACCATTTTGAACTGGCCTCTTTATGGAAGTGCAATACTAAATATTTAGTTAGTGCAGTGGTTTGACACGATGGAGCAGGGTTGAAGGGGTTTATTTAAAAATCTGTAATGTCTAATGCTAATATTTTGTGTTTAAAGCAAGAGGCTGTTAGCATTCATCTTTGTAGATGCAGATACACTCACCCAGCCTCCCTTGTCTCGAATGTCAGGGCAGATGACCCTCTCTACGTAGGCCCCCACACACTCCTTCAGCTGGGGCAGGACCACCGCCATGCCCCTCTCGTGGCAGTGCAGTGCCATCTGGCCCGCCAGCACATACACTGACAACACTGCACTCCAGGCCAGGTCCCTGCGGCGCCCCCCAGGGACAGGAGGAAAGAAGTGCTCGTCCAGGATGCTCATGAGCATCGGGCAGGCCGTGTTCTCCGTCACATCTTGAAACACGCGGGGCCAGCGCCTGAAGAAGATGGGGAAGCGGGCGAGGAGCTCATCTCCGGCATGGCGCAGGGCTGCGGTGCAGGCTGTGGGGGCAGGACCCATGGTCCCATCTGCCCCCCCTGTGGTTACATAATCTAAGTAGTCGTGGGCCATCAAAAAAGCCTCCCTCACCAGTGGATCAGGGCTCTTCAGGCCCATTCTGGCCTCTGGTTCCTCCGACTGACACATGGTCTGACTGCCACGTCACCAATCACCAAACTGTATTCTCATTCGGCCGCAGCTGACAGCTCTATTTCCAAGCAGCATTCTCTTAGTCACGTGAGCCTGTCCTGGTGGTGTAGGGATACCCTGTCATTGTGGATTTTAAAAATGAGTAGAGGAAAGAGGGGACTACACATGCAGTGTCATGTCCAATAAGGAAACAAGTACTGCCCACTCACCTCCTCTTCAGTAAGTTAAACACACAGCAGTGCTAAGGCAACAGCCAGCAGGTGAAAGAGGGTCGGGGTCTGGAGGAGCGTGTCCATATGTGTGTGCAGTCAGATTGGGTCACCCGGTCCCCTCGCCAGCTAAATATAGAGCACTTGTTGGAAACTGACACTGATCTCCAACCTCATACGCACAATCCTGGCTCTTCCTGACACACATCCCCATTCCAACACAAGCAGCACGGCTAAATAAAGGGCAACAGAGGAACAGGTTAGCTTCACAGCAGAAGAGTGTCTGTGTGAGTTCCAGCAGATGAATGAAGATGAGAACAAACTGCTGCTTGATTTGCATGTAATCAGAATGTCTTACAGGAGAATATGAAACCTGTCTGTGTGTGTTTTGTCAAGTGTTATGACTATTCTGGTGACTTGTATTACATTTATATAAACTGTTAAAAAGAATAACAGAGTAACTTGCATTTATTGAATCGTATTAATGGTAATTTTGAAGTACTTTTGCTTGAACTTAGACTTCACTCTCTCCATGCTACTTTATGTCTGTTCAACTGCATTTATTAGGGAAACATTTAACAATGTAATGATAATTACTCACTACTACTACTACTACTAATAATAATAATAACAGTAACAATAATAATAATAATAATAATAATAATAATAATAATAATAATAATAATAATAATAATAATGACAATAATAATAATAATAATAATAATAAACAACTACATCCAAGTGCATGCAGTCAGATTTGTATTTCACCACATGGGAGCAGTAATGTATTACTGGATACACACTCCCTCTCATTTACCACTGTGTGTGTGTGTGTGTGTGTGTGTGTGTATGTATGTGTTTCTGAGTGTGGGGGGTCTTGAGCTGTGGTCTGCATTAAGCCATATATGCAGTACAATTAACTCTCCCCACATGTTCATCAGTAATCTGATCTCTCTATAAACTAAAATATATGTAAATGCGAGCATGAGGAGCCATTCTAATTAGACTGAAGCAAATGTATTTAAATTATGGATAATGCCTCCTTGGACTAATACTCAGGGACATGGCCACATCTACATTGTCCTCTAAAGAGTTACTTCTCCTTTTATGAATTGGCTCCTGCGTCATTCGGGGATCAGTCAAACACTCTGTGTTTTGCACTTATGTTCATTGTTAATACACTGATTTATAGCAGAGCAAAGACATGATCAAGTGGTGCCATTAGTGGCTCTGTGTTCTCCGGCCATCTGGCGCAGCATACATTGTGGATGTGCATGGGAGGAAAGATAAGGCTAACCATGCAGAAAGCACCCTAACCTACCCCCTTCACACACACACTACTTCAAATGCACTATCAGGGCAAGTGTGTAAAATGGCTACCTAGTTGTTCTCACTGCTGAGCCACGGAACAGGGGAAGTGACATGGTTGATAGAGGCCGCTATCAGGCCTCTCATATGGTCATGTGGCAACGTCTGCGAGTGGGGGAAACTTCCTGTCTCCTGGGGAGAGGATTTTCATGTGTGTACGGTTTGCATCGGTGAGGAAGGTGCAAGACTAACAGGAAACGTGCTGTGACTCACTGTTGCTGCTCAACTCTGTGGAACATTTCTCTGAGGCTGTGTCTAAACGCTAATGCACGCTCACAATGGCAATGCGAACACGCTGATATTTAGAAGGCATCATGTTTGCAACGTTGCTAATCAGCGCGAAACACAACGTCGGCCTCCAGTTGAGGCTGATGGGAATGTCGCTGGTTTTACAGGTGTTTGTTTGTAAACCAAAATATTAGCTCAACTTGACCCTGATAGGGGCACATGTATGTGTGTGTGTGTGTGTGTGTGTGTGTGTGTGTGTGTACCCAATATCAACCTCATGATGGCACGAGAGGAAAATTCAGGGCTCATTATCTTGCAGCCATATCGGTACCAAATTTCCTGGCAATCCATCCAGTTTTTTCAGCCTCATACTTCTCATACTGCCATCACCAGAGTTATGCTGCTAACAAAGCTAAGAAGATGTTTAGGAGTCAATGGCGCCCACCATCACAGACAGATGTGCCTGATGGGGGGAGCCTGAGAACAAAAAATTCTTGTTGTGCCCCAAATGACCCCCACTGTACATGGCAGTTTCATTATTTCCAGGGACCACAGCCAGTTCTCTAGAGCTGAATTAGTTTGGCTGAGTGACAGAAAATGAACATGCAACAATAACTACTTGCTGAAATACATATTTTGATGGCCATTATGTTTATATCTGACATTCTTTAAAAAAAAAAAAAGATAACTGGCAGATGAGTCAACAATGAGTATCATCATTAGCTGCAGCCCTGCAGTATTTGTTGTATGTTGGAATAAGCTTGGCCTATTCTTAAACAAATTTTAAACTAAAACTGGGGGTTTGGGGGCTCAAGGGTCCCAGTCCCCAACTCGTCCCCTCTGTTGGGTGACGTGTGTCCTAAATTGTATACTTGCTTTTGATTTGAGCTTAATTTCAATTTTCCAGTGGAAAAAAGTAAATGAATCAGTGTTTACTCTACATTAACTCAGGAGCATAGTTTAACTATGTATGAGGGGATACAACTCTCCCAACATAAAATGAGATGCAAAAGTCCAAAACAGCTTGTATGAATACTCTTATCATGGTTCACACAACCCCTCCTCTCATGAACACAATAGTTGCATTTCTATCTTTTTGAATCCCTGCTGAGGGATGTGGACTAGGAGTCCATGCCTGCTCCAGGATACCGCACATCTCACGCACAAAGTATCTGCTGTAATTTAATCCAAAGCATTACAAACCCTCCCTCTTGCAGAGGAGTTTTTAACTGAAGGTGACAGTGATCAGTGAGATGAAGCGTGCATTGCCACAGAACAAATTTAACCACTTTGCAAAGCAGAAACAGCATGGCCTTGTTCTACTGAATGGAACAATGCAGGGTGTGTGTGTGTGTGTGTGTGTGTATTTGCCTGTTATCTTGAAGCAGCATAAGAGTATCTCTCGCGCTCAGGAAGTGGCTTATCAACATCTACACAGAAGTTGAAATGTACTTTGAAGTTCCTACCCATTGAAAAAAAAGAAGGCTCCAATAAAAGCTGCAAGGTGACAGAGAAAGGTTGAACAAGGCAGACAGATGAAAACCGACCTCCTCCTGCTCCTCCCCACCAACCTGCAGTCAAACAATCGCAATCTCCACGCCTCTTTGTTCAGGACTCCCATCAGCCTCGCAGTGGGAGGTGTGGTCAGAAAGAGGAGGAAATTGCTCTGAATTTGTGGGTAATTGAAAACACCTATATCCCCCTGTGCCTCCATCGCTACCTGCTTTAAAACCTCCACACCCCTTCTTCTGCCCCGTTGCCCGCCTTCTATACCGACACACTCCTAATGGCACCCCTTCCCCATCCTGTCCTCTGTCTCCCACTGCACTGAATTGATGCAAACGATTGTGCGCCCATTTGCTGTCTGGAGGAGAGGTGACCCACTTGTGTGGTTTGCTCACTGTCTCCTGCCCCACCTTCTTCCAATTGCAGGTATTGATGCCCCGCCATTGTTTCCCCCCTGCCCAGGGGGTGGAGTGGTTTGTGGGAAAATTGGGGGACCCCTCAGGTGTTTGATGGCTTTTATCGATTTGAACCAGACTCCCGAGCTCCCATTTTCCCTCTGCTACGCCGTACAAGCTTTTTTATATAGAGGCTGTAGAGGCAGCTATTGTTAAGTGGTATTATTCTGTTCTACTGATGCATAAGCACAGGATTTTTTTTTTTTTGATCAATGCAGACAGAGGGAAATGTGATGTTTCTGCACCTCAAACAGCTTCTCTAATTTCATCTCTTAGGATAAGAAATAAACAGCTTCCAACTTACAGCAGTTCCAGGAATATTTGAAGGATATCTAATGATATAATAATAATAACAACAACAACAATAATAATAATATTATCCTATATGATTATTATAATCACCATTATTATTATTAGTAGTAGTTGTACCATTATTATTATTATGATTATTATTAATATCTAGAAAATAATGTTGAATAATGTTGTTATCCTATGTTAAAAATCCGGCTAGAAATTCCAAAAAGTATATTTTATTTATAAATTCAGATTCATTTATCTATTTCTATAGCTTGAGTTTACAGTACACCTCAGTAATACTCAATTCTAACAAAATGATGATTTCAGGATATCCAATGATACTGTATGGTGGACAATTAAAATTGAAAAAAAATGCTTTTTACTCACAGTGATCATGGTATAAATCAGCTAATACTAATACTAAGAATAAATATAAATCATAATTTAATCACATGTGTTGCTGATCACCGTCAGGCACTTTTATCCCATTGGTCGCTGAGATTCTTCCCTTTTTTTAAAAAAACAACAACAACAACAAAACTTCTAATCACCTGGTGAAATGGTGTGGAAAAGCCATTTCTGCAGGCTCTGGTTGGATCAGTGTTTATGTTGTGTATATGTATGTTTAAATTTATTTAGCAGGGTGGAATTTATCTCTGTTACAAAGTGTGTCCTTACCACTGGGAGTTCTGACTAGCTGCTCCATTTCCTCGCAGGAAGTTAGACGTTCCAACCACAAGAAACAGAAATTAGCATGAGCAGCAATAGCCATGCAGCCGAAGCACACAAAAGCTCGCCTCTTACAGAAAGTCAAACTTGGAAAATTCAAGGGAAAAGGCGTCTGGGTACCAGACAAGCCGACTGATCTCAGGGATGTGCAGAGCAAAAAAACGGCAGTAATGAGCGCAAAGTAGAGACAAAGTATGAAGAGGAAAATAACAAGGAACTTGCAGATTACCACGTTAACAGCCTATTGAGATGTAGAACAATTGGTGGCGGCATGATCCAATTGGAGCATACAGAAATAGAGCTTTAGAGGCTGTTGTGTTCATTGTTGTGAAGGAGAGGCGAGGTGAGAATTGACTCTCTGGTGCAGAGAGCGGGCTCTCCATGCCAATAACCCCCTCCTCATCGGCACCCCTTTGACACTGGCGCTCACCCGCTGGAATATATATCACTTTCAAAAACCTGCTCTCCAAATATTTAATTTTCAACTTCAGGTGTACTTCTTGTTTATATAACAAAAGCCTCCTCTCAATTAGAGCACCCGGGGGTGGTAAAGAGCGAGGGTGCATATCTGTACACCCATACCCCCTTCCTGCCCCCCCCCCCCCTCCCTCTCTGTTCTCTCCCTCTGAAACATACTCATTTATGAACAGTCACACACACAAACACACACACACACGGTGCACATATGCACACAAACGCACACATTCTTTTGCTCTCTCTCTCTCTCTTCCTCCTGCAATAGCTGTTTTGCAGATAATGAGATTAAAAGTCTATTTTTGTCAAGTCAGTTACCTACCTGCAAGTGATGCATTAATGGAAACATTTTGCAACACTACGGCTATTACCAAAATGAATGGGAATGAAATTGGTTTTTCCCGTGTTCCCCACTTTAACTCCCATCACACTCACAGAGTTGTTAGCAGAGGCTTATCTTGCTGAACCTGGCCTTATTTGTTTTTACATTATTCCAGAATGAGCTTCAACTTCGTGACTCTGATGGTAGTGGTGGTAGAGGTTGAGATTACATAATGGAGAAGCGCTGTAAAGCTACGTGAATGCAATATTGACATAAATACGTTTTAGACATAAAGAGGGCAAGGTGGGTGGGGAAAACATACTCTCTCTGCTCCTTACAGAAATACACTCAACAAATGGGTTTACATAGATAGATAGATAGATAAACGTTACATATAGCATCACATTACAAACAGATTGACAAATAAATACTGTAGTACAACAAATATTTACAGTGATAAAAAGGTCATAAAAGAGAAATAGTCAATATTGCACTGTCCATAGGTGATTAATAGTCACAGCTTTTGCACTCATCTGAAAAGTTATTGCAGAATCTCATTTTAATTAGCACAGTTTTTTAGAGGTGAGTTCAATTCTTTGGTAGCACATGGATGCATGAATCTGCAGGAGCAGGTCTTAATAGACCAATATCTCCTTCCAGAGGGCAACAGAGTGAAGAGGTGGTTACCAGGGTGGGATTTGTTTTGGCCCAGGGTGCACAACAGGTTGATTTCATTCAAAATTATACTGGATAGACATACATATAGCTTTAAAAATGTGGGTTTGATCATTTATTTGTTTAGATTGTTCCCAACTTTTACTGCAGTGCTCACACCAATGTTTGCCATTTTTCATTTTTGTCCAGCAACAAGTGTTTCTTTTCTGCTTCACTGGTAGTATTGTACACTACCAACACACAAAAATTTGTGTTGGCAGGGTACAGGCATACAAGCCTACATCATATTGTCACTTTTCAAGTGTGAGCATACATCTTTCCCAAAACATGGTGAGAAAGGCATGAATTAGGAACTCAAATTGACCATGAACTGAACATCGAGCAACTACTAATAACTAGCAAGTGACCCATTCTAGCTGCTGTCTGAACGTGACAGAAAAATGTTTCTAATCATCTGCTTAATACCTGCCTTTTCCTAATAAGCCAGACTCCCCTCAAAATCATATTCTTGTCAACAGAAAGTCAACATGTAGACATTACATACAGGATTTGCGGGTCACCTGCACTGAGATTTGAACTTTGGTGTATGCACAGCATATGCAGTATGAAAATTAAAATATAAAGTCTTGTTATTTTGTTAGCAGGTTGAAGAGAATGGGCTGAAAAAGTGTTGACGTAATTTCACTGGTACTCCATCCCTTCCAACAAGTCCAAAGTTTCCACACCCAGGCGTCACATGTTTGGTATTTAACAGCAGCTAACCCACACTGGTCAGGTCAACTGCATCAACTGCTGTGAACTGGTGAATGTCTGCAGGTCTCCATGAGCTTCATGCTAATTGGTGGTTACCTGATCAGGCAAGGTGATGACAACAAGTTGTAATCTTCTGCAGTATAGGCAAACAAAACAAACAAAGCTGCTACCTTCTCGGCTTTGTGTTGACAAATGCTACTTTTTTCAGGTGCACTGTGTTTTTGTGTCAGTTAATTTAGTTGAACATTTATTTGAGAATATGAATATGTACCAATAAAGTACAACATGAATGATAACTATCTTAAGGTGGACTCTGCTTTATTGCCTGATCTTGTAATGCAGTCTTAAAGAGAGTTGCTGTATCCACATCTAGCTTCAGGACCTTCATTATTTCAGCTTTGTGCATAAATTTAGCATATTATTGAATGAATTTCCCTCAGGACAGACTTATAAGAGGAATGAAAGAGAATGAGTAGAGTGAAGTAAGATTAAGTTTATTGTGAACAGGTGGAATAGACTTGCACTCAGACCTGGAAGAAGATCACCATGGGAAGTGGTCCTATGAACTAGGGCTTTCCAGCATGAAAAAAACCTTTCATCAGGCCTGAGACACTGGTGAGGAATGAGGTTGGGATGTCTTCATGTGAGGAACACATCTGATCACAGGGTTTAATTGGACAAGGCCAGGCATCTACAGGTGAGGTGGTGAAAGGGTGAATGTGGGTCCCAAAACTCTGAATGGCAAGTGAAAGGTAAGAATGTCAGGGTGAGATCAGATGAAGACAAGAATGAGCTGGTGGAGCTTAAAGTTTGCAACTTAGAGGATAAGAAAACAGCCTTCCTAGCTGAACTCTCACTAAGCTTCATTTGTCTTCAATAAATTTTACCAAACAGCAAACCATGTGTCTGATATTGCACAGAGACTGGGAGGAACAAGAGGTTAATGGGAGACAGTTTTGCCTCAGGCTCCACTAGCAAGTCAATCTGGTCATGCTCAACAGAGTGATATCATTAGAGACCAAATAAATCTTTGGAGTGCTAATAATTTAATGGTATATGAAACACTACTGTACTCTAAGTGTCTGGCACTGGCCAACCAGTCAGTATATATACAGTGTCAGAGGGCCTACTCACTGGTCCAGACTTCAGAGCCACTTCAAATCCTGTCCTGAGCATCCCAGAATTAGCTGGTTCCCTATTTGACGATCCAGCTGCATCCACTTCACATTATGACAAGTTGTGGCAGTTTGCTCTGCTCTGAGGTAATGTACTGTATTAGTATGAGTGTTGGCCAGCAAGCTGTGTAAACACAGTCAGCAGGATGTGCTGGGATTGATCTGAAGCTAAAGGTGGGGGAAGTGGTGCCAATAGGCCTGGACCCCACAGAGTGGAACCAGTCAAATTTGCCATTATTTGAGTTTAAACTAAGCAAAGGTTAATGGAGTTTGTGACTTTGGGAAGGTTACTTTATTGTTGTTATGTTAGATGTTGCAGGGAGGGTATTGGTGGAAAGGTGCAGTTTAAAAGAAAGTGCTGCATTCTGACTATATACATTAGCTGCTTTTAGGACATGATTTTATCTGTATTTTGTATGTTATTGTTTTTTTCACCATGCTCAGTGATACAATCCTATATGACACATTGAAGTTTGATAGCAGATCATTTATTACATATCAAACCCAGCAACTAAATTAATCTACTTTAGCATTTGCAAATATTCACTGTAACACATTTTTCTATCATTTATCTGGGAGTCCCTGGCTGAAGACAACACGTACTGTATGTGCTGAGGTGCATGTCAGAAGTTTTGTTTTATTATTAGTTCTGAGCCATATCAAAAATCAGTCCCTTATTTCCTCATCCAGCTATATATATTCAGTTCTCTACAGTATGACATACAGTATGTGTGAACAATAGGTTCTACAAGAGTAGATCATTATTATCAGCATAAGAGATGTGTTGATATGAACACTTTTTTCCCTATAGACTTTTTCAGTGCACACATATTTACTTGGCATGGTAGGTTAAAAAAAAAAAACACACTCCCACAAAACAATATCAACACCCTGAAACTGAAGTAGTCATCACTCATTTAATTTTTAGAATTACAGTACTCATATAAGATGAAGGAGGGTGAGAACACTAGGGAAGCAATTACGGGATGATTCTGGACACACTGTCAAAGTGATGCAACCAATAAAGATTTGACTTTGATCTCTATTTTTGTATTAACAATGTGTAATCAGGTAAAGATAGTGTGTAATGGAGAATTGTCATTTCTCTACAGAGCATCATAGTGTCATTCAGCCCATTGTTTTGGTTGAACAATCCTCAACTTTATTGTCTTAGTTCAGGCTCAGTGCTTCCATCAACTAGCAGCCAAAGGACCAGATATATCTCTTTGGAGTTTGATGGGGATCAAATCAAAGTTAGTAAGAGAATGTGGAATGGAATTATATTCATCAGGTGACTGTTCACAAATTGATAATACTATTTGTCTATATTTGTAGACCTATTTCACAGACACATACATCAAAAACAAAACTATCTGCATGGCTGGATACTAGAAGAGGTGGCTGTAAACATATCTTTGCTTGTTTTTCAAATTTTGGTTAAGTGAGCCCACGCCCTCGCTCTCCACACCAGCCTCCACCCACAATGTTCAGCACAAAGACAAGTGGCACTTGGCTGAGCAGTCATAATCCCATCCAGTCTTTCACATCTTTCAGATTGACAACAGTGTCATCCCCATTCCATCATGTTTCAAAGTAAAATAAAACCTGCTTGGCTGTATTTCTTCAGGATCTGTCTGAATTTTCACTTCATTTCACTACAGTATTTAATTTTCCTAATCTTAGGCCATGAATGTTGCATGCAACTTCTCAAATGAAAGTCTTAACCAAGGGTTTATTTATAATACAGCCGTTAAGGGATGGTTTAGGAATAAGCTGCACTTACAGTTTTTTTTGTTTTGTTTTTTACGTGCTGGTGCAGGGAGGTGTAGTTTAGGTTTCATGTTATGAGTTCAGCTTAGGTGGTCTTGGGTGACAGCAGGGCCGTGGGCTGAGCAGGCAGCTCGGGGAGCTTAGCTGGGAGGGAGCTGCTATAATGCTGCCTCACCGAACAGCAAATCAAACCAGATGGGCTCATTTATGGCCAATTAGCAGTGTGCTGCGAGTGGAGCGCCACTGACTCACCTAGCGTTGCTGTTATTACAGCTTTTATCTGAGCTCCAGAGAAACCTGGCGGCTACTAAGTTGGGGTTTTGATGTTTGTTTGACCCCAGATGCGTGAGGAAATTGGAGACCTGGTCCTGAGAATTGGGAGAGTGGCAGAGCGTGAATAGCTTTGTGAATTCTGACGGTTATCTGTGCTGTGCTGTATGACTGGATCATGGCGCAGATTTGGAAAGAGGTTGAAACCAGCTCACTCTAGCAGCAGATGTGAACACTTAGCACTTTCTAGCTTTAGCACTGAACAGGAAAATGAAAAAAGCATTGGTAGCAGGGCTGCATCTAACAGGCTCTGGGCTTTTCTCATGCGAAGCCCTCAATGCAGAGACAAGAGTGTCCTGTTACTGAAAAGGGGGGTGGATTGAGTCCTACGCAGGAATGTTGCTCTTGCCTCCCCCCCTTTTCATCCCACCCTCACTCTCCTCTAATCGTTCCCTCCATCACTTACTTGGCCTTTGCTTGACTCCCTCTGTGATGGTCCACTTCACTTAGCTCATAAACAATGCCCCCAGCCCCTTCCACACCTTCATATTTCTGCCTGCCTATGAGCTCCAGCCTCTTGCTGCCTGCCTGCCTTCGAGTCATATCAGACCTTTTAACAGTAATTAGTTGAGGGACTGCAGCACAGCCAGATATTTCCCTAATTCATCCACATCTCTGGGAGAAGGGGAAAGGTAAGGTAAAGCTGAGTTGGTTGGAGCCTGCTGAGATAATGACAGACTCATCATACACATCCAAACAAGAGCCAAGACTTGGTGAAATCAGCCTCTTTGTTGTCTTTATTGTGTGCGACTGGCATCACAAGACGACGACATGAAAAGGAACAAAAAGGAATAGGACCAGCTCCTGCACACATCTATTGTCTGAGTAAATACTCAAGGTAAATGTTGTTCAGATCAATGCAATTACAACAATGGCAAGCTCGGGTTCTTGAAGGGGGGCTGTTTCTGCACCCAAACACTGGACTTTACCTTCTCTAACTGAAGAGGGAGTCATGTTCAGCGCAATGGTATGTCCCACGGGGTATCAGCCACCAATAACAGCTCAGCGTCGTTTGAAAGCCTCTCAATGAAAACTCCTACCTCTAATTGTCCCTGCAATGCTTATCAAGGCTGCCAATCCCAACTAGAGCGGAAAGACAGAGCAATTTTCCCATTACAGCGGGAGCAGAAAATGGAGGAGAGATGAGGAGACGAGGGAGCTCGGTGTCTCCAGAGAGCAGTGCAGATGGCTTCATCTCTAAGTTCAAAAACACAGACAGGAGGGATGGGGGCGAGAGACGGGCCACGCGCGCACTCCCGAGCATGAGCGGCTGCCTTGTGCTCAACAAACACACGTTGACACGAGCAGGCCGAAGACACGATTCGTGCACTCTGACAACATGAAATCAATTAGCTTTTAACCTCCTTTCTGAAGCCAGTTTCTTTCAAGGCCATAGTTGCACAGAGCACGGCCATGGAGGATTCATTTCAATGAGCGCTGAGATCATAGCTGCTTTAAGCTCACTGACCCCTCGCCACAGCAGTTAGATAAGCCAGCTTCAACACTGTCTGTCCTGCGCTTTGATCTCCCACAAACCAGAGCCGAGGCCCCACAGACATTCACATGTTTAGATTTCCTCTCCCAATATGGAGATTTACATTAAACTGGAAGGAAGAGATAAATTTCCTCCAAAGCGCAAGAATGCAGCAGCAGCGCTTCGGATGGTTATGACAACAAATGGTCTCCTGATAATATCACACAGGCCAGGACTCAACCTGAGCTTTACCTGCCATCCCAGCACTGATGAGATTAATCTGTTTACCTGCACTCCTTGAAGGAATGTTTATTCAGACACATGCAACTGTGTATACTGTTCACCGCAGGAGCGCAGATTAAAAAATGACACAGCTGAGGGTTTCATGTGTGTGGTTGGAGGAAAGGTTGCTATACTAAACTCTCCCTTTATTATCAATGCAGACATCTCTAAGTGTCTGCTGTCTGGCTCCACTAGGCTTATCAGTTCCTCATTGGCTTACACAATTATAGAAAACACACACAAGAGTGTGTAGCCACTCAAAGCCTGTGCTTGTGCGCATACATACACACAGACGCAGAGAGGCATTTAGCAGCCCACTTAAATCCAAAATAGATCAACGTAACCTCCTCGAGGCAGCGGAGTGGTTGCACAGACCATTACAGCGTAATTCTTACAGGCCTAACAGACAGCGACAACTACACGCTTGTTTTATTACAAAAATCCATCATAGCTTTCACCTACCGTCCCAGAAATGGTGCTCTGTTTCAGCTCCCTCCTATTTCTGAGGTCACGACCAGCAGAATAAGCAAACAGAGCAAAAGATGGGGCCAGAGATTGGCGGAGGGCTTTTGGCCTGATCTCTTATCAGGCAGCACCTTTGCTAACCTCTGCTGCGAAAAAAGTTCAGTTCAACAGCAGACGCAGTCGGAGGCACGCCGACACGGCAAACCTCAAACTGTCTGCCCTGAAAAGATGTGCTCCTCCACACACACAAGTTCAACAAACCGGTGAGGGGCCACCTTGTCTACCAGGCTCTCCTCCCTCCGTCCATCTGTTTGCACCACGCAGACACACATCCGTGGCCTCCTATTGTAGCAGCTGCGCAGGTGTATGGGTGCTGATAAGAAGCACAGGTGCCCTGTGGTTCATCGAGGTGAGGCCGTGTTGGGCGAGCTATGCCCTTGGCCCTGCGCTGGCATTTCCAAGCAGGGGAGGTTCTACCGAGAAGGGCAAAAGTGACGGCGCTTATCAAGCTGGGGACTGAGAACCAGGCACCCAGAGGAGCCACGGGGACTTGAACTCCTAGCCTGCATCCCAGCATCCCCCCTCCATTGTTGTCTGGCAGCAGACTCCCTGCTTGAGTCTGGAAAACCACAGTCCACCACTTTCAGGATGGGAATGAGACCCCCCCACCCTGTCTGAATCAGTGCTGTACACCTCTCACCCTGCTCTGCAATGATATCTCTGTCGGAAATGCCAAATCTCTCTCACACACACACACACACACACACACACCACACACACACACACACACACACACACACACACACAGAACACACACTGACATTTCAGCTGCACCTCTGCTGATCACCATTATCCTCTGCCTGCTCTTCAGAGCTGTGCTTTGAGTTGTAGGTTGTTAAGTTAAGTTGCATCAAATGTGAAATCAAAAGAATGAGGTCATACTTGTCATTTTAAGCAACATGTATTTTATAAAGGGCAAAATATAAGTGGCACTCCAGCCTTTATCAGTGTTACTGAATGCGTGGCCCACTTCTGTCTTATATGTAGTATATGTGTTGATCATAGAATGAAGTCAACCAGATTAAAACAGAAAGGTGGTGTAACTGCAAACAATTTGAAACATACACATTTGCTCAAGGCAACACAAATTTAGGCAAAAACGTGTGTGAGTAAGTTGAGAATGTTTCAACCTCAGTATAAAAAAAGCACATATCCATGCTTCACACTGGTGTTAGCATCTGCTCCTTTACAGGCTTAGTGGCTACCAGCTGACTAGCGACGTCCAATCATATTCACACAGGTGTAAAGTATGGCCATCACTTACTCTGCTGATACACACCTGTACAAATGTCATTCGTCTCTACAGCTCTCATCCTCACCATGTACTCATGGTTTGGTTTTGTTTGGTTTGGGGTACTGAACATGAATAAAGCAAGGTGAAAATTTGCTTTGTGCTCCTACTGAATTCACCTTATTACTTGGTACTACAGTGGGCTTTCATAACGAATCGTGGGGTTGTATTTAAAAATATATACTGTATATCTCTATAGTAGGTTCTACTGAAGCAAACAGAAAGATCCAGTGCTCATACAGTGAGCTGCATATATCCAGCTGACCTCAAGCGTACAAACTAGCAGTTCAGGAAAGATGTTGACATGTTGATCGATATGTCCAGACGTGAGGGGTACTGCAGCAGGCAACTCAACAGACAAAAGCCCACTTACTGTATGTTGGTATGAGGTTACCATCACTGCTCAACACTGTTTGCTGATTCCCCTCATCGTGCCTCTATTTTCAGCCCATACACTATCACACTGATTTGTTACATAATGAAACACATTTCTAAAGGTGACTTTGTGCCTGGCGATCATAAAACACCAGTGAGTGTCAGCTTACTAACTGGTCCCCAGTTGACAAAATGGTGTTAAGTTATGAAATTTGCTGCTTGGGTTACACCTTCATCAACATGCTCGTTGTGTGAGAATGTATTCACCAGACATCAAAATTGTTACGTAAACATAACAAGGAACTAACTTGAACCTGGTAATGCTCTGAGGTTAGGATCCATACTATTTTGCAGTGGATCATTTTATTTGAAATGACCTGTTTTGGATTGCTAAAGCATACACTATGTCTTTGACACATTATTTCTGCTGATGTCACTCCTGGGTCTGTTAACACTGATTCATTCTGCTGATTCTTCAGCAAGCTTTGCTCTGGGGGGTGTTTGCAGCCCCATGCTGGGTCTAAACTCAACGTGGCAGTACGAACCCCACCTGCTCCCCCAGTTCAGAGGCCTCAATTAGGGAAGAAGCCTGGGATGTTGTGAGTTAACTTTAATGGGCTATAAGGGGATAGCTGCTTTAAAACCTGGCCCTCTAGTAGGAATCAGTTGGGGTTGGAAAACTAACGGGGTGGGGAGTTCTCGACAAAACAACCAACTTGTTTCGGAAACAGATGCGTTTACACTGGGTTCGTGCCTGTAACAGTGTGGTCATTTGCATTTGCTTTTAGTAATGATTTCCATGTTCCACATGCAAGCTGGTGACATCTGAAATGCACTGATAAGTTTTCACTAGACAGAGACAAGAGCTAACTGTAATGAAATTTCACTGCAGTGGTGGAAAGCAAAGATTCTGCCATTAGAATTCAAATCTACAATTAAAGGCCAGTGTTACACTTGATACAGCATTTTGTGGAGTTATTTGAAGTGGAAAGATCAATATCAGTCTCATGTTAAGTACACAGCTGGAGCCAGGCCATGGTTAGCCTAGCTTAGCATGAAGATTGGACACAGCATGGTTCTCTTTTAAACCTCACTAAATAATATGCATCTCATTTGTTTCAAACAAACAGAAAAGTAAAATATGAAAATGTGTCACTGATTACTTCTCGTTGACAAACAATCATGTCATTTGTATCTGCGATACTACTGAGCAGCATCTTCAGCTATGGCAGAGGAGGATGAGCATAGGTTATTGTTCCCTATGTAGAAGTAATAGTACCAAACATGGCGACCTCACTGTGACAACAAAGCAGCCAACATGCAGGTTGTTCACCCACACCACAAATGTTAGCATGCTAACATGGTATCTAAGATAGCAAACATGGTAAACATGCTATTAACAGTAACATCAGCATGTTAGCTTTGCCATTGGGAGCAGACTTAACACACAGATCAAGACTAAAAGAGCAAAAAGCAACATGAGAGTAAATCAATCTGAAACTGGTAAATTCTTTCTTTGCGGTAAGATTAGTTTGGTGATCCATTTATAATTGATCCATATAATAACTGATCACACTATGTTAATGTATGTACTGAAACTATTTCACTTTTTTCATAATAGATTTATAGGCTTTGGCAAATATTCAAAGCGTGGACTTTTCCAGAATGGGATTAAGTGAATTTACCCCTGAGGCTTAAAGAGGCTGCTCTGACTTTAAGTGATAACAGGAGAAAAACCAATATGGCCAGCAGCACTTTGTTACATGTTCCCTTCTGCAAGACACCGAACCCCCCGTTTTGCTTTTGTTGTCAGTGATTAGATGTTCAGCCTCTTACTCCGGTAAAAGCTCGACCCAAATCCACAGATGGGACATTTTTTTTTCTGTCTTCTGCAGCTCGCTTGCATCGACTTCCTCCAAGATAAAAATAGTCTGACATAAGGGGAATGATATATGATCTCAGTCATTCATCTAAATTGGACAAATGAGGCCCACAGGTCTGAGCTGTGAAAGACCCCCCCCCAACACACACACGCCCCTCAATAGGACTGAATGAATGGGCCAATGTGTGGGAGGGTGTGTGTGGGGGAGAACATGCACACACACACACATTCAGAATGTGTTTTCGTGTGTGTGTGCGTGTGGTTTATTGTGAGAAAGTTTGTCTGTATGATTACCTGCCGGTTTATGTGTGCGGATGAATATAAATACACATTTCTTGCATGGCCTTGTGTTACATTGGCAGGAGTATCTGTGTGTATATCTGTCTTTATCCTCGGCTCTTTGTGTGTGCGAGAGCAGGAGAGTGAGAGGCGGCATTGTTGCATCTGCTCCTCATTAAAGGGCGCTAATGAACGCACGTGTGTTCCACCTGGTTTGGTGGAGTGGGGGGTTGATGAGGGCCTGGCCTTTCCCAGCTCTCCTATCGTAAAAACTGTCTCAAGACAAGCAGGGGAGCTTGATCCCCAGACGCTCATCTGACAACAGTTTGGCGGTTCCTCCTCTAATGATGAAGGTGATGCTCTGCGGCGGCACTGCTGGGCATGACTGTGACTCTACCTGGGAAAAAATAGGAGAGTCCTGAGAAGAGAGAGAAGAGAGTCAGGGAAATATCTACGGGAATTACACCAGGCTTCTACTGGTATATCAGCTTTTGTGCCAGTGCTTGTTAATATGAGTTTATGATTTAGTTCTCAGTACCTCTGATTCCACTGAGGCTCAGCAGGCTAAAGAGGATCATCATTTCAAATGACAGCTCTTTACTTCACTTTACTGCTTCTGATGTCTGAAGTGTCTCATTTTTAAAAGAGTCAGATCATGCAAATTGCAAGAAATTGCATAGTCTAACCTCTTGTGATATCGAGCCATGTAGATATTGTTTGTTTTATTTGTTCCAAAACTTCTGCCTCCACCACAAAGCAACAGGATTTGTTGTTCACAAGCTGTTTTCTCACACTGGAAGAAAATGTCTCTCCCATGAAAGCCATTGACACTGAGTTACTGTGGAGTATCTGTGACATAATATGAGTAACTGGTACACTGGTTCCTGGAAAGACATTATCCTGAGAAACATTTTCAATGTTCACCTGCATTGGCTCTAAACTGACCCTTTGAACCAGAAAAAACACATTTTTTCCCAAAGCATTTCAGCAGGCCATGGTTTAAAGAAACTAACGCTGACTGTAGTCTCATGTGTCAAAGTCACACTGTATGTTGACCCATCTATCCATCCATATAACCTTCCTATGAAATTTGAACTAACAACCATTGCTATCACTTTTTTTTTCCTTTGGTGAGAGGTTTTGACCATAACAGTGTAAAGAGTTCTCCAGTAGGTCTGACATCTGTTTCCTTGGCTCATTTGATTGTTCAGTGGATGCCTCTCAGACTTCAATCTAATAGTATGTTTACAAGATACATTCTGGCTTTGCAAAAGCTGGATAATAGTCCAGTATGCTGCCAGCCCAATAAATCAGTGTATTTCCTGTCTCCTTCCTCCTGAAGAATGATAAATAAAGCAAAAGAAGATTTTAAAGAAGTTCTGCGTTTAATTTCTTCCCCGTTGCCTCCGTTCTTCACAACTCTAAATTCAGATTAAGTTTCTCTATTGCAGCAGGCTTTCCCGTGGAGATGGACATGTGTTTTCTTTAAGAGACACAGGAAAATAACTTTCATCAAGGCTACAAAAGCAAATTAATTACTATGGAAATATGTTCTACAGGTTCAGACGATTACACTTCTTTTCAACCATATTATGCTGAAAATATCTTTATTTATAAAGGTGTTTTTAGACAAACTTGAAGGATTCTGCACAAGTAAAGCAATAAACTGGGATGAAAAAGTGATAAAACTGCAGTCATAAAATGAACTAGTGATAAAGAACAGTAATAAAGTGAACACATAATAAAATGACAATGAGGAAGATCATAGCAATCAATCAAACTCAAAAACAAAGTAGAGGCAAGTTTGTCAAAGTTTTTGGAGTGATTTGCAGGAAGTGACTGAGGATGCGTTGCAGCTTCTCAAAGGGAACTGGTGCCCTGCTGAGGAGGGCCCGCTCTACTAATCACTTGTTTCCATCATTAACCAAGTTTCTTAAACCACATGGAATTGCATTGCAAAGTATTACCATTTTTCACAAGATAAATTATCAATATCAGTGCCATAATGCTTTGCAGTCTGGTATTGAGGTGATACTTGGTTATTTCAATCAGTGAAACACTTCAGGGAAAAGGGGAGGGGGGGTGTGAACCGGTGCTTCAATCATTTCGCAAACAGCCTTGTGCTGTTGCTCTGCAGCTGTCTGCGAGTCTCGGCGGTGAGAAGCCCTCCCTCGAGTTTCTCCCACAGCCTGCGAAGGTTGGTATTGATACAACACCCCTGTGTGCTCACCCGACACACAGCACTGTGGGGAACACTGTCGTCACTATCACACAGAGTGGAGGTGCAACCTTTCAGACTGGCAGACAGACAGGCAGGCAGGCAGGCAGGCAGTATTCATTAAATGGTAAATGTTGAGATTGCTGCTCGGGGGTCATTGCTGTCATTTCCATGGACAGACCTACCACACAGCACAGCCGTCATTGATCAGCACTGCTGAAAGGTTCCTGAAAAGCATTTGCCTTTAGACTTCGAGAGTCTGGATTGGGAGTATTCTCCAGTGTGACTGCAAGTTTATCTTCTTAATGACTCCTTTAACAATTTTGCTAACCATTTCACTTTCACATAAAATATCATTTTAGATCTCCATATGTACAGTATATTTCCTACACATATTTCCATCCCTGGTTTCTATTTACTATATTTGGTATGAAAATCAATAACATCAATTACACTTGTGCAGCTCACTTGAGTTGCATAGTCCATTTGAGTGAACATCAAGTCTGCATTAACTTTGGTCAATTATACATCATTATGATGTGATAATGCAGTTTCATCGTGGATTGATTTGAAAGGTCTGCAATATGTTATCATGTTGTCACACAGTATTAATGGCGTGATGTTTACTGATTCAACAACTCAAGCACTTTTTAAGTCTGAAATCACCTCTGGCTTCTTGAAAAATTTAAAAAATTCAAAAAACTCAGGAACAGGATTTTTTAAATGGTGAGATATAATGTGAAGGAATATTTGAAGTAAGTTGGCTAAAATGTTCCAATGTAGACCTTTAAATTTGCATTAATTAGCATTTTAATGGTAACAACTGATCACATGAACCTAGAATAGCGCTGAGGGGAGCTCCACTCAGTCTCATTTCCAGCAGTTGTACACGCGCACACACTGACAAAGTTAGTGATGACTTGGTGAACAGAGTCGAGCATTTAGCAACTGAAAAGCCAGATCATTTCAGGTTTTCAGGTGTTTCAGGTGCATTTTCAGGTGTTGGTGGGGACCAAATCAGAGCTAAACGGAGAGGTAATGTTTGCCATACATCTAGTATATGGTTAAAAACACAACTTCAGAAGAGTTCCAGTTGCTTGGGATGTGTAATAAGGAACTGACAAAAAAAAATATAAAAAATCAATTAATGCAGCTTCAAAGGGAAGATTATTGGCCATGGCAGTTATTTCTTTGTAAAAACAAAAGTTGTTGGGCTGGTGTGGCAGCCTGAACTTGACTTGAACTTGAGAACATTCAAAATTGTGTTTGCAGATCAGGACTTAGGTGTTTAGAACAGCAACATGACAGCGCCCTAGTCACAGATCAAGGCTGAAGTCACACTAGATGATCCGTACCATGCCTGAACACGTGCGACCCCCAAACTGCAGTTTGTTCGGCTCGGGGGTGATCGCTCTGATCGCCTGCTTAATAACTTTCAGTGGGATAGAGATCACAGTTTGTGCATTCCATGCCTGAACACTGCACTCACAGCATCCAAAACAATTCCAAATGAGCCACAACATAAGCACCTGAACCATGGAATTCATCTTGCTGTGTGAGAGCGAACTCAAACACAACATAGCAAGCCATCTTGTGATTATGTAAGCATTCTTGGGCCTGATGCAATGTGAGCACGGTACAAGGCAACCAGGGCTAGTGTAGGGTTTAGAGTGTGACTCTTTATTTACTTGAGATATTTCTGCTAATGCTCAAAACAGAAAATCCTTATCCATATATGTGTGACGTGTGATCTTAATGGCTCATTATTAGCAGGTTAGGCTCGTTTCCCAAGACTTCCAGTATGTAACTGATCAGTTCTCCCCTCATATGGACTGAACTGACTGATTGTAATGAAAAACCATTTATTATCATCAAACCAATGCATCATTCTAACAATAGTTGGGACAGCAGAGGTGGAAGAGGCGATACATTTGTTGACTCTGTCACATTTATCTGTCTCTGTGTGTCTCTCTATCTCTGAACACACCATCCCTCAACCGTGTCCAACGGTGACAGCCGTGCGTAATGACAGTCGAATGCTCACTCACTCCTCATTTACTCAGAACTGGCAGTGTAACACTTCGCTCAGAACTCTTAAGTGCTTGTTAATTTAATATGCAAATAAGTCTCTTGTCAATCTGAGTGCATTTTAATGAAAAAGCTTGGGGGTTTCTGCCGGTTGACTGTGGCTGTGTGTGTAAAGGGGAGAAAGAAAAAGACCAGGGAGAGGTGTGGCTGAAGAATAGCAGAAAGACGCCGAGGTACAGTGCATTAGGGATGAAGAGCCAACGCCCAGATGGCACGTACTGAACACGCACGGCGGCTGGTTGCAGGCTGAACATGTGCAACACATGAAGATGATGCCTCTGTCACCTCTCCTCCGACCTCCTGTGATCTGTGTCTGCCAGTGTTCCCAGCTGATAGAGCCTGAAAACAGAATCTGGGGTTATGACAGGGAGCAAACATCGGCCTGCACAAACACGATAGAGTGAATCACACACACACACACAATACTCACATGCCTCTGTTAATGACAGACCTTAGCTCAACCTTTGCCTACATATGGGTGGTGCAGTGTGCTGAAAGTAAGGTGAGCGTGTTATTGGGAAGGTGGGGGTGGATTGCAGGCAGTGTTAAGTCAAGCAGGAACCCTCAATGTTGCTAATTTATTTACAGATTTAATTAGATGGATAGAGCCCTCACAGATATAAGAAAGAGAGGAGAGATGTTGCCAGCGTTACAGCACTTTAATTATGGTAGCAGGCTCCTGATCCCCGTGCTCCGCTGTCTGGGGAGCCAGTTAATTAAAATCCTCATTATTTTACTTTTAATTAGTTCCCCCCTCTTTTGTTTCCTTTCACCATATGGCCGTGTTCCGTGGTCAAATTAACGTAATTGAGCTAATTAAGCCGATCACTTTAATTATTCAAAGCGTTCCGATTGGCCAGGAGAACTTTTCTCCTTCTCCCCTCCCTGACATTCCTGCATGAGGCTTGGAGTTGTAAAGTCGCTCTCTTTGTCATTATGCTCCTCTGCTCCCATGCTCAAGGCAGTGAGTTATGGCCGCAACATGCCTCACTTCCTACATGTTCCAGCAGTGTCTCATATTTCACTCCCATACAATGCAGGGGTACACGCAGCACAGTGCTGGAGACTTCAGCGAGTTCAAAGAGGACTCAGGAAATCATCGGAACATTTAACACAATATGGTTATGACAAATCGGGCGTGTGTTGGTGGTTGTAGTCGCTACTTTGTGACAATCACCTGGTGCTCAGGGATTTGGAAGCTACCATAAATAGCTTACGCAGCCCAAGCAGCTTTCAGAAGGATTGTCAGCGCAGTTTAATGCCGCAGACATCTTTCACACACAGAACCACTGCGTCTACATGCTCAGAGTTTGAAAACGGTGACAGCCAGATGGTGGTTTTACAGCAAACATACTTACGTCAAGCTCAGTGCCTCAGGGTGGACAAAACCTGTCTATCAGCTCTCATCTATAGTACACACTCCACACATACTCTCTGGCATCCTTCATCTGCCTGTTTTTTTCCACTAATGCTGATTATAACAAAATCTGTTTCAACACTAGGACCTCATTTTAAAACAATTACATCCAAGTTCGAGTACTGAGTCTTGGCTCAGAATAATGATCCATGACATTTTCATATGAGCAAACATCTGTTTTTATATTCCTTATTTGATGATGGATCTAACAGTGCACAGTAGGATCTATCAACAATGTACAGAATGGAGCTCAAGAAAGCATTTACTGGGTGGTGATAGTGGTTTCAAACCATCCAGTTAACAGTTTTTCTTTTGGAAAAATCCTCGGACAGGAAGACATATACTTCATGCTTTGTTTAGAATATATAGAGATTGAGCAATAATATGCATCATGCTAACCAGACAGAGAGTCAAACATCATCAGCATGATAGAGAGCCCAGACTAATTCAGTCCATAAACATGACTGTGCTCATCTGAGCTGGCGTGTGCATAGACTGCAGCGTCAGAAGGATCAGTTTACCCAGATTTCAAAGAAACACATTTTCTGCTTACCAGTCAGCAGGCAGATAGTTATGGTTTTAACTGCCTCGGTTTGGGTTTTTGCAGATTTATGCCTGTACCCTGACACATTGTTTTGTTTTTGCTTTCATACTTGAGAATGAGAACTAACTCCCCAGTTACTGGATCTTTCACAGACCTCACTGTAAACAGTTGTCACTGGAACAATTTTCTACCAAAAACTAGGCCTTTGTTTTTTTCTATTATTATTTGACTAAACAGAACATTTTGTAGATTTCTTATTGGTTTAAACTCTCCAGGTTACTCGCCACATACCGATCCTCCAAAGTACTTCCTCTTGTGCTGTAATTTACTCATCATGTGCCACCAAAACATCAACAACAACATAACAGCAAACAAAACAAGAACAATGTGACAAAGGATTTGGAAGAGCGAGAAGCAGTGACATTTCACAGGACTGAGTTTAGGCCAAGCAGGAAATGCCTGCGAATTCTGTGGCGTTAAATATGAGAGTCATTTCGGTAACACGCATACTGTGTGTTACCACAGTTATAATCAGTAGTAGTATTAAAGATGGATTCAAAATAAAGTGAAATGGTGGCTATCAGTGGCTGTTAACCAGAAGCGGACGCTCAGACGTCAGCTCACGTCTGCCGACACAAAGCAGAGCACACCGTCACAAAGACGTTGGAGCTAACGCCAGCACGTCGTCGGGCTCCAAACACTCAGAGGGGCCCCGTCATTAGAGAGTGCTCCTGGCTGACAGGGCATCATGAATGGAGCTTGGCTCAAAGCAAGGCAGCCATCTTGGATCTGTATCACAGGAGAGCCTGGGTAAGAAGGAGGCTTTGCCGGTCCTCTTCCCCTTTATCACGAGCATGTAAAAATATCCTGGCATCATCTTGTGTCTTCACGCAGTGTGAAGTGGAGGAGCTCAGGCAATTACACTCATCTGCATGTGTTAATATGATTAATTAGCAGGAATAAACACTTTCCTATGACACAGGCTACATGGTGAGCCACACACCTGCAGAAGCTCTGATAAAAGACATCGCCTCATGGCAAAGAGCCTTTTCATGAGACCTGCTAATTGGCATCTGAAAACGTTCCGGCTAATTAGGAAAAGGCAGATGAGGCTTGATTAGTTTGAATGCAAAGTGTAACTTGTGGTGCGATGGGACTCGGGAATGTGCCGAGGTTTTATTTCTCCACCATCACGATACAAAGATAATTGTAATTGTGATCATTTGCATATGTTAATGAATTTGCGTGACGCTTCTTGATCAGACGTGGAATAAATAATTGATGCAGTATCAGCACCTACCATGACAAGTGGGACGTTTTGAAATAGCTAAGCGCATTAAGGTGCAAGTTTGATGGCTGCCATGCTCCCAGGCAAGGTGTGAAAGTGGAGCAGATGCTATCTTCCTCCGCCTGCACGCTGCATACCCCACCACTGCTATCACACCAAGATTAACTCCCAACCTCTGATGGTATGTCGAGACTTTTTACATAGCATTAAAAAGGCGCGCCGAGTTTCAGCGAATTAGATCCAGCTCAGGAAAAATAATTTTCAGAAGCCAAGCAGAGTGGCAGAGAACAAAGAGCTGTGATGGGAAACAAACCAGGCTGTGTGGGAGCGTTAATTGGAACACGGTAAACTGTAAATACATCAGATTGTTTTAAATGCCCTGGATATAGAGGGGGGCACTCCCCTTTAATTAGCCTGCTCTCAGATTAGGCTTTATTAGAGACAGGCAGGCAGGCAGGCAGCCACCGAGCCAGTCAGCCACGGGATATGCCCCAAGTTCAGCCCCCCAGGAGCTCCAGCAGCACAGATACAGGGCTCATGTTTAATTGCTTCTGTAAATGGTCAGAGCTCAAGCCTCCTAATTCCATTCCTCGGGGTAATCAGGCATGTTTTCACCATGCAGGGCTAAAGAGGGAGAGAGCTACCCACATCCACCATGCTAGGTACCATGCAACACAGTGACACTCTAATGACCTCAGCTCACTGCGCAACATGTTACAGGAAAATCATTTTAATAGGATTTTTTTTTTTTACACACTGAACAGACATCTGATAAAGAAATAAAACTCCACAGAGAAAAAAAGAAGCAAAACCTTCACTTGATCGTTTTAGTTGTTCTGTTTGCAGGGCATCTGAAATTAGCAGTAATCACAGGTAGCAACTGGAAATATCTGTTTTTCTTGAGTGCTTAAAAAAAGGTTTCTGGTTTTCGTACGACTGGACATTTTCAGATGCTCTGGATTTGGTTTAGTCCTCAGCGTGTAAGATTGCAGATTAACATACACAAGAGAGATCAAGAGTTCGTTCAAAACACGGATGCTCAGGGGAAATAATGCCACATGGCAGAAGCAAAGCTTTGACAGTCATTTTACAGCAGTCCATCACACATTCATCCCAGCATCTTTTGTTCCCTCTTCCGCTTGGTGCTGGCTGTCATTGTGATTTTTTTCCCCTTGAACTTCTCTTGAAGGAGCCTTTTTTCAGTGCAGTCCACACACACTGTAAGTCTTTGCATGACGCACAGACCACTTCAACATTGAACACAACATAAATGTGACTGTTTGCACGCTGTATACTGAGTCTCTGATACGGTGACGGAAGGATGGGACATCTTGGTGAAAAGCTGCCTCCTCTCTGGGGGGAAGAGAGGCGAGGCGCTGACGGAAATCCACAACAACAGCAACGAGAGCAGGAGGAGAGGAGCGCAACGAGGAGAAGTGAAGCTGGAGAGAGAAGGGCGAGGGCGACGCACAGCACTCAGCAAACCTGCAGACCACAGAGGAGGCACAGGGTTAGGGTCACTGCCACGGCACATGCTTTTCACATTCATCTGGATGGCCTGAATACAAAGCCCTCCTTCTTATTTATTGTTTAATAACTGTTTGAAGATGGATGAATCTAAAAAAAGAATTCAAAATCACCTAAAATCATGTTACATTATAAAATGGCACACAAGAGCAGCGTAATACTAGCAGCTTATGAGAGTAAATGCTCAAGATATTTTCACGTTTCACATTTGCAAGTGTTGAAGTGGTGATTTTTCTTAAGAAAAAGTACGATGACTACACCAAAGAAAACTCCAATAAAATACATATACAATAAAATGATAACAGCAAAGTTTAAACTGAAAAGTTTGAACTTTCAAGCTGAAAGTTGTGTAGTGAAAAGCACAATATTTCCCTCTTAGTGGAATAGAAATGCTCAGGTAAAGTACAAGTACCTCAAAACTGCACAATGCTGCAGTGCTTTGAGTAAATGTACCTGTTACATTACACAACTATCTTTTCTGTCTTGTCTGTTATTTTACAGGCTCTTTAAAACCGTTGTGTTCCATCCCTGTGCTTATAAAAATAGCCTGTGATTTTCCTGTGGTCACATTTTCAGCCAGATTGCTGCATCGTTCTCTTCATATTAATAGCGTGTCCTGCTGTGGCAGCCATTTCCCCAGGACAAATCAACACATTTTATTATTCACATTAGAGCACGGTCGTATTTCCGACTCACGCTCTGCGGTGTCACGTCAGCATCCTCTTTTGCCTTACCTTCTGGTCTGTCAGCACAGAGTTGCTCTGGAGCGGCGGCAGGTGGCTGTTGAGCAAGGCAGCGCCTGGTCTGTCGTGCTCACAGAAGATTGTACCGTTGATGTAATGGAAGCGGTCGCCGGGCATCAGTCTGTTTCTACAGGTGGCACAGCTGAAACACTGCACAGGAGCAGGAAAGAAATAAAAAGAAATATAAGAGATCACCATATCAGCAGACATTGATTTTTTTTAAAAATGTAAACTAAATTTAGCGAGCTAACCTGCTATGAGAAACTGAAACTGGATAAATATGAATCAAAATATGAAACACTGCAGTTTAATCTGTTGTAAAAACGCATTTAGAGTTCTTCAAATCTGTCTCAAACTAAGTGGCTGCATGAGACAAAAAAGATGAGCGGCCAGTATTCTCCCACCAACCCTCAGATGTTCCTGTCAAACAAGCAGCAGGAGACAAAGCGCGTTGATGGAGGAGCCTGGGATTTACCTTGAGGTGGTAAACATTTCCCTGTGCCCTCATTACCATCTCGTTGGCTGGAATTGACTGGCCGCAGGCGCTGCACGCCCCGCTGTGCCCGAACAGTCTGCAAACACACACCAAGAATGATTAAAAAAAAACACACACACACAGATTGCTCAGTCTCAGCACAGCCGCCCCAAAATCTAAAACCGGCACCTCTTCCTCCCTCTCACCTGATGTAGTCGCTCCGACACAGAATCATGCCCCCTTTGCTGTAGCAGGTGGTGCCAATGTCCCCCAGCTGGGCTTGGCAGCAAGAGCACTTGAGGCAACGAGTGTGCCAGTAGCGCTCCATGGAGAAGAGCAGGAAGCGGTCGGCGATTTTCCCTCCGCATCCTGCACACGACCTGGGGGCCAGCGGTACGCCCGACGCCTGGCTGTTCACCATGTTTTGATGCGGGCCCTCCGAGGCTCCTGGACGTATAGAGCAGAGGAGTGACAACTGGAGCAGGTGTCAGGGCCTCTCAGACCCAACTGTGTTCACTGTGAAACCCTGCGGACAGCAGAGAATGCTCTCAGCTACAAGTCTTACAAGAGCCAGTCCTGTGTGAAACATGTTTATTTGATTCTACTGGTGGATATTTACTTTGCACTATTTGAAAGTAGTGCAACTGACGTATGTGTGCGCGTAGGCGTGGATACAAAGAGGGGCTCTTTATTTTAGCGACTGCACACGCACACACACACACACACACACAGCAGCCTTTTCCTCTTCCTCTGACAAACACACACACAGCCCCAGCATGCCTGCAACTGACTGTAACAGGTTGACCTGAACAGCGACACACACGCAGCACTGGAATACCAATAATTTACTAATAAGTACAGGGGAAAAAAGTAGAATCATTGTAGCTCTATCGATAACAACCTTACTGATATGACACACACACACACACACACACAGAGAGAGAGAGAGAGAGGTACAAAGTCGCCAAATGGGACTTTTGGAAGACTGCCAGTAACGGCACTAAATGTAACACTAGCAGCATTATAAAACTGTTCCCTACATAAACACGATGTATGTGTGCATTATTTTTAGCGTGGGTGACGCGCCGTTTTCCACCAGGTGATGCGAGCTCCACGAGAGCTTTATCCAGAAAGGCGCGCGGAGGGGGGAGAGAAAAGAAGAGACGCGTTACCTCCTCGAGCCAAAAGCTTTTTCCTCCCGCCTTCAACTTTGATACGGTGGAAGACTCGTCACGCGCTCACAGCCGGAGGACACACTCAGACTTGACTCGTCCTGGACTCCATGGTTCTCCGGGAAGAAAAAAAACAACAACAAAAAAAAAAAAGAAAACACAAGGCAAAGCAGCGCAGCGATAAGCCCGGGACGGCGTGGCGACGGTAACAGTTGAGCAAACTCTCCCCAGACATCCAGGTCCGCCGATAAATAACTACAGGGAACCGCCGAGAGGAAACATGACGCAGCCTGCCGTTACGGCCGTCCGTCTGTCAACATGCCTTCATCTGCTCCTGTCGCTTTTGACAGCGACACTATTCATCAAATTGCGCAAGAGGTTATTTAAATTACCGAGAGGCGACGCAGCGACGTGAAGCGCGAGGCAGCCAATGGGAGAGTGGAGGGGGCGTGCCCACGGTCAAAATGATTTATGGGTTTATAGTGGCTTATTAATATGCACATTCACTTCCCTTAAGCTCCCCCCGTAGGGTGTTACCGTGTGTGTGTGTGTGTGTGGGGGGGGGGGGGCAGCTATAAATTTATGACGCGATCAGTTACCATCGATCACGTCCCCTCTCTGATACTGTAAATAACTGTACGAGGCGGAAACGCGTGTTCCAGATAACATTTTCCTTGAATGTCCAACAATTTCACTGTAAGTAAAATTCATGAAAGAATATGCTCAACTGTCTTACACTAAATTCTTCATGCGTAAAGAACTGTGAGATTCTGGAATTCAGTAGATGGCTGATGTTCAAAGTGCGATTAATTTTGAAATAGAAGTAAAATCAAACCAAAAAAAAAAGAACAATAACGAAACAAAATACGACAAGATAAAATCATCGGGCTCGAGCAAGGACAAAGGGGGGAGCTGCAGTGCCTACAGCGAAAGTCCAAAGCACAGAAAGCACACCCATATCAACGAGACGCTTTCTCTGATTCTGTTAAAACTGTCACATATGTGCAGTGTTCCATCACACTAAATAACACTGAAGGAAACATTTCTGAAACGACTGTGCATTTTATTTACTACATCTGACCATTTACACTAGATCAAAGGAAAAATACAATTGCTTTGGGTGTGTAATCACCTTTTTATGCTTAAAGTACATTTATCAAACTCTGTATTCCTTTAATATATCGAAAACATTATAACACAATATATAGCCTTTTTACAAAACCATCTCATTCACATGTTCTGCACACGTAAAGAAATTATTGATATAACAGACACAGTATGATTTGAAGGTTAAAAAATGTTTATTGTTATCTTACACACCATACGTTCTTTAATATGGGGATTGCCATGCACATGAGTGTGTGAATGTGTGTCTGTAATATCATTCTTTATATTTCTTTTCTTTTTTTTAGTTTGTTTCTTGGTTTGTTTGGTGGTACTGTCACTGAAATGTAACATGGCCAGACAAAGCAATAAAACACTTACATACACTGATAAAAGATGTAATATATGGAGTATGACCAAAACACATTTGATCTTTTTTTAATCCTCTCCACCCACCTCAAAGGAAGGCCAGAGTAGCACAGGGTTTCCTTTTTCCTGTCTGGCAGCGGCATGAACTGACGCCAAGCAGTTCAAATCATCTTATTGTATTTTAGGGATAATTTTTGTAAAAAAAAATCACGCAAACTCTTTTCTTTGCCAAATATTTAAGTCTTACTTAGACAAGTGGGGTTGCTAAGTGTGGTTAGACAACAGGATTTTTACTCAACAATCCAGGCCTTGTGGATCTGTCACCATACCATGCTTTCACTGTCTGTCTTGACAAAATGCTCAACTTAATGTTATTGTGATCTCAAAAATCAAAACACCTAAAACAGGTAGAATCTGTCATTGTCATTATCACTGAGCAACAAGAAAAGAACTACAGATCATGTGTTCGTGTGCTGTTGTCTGTTGTCTGATTAAAGATGTACTGAATATGTCTTAAGACATTTTAGACCTTGAAGCCAGCCTCAAATTTTCAAGGTGCTTGATGAACCTGAAAGCTAGTAAAGTATTCAAAAATAAAAAAAAGTATTTGCTTCCATACTTCCATAAGTAATCTGTCTCGTAAAAGATTGATTATATGACAAATCAGTCAAGAAAAACACTCTGCGGATAGATGGCATGCTGGACTTAAAATCTGAAACTTGGAGCGTGATCAAGGCAAAAAAAAAAAAGTATTAAAACTCAAATTGAAAGATCTCATCACACTGGAAATATGACCACAGTGGTTGTCACAGATCCATCATGGTTAAATAGTTTTGAACAGGAAGTTTTGGAGACAGCGAAATGCCTGAAACAAAAGGAACTGCAACCACACCTCAGAGAGGAAGAAGGGAAACATCGGCGTTCTGAAATACAATCAACTAGTCGTGCACCCTGCATGATTCCAGTTTAATCTCCCCTAGTTATCATTCATTTTGTCTTTCCACAGCTACAAATATGTCACAGATCTCTGCTAATTATCACAAGCATTGCTATTCAGCTCTCATGCCTGATGTAAATGATTCAAATTCTTGAACCTCATTAGAAGATCTGGTCATTAATCCTCATGATCGTGACAGAAAGGATATGATGTAAAATGACAGCTCTGATCTGGATGTTTAAGAAGTGCTCAAAGTCTGTGCAATTGCTCCAACCAAGAAGAGTTTAAGAAATTCACCAGCAGTTCACTAAATCCAGGCCTCATCTTATCATATCATCTTAGCTCTCCATCTAAAGGAAATATATACAGTTTACCACAAAATAATGACCATCTAACCCAATAACTGTTTACTTTAAATCATACTTTCAGTACTTGCACTGTCATGGTTCAGTGATGACACAGTACCTCAATATAATTCAGGGAGAAAGAACAAAAGAGCTGGAGGAGATTCAGTCTTTGTTGAAAGCAATTTTCAGTTCATGGAGAGGGAAGTACCCAGTGAATAGTTTAGATAATTTAAGTTTGAACTAGTTTTTATAGAAATATCAAATTCTTGTACTGAGAAATGTGTTGGGATTGGTTGCTTCTGGCTTTTCCCATATTTATGAATATATTTCCATCTATATCTGGAAAATGTCTTCACCTAACAGAAAAAGTAAGTCTAAACACTCTTAGCCCTGGCTCACTCCAAGTCTACAGGTATATAAAATCAATTTTCTAAAAAAAAAGTTGTTCCCAAACCCATTTAATGTCAAATTCTTGTTCATTTCATTTTTATTCAAAAATCCATTTATGAGAATGATTAGCTTTGCTGAAAGATGTGACTCCTCTCTTCAGAAAATCCCAACTAAGCAGTTTTTAACGTGACTATATATAGTACCACATGTGTATTCATGTATAAATATGTAGCCTACATCTGTTTCATGACTTAGGGCTGAGCGCTTTCCACGTTTTTCCTCAAGCATTCAGTCACAGGCGACAAGAAACAGAGGGAATTTCATCTTCAGTATAGTCGGACTCTCTTAAACAATATTCAAGACCATCTCTTTGGAACAGTATACTTTCATCACTACGGTCAACATAAACATGATCCTTTTTCAAAAAACATCCGAAAATGGCTCCAATTAGCAAAGATTGTAACCCATCTCAATTTATAAGCATAAGCTCTTTGTAAACTGTACATTTCTATCAACTTTCTATCAGTGCTTAGTTATTATTAGCGATTATACTGTTATACTCTTTTTTATTATTTCTTTGTTTAGTATAACTATAGGGGAGATATGTTATATAATTTAATACTTACAGACTTTTTACATATATAATAAAACTAAATGCATGAGGAAAGCTATGTAAAACACAGCTGAAGCTGATAGGATCAATTGTTGCTGAAGGAGCCCTCAGCAGGGCAGACCATGTCTCATCAGGTCCAAGAGGTCTGACCACATTAACCTTTCACCCTGATGCACTTCCATCTGACTTCCAGTAGAGGACAGCATCCCATAATACTGGAAGCAGCCATTGGCAGGTTTGAGTGGTACATTTTCATACAAGAGGTTAAATGAGACAGAATTACTGAAAAACAACACACAGTGTGGACATGATGCAGTAACTGACAGCTGATGTCTACAAAGGATCAGCATTGTCTTGATTTAGCACTTGTTAACAGAGGATTTTGCGGTTTATGCGCTTTGTGATTCCAGCTACCAGTGTCTTGACTCATCTGTGGAAGTCACTTGTGCAATGATCAGCTTCCCACCACAAACACACAATTCGTTGTAACTTGTGGAATCATGCCCCATGATTTTTAGACATCCCTTTCTGCCATGCTAGCAGCATGATGGCAATGTCAGTCTGCTTGTCCACGACTTTGGTCAACAACTGCTGCCTGGATTGCCTTGAAAATCCAGTGACCATAGTGTCACCATCCAGCTGTTTTTTGGTGTTAGTTATGAAATGTTACCATTCCAACAAACAAAATGAAGACAGTGAAAATGGCAAACATTTTAACCGCTAAACATCACCATGTCAGCAGCCATTAGCTTGACCGTAGAGCCGTAGTCAATAGTCAGTTCTCTGTTCTCATGATCTCATGCACTCTTGAAACGTCATCAGCCTCGGACCGAGTAATGTTCCAATTCAAAGTTCACATTTCTGAGGATGCATTAGGTGCTGTTCTGTCATTTAATGCACTTGCAATTTTTCAAGTTTGAATAAAGGTGTTAAAACTTGAATGCTGTGGTCGATTTATCAATATAGAGTCTATTTTAATTTTTCCTCAGACTTTTTCGGAGATCAGCAGTCTCTATAACAGGCTTTGTTTACTTGCAATATGACCGGGCAGTCATCACCAAAAATCACCGGGCATAATCACCAAAAGTACAAATAAACAAGTACCCAAAATCACTGAGCATGAACCACAGGCAGCCAGCTCCAGTGAGTAAACTGTCCAGGTAATGACATGTCACTGATGACCTCCACTCTGCTGCCACTTCCTGTAAGAGGAGGAGCACAGCTGGGACAGGAGGAGCACAAAAGGAGGGGGTTGACACAAGTACCAGCAGTACTTGACACAATGAGAGTAGTTGTTTTTGCTGGGGTAGTCCTTTATAAGTGCATCACATCACAGCAACATCACAGTGTCTACCTGACTCAGAACCCTCTGTCGAAACAGGATCATTCGTGGAAATACTGACTTTAGTTCCATATGAAGAATGTTCTGTGACAGAGAATGAGTCATGCTCCACACATTTGTTTTTAGCTTAACAGGCCGGCAACAGTTTGTACGAAGACGTGTTATTGTCCCACATTGTGTTGAAAGGGAACCACTCTGATACATCCTTTTTCAGAGCATGTGGCCGGGTGGGGTTTCCTCTGCTGTGGACAGTGTGGCAGCCCAGGCCAACATCCATCGCTCTGTGAGGCCCTGCTAATTTCTGACATATTTCCTGTTCCTCTGTCGACCCAATGCTGAAAGTCACAGCTCTCTGCGAGGCTGGACAACACCTGTAACTTCCAGTCTGGTTTCCCAGCCAATACAAACTGCGGTACGGAGCATCACTACACTGCAACCTGCCAAGACAATCGCATTTAGGAAGCCCCTTCACTGTGATGGAGAGCAATCCTTCCATCTCCGGCTCTATTTTCTCTCTCTTGAGGCCAGGCACCTCAGTGTTATCTGAGTTTTGTGGTATTAGTGTAGAAATGAGTCATTCCTTGAGGGAGCTCTTGATAGGAAAGTAATGAAAAGTGCCATCCCTGATGATTGGCCTACCGCTGAGGTTGGGGGAAACCAAAGTGAGGGTCCCCTTCCAATGAGCTTTGCTGCTGTTGGACGTACTTTTGAAATATTTCAAAGGGTTTGAAGCATCCTGCCCCAGATACATTCCGTAGGCCAGTGTGTCAAACAGTCACAGCAGGCTGGAATCAGATTGTATGTTATGCAATTGTCTGCAGTATGCATCTCACTGCTTGTTGTATATGCATTTAAAGAAGCATCATGCAAATAAAAGGAGACATGTTAAGAGTAGTTAATTATGCATCATCCACATTTACTTGCTTTACTTCACCCTATTTGCCACTGTCAATTATCTTGGTAAAATTCTACCTTTAAAAAGGAAGCATAAACATGGCTCATATGGAAGTGATTAGGAAATTACTAATGAAGACGATATGTAATTACTGCAATGCTAAAGAACAGTGGACAGGGTATTGTGGTTTGCATTCATCAAACTTGAAACTGAACTTAACAACCACAAAAGACTGCAACCAAACTTTTCTTTGTTTTGCTAACATGTTTATGTGAGGGTTTGGCTGCATTTACCTCAGTATTAACGTCCACATCATCGCCATCTCCACCTGCTCCACCTCTCTCTCTCCTTACTCCGTTTGTGCTGCTGTGGGTTCCTTTTGTGTTTTTCCCAGTTCTCTTGTTGGAAGCCCAAGCACAATCCGGAGAAATCTTCACTTCAGAAACAGAACATTTATCATGGTCACAAATTGTTAGCCATCATTGATCTTGGTCACCGCACCAAATTGTTGGCCGGTCACAGGTAAAGTATAGCCTAAATATATAAAGTATGGTCTCAAAGTGACAGAGATCTCACAGGATCTCAGTCAGACTGAGCTCTGATCATTGGAAATGGTTCACATTCATCTTCCTGGGCTGGGTGACGTACATATGACTGAATGTAATGGGCCAGGTCTCAGGGACATGGGGAGTTTGCCTTTGAGCTTTCCTTCAGTGCCTGTTCAATTCTAAATATAAATAAAACAACAGGAGGAAACACCAATGTACCAAGTTGGTTGTCAAATTAAAAACATTGTGTTGATACACTGTAAAACATCGTTGAAGAATTTATTAGAATCAGCTCATCTTTTTATATCTTCCTGCCTGTCACAACCCCATGAATTTTCCCAAAATGCCTAGATGATAAATGAGCAATCAGACGTTGTCATGGGACACCAGCTTTCATGTACAACAACTCTGCTGGACAGATCATTTCCCTGAATTTACACCAACCAAACAGCCCGAGCAGGCAAACATCGTCATCAAGGCTAATGCTGAATAGCCTGCGTCAAATGGGAACCCATGGCGCCATCAGTGACGATAGCAGATGGTGAGGAGGTCTCCATGGTGAGACGGTATGTCATGTGTGCTTTTAGGTTCCCGCCTGTCGGTCGGACAGCAAAGGAATTTAGCTATGTTTGGAGGAAGATGCAGAGGGGGTATGCTCATATTTGACCCATTGTCAGTTGAATTTACGGTAAATAGTTCCAGTAACAAAAGGTGCCAGTATTACCAATATTTCATCTGGCCCAAGTTAGAACACTCATGATGAAGAACATTCAAAACACTGGATGTGTAAGTGATTGTACTGACAAAAGCTTCTGTAGAAACTAAAACTAAAAATAGCTCTTTAACCAGAAGTGTGTTTTTGTCTTAAGAATGCAGTTCCAGGGACAGGTTTTCGTGGCAATAAATCACTACAATCTACTGTATTTGCAAAAAAAAAAAAATTGAGACACTATGTTTGGTCAAGGACAAACATGTTACCTGAGTCTGTGGACACTAGTGATTAAAGAAAAACCTTTTAAAATCACTATTTATTGTAAGGGAGCATTGATGTAGCTTTGGCCACTTGATGGCAAACAAGCTGACAATATCATACTTGTATGTTATCGCCTTATAAAGTTATGACAAACATGTTGGCTTATATGTGTATGTGTCTGTGCAGACATACATCCATTCATATGGAGTTTTTTTGGATTTGTTTGTTGTATGTCAAACCAAAACAATGAGCTAAAGTAGGCTAAATGCTCTTTCTGATCAACATAATCATTTGCTTCATTGTTAATCTGAAAGAATATTGATTGGTTCAGTTCTAACTTTTGACTCAAGAGTACCTTTTATATGATGATTTGAAAGAAATTGCTTCTTCACAGTATTTTTCGTGGGCTACTAAGATGGCTTTATGTTTCAATATTTGGGTATCTCTAAAGGGCTTGGAAAACTTTTACACAACATGAGGTATGACCAAATAACGGCAATGTCATCAGGCCATTCATTGCCCTGTCCATCCACCAGTCAGAACACTATAGTTTATAGGATTCTCCACATTACAGTGACATTAGTGACAGATGTTTCCCCAGATAAAGAACCCTAATGGTTAATGGTAAGCTCTATTGCCATCATTAGGCCAAAACTTACACATGTCCACTTGAAGAAGTATCGGAATGTAAGGGCACCCTGACTTCAAATTTACTGAACGCAATGTAAAATGATACTTTTGACACTTCATGAGAGCTTTCCTCTAGCACCACCCTCGGGTCAGAATGATGCATTCTGTCGGTCCTTTATGTACATCAACAAAGCAGTTAAGATACTGCCTCGATTATCATCCCAAACATTAAATATCACTGGACTACTTGTAAGACCAAGAGTTGATAGAGGTGAAGCATACCCCATGACTGGAGTCTGCCTGGGGCAGTCAGGAGGTCAGAGTGTTCCTCTGTCGTCCCAGAAGGAGGCAGAGGCCAAGGTGAGGAATTTAGTAGTCCACCGTAATGTTTGTGCTACAGAGGCAGCCGTAGCATTGTGTAAGGCCCTGAGGCAAAATGAACAGTGATCTGGCCGAAAATGTTTGCTGAGAGGCTCCGCGGTAAGGCACTGATGATAAGGGGCTCCACTGTTGCAACAAAAACCTGAAAAAGGCATGAGGGTGATGACTGCTAAACCAGTGACGGTGCTGCTGTGTACAAAGCATGTATCATGGCTGACAGAACCACAATTTCAATGTGAAATAACACAAAACAAAGCAATTCGAAATCTGCCTTTCTTGTTTTGTTAATATGGCTTGGCATCAGTTAGAAAAAAACTATAACTACTAAAGCTGTGACTCTTTGCAGCACAGGACACATTTTTGTCCACAACATGAAGCCAGGGGAACCCGTCAGGACACCTGAGGATAGCCAGTGCAGGTTCCTCCTGAAATGCTGCTCTGACTTTTTTTTGACAATTTCTGATGGATTATAGTGACAGACATTTATTTCCGGAGACGATGAAGGCTACTGACTTTGGTGATTCCCTGCTTTTCCACTAAGGAGCAAAAAGTTGACATTTGTGGTTGAACCTTTCCACAACTATTTGATGGATTGCCATGAAATATGGTTCAGACATTCATATCTCTTGCAACATGAAGTTTAATAACCTTGGTGATCCTCTAACCTTCACTCTCACACTACAATTAGGCCAGACATTTGTCCAGTGTTTGTGTTTATATCCAAATAGTGGCAGAACTAATGACATTCCCTTGCATTAGAATGGTAAAATGTGAATGCAACAAAAAGCAAGTTACCCTTTTGGAATGATTATTATTATTTGAATTTTGATTTGTTCGCCATCATCTAGGGGAATCCAGTTTCCACAGGTATCTTACCTGATAATGTCAGGGTGGCAGCCAGCAACTGAAGCTCAGTGCATAATAATAAAATAATGAAGTAAATCAACTACAGTCTGACTATGAAAAATCTGCCTTTTGCAGTGACACACTAAATCAACAGAGATGATGTGTAATGAGCTCAGAATATATTTAAACAGTTCTGTAAACTGTGCAGGTATGACCCACAGCTACTGGAAGAGGTGGTTTTGAGGTTGTTGCTACCGATCGGAAGTTTGATCAGTAACTGTTTCCAGGGTTCACTTTGATTTTTGAATGGGTGTGTTCAGCAAAGAGACAATGAAAATAACAGGTCATACCAAAGGGTCCACATGCTTTCATTTGTCCCTGTAAATTAAATTAAATATTAGCATGTAATTATTTGACTGAGAGCATGTTAGAATGCTCACGTTATTATTTAATTCCAAGTGACTGAGATGTTTTAATTTTCTAAATTAATGAGAAAATCCACACAATAGCAGAGAAACACAAAATGAAAAATCAGACTCAACAAAATGAATCACTGCTAATTTGCTTCCATCTTAGATATATGCTGTCTTTTGCAGTCTGATGAAATGATCAAACCAGCTGTAAGGAGTGGATTGTAGGGTTGTGTCTGTAATCTCAGTTTGGAAATGTTTGTCCTAATTGGACCATCCAAAGAATTACCCATAAGATTAAAAAAGATATGAAAAGTTACATACAAAATATTTTTGTTGCATAGATACATATTTGACATAACTTCAAATATGAAAACTTTTGCTTCAAACTTTCTTGGTTGCCTACAAGAGCCCATGGACTCCTCTATGTAGCTACTGTCTGCAGTTCCCTTAGTGTTTCTGGTGTCACTGATAAGATTTTCTGAATGTAACATATAGAACCTTTAATTCATACCTTTATCAAACTGTTTTCCTGTACTGTATATTTATGATTGATAATATTTATGATTTGAATATGGACAGTTGAACCCGCCATGGGATTCAGAAGATTTGTCCAACTGCAAAGTCTGTTGATACATTTAATTACAATATTAGCTAAAAAAAAAAAACATATTTTATATGTTTTTATTAAATGTACAGGAGTTTACAGTAAAACAGCATCCAATGAACGAATGAAGTATAACATCTCTTAAATATATAGCATCATTTCCTCCTTGGAAATAAAGCATTCTATATACAATCTGAAGAACACACATATAAAGTAAAATAAAATCACACCCCGAAAATGAGGTGATCCTGGAATTTACCACTCCACAAGTAAGAGTGAAGTCTATTTACACTGAATGCTTTCATCTATATACTGTAGTAGCATAACGAGCAAAGTGTTACAGTTTCTCATTCTTCAAACCAACCAATACACTTTCAACTACAAACACACGTATGTTGTTGTAGGTTGCTTTTGAAGACATCACACAGACTTGCATTCATTTCCTGGAGACTTAACCCTTACCATAATCACACCTTAGCTAACTCTAACTTTAAACACTGACTTACAAATCTGCTTTTTCCCAGTTGGGGGCCACGTTTCCATTTGTGGACAAGAGCAGTGGCAGTGGCAGTGTTAACTGGTCTTTGGTCTGAAATTCATCACCAAAAGTAACCTATGACACACAGACACACACTCACAAACACACACACACATTCAACATGTCTAGGCAACACTGTAAGACAAAGGGCAGGCCATAATGAACACATAGTCCCTATAGTCACTCATGAATATGTCTTATGTCATCTAATTCTTTCTTACCAATTTAATATGCATCAGCATTAGTCAAAAGATGTTGGACATGTATCATTCCTTTTTTGTGGTCCAAACAACCTTCCTTCTATGACAGGCAGTCATGTTTCCATCTGTGGAGATTACAAATAAATAAGTAAAAACTCTGTCAGCAGTCTAACACAGCAGCATTACTGTGTTTGGTCCTCAGTGCTGCCCTGGTACTCAGTGAGAGTGGGCAAACTGATGTCATTGTGGCAGGAAGCTTAAAGTGCAAGTAAGGCTGTAGCCTGGTTGGGGGGTTGGGAGCGTCGGGGGGTGGCAGGAGCTCAGAGGTCCCCACCCAAGTGACTGACAGGGAGGCAGTGGGTTTAGGTAAGGACGGGTGCGGAGTCTTTGCACAGCATGCCAGGCCAGGACTGGGCATGATGAAGTCAGCCTCAGTGCCTGAAGGTGTGGATGTCATTGTGCAGACTGACTGAAGGGCTGGAAGGCCTGCCGCGTGGATGACAGCTTGAACTGCAACTGCAGCGCTGTATCCACATGACGTTTCTGTAGAAACCCTCGCCATCAGGGCAGCGGAAATGGAGGCGCACCGTACGGGAGAGGGATGGCGTGCAGCAGCGGTCATCGGTGCAAGTGCCGCAGGTGCGAGGGCGGAACCGTTGTGCTGTTGAGCATCCAGCAAAGGTGATTCTGACTGGTTCGTTGGGACGCACAGTTCGCTGACACTTCTTCCCCCTCTGGAAGACAGAAACAGTGGGGTTTTTTTTATCAAGGAAGAATTCAGTGTTAACTGATTTATTTGTTCACTTTACATATATGCAAATCACAGTAATTTAGAGGATGTTAAAATACAGACATCCTGAACCAGTATTTGACTGCTCAAAGAAACCGAGATGAGTCTGTAATGAAACGATTTTATATTTACCTCCAGTATTCTTTGAATTCTAATGGGAATGTTGGTTAGCATACCTTGCTAGCCACAGGAGGCTGGGGCTCACACTGTCGGACCTGGCACAGTCTGGTTTCTCTGACCAGCCGACAGTCTGGGTTGTCGTTGGTCACACGACTTGAAATACCCATCCCACACGTGGTGGAGCACTCAGTCCATGCAGTGGTTTGGGGGAAACAGCTGGATTCGAGTGAGACCTCAGACTTGGGGAAGGACGCCATCTCTGTGGTAAAGTCAAAAAAAGACAATGTGTTACAATCAAATGATGAGTCCCAGCAAACACCAGGCATCCCAAACATTCAGGCATTATGATTGATTTATGAAAATTTGTCTTCCATACTTTCATGACCTTTGGTTCAATTTTGCTAATGTGATGCAATTTTCTTAAGTGCTAGAATAACCTGAGAAATAGACATGTCAATCAGTTTGCCTTTTGTTTTCCACACTCATATCCTGAGCATGATATTTCAACAAATTCTGGACACATTTTTAATGGAAACAGTTGGACATTTATGGTCCCCACAGGATGCCAGATCACATTTTCTTTTATACTAAAGAGATGTCAAAAAAATGATGTGGAGGTTGCAGTTACAAGTACTGATTCATGCCCCTCTGTGGTGTAACCCTTTCATTTTCACTGAAGAAGCTTTGAATTGAGGGCAACTGGACATTTAAGTGTATTGTAGATCCTATTTTAAACAGACAAATTTCACATTTTTCCACACGAATGTCAGGTTTCGTCCTTTACTCAGTTCCGACCAGTCTCCCTGCTGCTGAGCAGCCCCCCCACAGCATGATGCTGCCACCACTGCACTTCACTGTGGGGATGGTATTAGCAGGTGCTCATCAGATGCAGTGTTTGGAGTTCTGACCAAAGAGTTCAGTTTTTGTCTCCTCAGACCAGACAGCTGTTTTCCTTCTACTCTCAGGGCCTTTTAAATGTCATTTGTCTTTTCCTCTCAGTGGCTTCTGTCCAGCCTCTCTACCATAAAGGCCTGACTGCAGGGTCTCCCATCTTGGCAGAGGACTTGTTGTAGTGACCAAGGCCTTTCCTGCCCTGTTACTCACTTTGGCAAAATCTAGTCAGAGTCCTGATGGTTCCAAACCTCTCCTATTTCACAGAACACGCCCTGCTTCTGATGTATGCCCAACAAAACTTTTATCATGGAGGTCTACAAAGGGTTCCTTGGACTTCATTGCTCGGTTTTTGTCCTGATAATCAGTGTGAAATGTGGGACCTCATACAAAAACAATGTCGAATCAGTTCAGTTTGCCACAGGTGGACTCCAATCAAGTTCTAGAAATATTTCAAAGATAATTATAACAAACAGGATGCACTTGACCATAATAACGGAGAGTCACATTCTGAATAGGGCTGTGAATATTCTCAGTTGCCCAGGTCATGGTTATCTCAAGGAAATTCTAATCAAAATCAACTGGACTCGATTATAGTTCTTTGAAGATGTTTTGCCTCTCATCCAAAAGGCGTCATCAGTTCATGCTGGTCTGAAGCAGCTTTTAGCAGAATTTGTTTAACCTTGCAGTTGTATCATGTATTGGAAAATTTTGTGTTCGGTGATTTTGATGAAGGATTTGGCCCATGTCCTGCACATCAACATAAAAATGCTCCTTCACGCCACATGCAGTGTTGGTGTAGGGCAACAGGAAGTGCGTGGCTGGGAAACACTGTGATGTTTACCTCTGAACATGGCCCCTCTGGTGAGAGGTGTGTGCCAAAGCTGGGCCTGCAGCAGGGTACTGATGTGGTTGGGAAGGGGCTGGCCGTCTGGCAGGGAGGTGCGGATCGGCTCTTCTGGCTCCTCACTGATGTGGTTGTCGTCGTCGCACACCCATTCCTCACAGCAGCTGCCCTCGGGCCGGGCCAGCCGGGGCTGCGAGCAACGCCAGTCCGGCAGGGGCACCTGGTGAGGGCAGAGGGGCATACAGCCCACCACTCCATTCATGCAGGTGCACTGGTGCTGGCAGTTGGGCTGAAAGTCCTCGCCGTGCTGGTACACCCGCCCGCTGAACTCGCAAGGCAAACCCTGGGCCTCAGCTGTCAACACGCACACATAAAAAGGAAACAGAGCTGTGAAGAGAGACCTTTGAACTTCCTAGAAGGACACTGAAGAAAACCTGCATTTGTAGACAAACACAACTAAAACATCAGCCTGCAGGATCAAACAAGATACAAGAACAACAAAAAAGATATTTTTTAAAGGGGTGTCCACATCTTTAAAACTCCACACCTCCAGCTTATGACCCAGATTTTCTGGTTAACATTTGTATTCTTCAAAATAACCCTGATTACATCACTCATCATTTTCCCATTTTAAACAAAGCTCCTCCAACAATGGAAGGGGCCACAAAAGACTTTCTCACAGGCTGAGCAGTACTTTGTCATAGTACAAAGAGAGTGAAAAGGCAAACTACACTTTCCACTTGTATTCACTTTTTTATTTTTTTATACATGCAGGATTTACCTTCCAGAAAATAAGTAATATCCTAATGACTAACACTAAGCTGTTTTGTTGAAACAACTACATATGATTGGTAGCTACCCTCACCTTTACACAGTCCACTCTTGGGGTCTCCCCCAGCTCCAAGATGGCAGTGCAGCCCCTTGATGTGATCACAGGGTGAGGTTGCACTGCAGTCCTCGTTGAACTGCCTAGCACAAACTTTACAGCAGCCGCAGTGGTCGGTCACCCAGCTGACACCCAGCGGACAGAGCGGAGGTGAGGGGGTGCAGGAGCACTCAGCCGGACACTCGCCCTCTGCGGACTGGGTCAGGGTCAAAGGTCAGGTCACGATGGGTGGCAGTGGTTTGTGCAATTTTAAAAATCACAAGACTAAGATGAAGATTTCGTTCACTGTTAGCTATGATGACATAACAATCTGAAACTACACAAATGAATTCAGAGAAACTTTAAAAGCAAGTGGGCACATGTCACTCACCATCACTGCAGCACCACAGAGCACACACAGGGTGGAAATGATCTGATGCAGAGTCACAGGGCTAAGCATCCTGATCGCACTGGATAAACAAAAGAAAAAACTTCAGAAGGGGAAAAGAAGTGCAGAAGTATGAGGCTGTTCACATCGATTGTCCAGAGTCTCAAGAGGAAAGAAAGTCTCGTTTGTCAGCTCCAGGATGAAAATGTATCCACAGCTCAGAGTCCATGCACTGAGAGGTTGGCCGGTGTGCTCTCGTTTGCTCATCTGCAGAGTGTTGGTGTCAGCACAGCTCAGCTCTGCCTCACAGAGAGGTCTCCCCGTGCGGGGACCTGTACTTATAGACATGCATGCCTCCGCCCCCCATGTGATATCACTGACTCGCCTCTCAAGACGGCTGGAAAGCCTCCAGAGGGAGGAGGCGGCAGGAATATTGGGTGTGAAACACACAAACACTGACAAATGACTGTGTCATTGTGGACATGTGACCTCAAAGAGAAATGTCAAAATGTATGCAAGAGACAAAATTTGGGATGATGAATAGTAACTGATATGTCCTCAGACATACTGCACTTTAGGCTTTAAAGGTAACCCTGCAGCCCATGCCCAGGGGTATTACACAGGTCTGGTCATATTTGATGTGAGCATGCAAAAGGAAAACAATGGTAGGGACAGGTAATGGAAAACCTGAGCAGGGAATCCCACTCCATCTCAGTGAGTGTTAAACAGGGGAAGTGGTGATGTGGAGAAAATCCCTGTGAACAACTCTTCCACCAGCGAAGGCCAAGCAGCTGTGTCCTCTCCACTGCAGTGTGCCGTGGGACGCTGTGCTCAGGACATCCTGTGTTTCCCACCATCTCTTTCCTAATGGGCTGCATTCCAGGAAATACAGACCAATCTTCAAGTTCCCATGATTGGCAGGAAAAAACTCTGTATTCCTATTGTCATCCCAGGGGCACGTAAAAAGTGTTTTGCTGGAGAGCAGGAAAGCCCTCACATTAAGCGCTGGCTTGCGCTGTCATGAAACATGGGAAATGTATCAAATCTTTTGCCGCGTTTGATAAGGCTCCGGCAGGTCTCCCTTGGCTGCCTAAAAACACAGTGAGCACGGTCTCTGCAAGGAATGTGCACATGTTAAATGTTAAATAAATAAAATTTTACCATCCATCCATTTTCAATAATGCTTATCTGGGCACCGGAGTTGCAGGGGTGTTGCTTGAGCCAATCCCAGCCGACGCTGGGCGAGGGCGTGCTACACCCTGGACAGGTCAGCAGCCTGTCACAGGGCTGACGCATTCACACAGCCACAGAGAGGACCCACCTGAACCTTGTTGCTGTGAGGAGACAGCGATGACCGCCGCACCACCGGGCTGCCCATACATTTGCAATCAATTTTTGGAAATATTTAAAACCTACATTAGTGGATTGCTACACTATGTGCACACTGCTTCAGCTGAAGCCATCAGCAGGACCCTTTAGAGCTCTATACTATACTTGTATATTCTCGCTTGTGTCCATGCTTGTGTCCATGCAAACAAAATGAAGACACACTTCTAAAAAGCTTTGCTCACTAATACTCCTAATGGTCAAACTGTCCACAGGTTAATCTCAGTCCCCCACATGAAAACTTCATCAGACTTGAATGTTGCTTAAAGCAAACAAGTGAAAGTTGGTCCCACTGCAAACAGCTCATTTCCTTAGAACAGGTGGTGTTGCTTCAGACCAATGCAGCGATGTTCCTGTGTGCAGAGGGACGACAACATCAAACCACACACATTGCGCAGACTTACGCAAGCAGCCACCCAGACACCCTCCCGGCTAGCCTGTAAACCACTGGGAAGCTGGAGTGGGGTGGGGGTGGGGGGGTTGCTGGGGTGAGATGGGGCATGAGGGGGGAGGTGGGGTGAGAGCACCTTGTCGGGCAGCAGCAGGGAGGAGGGCAGGAGTCTGGATTCTTAGCATTCCTGGTCCACAAAGGCAGGATGTGTGCACTGGCCACGCTGCGTCAGACGCTGATGGAGGGGGCAGGAGGAGCAGGGATCTTGGGGGGGGCGGGGGTGCCACTTTTGCAGCCTCCTGCCTGGCCATGTGCCAACCATTGTTTGTCCGCCATGCAAACATTTCCAAACACATCGAGGTCAGGAGTTGTGCATGATCCATCATACTGCTGCCCGTGTTTATTTTCTCATCTCCATATCTGACACCAACCAGCAGTCTGGTCAGTGCTTCCTTTAAAGTCACATTTAAAAAGCCATCGTCCTAACAAACTTCAAACTAACCAGCAACTATGAGGGTGATTTTCAAAGTTTCTTTCCTTTCTTTTCAGCAGTGTAAGCTTTCCCTGACATGGGGCATCAGAAAAGGGAAATTCTGCTAAACCACTCAGAATCACACTTTCATAGCAGTCCAAAGGATAAACAGGAAGCGTGTGCAGCATGCCGGAAGAGGTGCTGTAAGGCCTGAGTCAACCACAGAGAACTAAGGAGACACAACAGGAACCTGGACAGGACCAACAGCGGTCAGTGGATTAGGCAGTACTCATACTGGACTCAGATGTCTGTGCAAAATAAAAAGACATTATAATATACTGACCACAGTCACGCTTCCCTGTTTGATCTTTAATTTCATCTTTCTTTTGTTGCAACTTTCCTACTGCTGCTTGTTCACAGGTACAGTGTGCAGCTGGCCAGGGTGGTTTTCTTATAAAGCTGCCATAAGAAATGCAGTATATTTGTCACAGAGGGATCGTTCATTAAAAATGCAGAAGCAAAAGAAGTCAACAGTCACGTTGTCCTGTGGATGAGCTTTGATTTTTGCAAGGCTGAGATAGAACAGCTAGAAGGAGCCACAGTGTGCTGCCAGATGAAGAGCTCCTTTAACTGTGTCCCGTTGTGGTGTGCTAATCTACTTTGTCCAGGTGCAGCATGAAATCAGATCACAGTGGATCATGGCAACATGGAGAAAGGCCACTTGTGGACTTAATTCTTTGTTAAAACAATGTGAATTTTTTTTGGCTGCAGTGTGAACAGACGTGCCGATTTCTGCTGTATTTCTGAAAAAAGTAGCTGCTCCACAGGTGTTTGCCACTGTCCAAAATTGTGGGACCTGCAAGAATCATACTGGACTTATTACCATAGTAACCACAGCTGTCATCAAATCGGCCAGGAGTGAAATTTAAAAAGCATGTGTGTGTGTGTGTGTGTGTGTGTGTGTGTGCGTGTATGTGTGCAAAGGCCCAGTCTGAGTCATGACACCACCTCCACAGATTACGTCTCTGCCGCATTCCTCATATTAGTGTCCTCAAAATGCTCCTGGTGTGCCGCACTCATCACTCATCCCATTGTTACCCTGAATGGGTTCCATTTTTCCCTCCGTACACATATCCTCTCTCCTGTACACACTGATACCGAGCAGCCAGCGCTGATCACCAGCTGAGTATTAGATTTCGTAGATGAGTGTGAGCAGATTATGTCATGAGCTGCGGTGCATGTGGATGCGCATGAATGGCAGCAGGCATCTGCACATCAGCCCCACCAGAGCCCATAGGTAGAAAGTTTCTCTTCACTGGTCCTCATTTCTGTGCTTTCTTCACAAGATTTGGTAACTCAGTACGATTTTAAGGACAACAATTTTGTTTTAACTTCACAAAGTTCAAATTTGGGCAAAGGGGTGACTGGCTCAGTAGAGCTGTAAATTTGTCAAAATGCACCTTGGGAGTCAGAAAGAACCAGATGTTTTATAATGTAGTTGTTAATCATTTGAACTGATGATTGAAGAAAGCTTCATGCCAGTCAGAGCCATAGAAGAATTTCAGCTGTGAGTCATGCAATATTTTTCTATTGGAAATGAATCCTAACCCCTAAAGTCATTTTATTAAGAATGCTTATAATCTCAGCTGTCTAAAACCTTCCACAGCATTCAATCATCTGTTCTGCTGTTATTACAGATATGCTGGAGTTTATGGATTTGCTCTCTGAACTGCTGTAAATACATTACACAACAAGAGAAGCTAATTTAGTCTGTTTATTTGGACTGACCCAAAGGTCAGATTTTGAGCTAACCTCCCTGGAATTATGTATGAACCCTCACAAGTTAGAATATTAGAATTTTACTTGGTGTTTCCATTCCTCCTGTGTAAGGCTAAAACTATTTGTCTCAGTAAGCTATGGTGAGTACTGTGTGTAAAAAAACACTCATTTAGAGTAGAAGTACTAGTAGAAGTTCCACTCTCACTACCTTGATCAAAAGTTTGGTTGGACAGGTTTTCGTGCATGTGGTGGCTGCAGGTGGGCTGTCCTGCAGGGACTCGTGATGTGAGCTGGCAGCTGCCCAGGCAGCAGGGCAGAGGGAAGCTGTGGCCTGCACATTCCTCCACAGCATCTAATAGGAGTGATGACAGCAGGGAGCACAGAGCAGCAATAACTGGCCATGGTGCTAGCAATACTAGCAATAACCTGGCCATTGTGCGTCTGGCATGAGCAGGTGTGCTGCAGGTGCTGATGGACAACCCCTCACAGAAAGCTGAGGTATGTAACAAGTGGATTTAACTAATAACTGTGACTGCTGCAGTGACAGAGCAGCTTCTCTGTGTGCACAACTTATTTATTTGTGAAGTCCACAATTTTGTCTTCATTTGAAAGTACATTACAGAAACAAAAGTCACTGAAAATGGATGAAATGATGTGCACTTCTCATTTATTAGCCTCTGTCAGCTTATTATTTTTTACTGGGTTGAACTCTATAATAATCATGTAAATATTTTTGGTGTGTGTCCTTTGTCAATTTAAGAATCATGCTGCTGCCAACAAGTGACCAAAAAAACAATGAATGCATATTTGGATGCACAGAACAACAGTATCCATATTTAACAGATTTTTTTCTTATATTGTGAAAGTTCCATTAGAGCTCTCGTCGCTGGAGTGTAAATGTAGAAACAAGAAAAAAAATATCTAAGGAGTTGAAGTTTTTTTGGTTTGTTGTTTTTTAAAAAAAACCCAGATAGCTTATCTATTTGACTCTTACAAAGAGACAAACAATAAATACCATTAAAGCTGCATTTGTCTTTGATTTTGGCCACTTGGGGTCAGTGCAACAAGCTTTGAATCCAACATTTACATACACTTAGTTTGCAGTTTAAACTTTATGGTCATTCTGGAGGCTCCAGCTCATACAGATTGGTATTTCTCTTATTGCATATTATCATCATAATAATAATGCATAATAAGGTATAATGCAGTACATTTTAACAACACCACAAACTGCATCCTCCAAAATGATGATCAAGTTGGACTGACACGTCTCAAAAACAGCCAATAAAAACAGAACATCAGGACAATCATGAAGGAGGATTTACTACACTACTGTTGAATTAGACTGCATTAGTTAAACTGGCAACATATCCAGCATTGGACAACATTCATCTGGAGTTATACCAAGGCAACAAAAGAGAGTACATTACCAGAATTGAAATTTTAATCTCACAGGAGGTCCAGTATTCAATCTCCTCTGTTTTGGTTTCCACCACCCATTACACACAGTATATTGATCCATGGATAGAATAAAAAAACACTGATTAAAACATGACCACATTATCTGTGATGTTTCAGAATGGAGACTGGCTTTATCAGCTATCTAGGTTGTAGCAGGAGCCAGGATTCTGTATTTAGTTGTTCACAGTTATAAGTTTTGTGCTGTAAAAAATCATAAATCTGTACAATAACTGTCAGTGTTTCATAACCATGTTGTACAGGTAACTGTTGACTAGGGGCTACTTTACTATATAGACCACAATTGGAATCTGGACCATCCGGACACTGAGCAATTGTCATGGAGTGTACTGGTTTGCTGAGTGTGTGGAGTTTATTCTTTCAAAAATACCATTATGCAGTACCATATCAATCTGTGTTGCAAAGAGGAGAGAGTAATGTATACAGTGAGTTTAGTTTTAAAAGGTGATGCCTGGAGGCCTAAAAAAAAGGGAGAGGTAAACTGCGTTTTGCAAATAAAAGGGTGGGAAACGGCTGGAGTCGCCCTCCATAACATTCCATTCAATTAAAATGAAAATACAAAAGAACAGAAAGTAAGACAGAGTTAGGAGATACTGTAGCAACACTGTACGTGTGCCCAGAGTACAATCGCAGAAACAGCAGGATGGAGGTAAAAATGAGCAGAGCCATCAGCACAGATGCTGCCTTTCCTCCAGTGAATCAGAGGTGTCTCAAAGTGCACACTGCACATTTAGTAAACTAGAATAAACAAACTGGTATTTCAAAGGGCCTTTAGTGTGGGAGCTGGTGGTGCAGCCGGCTGACAGAGAGTGTCCTGTTAGTGGGCAGGGGAAAGGTGGCACGGCTACACAGAGCGGCCTGTGATTCAGAGGGGAAAATGTTATCACAGTAAAACCGTCAAGAGAAAACGTTCCAGGGCTCCCCCGCGCTAACTGGGACACAAACACATAAAGCTCACTGTGTCTGAGGCTGCAGTAAATGGACATGGAATCACTTCTGATCGAGAAGCGACAGCACAGAATGTATTGTATCCGCGAGGAAGAAACAGGCCTGGCAACACTCAGCCCTTTCCCTCCACGTCTTCTGGCAAACCAGCGAGATCATTCGTTTGCTCAGCAGCGAGCGGCATGCGCTAATGTCCGATGACAAACATTCAGTGTTATGGCATCTAAAGTTAGGCTGGAGTGTTTGTACTGATATTCAGGCAGATTGAGGTCATTTATTCAAAGGGCTCTTTGAAACCTCTTCAAGGTTTTGAGGTGTGAAAAGTCTTCCTGCTAGAAGCTACATGTTACAGTGTCTATAAAAAGTATCCCCCCCCCGGAATGGTTTCCCCTTTTATTACTTTTATAAATAGAATCACGGTCAATATAATTTGGCTTTTTTTATTAAAGAAAACACTCTTTAATGTGAAAATGAAAACAGATATCTTTGGCATAACATTAATTAATTAAAAATATATAATGTAAAATAAGTGGTTGCAAAAATATTTCCCCCCTTAAAGTGACTGACCTAATTCAACAGAGATCACCTGAGTGCATTGATTGTTTCTGAAGTGATTGGAGAATAAAGACACAGTCTGTACATGGAAGGTTCCTGGCTACAATGACACCATGAGTACAAAACAACAGCAAACTATCAGCGATTGGTTGTTTTGTTCCATAAATCTCTCAATCCATCAATATATATATCAGTATCAATATCAACATTGACTCTTACATGATGACCATGTGGCGTTAACCAGTCCTGGAAAACTGGATGATTGTGCAGCCCAAGATTAATGTATGATTCAAACGCAGTTAGTTGTGTCCTTGTGTAGCTGTAGTTGATAAGCTGGGCAATTCATTTATGTGATGGTTTAATACGTATGTATGGTGTTTCGAACCAGGATAAGCTCCTAACAATGTTAAAATTAACTTAATATGAAGGTAACTCAAGTTAGCTCAACTCACTGCACACACACACACTTGGACTCAAAATGACAAGCTTTTAGGACCTTCCATAATGCTGCCAAAGGATCACAGAACAGTAAAGATCAATATAATAGCCACATGTCTCACATATAGCAGCCTGTCAAGGCAAACTGAGCTACTGACCCCTCAGTGATTGGGAAGCTATGGGATACAGTATGGCATTCAAGCAGTAAGTAGCGGTAAGTTATGTAAGTAAGTTATGGTATTTGGAAGGTTGGTCAAGCACAGGGAGTGTTACATAACAATGTTCACAACGTAACAAAAGTTAAACACAAGTTGAACCTGGAGCGCAGGACTGCACATCACACATCATTACATCATCATCTGGCAAAGGTCGGAGTCAACCAGGGATGACGGCGACATCATGCTACCAGCCACAGCAACAGACATATCAACAACAACAACAACAACAACAACACACACTTCTGCATTATTCTGCCAGACAGCCCGGCTCAATAAGGGAAACCTGGTAATTCCACTTACTACTATGTACTGTTCATGAGGGCAGCAGGAATCCTCCAGACCTCTCCTGCTCAGGATTAGAGCTTCAGTTTTTCTACTGACCCACTGAAGTGCATTTAAAGGTTTTCATTTCATCTAAACACTTCACGTTAACATTTCTCAGCCTCAGCTTCATGGTTAAAATGAACATGCTGATTCATGATAAGGCACTTTTTAATGTTCAGTTCTCTCAGTGCAAAATTCCACTGTGAGAGAACATGGATTGCTACTGTTTTTATTTCTAAAGTGTTAGCACATTTTTCATTATCTCACTGAGCTCCCTGACCATGCTTATCCTCCAGTGTTCTATACCACTAAAATAAATAACTGCATATACTGAAATTGTCTTCTCCATTATAACAATCATGAGGGTACAGCCTACAGACAACATTGACATTTTTTAAAAATTAGCTCATCATCATGAAATGTCATTTTTATTCAATTCCTTTATTTAAAATATTTATATTTAAAATGTTTGTTTTTAGCTCTCAACATAATTCTTCGCAGTGAATTTTTGAAATAAAAACTGCTAGAATAGAATTAAATGACTCCATTCCAAAATGTTGCATGTCCCAGCCGCAAAAATACATTTATCCTTCCACCAGTATATGATGATGTTTCATTAAAAGCTTTTTTTCTCCTCTGGTACTGTATGTTATATTTCATTAAGGATGTTACAGCTTTTGTGTTGACATGAGCCCAGTAACTCTATGGTGACACCTACTGCTCCACAGATGCCAGGGAGGTTTGCTTGGAGTTTGGGGGAGGAAAGGTTCCCTCATCACCATATCATTTTTTAAATCTGCATTTATGGCCTGGAAAACACACAACTGTTACCTATGACTGTTTGCTTCTGTTGACTAGTGACTGGAAGCAAACTTCAAATTGTGTCTATGTGGGTTTAAACAGTAAATAGAAAAATAAAAAGTAGCAGAATTGTATTTGTATTGCATTTGCTTGCTGATAACTTTGAACATTCGATCAGCTCCTCAAAGCTGCTCTTTTATATGGTGTACGGTAGGTTCATACACAGGTGAATGCGTGTTAACCTGTACCTCAGACACCATAAAGTACCACTCGACTGGACCAGGGCTGTACGGATGTAAAAAGCAGCTTTAGATTTTTTGTTCAAAGTCCAAAATAAAAAAATAATTATTTTTTCTCTTACTTACTTCAGCTCTAGGTAAATCAAAGCAGACTCTTTTTTCCTGACAACTTCCACATGGCATAACTCAGATTTCTAAACTGGGAAATTTGTGAATATTCAACAAAGCACGCCAAACAATTTCTAAACAAAACATGTCAGAAGACAAACATGTGGCTTGGTAACAACAATACATCCCAACAACCCACGCGCTGCATGGCTCATATAGGTCGAAGTGGAGGTTTGGCCTGATCTGCACTTACCTGTATTTGAGGAGCTCTCCAACTGGTTACTGGTGTGGGCTTAGTGTGGGGACTGGGTGGAGTCTGTGTGGTACCTAGTCTACCTCGTCCTCTGAAGATGCTCAGGACTAAGAGGCTGGAGGTGCCTCCCCCTCCTCAGGTATTTTGTCAGTCCAGTCTGAGCTCATAATATAGAGAAAAGAGATGTAGCTTATATACAACAGCTTTGAATCCAATATCACCTTATCCAAGACTGATACTGAGCAATCATAATTATGGGTTGGAATATTTAGAAAACAACATATTAGATTTATATTTACTCATCAACAGGTCCTTGTGTTTACGAAACAGTTTGCCCCTCTGCCCCATGAAATCATAGGTGCTTACATTCCTTTATTAATTTGTTTATGAGCAGCTGAGAAGGAATTCATTCCCAGCCTTCCCCTGCATGATCATGGGAGGTACATGAGCGACAAGCAGTCGCTACATGAGATAATGAAAATGCTGGTAGAAAAGTGTTTGCTTGTTAACACACACGTACTGTGGACTTGTGTTATCATGACGAACGGACTTTGGCTGGAGGTTTACTGAGACCAGAGAGCAATTCTGACGTGATGCTAATGCACATGAAACTTCAGGAAAAAAAGACAACTAAAACAGACGTCTATCCTTTGGGTCCAGTTCAGATTTAGTAGAATGGTCTGCCTCCTCTGCATTCTCTCCCAGACAGGCTGCGATTCTGCCAGCTCGTTCCTGAGGTGGAGGACCTGGGCTGACCTAGGTGGCTCCTGATCATCTTTCACCTCAGGGCCAGCAGCCAGAATCCGAGGGATGGGCATTCTTCGCCTGGAGGTCACTGTCGGAACCTGGCCAGGACAAACCAGGACCGGGCAAGTCTGTCTCCAACACCAGGGAGCCCTTCCCTTCCTGGGTCATCTGACACTTTAAAGGAGTTGGCTTCATCTTTGTCCTCCTTAAAATTAAAGTTATTAATTATACACTTGTAAGTTAACTTATTCTTCACCAACAGCTTTGTTCATCACATCAGTGTAAAACAAAGGTTTGTAGAAACATATTCTATAAGTATTCTATCTTTGTCACATTATGCTGTCTGACTGTGTGTTGCTACGTTGCATTTTGTTTTATTCAATCAGCTTCTTAAGTCACAGTATATAATATGTTTCCTCTCGTAAATTGCATGACATCATGGTGTTGCTATATGTCGTGTCCTGTTGTTCTGAAATGAATCACCTGTGTACATACATAACAAGAACTGGGAACCCCCACCCCTCTGGCCTGTGAGGACTGGGACATACTGGTGTAACTGGGCAGTGGGGCTGATGTGAATGGTCCCTCTATAACACTGAACTTACAGATGATAGGTGATGTATCGAGCATACTATACAACTGAGAAACAATTTAAACATAAAATAATGCACTGATGCAAAATCTCATGAATTCAATACTGCTGAAAAGCAGACTTTGAACAACATTTCAACATGCCTCTGTCTACGAAAACGAAAATGTTTTTATAACGTGTTAATCAGCCACGATTCTCCCAGAGTGTTGTAACTCTGCTGGAGAAAAGATTTCCCCTCATTTGATGTTGTGCTGTCTAACATGTTGCTCCAAAGTCTCCCATCATTTGTCAACTGTCTGAGCAGAAATAATATCCTCCTGCTTGCATACTTGGGTGTTACATCTTCACACCTCAGTGACTACAGATATGTGTGGGAGTCCTGTCTCTCTATCTTGCTCCCCGCATTCCTGTGCAACCCTGAGTGATTTGCAGAACCAACCTTGGCTGTGCTGTCTGTGTGTCACTCTTTCCACATGGGTAGGCATGGCTGAGCTGGAATTAGGAAATTGGGCCTAATCGCTGCTGCGGAAAAGATAATTAGCTTCATTTATTAACATCTGTAACTCACACATAATCAGCTTCAAATGAAGCAGAATTAAAAAAAAAGCAACATACTGCTTTTTTTTGGGTAAAGCCATCTGGCTGATGAGAGCCTCTGAGATAATGTCTTTACTTCCATGAGGACAGACCTCCATTAGTGACCCATCAGGCCACTCTGATGCATTAACCACTGTGATGGTTGGAAACCTAAAGACACGAGACTGCATGACCACTGTTACAATTAGTGCATTAAAAACCGATTACATACAGTTTACTGACAGTATAGAACTGGTCAAAAGTGTGTCCACCTGTAGATGCTGCTGCTGAGGCCCCACCTATGTGCCTGTACGGACTCTCAACAGCAGGTATGAGAGGACAGAGGCCAGAGAGACTCATATAAAGCCTGTACCATCAGTGAATTACTAATTAACTGCTTTGATTAAAGGATCAACACACACAAACAACAGCACTATGTATAGGACTGACACTATTACAACGTTACACACACACAGTCTCCTCCCAAGGAAAACATTTGAGCACAGTCTGGCTTATATGTAATTTGTTAAATGTTAATTTAAATTTACCTTTGCTCTAAATACACTAAAATACTATAAACGCTTATGTCTCATGTGACTGTATTCAAATGTTTCACGTTAGACTGTCAACCTAATGGCTGGAGCTCCTGTTGCTTAGCAACAGTGGAACTTTTCTTAGAGTCACCAGCACCGCCTGCTGGTCTCTGGCAGACACCACAACATTAAAAAAAAACATGCACTGTATATTTAAGAAACCATTTAATTAATGACAACAGACCAAATAATACACTTTGCTTGAAAGTTAAAGAATGACATAAAATTCTTCAAACAGTATTTAAATTAAATTAAATTTTATTTATATTCCAAAACCCTCTGAAATGGCCGAGAATAAATGCAAACCTTAACATAACTGACTCCACACACACAACAGTGAGAGAAGAGATGAAGGCCACATTTTCCATGGCATTTATTTTCTGGAATTATTTTCAGGTTAGCAAAATTGTAAAAGTTCTATTCTTAAAGCAGCTAGCTAATAATTAAAAACCACGGTACAATCTTAAACCGTGGGATTACTGCTGATTCAAGAAAAGTCACCAACAGATATCACATAATCAATGGACAATATTTGCTTCAATTTCTCAATGAATTACAGGCTTGTGTTTTACCCAAAAGCCTCAGATTGTAGCTCTCGCATCAGCAGAACAACACAGAGGTCAAGGCAGAGGTCCAGGCCGCTCTCATCATTTCTCATTTTCAGAGTTGACAATTCAAACGCGGAATTATAAATCCATCTCAGCTCATCCAGTCCAGGTCATCATCATCCTCATCATCACCAAACAGAGGGGCAGGCGGTGGGCGCCCCTTCAAACTCTGGACATGGACAAGACAAATGAAAACATGAATGCTGTCCAACAGCATTGTACTGACATATGTGGTTAATGCGGGACAGAATTTAATCTTTATATGAAGCAGTAAAACATCACTGACTGTGTTAACACTGAGACAAAACATAAAGGGAGAGCTGTGGTCGGGGGGTGAGGCATTCGCTGAATCAAATCTGAGAGCTTCCACTGAACTCTACAGATCCTTCCTTACCATCTCGTCCTCCTCTTCCTCCTCGCTGGCTGCTGCGGGGGGTTTGGCGGGAGTTGTGCTCTGGAAAAATGGCTCCTTTCCATTTTCCTTGCCAATTCCCTCAGTCGGACTGAGGGAATAGCACGGAGAAAGCAGGGCGGGAGGGGATGGACACAAACGGTGAGGAAGAAAAAGAAAAGGAAAATGGGGATGAGGGAAGCGAGAAAGAGCAATTCAGATAGCCAAGTTAGTTTGCACGAGTGTACAAGTAGAGATGGGTTGGCAGGGGCGGGGGGCACACATACAGTATGTTATGTCAAGTTAAATGAAATCGAGTTCAGTAAAAATACAGTAATATTGACCTTCAAGACCCCATCTGTCTAACCAAGCTTTTACTGATGCCAGGATCAAATGAAACGACAGCTGCTGCTCTCAGCTCATCTCAGTACAGTTTGGAGATTTTTCAAGTTTCAAAATGTTCGCAGCCCATTTTCAACATTGTGGTGCATTCAAGGATGCTTGGAAAAACAATAAATAAGTTTAATACCAAAAGAACACAAATATTCGAGCACTGCTGTTGAAATAAGAACATGTATGGCATGAAACAATAAGATGACTGTGGAAAAAAAAACCAGATGACTTTATTGGTGGTGAGATGCACTTCCTGTCTTCTGCAAGTTTCTCCTGTTTATCCTGTGCATAGTAATGTGTAATTTTCTTTTGAAGCATATTGGGGTGGATTGCCCTTCCTGGAAAATCATCTGATTAAGTTTATAATTAAAGTTTATGGATGAAAACCAATTAATTTGCATGAACAATGTTTTGGCCCCCTTCGTCTCTCCGTCTTGTGAGCTTCATTCTAAACAGTGGCGGTGGAGCCTTTGCCAACTGGTGTGAACATTTACAGCATTAAGCTGGAGGAGGTTATTACTGAACTGTGGAGAGGAAAGGACTTCTCATCGTACACGAGCGCGCTGAAATGACATGATATCCTCAGACAAGTATCTGGGGGTTTTATTGATGCAAAAACAAAACTGGGGAACAGAAAACATTGCTGTTCAAAAAGTCACAATCCAGGTTGGTTTTCCTCAGGAATCCGACTTCTACGGTCAGTCACCGCCAATACTTTAAAAAAAGTCTGGCCCTATAATTGGTTGACTCCTAATGTAATAAGAAAAGATTTGAGGAAAGAATGTAAAGCAGACTGGAGTTTAAAGGTCACATGCTACCAGCTGGTCAGAGTGTTTTCTGAGATATATGCTGTGACAGTGTTTGACATTCTTGTTTCATATTTACTTTCATTTCATATTTGTTATTGGTTTTATTGGTCTCATTTTTGAGAATACCACCCTGGGTTGCCTTTTATTAAACTGTATTGTATTAAATACACTTTTTTAAAATTAGTGGCTAGGTGGGCTCCTGTGCCACACTGATGTACTGTGACTGTGGATGTGTTTTTTTATATACTATCTGCTGGGAACTTTGTGCATCTTTTGTTGTTTTGTCACAGTGTGTTGGTGACGAAAGCACTTTCTCCTCTGGAGACTAACAAAGTTATCTCATCTAATGTAGTGGAGTTGTTGACTTTACCTTCCTATGCGAGACTAGTTATTCTACAGGAACTACTGGAGGCCAGAAAACACTAACAATGATGTGTTATATTAGCAACCGTTCATGCCATGACTCACTGTGAGCTGCTCTGAAGTGCTTCTGGTGGGGGAGGTGGGTTGGCTGGGGGTCCATAAGCTTTCCGAGAAGCAGCGTTCACTTCTCCTGCACGCTCTTCATCGTCCACCTCACTGCTCGCTGCAGCGTTTGCGTCCGACACAGCCGTGTGTCCATCCTCAGGTAGTGAAGTGTCATCGGGTCCATCGTGTGAATCTGCAGATGTTTCAGGGTCTCTCAGCTCTCCCTGCTCCTGCTGTGCTTCACTCTCTGCTGCTGCCGTCTCCTGCAGTTTTCCTTCAGCGGCTGAAACTTGATGAAGATCAGTGCTGTGTGTCTTTGACTCAGTTACTGTCTCTGTCTCTGTCTCCGTCTCTGCTGCTGATTCTTGCTTAATCTGGGTCTCGCTCACTTGGTGAGAATCCAATTCTTCCTCCTCCTTGTCTTCTTCTTTGACCTGTCTCTCTCCATTCACGTGCACGTTCTGATGAGGTTGCTCTTCCCTCTCTTTCACATCGTCACTCACTTCTTCCTCCTGTTCCTCAGCTTCCTCTGCTTCCTCTTCCTTTTTAGGAAGGAGGGAAGATCTGTCTGTGCCGCTGAGCAGCTGCAGAGTTACATTCTTGGGAAAAGAAATATCCACATGATTGAAGAATTTTCCACAGAATATGCTTGGCACTACTGTTCTGTTGCCACTGTGTGTGTCACCCAACTGCACTGCAGCCAATACAATTTACTGCGTAGAAAGCACTGTGCCTACCTTAATGGTAGTGACAATCACCCCCAGCACAGCCTGGCCAGTGTACGACTCACTGAGGTCAAACTCCCCTCGCAGAGAATGAAACACTCCATTCATCACGCGCTTCACCTGCAAGGACACAAAGTCTCACTTCATTAGCTCAGGGATAATCAGTCACGCCACATGCATGCATTGAAACAAAGCCACTGGATCAGACACCAGTCCGCAGAGCAGGCTGTAACTTCAGCTGTGAAGTGTAATAGGCGTATGCTTCTGGCCCCATAAAAGAATAAAAACAAATCAATTATTAGCATTCATGACATAAACAATCATATAACTTTCTAAGTGAAAGCATTGATTATAATGAAAGGTTTCTAATTGAAAGAACCCCTCAATGCCTATTGTCGCAATTTGGCATCAAACTGCTTCCACTCCAAATGCAGCCAAAATAGCGTCTGTATTAGTATTGCTTTGTTACATTAATAAAATAATCTTCATACCTGAGATGGGAACAGGTATTTTTTACCTTTATTGCCTGTTGTTGCTAATTTGCATTATAGATAATAGATAATAATAGATTTATATCTATTTTATGTGCTATACTCAAATTAACACTGTCAACGTAATTTAGCATCTACTTGAAAGCAAAAACTCACACCATTTTTTTTTTGATAATTGGAAATAAATTCAGGCATTAAATGACCTGTACAATGAGGCGTTGGGCTGTACCATAAGCACCACCTGAAGTTGTTTATTAGTCAAACACCTTGTTATCTCGACTTCACCATCAGCCATTTGGTCTGAAAGGTTTTGAGACACTCCTGGCTACAGTCAGTTTCACTGCAGCCTAATGCAACCTGGTACATGAGATTTTATAATGAGTCTTTACTGCGGTGCCCAGTTCATTACAACACTGCAAACTCCAGCTCCATAACCCGACGATCAAAATCCTTTTCATTTGGTCTCAACAAATGCTGAACATATCAAGCTAAACGCTGCATTCATTTCATGTTGTTTCCACCGCGGCCTGTGACTCCCTGTACGTGGGCAGTGAAAAACAAGCAGGGAGCTAAGAATGGGAGCGACTATGGGAATGAGACGTGGTGCTGCTGCTCTGTTTCCATGCAGATGCTCAGCGCGGTGGAATGCCGGCCAACCGGTGTTTTCCTGCGATGCGCTGAGGTTATTTTGACGACCACGCTGATTTGGTATCTTGGCGACTCACCGAGGATCCCATTGTGAGGGGAGGCGCAGAGCGAATGTTTGCTCTGCACGCTCCCACACCATGCACCCCTCTTTATTTATGCTTTATGTGGGGTTTCTTTCCCCACTTTTATTTTACGCTGTTTAACCAGCAGACATAAATGTTGCTTCCAGCATGAGTGCCAGACAGAAGGAAGATGGATGAGTGGCTCTCACCAGCTCTGTAACCTATGACGCTGCACTGACAGCTCTTACTTTACTGTGGAAACAGCCACCTGAAGGCGGCAGATGATGCTTCTATATAGACCCTGCTCTGGTTACACTTTATTATGGTCGACAGTTATTTTATAAATCCTAATTTATTTGTGGGTCATACCAGGATCATGTTTAGATTAAGCAGGTAACTATTTCTTTCATTCATTCATTCTTTCAATCACTTCCCTTATGAAACAGGCAAATTGAATAATTTTATGAAATCAACATAACTTTAAAAAGCAAGAGTGCAGCTTAATTTCTATTGGCACTCTACATATAGCACCAATGTTGTGTGCAATGGTGGTCGTGGATTATAGTGACTGTTTCACAAGTAAATTCAACATAAAAGAGACATCATCTGCTTCTGGAAGGATGCGGCCATCAACCACAACTTACAAACCAGTAAGATGTTTTAATCTTGTGGCTGCTGTAGAAATTCTTATCAAATCAAGTTTCTGCCTGGCACAGGTGAACTGCGTGATCCGTGTTGCACCGCCAGGTTCAAGTAAAAAAAAAAAAAAAAAAGAGCCAGTGCTCATTCTTAACAGCGTCGTTTGGTTGGTGTGCGACTCCTCACCTCTGCTGCAGTGTCTCCCGAACTCTCCTGCTCTGCCTGTTTCTTCTCCAGTTCGGCAACTCTTCTTTCCAGCTTCTCCCTCACAGCCAGCCCTTGCTGCTCCAAGGCCGCGTACTTCAAGAAAATAACATACAGTGACTGTGTGTGATAGACTGTTTGTTTGTGTGCGAGTAGGCAGGGGGGGAGAGTGGGGACGTGAAGGCAAAATTCCTGTATGGTGACATCCCTGACAAGTGCATTCCCAGGCGATGACGATCATTTAATGTAATTAGAAGCTGAAGCTGACAGCCACTCATCCATCTTACTCGTTGGTGAAGGGCCTGCAGCTCTTCGGTCTGCCCGCGGTGCTGCAGCAAACTCTGCTCCTCTGAATCCCTCGACTGCTTCAGAGCCATAAGCTGTGGAGTGAGAGGTGCCGAAAATAAGACAGTCACACGTTATACAGTCAGACTATATAAACAAACTCAAACCTGAAAGCTGCTTACAACAACAAAAATACAATTTTTTTCTTTTTCTACATGGAATGGTTTCACTTAGTAAACTTAAACAGTAGCTAAAACAAGAAGATTTAGATAACCAAAGAGTTAGACTCGTTAACTGTTTAATCATTTTGACTTTTGTAGCTCACTAGCTATCTTACAAAACATCATGGTACTCTGTGTATTTGTTTTGTGTGGCATCAGCTATTTCAACTTTTGGTACATATGCAGTATGTATATATTGTATATGTTAGCATATACACTGGTGGTTAGTCACCACTGGTCAATAAATATGTTAAATTAAATGCTGAATCTATTATATTGATTCAAACTAAGCAGCAGAGGCAAAGATGGCAGTTTTTGTTTCTATTATGGGCCAAGCTCAAAAAACCACTAGATCCTACGTTTCCCATAATGTGTGTTTTTTGGAGTTCAACAACCAGTGAGACAAACTTTCAGAACGCGTGTGCATTTTGTGTTTGCTTGTCCACCTTTTCCTGTAGCTGGGTCAGCTTGTTCTGCAGAGCATCTCTCTGCTCCGTTAGTTCCGACAGCTCTCGCCTGTGCTGCTCTTTAGCGGAGGCCAACATCTGCTCGCATTTCCCCTTCCAGTCCTCCTCAAGCTCTGCCTGCAGCTGAGACAACTGTCGACACATACAGAACGCAGTGTTAACAATGCGGCCGCTGCAGATGAACACTTCCGTGAAATGTCTCTTTATGTCAACCTGTTCAGATGCAGCGTTGTCGGTGCTGGTTCTGGCCTTGCGTAGCTGAGCCCGGAGGTTGTCCAGCTCCTGCTGGCTGCTTTTGCGGAGCTCCTCCACCTCCTCGTCCCGACGTTGGCGCTCGGCTTGCCACTTCTTCTTCCTTTCCAAAAGAGTCTTAAAGCGGAGGAAAACTGTTTAAAAGCTGAAGTTACAGGACAACTCTTTGACATTATTGATTTTTTGCGCCTTAATTCTTCAACCTTTGGCAGCAGTTACAGCTTCAAATCTACTAGGTAAAGTCTCAACCAGTCTCAAACAAATGTGAATTATCACCTCAGTCTCAGAGGTATAATCTCAAACATAACCTGGTCCGGAGCAGTTTATCCCCTTTCACTGAAAGTGTACTTACTCGTTCCAGGCCCTCTTTATCAGTCTTCAGGTCCTGCTGTTCCTCCTCCATGTTGTTGACTTTCAGCTCCATCTCTTTGCGTTGCTGCTTCTCTGAGCGGTACTGGGCCTGGGCCCTCTCTGCCGCCTCCTTCAGCTCTGAAGCACAAGCACAGCTTTGTTACACCAGCGTTTCTGTCATTTTGGGCTCAAACCAACCTGAGTTTAGTATGTTAATTTGTGAATTTAACCTTTTTAGATCAGCGCAAATTCAACTTCATGGTCATTCTTAAGGTTGCAGTTTGTGCTGTTCTTGACGTGTATTGCTTTTTATTGAGAGGTGTTAAAGTAAATAAATATTTTGTCCACCCAATGTAGAAGGGCAGACTCGTAGGACCAGTGGGTCAGATTTAGTGGGATCTATTTGTAGAAATGGAATCTAACATTCAGAATCATGTTTACATTAGTTTATAATCACCTGAAATTAAGAATCCTTGTGTTTTGTTGGGAGATGATGGCTTTTAATGTCCTCAGCCATATATTCCATGATGACCAAAACCTTCAACATTTTGTTGGACACTGTCCTCATCGGAAGTGAATTGAGAGAATTTGTAAAACTTCCTCCTCTTTCAGATTCAACTACTTCATCATTGTTTTGGCTGGAAATGTCTTTCAAACTTCAAAATGGGTCGCAAGATTTTCATCTATACACCGTGTAATCATCCTTTCAATATTGTCTACAGTTATGAATTATCACAGATTATGTTTTATGCTTTTGTTTTTGAATTTATAATTTTAAAGAAAGTGTGCTGTGTCACTACTATTGCATTATAATGCTGCTGCTGGTAGTTTGTCATCAATGACAGTAGCTCACCTGAAAGAAGGATGGAAAATGCCCTTCATTTTCTTTGCACTAAGAAATGCTCTATTGGATTTTTTTCAACATCGCTCTAAATATTGTTACCACAAATTTCCATGAAATATTGCGACATAGTTTTGAGGTTATATCGCTCCTAGTACATGCACACACATAACTGAGACCTATTTCATCCCATTTTATCTGATTAGGCGTTATCTCTGATGTTTATGGTTTTTATCAAACACCTAAATGACATTTATGTAAAAGTCCTGCCACATAATGTTTCCTCACTACATGCAAGACACACGGGCATGACGGTTATTGAATGGTCAGCAACAGCAACTTTAATGAGGTGGCACAAATGTGGGGGCTGTTTAAATATTCCATGTTATCCACACAAATGACTTAATACAACTTCAAACGCCACAGTGTGGCTTCAGCTATTGCACAATGCAGCAATCTCACTGTAATTTCTTCAGAAATTGCGTTGTCTAGAATAAAAATGTGATACAATCTAAAACCTGCAATATGTGTTTGGAAATTCAACACCTCTTTAAGAGAGTTTGAATTAGAAACTCCAGGATAGGGAGGAGGATTTATCGCAGGGAAGTTGTATTATACTACATTCACTAGGTGCACCTAACAATCTGGAAACTCAGTGCAGATTGTGGTCTGCAGTTTTGGAGCCCAGTAAAAACGAGATGAACACAAACCTTCCAGCTGTGTTTCCAGGGCAGCGATGCGATGGCAGTGGCTCTCGCTGTCCTGCAGCGCCGAGCTCAGTTTACTCTGCAGCTCCGCAGCCTTCTGCTGGTGGGCTGACGCCTCCAGCTGCAACTGAGACAGCCGGGCCGCCGACGAAGCCAGGTCCTCCGTCAGACGAACCTGATGGGGGGACGCAGGAGAGGGAGGGGGTGAGGGGAGGCGACGCACCAGTGGCTGTCTACATCGCAGTAAAGCTCAGGCCACAACAGACAGCGGAGCAAGACAGTGACAGCCTGGATGAGTGGCTCGTGCTACTGGGGATGGTGATGTGGGCAACGTGAGCCTGTGGAAGACTGATGGAAAAAGGAGAGAGACGGTGAAAAGAAGAAGAAGAGAAAGGTTAGATAAAACGTGAGTGAGGTGTGAGAGAAAAAGGATCATTCCAGTGAAAGCTTTTTAGTTCTGGGTCAAATAGTAGATCCACATGATTCGTAGCTTCTTTTCAGCGTGTTTAGCAGAAGTGGATAATCAGCACAAACCAGATTACCAGATCACCTGGTTGTGTCCAAAGAGAATTTGAAAATCACTCGCAGAGATGATCTAAACTTACCGGCACTCACAAGAAGCGCCCTATGACGTGAGCTGCTCATTTGCAGTCTCAGCAACTTATGTGTTGTGCTCTCCTCTGAATGGACATTGTCTCCATTTAATTACGTTAGGCAGAAAGTTTAAACTGCCTGTGACCAAATTCACAGACGAGCTGTGTGCGACTTGCTTGCTCAAAACAGGATGGGCCCCAGTTCAAACTTTTGGATCCCTTACGCCATTTGTACATTTTCGCCCTTATTTTTTTTTCTGCGGATACTTTTTGACCCCAGTCTGGTAGCAGTACACAGAGAAAACAGGCTCACCTGGCCCGAGCCCAGGTCCTGAGGCAGTGCATGCTGAGAAGAGAGAGCAGTAAATGCTAGATTTTCCTCAGAGCAGCACAGCAGCACAAACAACCAGGCAGAGAGCAGCTGGCAGAGACCGGAGCGCTTCGTAGGCAGTTTTGCTGAAGGAAGTAACGACCCATTCTCCACTGATTTACACGGACACATAAAATGCACCGAGTGTATTTCTGAAGTGAACATGTGAATAGGAAATACAGGTTGCCTGTGAAAATAGAGCATGGAGGTACTCTTGATTTATTGATCCAAATTTACAACTTATTTATCATTTATTAAATTTTCAAAATAAAGACCCTTAATCCTTCGGTTCATGTGGAAAAAAAAAAATCACCAAATTTGGAGATTAATGGGTTTTCACCAGGAAGTGTCAAAATGTAAAGAAGTCATTCGAAGCATGTTATGGGAACATATCTAAACTGAAATAGTTTACCTTGTCTGCTGTGCTTTTTATTCCTTCCACTCTATCTGTCCCCTGCTCTTTGTCACGCTCTCGTCCCCTCATCTCTAATGGCTGCCCATGAAACCCACTGTGTGTGGACTGGTGAGGGAGTCTGATCAGGGTCCCAGAGGGCAACTCAATCCTATACACCCACACAGGCACTGAAACCCACAGTGAACAAGCCCCCTCCTGAGGGTCTGGGTCACTATTTCCACATTTAATACCCCTCCCATCCAAACTACGGCTTCCACCCCCTCCACAAATCTTATCAACTGCTTTGCTTTCATGTTCTTGTCTCTCTTTCCCCTCTCTTCTTTTATAATCCACACAGTTTCCTGACAAACAAGTGCACGTGCGCACTCAAACAGCTCCTACTGTTCGTCATCATCAACACAGCTTTTTATTTAGGAACACTCGCACGTTAGCTTATTCATGCAATTGTGCAGTCGGCCTATCGCGTGGCAGCGGTGTAAAATCCTGCAGATTCATGTCAGGAGCTTCAGTAAATGTTCACGTCAAACATCTGAGTGACTTTTCCACTGTGTGTGCTTGTTGGTGTCAGTGGCCGCAGGCTGGCCAACACTGGACGTAGACTGAAGACTGGAAAAAACTATGTGGTTAAGTGCTTTTAGAAAAAGAAACGTCACTAAAGGGGTCAGAAAAGTAAGGTAATCGAGTAAAAACGCCCCTGATGATGTAATACCAACTGTTTGCACCAAATTCCCACCAAAAAATTTAAATGTTAACTACCCACTGGAGACACAACCTAAAACCCTCAAACATGTCTTGGCAAATATATACTCCTTCTTGTCTGGTGGCCTTTAATCCACCCCCTCCCACCTTCTATCGCTTAGGCTCCACCTAAATGCTGGATGACAGTCGCGACACAACACTTTGGTGTGTGCTATGATCTGAGTCCATCACAGGCAACTGTGTTCTGACAAACAGCGCCACCTGTCTGCCTTGCAACGGCATCACATTTGTTACACAGGGAACACACACAATCAAACATTGGCCGTTCCCTCTCAGTACCAGAGCACAAACACTGACCTTGTCCTGCTCAGCCTGCAGCAGCCTGGCCTGGCTCTGCTCACTGGATGACTTGAGGGAGTCGTTCCTCTGCTCCAGCAGCAGGTTGCTCTGCTCCATGTACCTGGACAACCACAGGACAACAGCGTTACATCCGCCTAATTTGGACTGAAGTCGGTCCTCACACTTGGTTTCAGCTGCCCCAGTAGGACTCAGTTTGGTGAGAGATCAAGTCAGAGGATGACCCTGACAGAAAAAATCTTCTGTCTTCTCAAATACCCCCACACTTACCTATCAGATAGTGGCCCCCACGAAACAATTTAAGCACATAGCTAGTTTTACCAATAACATTTCAGTTTCCTTGTGCAGCAGGATAGGGCTACAAAATAGATTTCAAAGGAAATCGGATGACAAAAGGCCACATCTCTGAGATACAATCCAAAGGCATTTTGGAATTTAACCCTTACTTTACCCTTATAACATTAATCAACTGATGGTGGATTTTAACATAAAAGCTCAATGTAATCATATACATTTCTATTTCAAGCAAAGCAAGTGGAAGAAGTGGCAGGGAATGAGGTCATGACATTTTTGTGACTCACCTCTGGTTCTGGTTGATGAGCTCCCCGATCTTGCGGTTCTGCTCCTCAATGCGGGAGCTTTTGTCAAACACTTCCTTTTTTAAACATTCATTCTCCTACAAAACAAAACAGAGTTTTCAGAACACCCTTTGATTCTTTCTGAAACATTCCCGGTACGCCCTGAGATGAAATAGGGCACATTTGATGAGGGGAAGAGACTCAGTACCTGCACAATTCTTTGGATGTTGTGCACGATCATGGAGGTTTCCATCGACATACTGGAAACACCCATGGAGAGGCTTCCATGCCTCTGAAGGTCATCCATCTGTTCAATTCGAATAAGACAAGAAACGCATGCATGTCTTTTTCTGTGGAAGATGCTTAATGAACATATTCCTGTTTACACGCTACATGCAGCACCTTGGAGGTCAGCTGATCCACTTTATCTGCCACTTTCCCAACAGCTAACCGTATCTCTGTGTTGTGTTGTCGCGCCTCGGTCATCAAGAAGGAAGTCACATCGCTGGAGCCTGGAGGAAAAAAAAACAACACAATCCAATGTAGAACGGGGTGGTGTGAGTTGCAACAGTTACACCGCTGAAATCAAACACAAGACTCTCTTGCAGCTGCGTGATGTGTTTAACCACTGAGGCTGCTGATGCTGAAGAACTGCATCATGAAATGGTAAAACAGATACCCAACTTTAAAGGTACAGCGGCCAGAAGTGATCTCAGACATTTGGACCCCACTGCATGCAGGCTGTCAATCAATTTCACTAACAGCTCTGTACAACCTGTACACCTGTATAAACCTGGCACCCCCTGGTGTGATCATAATGGTTCAGTCCAGTCAGTGAAATAAATGCCCTTACCCACGTATGGGACAGTTTGCGCAGGGTAGACCTGCCCAACGGGCTGCAGCTGAGACGGCACCACAGAGGTCTGCGTGTAGGAGTAAGGCTATGAAACAACACAATGCACTGAAATCACTGAGTTGCTTTTCTTGTGTCATGTACTTGCTGACGATACGTTCGCCGAAAATGTGGCGAAATCTCACCTGAAAGGCGTGGCTGCTGCCCGGCAGCTCGGGCTGCGGGGCGACGGTGGTCATAACAGGAAGTAAGGCAGAAGGTGGAGCAGCGTGAGGGTGAGGATGGACTGCAAAAAAGACCAAGAGAATTTACAGAGAAACATGCTGTACACCAGAGGACGCTGTGTCCATTGTAATCCTGAGCTGCAGAAGTCGGAGAAGTGACTGACTGTGTGCTGAAGCTGGAGCAGCTGTGGAGATCTGCACTGGAGATGGAGCTACAGGCCGATCCTTCACCCGACTGCCACTGGTGTCCTGGAGATCAACCGATACAATATACATGTGACGCATATGAAATTTGTAGTACTAATGAGTATATAGTGCAGCAGGACAGTGTGCCTATGTTAAACAAATGTGTCATCCAGTGCAACAGTGGTTTTTAATGGTTTATGGACTTTTTTTTTTTTTTTTTTTTTAATCAATGGAGCTCAGAAGATACGACGCAGTCTTTGGATACAAAGACAGTAACAGTGTAATTCACCCACAGAGGCTAAACCTCACCTCTAGCTCCGAGTCGCTGGATTCAGGCTGGCTGGCCCCTCCTGCCAGGAAGGGCAACATGGGCTGGCCCATCTTTGCCATGCGAGAGATCAGCTTGGCTTTAGTGGCATCTGGATTCTGAAGTTTGAAACGAAAATGACACCACAAAACACCTCCAAGTTAACTGAACACAATGATTAACAATAGGTTCCAATAAGAAGAAGAAAAGCAGTGAGGGGGGCTTACAGCCAGTTGTTCACTGAGAGAGTTTGACTTTGCACGAAGTGGTGGCTCCCTGAAGAAAAAAATGAGAAGGTCGAAGACAAATAAGGTTATGTGACTAAAGGAGCTAATGATAATACTGCAAATTACTTCCCGAGACTTAAATCTTACCCTGGTCTGCCTGGGCCTGGTGTTGTGGTCTGTGCTGCTGGCTCTGGGGTCAGATTCTCCACACTGGGGGCTGGAGATGGAGCAGGAGAAGGAGCAACAGATTCTCTGGAGCTGGCACTGGTCCGATCCGAGCCGCTGTCCTTGGAAAACTTGACCTGAAGCACATTACAGGGAGGATCATCTTCAATTAAGACCCCTTAACCAAGATTACAAGGAAGAACTTCATGTCAGAAATTACTGTTTGTTAGAGGAGGGAAACTACAAGAGCAGATGAGGGAGGAAAAAAACAAAAACAAAGTGCTCAGTGGGTGTTACCCGCCGCAGTTCTGCTTCAAAAATGAGTGTGCTGTTAGCCGGGACGCAGTTGGGGACACCCTTGGATCCATAAGCAAGGTTGGGTGGGATGATGATGAGGCGGCGGCCTGCCTTCTTCATCCCCAGCATCCCTTCCTCCCAGCCCTGCAGACAGATCGCACAGGGATAATGAAGTCACCACATTTCACCACAGTTCATTCAAAACCCCAGTGTAAGGTTGTTATAAGTGGAGGAGAACATTGTCCAGAAACCCACTAAGAAAGTCATAACCATTGCATTTGGAGTTTGTCAGTGAAATAATAAATATTATTTGCTAATGAACCATATGTACCACCTGTTTTGATGAGGATTTTTTTTAAATCAGCAGGTGTACAATTCTTCAATAAATATTGTTGAAATGAAAACATCATGTTTCACTCATAAAAATGAGTCGACCCAAGAGAACACAATACAGTCCCACTGGATGAAAATGTGCAAATAGAATGAAAAGGACACGCAGCGGGAGACAGTGAATCACAACACTGAGATGGTGTTTGTGACTGTGTGCTCTGGCTCACTTTGATCACTTTCCCCGCTCCAAGTTTCAGTCGTAGCAACTTGTCTTTGTTCTGGTTGGAGTCAAACATCTGAAACAATATTTGAGTCACGTGTCAAGAAAGTTCACAGGAACTCAAGACAAAAAAAAAAAACGGTGAAACTGATGAAGTGGTGGTGGGAAGAAGTGGGTGACCTGGCCAACGGTGTGGTTCTGCAGGAGCCAGCCTGTGTACACCACCTCCAGGGAGTCTCCGTGCTCCACCCCCGGGCCCTCACCGAGACTCAGATCCTGAACCGTCACAGCATCTAAGGAGGCTGCGCTGTTGGCTTTCGCCAAACACACCTGATGCACAGGAAAGGAAATAAGGTATCAGCTCAGACTGATAAAGAGGTTTTGAAGATCAATCCTGACACTTGCGGACCTTAAGCTCTCGACACAAACAGCCCGTTGGCTTGCTGATCAAACAATAATCACAGTCTCCTGCTTGTGTCGCTCACCTCTTTGCAGAAGTCTGACGTGGCTTTCTCCGATTCAAACATCAGAGACCAGTTCTGCCTCTGGTCGTCGTAAAAAGTACAGTAATTGTTTGGTTGTACCTGCGAGGGAGAAGAACAAAGAGTTCAAGACAAGGAACACGAGTTCAGAGTGAATGACTTTCCACCAGTGACGTGTTCATTTCTACCAGTTACACTCTGCAAGGTCACGACAGCTTATACATTGTTCTAGTTGTTGGAATAAGTTCTTATATTTTAAAATGAAGTTAAAAATGTGTGCAAAGTTCATTTTCACATTTAATGAAAGCTTTTATTTAATATTCTGAAGATACCTTGCAGAGCTGGAACTGACATGATACTGAAGAAATGGGAAAAATAACTACATGATGTTCATGATTAAGATTTTTGGGTCACTCCTTCTCTTTACCTTTACCATGTGCAGTTTTGTATTTTACAACATACAAAGAAAGCATCTCATAGACAATACAGAACACTTCTTAGTATGAATGCAGCTCCCAGTAGATCCCCTTTGTGTATAACACTGGAACTGCAGAGGCAACAAGAAGCATGTGACCCTTTGGGATGACCTCATTTTCTGTGTGTCACACGATCTTCCCCAAAGTCACAAATACAGACAAACGCAACGGGCTCAAGCTAATAACCTCAAACTTTTTTTTTTTTTTTTTTTTTTTTAAATTGAACACACCCTTTGAATAAACATTCACAGGAAAAAAGTGAGCCCTTGTATTTAAGAACTGGTTGAACCTTCTTTGGCAGCAACAACCTCAATGCTCTTTTTTCCATTATCTGCAGGTCAGAACTGCTTCAGCTCAGACACACTGTCAGGCTGTGAACGGCTCTCTGAGCTCATTCCACAGCACCTCTGTTGGGTTAAGGTCTGAGCTCAGACTGGACAACTCCGAAAGGTGGATTTTCTGTAGTGGATTTATGCCACCGTTTCTGGTCGCTGTCCTGCATCACTGGCGACAGCCACCCTGACATCACCCTGTAAGATAAAGCCCCAAATCGTGATGCTCCCTCCACCTTTAGGATGGCGTGTTGAATGTTGAATACAGCGCTCTTTTTCCACCTTATGTTGTATTTAGTGTCATCAGTCCACAAAATGTCATACCAGTAGCATTGACCAGCCAGCTTCAGGTGGAGAGATGACTGATGGATGACTAAACTTCTGCAAATCAATAATTCTTGATCCCAAGTTTTCTGAGTCTGTATGTGTCCGTGAGAAGATCTGTAGTCTACATAAAAGATCAACTGCCCCCCCCGTCATTCAGCAATGATGCATTTCCACCAGTAGATTGGGTTTTCCAAGTTCTCATTCATCATTACGTGATCAAAGCCTGGAGCTCTGGTCTCCGCTAATGAAGACCATGAGACCCGACTGTTCCTGTATAAGCTAATGAGCTGGTGAGCGGACAATTGCCTATTGATTGTATCTGGATTTCGTAATGCAGTCAACATCTCGGAATAACAGACAGAATTATCTGTTGATTAAAAAAAATCTTGTTTCCTGATCCTGTCTTTAAATAAAGACAAATCAAGTTTGTTTTAAGAGGAATCATGTACTGCAAGTCTTCCGTTCTTACACTTTCCATGTCATTGTTTCATTTTAATTCATCGGCACGTGAACAGCAGTGCACCGCCTTCAATTTCAGCCAGGAAACAGCTGCTCCGATTGGCCAGCTGTTGTGTGTTAGCAGGAGTCGGAGCTGCTGTATTCAATTTGAATACATGTGAATTAAATTATTAATATGTCTGGAAATCAGCTAGTGACACATTTAAAGTCTACGACAGATGCATGACAAATACAGGGAAGCAAAGATGGATGCAAAGAAAAACACAGAATTTAAAAATAAAATTCATTTTTTGGACAACAAAAAATGAATACAGTGTTTTACAGTACATTGTACTGTATATAGGAGAAGGATTACTACAAAAACACTGAAGTAATAAAGTAATACTCCCCTTTGTTGAATATCAGGAGCCTGGTGTCACATGTATCAGATAAGTCAAATTTCTCGAAAGATTTGTAACAATCAGAAATGGAGCATGTGACCTTGCTCAGCGAGGAAGCATTTTATAGAAAATGCTCCATGAAATTGAAAATCCATTTTCACATGTTGTTAAACTGAATGAAGCGTGACATTCTGTTTGTTCACCGTCCTTCATGTCCGTACTCACCGTGAAAGCAAAGCCCACGTGGATCTTGGCAGCGGTCACTTGTTTCTGTTGGCTCAAGTACAGAAGCAGCTTGTACTGCAGAAAAGAAGAGGTGCATTATTCACAAAAAAAAAGTCAAACCGGTAATCTCAAACGAGTGACCGGCGAGCGGAGCTCCAACCTCTTTTGTTGTGTGGTTGCCCAGCACAGCGGCTCCCAGCTTCCCCTGCTTGACATACTGTCCGTTAATGCTGCGCCACACAGGAAGAGCAGAAAAGCTTTTCACGCCACTTGACCAGAGGACGATTTGGTGGACTGTGACTTCATTTAAATCAAAGTTACTATCGTGTTTTTAAGCTTTTGGGGGGGTTCTCAAAATGGAGTGAATACTTACAGCTTGTAGATTAGAAAATATCAAAGTATTTCAACCAATATTAAAAAAATGCTAAAATATTTAAAATATTTAAAATAAACAGGGTGCTCACTATCTGAAGGCTTGGACTGCTGTGGCAAACAACACTGCTGGAGCTCCAGGCGGCGGAGCTAGTTTCTGGGCAGCCGGTGCTGTGAACATGACAGAAGACACACTCAGATCTCAGTCGTTCGCGTTCATCTCACCTGTGATGGTCTCACCTGGATTGGAGCTCTTCCTGGGCTGTTTGGGTGCCGTGTACTGAAAGGACTCGTTCCCCTGACTGGTCTCCTGGTCTAGTCCGAACAGGGAGGCCAGCTTGGCCCTGCGGGGAGAGGAGAGCGAGCGGAAAGATGATCCAGATGCGGTTACGTTGGCCATGAAATGCCCGACCTGCTGTGCAATCAGCTGAGATCTGTTCCGCATTCTGGTCGCTCGCTGGATAAAAATGCCCAGGATATACAGTAAGATATGGCTTCTGGCACAGCACTGACTACGCCGCCGGGCTCGGCCCCTGCTCGCAAGCCCAAACTTCAACACGTGCACACACGTGCTAAAAAAATGTCAGAACAAACTGTCAGGTTACATTCATGACAGGTTAACTGGGCATTTATTGATTTTAAATGATAGAAGAATACTTAGCACTTACTTACTTCATGCCATGAAATGTGAGTTCATTCTCATCATTGTCATACCATTTACACAGACAGAGGACCGAGAGAAGCAGCAGATACAAGATTTGAGGAACTGAGCGAACACAGATGCCTTTTCATCAAATGTCATACCGCTGGCAGTTCATTTCCTGATGACTGATTAATAAACAACTAGACCAATACATGCCGTCACATCATCACAAGTACTACCTCAATCACAGGCACCGGTCCCATCATTTTCAACAGCGGGGATCAAGCATGCACGACCATACCAGTGGTCAAGCCTCAGAGAGAGCGCAGAGCTGCCTGGTACTGACCCCTGGAACTCCTTCCACTGGTAATCACCGGCGTCTCCCACAACCGACATGTTGAAAGCCTTAAGGCCCTCATCTCCCGTGGTGAGGAACTGGGATGAGGAGGATTGATCCGTTTGCATGTGGGAGTCAAGTGTTCATCCCAGCACCCCTGAGCTCTTGCCCCCCACCACCACCACCACCACAGTCACACCACCACGGTACATTCAACAGCCATAGCAAAAGGAAAAGCCTCGCGGAGCTCCGACTCGAGGGCTGGGTCTCCACTGAGCCCAGACGGGCTGTGGCAGAAGCCTTCACCTTACTCCTCTAACAACCAGCATGTGAGAGGAATTAGCCACCAGAACGCCCGTCCCCTCCCACCAGCCTCGGCCCAACACTGGCTGCTTAGTCCAACACAGCAGCAGCACCACCGCACGACACAACTCAGCTGCCAGCCTGAAAATGTTGCAAAGCTGGAGCTGAACGAGGCAGCCCAGCAGTGCGGCGGTCATCACTGTCCCCTCACAGCAACAAGGTTCAGGTGGGTCCTCTCTGTGGCTGTGTGTGTTTTCTCCCTAGCTTGACTGTGACTGTGTGAATGTGTCAGCCCTGTGACAGGCTGCTGACCTGTCCAGGGTGCAGCACGCCATCGCCCAGCATCAGCTGGGATTGGCTCCAGCACCCACGTACATGTTAACGTACAATCGGTATTGTAAACGGATGGATGGAGGAAATTAAATGTCGCACGAACCGAGAGGCAAGGTGTGTTAAGAGGGAGCGAGTCTGTCTCGCAACACATAGGTCCCAGTATGAATCCCTGCAAGATCGACGTCAAGAGATGCCCCCGCTTAAGCCTCCACACAGGCACTTGAAATGCCACACAACCAACACACTTAGTTTCAAATGACAGAACCGGCTCTGCATTTCCACACCGGGGATTTAGTTTATCAGGTAAATATGACATAAGGTCAATGAGGCAGTTAGCTAAGGGCTACAACGTGCATGTGTAATCCCGTGTTACTGCACACACCAGACAGTCCGTGGAGATGAGAGCACGTGATCGCTCACCGGAGCACGGAGGCATCAGCTGTGGGAGCAGAGCCTGTGCATCTGATAGCCACTTTCTAAATTTGTTACACATGCCATCCTTTTTTTTCTTTAAATCAGCTGTAAATAATCGTAGCCGCTGACTTTGCCACGGTAAAAGCGGAATTAGACGACTCTCCTGGAAAGCTCCACTCGCTTGCTCTCTTCGAATATCTAGCAGGATAGCAAAACTTCAGTGACTATCAGGGATTACTTTCTAATCCGAAACGTATATGTTGTTTAAAGGGGGCATCGTTCATTTAAACAAGATAAACTCATCATTCTCAAGTGGTTCACGGTGCTGCCCTGTCTACACACAACAGAACCAGACCAGTCATTTTAAAATCGTTTGATGACATATGCGTCGTCAAGTTAACGTCTAAAAACAGGTTTTAAATGTAACGTGCTAAAATTCTGCTAAATGCTGCAAGCTAGTTAGCTCACAGGCTAAGAGAATTAGCTTGGTGAACAAAAAAAATACAAAACTCACCCCCCCGAAGGAGACAAGAAATCTCCATCTTCATCGTCCCCGCCGAACATCTTCGGAGTCTTTTCTACTGTATATTTATAAAACAACTGTACATATGAGTTAGCTCTTTTATGTGACTATTTTGTTGAACTCTTTGTGACTTCCCCTTCCTGTTTGTGTTGGAGTCAGCTGACTTTCCACCTGATCTGACTTTGATGACTCCGAGCCACCACTGGAGGGCAACAAAGGCTATTGCAAGATATTATCGCTAACCCAGTGGCTTCAATTGGACAGATTTAACCCACAGAGTGGGAGGCAGCGAAGGTCATCATGAGTTGAAAGTGCTGCTCAGTCATCAAGTATGCACACTGACTGTCAGGGGGATGCTGCCCTTTGGCCAACCCTGATCTCTGACCTCACAGAAGGGTTTAACAGAGGAGGGCAGTCAATAATTGGTGGCATAAACAAAAAAATCTGTACAAACTAAAAATACAATCTTTATGTAGCTAGAAATGATTCCTAATGAACTAATGACACATCGGTTCATTCACTGTGTCACTGTAAGATAATTATCATATAGTTACAGTTTGCTTGTTTCTTTATTAGGTTTTTGTTTACTCAGAATTTGTGATATTTTATTTCATAAAATGTATTTTTTATAAAGACTTTCATATCATAATGTTGAATATGTCACAAGCACTGTTATTAACTGAGAATTAAAAGAAGGAGAAATAGATTATAGAACAGATGGCCCTGGGATATATAAGGATAGGTTCCCAGAAACAGTATTTTGGCAGGTGGTATGACAGATTTCTGTCAATATAATTCCAATTTTATGAAATTCCTTCAATTATGTTGTTGTTGAAAATTTACAGAGGGGCCCATTAAAACTGACAGTCACAAAATCGAAATATCTAACATTTTGTAGGAGATATTGAACAGAATCTGTTGTGATGTGCTCCCACCAACCTGTCACCAAATACAGTATCATTCTCTCATCATAGTAAAAATAGATTTCCTTACATTCACAACCACATTTCTTGCAATCAGTGGTAATTCTGTCTAAGGCTCATGTCCTCTTTCTTTGCCAAGTTTATTAAAAGAGCTACATTAACTGGCTGAAGTCCAAATAGCATTTTGATCTGTCATAACATTGTGTCAGTCCTGGCAACTCATTCAGTTGATCTAACAGTCTAATCTGATGTGTGACATAAGCACCAGTGTTTGAATGAACTCCACAACTGCTGCACATGTTTTTGATGTATGACACAGACTTATCCCACTCCCAGTCAATCATTCCAAATTTCACCTTCACATTGGCCTCAACCCTCGGCTCTGAGAATCTGTCACAAAGCATATTCGCTATATTCAGCCATTCCACAACTACTTTTTTCATTGTAATTTGCTAGTTTGTAAGTGCTTGTAATTATTTTCTGTACAACTAACGACACAAATAACAGTTCATTGTTTTCTGATAACCTCATAGTTTTTATGAACCACTTCATTTTTTTAGCCAGGCTGGTGGCATTGCATTGGGGTTGGCAATGTAATGTCATTTGGTCTTACACTTAGGTCCAGACTGAAATATGTCAATAACTATTGAATGTACCCATGTTAGAGATACTGTATATTCTTCAGAAGATAAAACCCCATGGCTTTGGTGACCCCCTAAATGTTCCTCTTGCACCACCGTTGGAATTTATTTAACACCATGCTATGAGGAGAATGTGTGGACGTGGGTATGCTACTGACAACATCAGGTGTATCTTTTTAACGTGGTCTAGGGATATGTAGCTAAAAGTTAAGTGCACTTATACGTAAATTTCAGATATCTACTCTACACATATATTTTTTGTGTTTAAAGCACACCTTGATTACCTGTGATTATGACCAATGTGATGGAACAATGGTGTGCTTGTGACAACCGCTCCTCGTTGTGGTGGTATGTGCTTGACATAGTATGACTTTTGCATATGTTTTTTTTTAGTTCTTCTGACTGATTCCACGGTATTTTGAGCTGTAATCATTCCACTTGCTTTGAAAAATTATATATCAAACTACTGATGGAAAGATTTCAGTTTCACTGACAACTGGCTGCAGCCTTACCAGCTTGTCCATGCCAACATGCGAACATTGCAACTCTTATTAAGCCACTTCAAAGATTTTCCATGAGGATTTGCCTTTATTTTATCTACCCCTGCATTAAACAATGTCAAATACTATGGGCTGTATACCTAAATAGAAACCTGCAGAGCATATGACATGATTTGGCATGATTGCGTTAATGTAATTTGGTTCACTGTTCATGCTGCATGTTAAATCCTTGGAACATTTTGTTCAACCTGTACCATAGAAACAACTATCTGATTCAAAGGTTAAATAATGCCATTGTCTTGCAGCAGTTTGTTATTAGCCATCAGTGTCATAATACCCCTTCACTGTTCACAGCTCCCCACCTGTCAACACATACACACAGGGCGAAGGAATATAATCCATCTGCTTTACTCTTTTTCAGTATTTACACATGATCATTTTACAGCAATATTACTTGAGATTCATGGAATTTTTAACCATTGCTTACCTATCAAAAATATACAAAAATAAAATTGCATCTGTTTCTTCCTATATCACAGCTGACATAAGTCCATTTCTTTCACTGCTTGTTAGGAGGAGGTACGTGATTTCCTGTTCCGCTTTGCTCGACGTGTGGATGGAAATCGGATGAACTCAAAGTGTTTGCTTTGGTCCGTGTTTGGGAAGGGAGGCGGGCCTGTGTGTAGCCTCTTGATGAAATGGACCTCTCTCTGGTTCTCCCTTGTCCTGGAGGCTTTAATGGGCCTCCCTTTCCTGGTGAAAGCCACATACCAGCCCTCATACTTGGCATTCTGGAACGCTGTGTAATTGTTCTCCAGTACTATCTCTGTGAAGATACAATCCCGGCTCCGGCCATTGGGCTGCGTGAGGAGACAGAATAGGTTTCTTATGCTAAAGCTTTACAGACAAAGACTTTAGGACATAGATATACAGTACAGAAAAATTCATTTGATTTCTTCAAAGAACTGAATACCAGGGGTAAACAGCTACATTACCAACATGTAAATTATTTGGAAATTATAGTCATTCATCCTTTGGACAAAGAGCAGATGAAGTTAAAAGCAATAAATCACACCATTGCTCAATTCAATTCATTCAGTAGTTTTGCTGTGACAGTCTTACTTGGTCTATTGTGATTAGTAACTCATGGTGGAAATTGTTGGCTTGTGTCAGCAAACTTTAAATAGAAATTGCATTAGACACTGTGATGGACATTACTGAGTCAGTTAGCATTAGCCACAGTTGACACAGTGGCTGCCTTTAAGCAAAGCTTACATAGTTTACCCTCAAGCTCTTTTTATGTTTTGAATTACAGTCTTGCCAAACTCTTTAGATGCAACACAAATATTCATTTCGGGATCATTATCTAACAATGCATCAGTCTTCACATCACAATGTGAAGACCGATGCCACTATCACATCTGTCCGCTAAATATAACGCTACAAAATATAAAGTCAGTTGCTTTGTTTAGTAGGCTCGGTCCAAAGGTAACAAAATGTGTCTCTAAAGCTCCCTAGTTAACACATTATGAAACAATTAAACTTTTTATTTTGTTATCTATGGACAGAGCCAGGCTAGCTGTTTCCACCCATTTTCAGTCTTTATGCTACATTAAGCTAACAGGCTGCTGGTTGTAGATTCATATTTACAATACAGACCTTTTGAGTGTTGTCAGTCTCCTCCTGACAAGCAATAAGTCAATACCCCCCCCCCACACACACACACACACACACACACACACACATACATTACAGGGATGTAAAAAAAAAAAACCCTGCAACCTCATTTATTTTCCTGAAAAGCTTTATGTACTGGAACTTTTTATGATATGCGATTTAAAGGTGACATATCTACATATATGTTGTCCAAATTCCAGCAGTTTGAAGTTGTGAACATTAGAGTAAACTCCCATCAGTGCTCATTGCACAGAAGTGCTGGTAAAGAAATATCCTGGTCAATAAGAGTCAATTCATCTTGACTTCTGTGCTGTGAATCTGGCGGTAGAAGTCTTTCCCTGATGGCACTTTTTTTTTTTTACCTACAACCAGCAGCCACACCTTCAACACACACCATTATGAGAAGTAGATTTGTGACTTGTGATGTCAGCCAGATATGCAGACCCATCTTTTCCATTTCCATGAAGGAAGTGGAGAGTTGACTTATGACCAAACACACAGGCAGGCAGTGCATGATGGGGTGGTACTTTCCCCTCATCGCTGTCAGTTGTGGACAGTAACACTGAGCGGCTATCCCTCAGAGGATTCCTTTTTTTTCCAGCACATCATGTCCTGAGGTTGCTGACAGGCTGTGAGACTATAATGCCAAACGGCCGAAGCTTCAGTACAGGAGCTGCTGTGTGCTTTTTAGTGGAGGATCTGATAATGTGAGGCAGATTGTATGTCTTCTGAACAAGAGTTAGCTTCTGAATGGCTGCAGATACACAATTCATGTCTGTCTACTTTGACTGGAACTGGAAGAAGCACCGGTAAAGGGTGAAAATATCAAAAATGCAACCTTGTAAAGCAGAATCGTCACAATTTTTTAACTTATTTTTGTCACAGCACTGATTCAAATATTTCCCATGTTAACTAATATCACTTTTAATATCTGCAGCCAGCAGTCTCTAAGCCCTCAAATAAACAAAACCTGGGAACGTACCTTTCCAACGAGTTTACCCTTCCGGTTCATGCAGAGGTAGCGGCCACTCTCTGCGCCTCTTATCCTCACTCGACTGCCAAAGGTGTCCGTCTCAACAAAGAGGCGAGCTGCCAAAAGAAGAAAGGGGAAAATCCTCAGAAACCACAGGCTCATTTCTATTTTATAAATATTCGTCTGTCTTTTCAAGAGTTCTATATAATATCCAAAACAAAAAAATATGCAGTTCCTCTGAAGAAAAAGCAAATGTTATTTCGACGAGACAATTTTTTTATTAATGTTATAACCAAAATGGAGAACACCAATGTCTAGCTATCTCTCTTGACTGCATATTGTCGGACATACACAGTGTTTAAGGTCTTCTGTTTGTTTTTTAAAGCTTGATATTTAAAAGGATAAACAATGCAGTCGGTAAAGATGCAGTGTTAATCTTTACCAACAATTTGCATTTCTGTCCTTCTATACAAGTTATAAGTTTGTTTTCTTTAGTTACTTTTTCATGCTGAGACTGACCACGGTTGAATTAACAAGAACCTTGAGACGCTCTCTGACCCAGGTAAGCCTCTTGAAATGACCTCTAACACCAAATGATTAAATGGAAGGTATACTGGAGGCAGAATATACATTCTCAACTGAATTTGCCCCACAGTTAATTATGGCCATTGGGCATTACAACAGCCTTGTGTATTGGGGCTATAGAGACAAAGGACATCCACTAATCAGCCACTAATTCGCCAGACGATGGATTCATGGATACAGCAGGGAGGCTGAATTAACATATAGGCCCAAAAAGCAGGCTGTAGGGGAAACTGCTGGTTGTGCCTGAGGACGTCAGTCCCCAGCAAGGGCTTTATGCCATCAGTGTCAGGGACCAACAAAATGTCATTTATTTTTTAATTTCTTTATAATCAATATATAGCCTAAAACACATTAAGTTTCACTGCAGATTCTATGTCCTGAGAGTTACAGCTTGGTCATTTTAGACTTACTACCTGGACAACATCCACTGTAAATATCAGTGCAAATTAGCCCCATTTTCTGCCTGTTGTGTATTAATGATACATACAAGTTAGAGCGCTAAATACCTGACTCTCTGAAGAATAATTACTAAACAACATTTTACATTCTCTGAAGGTCAACACATTACACTCTGATAATCTTTTCGGAATACTCTGATTCCTCTATCACTGTGAAAAAAACAGTCCTTTCACTGCACCGTAAAGATGTCCAAATCCAGAAAACAATAGTATAAATGATAAACCTTCATGATATAGCAAACTGTTAAAAAGTGTTATCAATTCCATACACTGATGTTACCTGCCAATATATTGATAAAAATAATTGGACAGCTGGACAGACAGAGCAAAAAAAGGATTTGTCATTGCCAAAATAATGGCAGCAACTAAAGAAGTTAAAAATCTTTATGTAAGAAATTTTCGTCTTGGGATATGCCTCAGCATTAGCACCAAGTGTCTTTAACCATCTTGGGGTTTTTCAGAGCTCAAGGTATGACTATTTATTCTTGAGAAAATCTAATGCTTAGCCCTGTGCCTGCAAAGCAAAGGTAATGACACCAGTCCAAACTTGCTCTGGTTCCAAATTCAGAATAAAATAACTTTTATTCTCCTACATGTAGGCCTACTCTGGTTGGTGCAGGCGCGCAGACCTCCAGTGGTGAAACAAGGCAATGCCTCTAATAAAGAGAAAAGAAACGTCTGAAGGATCCTTAAGGAGTTTCTCAGCTCCACAGCAAATACTACAACCAGAGCCAGATGTCATACAAGGTCAAACCTATGAGGTCAGCTCTACCGTACATATTTCCATCCTCTGCTGTAGCGGTGACCCTTTTGCCCTGAATCTGGACGTGTTTCCCGCTGGTGCGGCTGTAGAGCTGGTACACCCTGATCTGCCTGCGGCTGAGCTGGTCCGTCACTGCGCCCTGCGTCCTCACATACTGGTTAAAATTAGGAGACGGGTGATTCTCCCCCTTTTTTATGTAAAGGGAAAAATAAAATACATAATTTTTTTCTTTCTAATCGGGGATAAAGGAATGTATAGCCAATTTTAGAACCACCAAAAACAGGTTGTACGAAGCGAAATGTCACAAGTAAGGTGTATAATATCCGCTATATTCAAATGCGATATTTACAAGAGAGTTATGACGACTTTTTAAACTACTGCACGTGTAACTTAAAAAAATAACTTCTTCTACTGGAAAAATACCTTTCACAGTGTCACAGTCACACTTGTTTTTACAGTCTTACCTGAGCATGGCACCACAGCACGAAAAAATGAAATGATCTGCAGAGGTGACAATAAATGAAGAGTTGTTAAATAAATAAATATAAAGTAAAGTTGATAAATAGGTCATTGTCTGTGGCAAGCATACAATCAGGGGCTTTCGATCACGTCTACAGCCCTACATCCGTCGGGTCTTACATGTAAATACAGCGCTGGTTTATTCCATACATTCTCCTTTTTTATTTCATCCGACCAAGAGACGGATTCTTGAGGCAGATAATCCCAGCAGGATGCGGTGAGTGAATCCAACAGTGTTGCATATGCACTTCTGACCTGTCCATCCACACCAACAAAGTCTCTGATATAAGCAGTGATTTCCCCTCACATTTAGGCTATCAAAAACCTGATCCAGCTGACTGAATGGTGAAGAGCTTTTCAAAAGACCCGAGCAGCGCATCCAAGCAAGATATATCCATTATGTACGGAAAAAAGGGCTGGTTAGATTTTGTTTCTTCACATCACTGGGGTCAAAACGTTAGGGAATCCCGGCTCTGTGTAGACCTTGCTTGGGATACTTCCAGGTTTTGAAAAGCCCTCTGCGTCTCACCGGGATCAGGCTGCTCACTGGTTAAATGTTGAAAGGCAAAGTCCCTCCCTGAACTCTTCCTGCTGTGGGTGGGCACGGCCACAGGACCCCTAACGATGATTTAACAGGGGAACACACATGTGCAGAAAAAAAGAGAAGTGATTCGCATTCATTAAGATGTAGGCCAGAAAAGAAGAAAAAAAATCACTTTGAAAGTGGTCTGGAAGTTGTATCTCAAAATTTCACGGTAGTATATCTGCTTTTAATGTATATCAATACTGAAGCGTTGTATGTATGTATGTAAGTGAGTAGCCTAATGCCGAATCGCACTTTATGGGTGTGGCAATTAGGCGTTAAAGAGAACGTTGCCCCCAACACACGTCCCTTTTATCTTATGTTTACTGGCCACACTTTCAGCTCATGTCAAAGGAGCCAAAACAAATCATGTAGACAAAGAGCAAGTTTCAGCTTTGAGTAATAAGCAATCAACATCCCATGATGAGCAGGTCGCTGCCCATCCTCTTCCCCTGAAATAACATTTGTTGGGAAGAGAAGAGAAGAGGGAATAACTATATTTTGGAAGCTTCTGTGTCCTGATGAGGCATAGTTTGTGTCCATGGACAACAGTGTTACATGAAGCCTCATGTGCCTTCACATCTCACCCTTCTCATGTTCTCTTGACCCCCATCACCCCATGTCTAGGGCACGAAAGGGTTCCTTCTCTGACACACTAATGATTCTGACAGGCTGACAGCAGCCAGCAGGTACTGATTCTTACTGTAAGACACCGTCAGACCATCGTTCACTAATGTTATTCTCAGAAACATAAGCAGACATTTAGTGATGTGAGTGATAAGGCTGTGAATACTCTCATTTGCCCAGGTCATGGTTATCTCGAGGAAATCAAATCAAATGTTTCACCTCTCATCCAAGAGGCTTCATCAGGTCATGCTGGTCTGACTAGGGTGAGCTAGTCCTCCATGTGAGTGATGTGTTCTGAGAGAGATCGTGATGTGACAGCATGATGCAATGTCCAGCAAAGTCCATCCATTCATTCACTGGTCTTTTTCACAGCTTATTTCTTAACATATCATAACAGCAAAAGCATAGGTGTCATTAATACAATTAACAAAGGTACAGTTCCACTTAAATGTCCCAGTAGGTCATGACAGTGATGCAGCAGGCACAACAAGTGAAGCCACAATTGATGTTATTAATGTTTAAAGGTGAATTATGGCCAGCTTACAGGGCAGAAATCTAACTACATACTACAGGTTTTGGTGTTGAAAGACAGCTAACTCGCTTGTATACTGGCTTGACCTAAAGTTAACGATAACTTTGTTGTTTTCCATTTGGCAGCAGAAGTACTGGAGTTGCTCTTGTCTACATCCTCATGTTGGAAAGCTATGGAGCTGTTTAGTCCTCTGTCTGGAAGCACTGTATTTTAACTTTGGTTTGTGGGATATTTCATTAAGTGGAAACTTTGGCATCCCTCTTTATATTTATTTTTTTTAGGTGAGGAGCTGCAGCTCCGTGATGATAAGTCAAATTCTTCTAAATGTAAAAACCTAGCCATGCAGGATTACCTCTGTGGTTACAGGAGCGAACAACAATACCGTTTTATTTGGTGGTAAGGTAGTAGAATACCTGTGCAGTAGCTGCTGTCACCACGGTGGAATTCATAGGTCTCTGGCGATGCTGTGCTCTCAGTACGATGTGGATGCAATGGGGTATAGAAAGAAGAAGAAGAGGAGACAGGGCCTCATGAAATGTCCCTTGTCAAAGGCTCTCTGTGCCCCTGTTTCCTCCCACACTCCAGGGTCAGGTGAGTTGGAAACTCTGTTGTGTTGCATCCATCTATCCTTCCATCCATTTTCCACTGCCTATCCACTGGTCACAACAGGCTTAGCAAGGGTGCCTTAGAAGTTACCAGGCCAGATGAAATATATAATCCCTCCAGTATGTTCTGAGTCTTCCTCTGGGTCTGCTCCAAATTTCAATGTGCCTGGAATAACTCCACATCAACACAATGCCAGACATGAAGAACTCATCTCAGCCATTTATTTCCATGACTGTGATGTCCACATTGTCCTGTGGGCCACCCAGCAATCATGAACATGGATGTAGTGCCTGCAGGCCATGATCTCTCTTCACTGATGTGTTATCATGTCCATATTGCTGCACACCACATTGCTCTTTGTCTCAGTCACAGCTTCAACTTCACCCTCACATATGAACAATACCTGGAGATAACTCCGTCATTTGGGGCAAAAACTCCCTCCTCAAAGGTTTTTGTTTGATTTGTTGATTTGTTCAAGTTGTTGGAATGTCTTTACTCAAAATCTTCTTTGTTCTGTAAGAAATGTGTCCTAAACATGATAGTGCTGGTATTTCAGTCCATTTGTACTACTATACTAATACTGTACATCACCCTTTTCTGAAACTACTGACCAGAATGCCATATTTAGTGTACATTTTTTGGTCCTCTTTTGTAACATTTCTTTGGCTGCCAATTTTAGATCACAGTTATTTCTTTCATCAGTCAATGAAAGTATGACTTGAAATATTGAGATTTTAAGCTTGTTTAAAATTTGTTATTCATGATCCACAGGGGATGAATCATTATACTTACAAATGTACATATTTTTTCAGTGTGTACCCACAAAGCATAGATAATGGGACATGGGGAATGGCTTGAGAGGGGAAAATGTCTCTTACACAGCTCGGGCACAACACAGAATCAGTCTCACACACTTCAGTTTGCAAAGTGACGCAGAGATCTGAGGCCATGTAACCCGATCTTATTTATATGTGTCTCTGTGGCAGGCCGGGCAGGCACTCAGGCTGTAATAGGAAGACTTAGATGATGACAGAAATGCAGGCAGAACAGGTGAAGTTTTTAGCCATGCTAGCAACACAGTTCAAGGGATGGCAATGTCTGTCTCTGTCCGTCTGTCACGTTCATCTTGATGAGAATATCTTGACATCAACTGGATGGATCACAATGAGATTTGTGTGAGACATCCATGGTGCACACATGAATGCTAAAGACATGCTAGTGACATCTAAGTTTGACATTTTAGGAATTATTCAATGGAATGCCATCAAATTTGGTTCAGGTATTTGTGTTCTTCTGACTATGAATGTTTCATCTAGCACCATCATCAGCTTAAAATTTTTATTTACAGATACTTTGGTTAATGAACAAATACCTACAAAACTAATGACATTCCATTTGGAAAACGACTCTTAAATCCAAGTTTTCTTATGATACTTAAACCCTTGAAAATTTGTAAACTAATGTGGACAGTATCATATGTTTCTACATCAACATTCAGTTCTTGAGATTTATAATACATTATTCTAATTGGCAAAATGCATATGAAGATGTGACATAATGGAATGGGGGGGGGCAATAATATCCCATAATGCCCTATAAAATGAATTTACATGAATCATACAACTTGTTGTCTTCTTAATACATGGAGAAAAAAGAGCTCCAGACTTTTGAGTGGTTGCCAAATTTTCCAAGACTTCAAATCAGAGAAAGCCATGGTCCATACAGCTCAGGACTTCCATGGGGCTACTGTAGCTCCAGTGACGAGTGAAAGGAGAACTGGTGGTCTCCAAACAGCTCTGACCACATCGTAAAAATCTCCGCCATAAAGAGCAACTGGCCACTCTTTCTGACCCTGCAAAAATAGAGGCAAGGGTTCAGAAAGTGGGTGGTCCTCTTTATGAATGATCAAAAGAAGAGAAAAGTCAGAAAAAGAAAAAAAGAAAAAAACGGGGATTCGTTTGGATGAGCGGCCTGCTCCTCATCGTCAGCAGCAGCAGTAGCGAGACGCTTGTCTTTCATGTCCACAGTCAGGTCAGTCTTCACTGTTCTCAGCTGACTGATTCAGCAGCCTGGGAATGTTACACTGGAAATGGGAACGTAACTGCGAATGTACTTTGGACACTTTTTTATGCAGATAAACACTCAAGTTATACAAGCAGAGGTTCGAACCGTACAACTCTATGCTTATTACAAAGGCTGTTGACCTTAAGGTATTACCCTACCATTTGCAAGCTGACCATTTGAGCTTGCCAAATTTGACACAGCTGACGCAGGCAATAAATTTGAACTAGTTTCCCCACCCCCTTTATCCATAATGAGCACTGCCCTGCAAAACCTTTGAACACACAAACACCCTCATGCACACACACCAGCAACGCAAATGTGATAAGCATGGTATACTTATTATATGATGAAAGGCACAGGCAAGCCGCAAAATTATGAATCTGCAGAAGTGTGAAATTGTGTAACGATGACTAAAAATGTTGCTTTGCAGGTCAGACTTTGTGTGTGTGAATGAAGATATGTACGAACTAATAGGTGACAGACAACATTGTCAGGGTGACCAGACTGTGCAAATCCCCATGAGTCCCTGAGCGCTAGGATGTCCGACAGGTGAAACCCAAGTTGCTGATCCGTGATTAACACTCACCAGTTGCAGACAGGCCCTGACTGCTTCATCTACAGGCCAAGAAGCTGGGAACATGTCAGACTTCAAAACTAATAAAGTGACTCACACAACTGCCCTTCTCAGAGCAGCAGACAGAGAGAGAGAGGGAGGGAAGGAGGGTCAGGAGTGTGTGTGTGTGTGGGGGTTACGAGAGATGGTGGTAATGAAAATAGCCGGCGCTGTCCAGCTACGCCGAGACAACAGAGTCAGACAGGGCCCAGCATCTGTGTTATTTTTAAGGAGCAAAATGTCACTGAGCAATGAACATGCTCAAGGCACATATCTAGCAGGGTGAGATGCAAGGTCACGCCACAGCTAGATCACTTTCTGAAGACAGATACTGTTGTAAATGGTTGCGACACAAATGCTGCTGCTTTGAAGTGGTGAATGAAGGTCCTGAAGAGAAATTCAGTGTGAGCTTTTAATTGATCCACTGGTACTGGTACATGCACACACACAGTCTCTCAGTTGTTTGCAAAAAAACCCTTTTCTATTATCATATACTCATGGAACATTATAACCCACAGAGAAAACCCCTTTTCAGTTTGTTTTATTAACTTGGGTTTAATTTGTTATGAATTAGAGCTCTAATCTGGTGTTTGTCTTTTTTTTTGCTCAAAATAAAAACAAATTAAAAAGTCAAGGAAATATGTTCTGTAGGAAATGTGACTCCAACCTGATTATGCTTTCTTTTCAACAATGAGGATATGTTGTCAATTTTTAAAACAAGAACAGCTGAAAACACTGATAGTGAACTCATCAGTAGCTGTATTTGTTGTTGTTGTTGTTGTTTTTTACCAAAACATGTGATCTTAAAGTGTAATTTAAAAAATATATATATAAATTGCCTTCCAACATAATCCTTAACTTTATTGAAATCCTTCAAAACATATTTTCTCAACAGAAAAACAGAAAGTAGCCAAGTCATAGCTGTTGTAGTGAACTGTATAGCATCTTAGATCTGCTGGATCTACTTCAGGTGGATGAATGTTGGGTTTCTCATAAGACATTTTGTTTATAGTCATAGTCATTTAGTCCGCATCGAACCATTTGCTATAAATACCACATAGTTTACCAGAGGGAGCTCCTTCATATCCCAATTAAGGTCAATAGTTGGGCAGTTAGCTGCAGCTGGAGTCTCTTGTTGCTAATCATACTGTGTATTGGTTGGATTTTGTTTGGCTTTTGAGAAATTTGCAGACCTGAGAGAAAATTCCAAATCAGAAGAAAAATGCGACAGATTCTCATTAATCACCCATTTTTTTCACAAAGAAATCAGTCGTTTTAAAGATATACGTGCCTCTTGTTGCCTTTCTGTGTCCTTAAATTGATATGTCCCAGTTTATTATGGCATTGATTACTGCACAACAGGGAAGTAACATATCTGAGGAACAGTATAAATATTTAGGTCATGTTTTTGGTTCACTCAGTATGTTTGTTTGATCGACTGAAGGATTACGCAAAAAGTAAAATTTAAAATTGGAATACATTTTCGCAAAAGACTTCTTAACCATTGTGAGGTAGGACAAAAACTTTGAGTCATATCACCATAATGCATAAAGATTTGACAAAAAAATGGTGGACACTATAAATAATATTATAAATTAATTAAATAATTTTAATAAAAAAGTAATATTTACTACATTACAGGAGCGTGTGCTTCCACAAATGTTTTATATTGGAGGTTTTTAATCAGTTGAGAAATGTGCACAATAAGAGACATTTTGTGTAAAATTTTAATTTTTGAGGAAATATTCAGACGTCTGTGATCTCTGAGTAGTTAGTTGCAACCAACATCCGAACAAAAGCCCAAAAGTGCTCTTGCAGATCTGTGGCCAGAAAATAAAAGCATGCAAACAATTTGACCCCTGAAAACTAGCATTGGGAAACTGGCCATTTATTAGAAATTAGTTATGGATGGAAAAACATGTGACCTCCTGCTCCCAGAGGACACATCAGGCCATTATATTTGACTGGTTTGGGATTTCAGGGAGTCATTGATAGCTATTTTCAAGATTTATTCTGTCATCAGTTGACGGCAAGACTATAGACATATGTCACTAATGTCACTGGGCCGTGGGTCAGAACACATCTCAGACTCCCAAGGAATTCCTCAGAGGAATCCTTTCAAAATAAAAAAGTATGTTTCTAGCTATAGTCTGGCAGAAAGTTTTCTTTCTGAAATCATCCAACATAAATGCTCAGCAGCAGTTGTCAGCAGAGCGAGAAACAGAGCCAACAACATGAGGCCCCCACTTTTTTATTACTACTTTTTTTATTTTAATTTTTATTTATTATTATATATGCATATGATAAAAATAATTACTGTTTTGTGTTTCTTTCTTTTTTTTCTTAATGACTGCATGTGTTTTTTCTGATTTATTTGGGCCTGGAATGGGTTGAAGTGTAGAACATTCAGTGCCAGGCCAGTAGCCAGGTATAGATTTACAAGCTGTCAGTCATTGTTTTCCAACTACTTGTGTTCAATGCCACATTAAGACAAAACAGTTAATGAGTCCAGCATTTAAAGCATCTAATGAAATATTATTCCATTTTTTTCTTGCCAATAGATTGTTACTGCAAAATGTGCAACATTTTAGTACCTGTGTAATGGCCAAAGGTGTCTGTGAACAGTTTAATAATTCATTATAATTATGGGCTACACTTCTCCATGGCATTGTTTGTAATTTATGAAACAAACATGTTATAGGATGTGTAGTCGCTAACGTGGAAGACTGAAGGCAAGGATGGATAAAGACAGACTCATCTGGAATATTATAATTTACATTAAAATCTTGAAAAGTCCTCAGTCCTTTTTCACAAACTACTCCATTAATCTGAACTAAAACTGGTCTCTACCACACTGAAGAGAACATTTAGAACACAACTTGTATAATTTTTTAGTCATACTCTAAATATCTAAATCTACATTGTCCTACTTGGATAGATAAGTTTTTCATCATTAAACTTACTTAGTATAGGAGAAATATGCAAAGCTATATACAGTAGCTGAAAGAATAAAATCCTGCAGATTTATGTAAGGAGCTTCAATTAATGTTCACATCAAACATCAGAGTCTCAGTGACTTTTTCATTTCATTTCAAAACATTGATTATAAAACTAATCAGAAAGGGAAAAAACTTTTTAAAAAAAAAGAACCCTCACCCTGTGGTCACAGGCAGCATGGCTACAGTTGGAGCTCAGCTCTACTATTTACTGTTCATTAGCTGGTCTCTAGAAGACCATATAAAATTCAGTATGTGTAAATTAAATACTATGTAAATTCATTCTTGTTCATTGTTCATTATATGCATTAAAAACAAAGTGGATCACTGTTCCTAAAAAGCAACATTTATGAAATATGTCCAAGAAGCCCTGCATTCTTCATCCCCTAAAATCTCGGCCTTCCCTCCACCACAGCATGGCCACCCTGGCTGATCTGGTGAGAGTCAGTGCCCCCGCTCGTGAAGGCTGGGCCCCAGTTCCAGCTGGTTGTAACGGAAGGGACTTGATGTGAGGCTGCAGCAGCTGTCTGCTCCCTCCTCCCCTTACTGCACTGTTCTCTGCTCTGCAGTTCACACCTGATCAACAACGACTGCACTTCACACAGGAATTTTCCATTTTCTATTTTCTGTCACCCTCCACAGCCCAGCCCTGCTGCACAATGGGCCCCAGACCAATGGCAAGACAAGTGGTGCCCTACAACTGCAGCATGCCTGGTATGTCAGGCCTTCTTCCATGACTGTCACTGTGGAGGGAATGGACAGAGAGTTACTGGTCCTCCATTGTTAACAAAAGCCACCCATTACACATCTGATGAAAGAGGGAAAATGCCTTTAAAGGTGCTATGATTAGCCTTTTGACTTAGAGAGATAAGTTAATTTACCCTGAACAAACACCGAAACAAGGAAATATAACTGAGCAGCCTGTCAATTTCTCACTTCAGGTTAACTGTATATCCAGCATTTGACTTTATTTGTTTCTGGGTCAGAGACATGATATCTCCTGGAGACTATGGGGATTTAACTTCATGTTAGATTAAATGGTCAGAATGATCATTACCTGTTAGCAAGGACTGTTATCATCCATTATCTGCTTAACACCTTAACACTACAAATAACACCTTTTTAAATGTGAAGCTTTTAAAATAGTAATTCAGCATTTAAACTTTTTATGTAAAGGTAAGGCAAAAATATTTTTTGGGATGCTTTATGCTTCCTGTACTGTTTTGAGATTTTCCTTACCAAAAAAAAAACAAGACACAGCACTGATCATTTTTTGAAAAGCTTAAAATGACCTCTTTATTATTATTATTTAATCTCACACATGCACAAGAAGTTAGCATTGGTTTTGTTTTACCATCACAACCTTCTCCTACCCAATTATTTTAGTTGCCGTAACTTAACCAAACCACACCCACAGAGCAGAGTGATGAATAAAAGCCCTAATATTTGTATTTCACTTTGTAATGATCATTTTAGCCATGTTAAGGTTAAGCCATGTAAAGGACTTTGTGGTGTTTCAGGCTGTAAAAGGATGCATTAGTAGGCCAGCTGCGCCACTGCAGTGGTTTTATTGAAGTGAGCCTTTGAACAGTACCTTACAAACACTGACAATCACACTGAAAATTGTGACGTGGCTGATTTCACATGAAAGTTGATTGGTCAATAATTTGTGTTTTTCATACATCTCCAGTCAAAGTAATGTCAGAAAGATATTGTGAAAGTGGTAAAAGTAATTTGATTTTTATCAAAAAACACAAAAACTAACTAAGAAAGCATAGATTTTGGTATTTTAAAAATATATAGTGTTGTGCTATCATAAAATGATATGCAGCATCATCATACAAGGTGGTACAGTTATTTCTCAGCCACTGTGTCATGTGCTGTAGATATGCATTTGTCCCCTGCACCAGTGTTCGCTGAGCCTGGGCCTTCATTGGCTGTGACGCAGCATTCGAGGGGAACAATGGGCTGGTCGAGGCGAGATGCGAGAAGAGATTGACGATTGACAGGGGTCAATGGCAGCCCTTGTGGAGGTCACAGCCAGGTAAGAGGGTAGCACTGTGTTCAGAGACACTCAGAAAGCCATCCGTCACATGTTCCAGAGACATAATGACATAAACAAACAACGCCTGGTGTTACTTCAACTAAGAGGAGGGAAAACCGCCATCACTTGATAGTGGTGGGGATGGTGTGGGGATCAAGACAAGCAAATGTGGGTTATTATTCTGCCCCTTGTCTGTCGTCTTCAGTATAAAGGCTGGATTCAAAGCAACAAATGAATGAATAACACAATGCACCTAAGTTACATTACCAAGTTAGACCCTCACCTTTTATAAAGTAAAACCATCTAAAAATCGTCTCAAACTTTATTCCAGCAAAAGCTGACCGGAAAGTTCTGCCGAGGCTGAAGGAAATAAATGTCTTACCTGTGCGAGAGGAGGGGGTGGGGTCAGGTGGCCATGCAGGGGAAGGAGAATGGTAACAGGACACTCTCAAAGACAGCACTTAAACACTTGAAAAAACCCCCACAAGTGTGTCTCTCGTTTCCGCTCACCTGTGAAGCCCCGGCATCGAGCCCCAAGCAAGTCATTACAGGACCCACTGCTGAAGCTGCAAGCGAAGAGGTGGCTCCATTAAGCTGCGTTAAGGGCTATGCCGTAACCTATGTATGCACAGGCTCAGAGGTTACGGGGGTAACTCCCATGATCCAGCTGTAGGCCCTAACAGGACAACATTCGTGCTGTCAGAAGGTTGGCTCTCACTTCTTGAGTAGCCAGTGGTCAAGTGGCCTCTATCTGAAGGTGCTCTGATAAGAGCATTTGATCTTGTTTGTTTGAGTGGAAAGCAAACACCAGTGGGGGTCAAAGACGTTTACAGTAATGCCATTATCCCACTCAGTTAGCTCACAAGTGCATTAACTAATGGGGTGATGGACATGGAGCTTCAAACAGGCATTAGCACGCTATTATGCAGTGAATAATTGCTTTTTAATTACACTATAATTGAGTAAAGCTGTTTTTCATGGTAAACATGTCACCCACTGGGGGGAGGGTTAAGTACCATATATCTGCCAAGAGAAAGGAGGGAGTTGAATTGTTGGTTTATGGTCTTGTAATATATGCTTTCTAACTGCATCACAAACCAGAAGTATTTGATCAAACAGTCACATTTGAGGGCAGAGTGAAAAACAGGCCATCATGGAGAGAGGAGAGAGATGTGATATTTTTTAAAAACAGGGATGATGGCAAACATTCTCAGACTGGCTCTCCATGAATACTTGAGTAGTTTTGGACTTGAATGTACTCCAAACTCCAAACAACTTCTCTCTCACTTGACCAATCATATCACAAAGTGGGTGTGAATATCAGCTTTGTCAATTTTGGAAAGCTACGGAAATGGTCAGACACAGACAAAAGGGTGACTTGAGATGTTTAATCTTTAAGGTATTGGAAGGAAAGGTGTCTTAACTAAACTCCGTAGCAAAGATCTCACTAAAAAAAACATAGAATCAACTTCATGGTGGATCGTTGAAGCCATTAGGATTCATCCTCTGGGAATGATAATGTCTGTATATTATTTAATGGCAATGATTTCAATAGTAGAATGAATATCTCAGTCTGGACCAAAGAGGTGGACCAGTTGACTGACAAAATATCCAAACATTCTATGGGTCCAGCTTCCTGAATGTGGAGGATTTTCAGTAGGTTAGTGGTGAAAATAAACATTCTCTTAAGAGCTGCCAGTGCAGAAAATTCATGATGAAATTACTACATATTCACTCCAATGTCCTGATCAAAATGTTTCCACAGGGATGGAGGCAGGAGGTTCAGCTCCCAGCGAGCTTCTCAGGTTGAGACAGGCGGCATCAGCAGACTGAAGGAACAGTCAACAGCAGAGGAGAGATAAAGCTGGAGATCTGACAGAGGATACGGTTACATGTCACTTCTGATAGCTCCCAGCATTCCTGAGAAAATGTCTGCCTTTACCTCACTTCAGCACTCCGACTCTAACCCTCCCTGCTTCTCTCTCTCTCTCAGTTTGACAGGCTAAGCAGCAGACAGAGGCACACAGCAGGGGTGTGTGTGTGTGTGTGTGTGTTTGTGTGGGGGCAGTGATAGACAAGTGTTACCCCATGGCTCCCAGGATCGCTCCAGTCACACTCCAATTAAAAGTGAAGCAGTACCCTGCTCTCATGGCTGCCTGGGTGCAGACAGCAAGTCAGTCACAGATAGGAGGAATCAGACAGCCACTTCTGACAGTGTTTGTCTTTTACACCACAGAAGAAGAAGAAGAAGCTGTGCAAGGAGAACCTATCATCTATCATGGCTGCTTGGGCTTGTTGGGAGAGAGATGTTTTAAAGTAGAGTAATGGCTTTTATCCTGTCAGTAATTTTACTGTATTTTATTATTTGAACACAGGTTCTCTCATTGCAAGATTGCAAGACATTGCACAGCAGGGGTTGCTGTACAAGAAATACACAAATTTTTTATGCACATTTCATACATTCCCTTGCTATTTTGGGTTGACATTGCTCCACATTTTTCTTCTCTATTGTCCCTTTTCAGTGCTGCTGTAAGTGTACAAATTCCCACTTGTGGGACAAATAAAGGGTTATCTTATCTTATCTTATCTTACAGTACATCTATATACATAGAAATATGTTCAACTATGATGCATAGGAACACTCTTGCTCTGAATTCACATCATGTATGAACGCTGTCTGCAGGTGGATGTTTTCTCTCTCACACACACACACACACACACACACAGAATCACAGATCACAGGTGAACAGGTCCTGATGTTGTTTTGCAACAATAGTTCCTCCCACTGACACTGGAGTGGTGATCATGTATTTATCCTGAAGAGCACTAGAGGAACATACTGTACTATAGGCTGTAGCTCAGTGGCATCTTTAGGCAAATAACAAGGTCTTTTAGCTGTTTTAGTGCTCAAATACTTTTAGTTGCATCAAAAAGCTGGTTCTGGTACTATACATTTAAGCACACCTGGAAACATGCCCCAAGTAGAACCTCTGATATCAGATATTGTACAAAACATACAAAGCTTCATATCAAGTCTCATTGAATGTCACTTGAACCAACTGTCCCACACCAACACTTCCAGAGATATGCAGCAATGGTGTTGTTTGCACTAGCAGCAGGCTGTACACAACCTGCTCTGGACCAAACAGTAGACAAGCTGGTGAACACACTTACTATACTGTAGTCGAACACTTAGCAGCTGAAGGGCCAGGGGAGACCAAAACAGAGCAAACAGGAGAGTGAAAATTGGACTAAAGATTCTCCAGGCAGAAAGAAACACATTTCCAAGTGAAAGAAGTTGCTCTGTGTCAAATTTACCCCAAAAAGGAGAAGATGAAAGTATTTATATATTGAATTGAATGGAAGGGAGAAACACTGGGTTACATTATACTTCTCTTTAAGGCTGTGTTAATAGGATTATCAGCATGTAGGGAGGACGTACGAACATAACTAAATACCAAGCCAATGAACCTAATCACCACTAACTTTACTGGGAACCCTATATGATGCAAAGATAGATAGATAAATAAAAACAAACAATGATTATCCATATGAAGTCATATTATATATAATGCTAACATAGACTGGCTTACTGCCATACCAGCATACTATATCAGTCTGGCCATAGACGAGAAGACAATAATACCTGAGACAGCAACAACAAAGTGCTCCTTCTTTAAATACATCTGACAGCCACAAAGTATTTAGGAAAGTCATGCATTTCATGTCCTGACAGTTGTTTAAGTGCAGAAAAATGCAGGACAGTGGTGAAACCCCCACTCAAACGTGTACGCGGATCCTAGCTGTCGATGAAAGACATCCTGTGAGGTACTATCGTTAAGGCCTACCCACACACTGCAAATTCTGACTGCCTCAATACACAGGTGCACCTGAACCGTGAAAGGAAGGTGAAAATTAAGTCTACTTTGGGGCATTAAAAAAAGAGCCTGTGGCTTATCTCCCGGCTGGAATGATGCCCTCCTCTATCTGACACACAAGGAGGCAGGGAGGCTGCCTTGAATGGGGAACAACATGGCCCTTTACAAAGACCTGCTGTAAACAATTAGTCCTGAGTGGCAGGATTTTGATTTGACTGTCTAATTGTCAGTTCAGGGTTGAGAGAGTGCGTGAGGTGGCTGTGAGGGCCGGGATCCTGTGAGGGCCCTTGGGGAGAGCCACTGTCACACAATAGCAGCCTTTATTTCACATGCAGGTTCTACAAAGTGGGTGTGCTCAAAAGATTTAATCCTACATTCAGACCTGACAAGAAGTCAACAAGTCATTCATATTGAAAAGTTGGGTACAACACTGTTTCAGGTGCCTCCCATCTACTCTAAAAAAGAAAGGAGAAAAAAACACTATTATGGTGTATTATGGTTTCTTCTCCTACTGATGAAGAAGGAAGAAGGGGAACCTGATCCTTATCAGGATCACCTCTGAATCCTTCACTGGCGCTCCTCTAAATGGGTTTGCTTTTTCACAGAGGCCTAATTGACCAGGATACCATTCCTGACTGTGCTGTGTGTGAGTGATGAGTGGCTGACACAAATAACAGTCGGCCATGCATGTAAAAGGATGGCACAGTGGTACAGGATTACAGGAGCCCCATCCGCAGCGGCTGGAGCCTCATACCTTCACCTCCCTAACACGACCCCCCACCCCCTCCACCCCCACCCCCCTTCTGTTTCAAGAAGTCTGTTCCCACATACTGCATTTCACCCTACTCTTAAATATCACCTGCTTTCTGCACCTTTAATCACCTCAGCCAGCATTCCTTCATGCAGTTTACAGCACTATGTTGTGCACAGGTAAGGGGAAAACATTCTTTCAAAAGAAAGGTGAAGCAATCTTTGCAAGTCGTAACTGCAGCCATGTCTTAGGAACACTGGACATGAAGAGTTAATCTAAAAATGGTCTGTGGCACAAAAAAGTTTTTCAACAAAAATGATTGTATGTTTCTTGTCCCATCTAACTTTCTGGTAGCGATGTGATCTTATTCCCAGACCTCTGCGATTACACTGATACGTACAGTCTTATTATTACTGGTGGTAATGATGACAAAAGGTACAAAAAATATTGCCTAAAGTGACATTATCTTTTAATTTACAGTCCCAGGACAAGCTCCTTACTAATTACTTGCCCTCTAAGCCGACTGCATTAAAAGTGATGTCACATTAACCCTTAATTGTCTCTAAAGATAACATCATCCAGGTTTACGCTCTGAGCTTTCCAGCAGGCCATATGCACCCCAATGTGTGCTGCATTCACATTCACTAGAGAAAACCCTAAATTTCTCTATCACCTCAGCCGACGGAGATGGGCACTTCAAAGCAGGGACTGAGTAACAGGGGCAATAGAAGCCTGGGACCGACAAATGCACAAGTTGTAAAACTTAACAAGGTGTGAATGCCCTCTGTATGCCCTGGCTCTCCAGTATGCAGGGGCAGCCTGTGGAAGTTCTCAGGGCCTGTGGTACACTGCAAAAAATGTTGATTCCCCATAGATGTTTACTTGTCTTTTTGATCTGAATATACTACCTCTGACAATGCAGGTAAATAATGCAGAGCGGGTGTGTTCGCCCAGCTGAAACAAAGGAGTCAGACAGACAGTCCAATTCACATTTAATTCAGATAATGTACATCCATTAAGCTGAGCTCTTGATGTGTGCTCTGATGAAGGTCTAGTATACTGAAAGCTTGTCTAAATTGATGATGAGTGATCAGATAGGGTGCTGAATGTAACAAAATAATTAAAGAGGGACCCCTTTGTGTGCCTCAGAACGATGATCAGTTGGAGAAACTCTGAAAATACTCATCTTCAAGGAAAAGCTGGCCAGGGCTACAGTTTCATGGCCACAACTGTCAGTTCCACTTCTGTGTAAAAGGAATGGTAGATATTGTCATAGTAAGATATTAGTAATAGATGCTAATGTTAATGTTAACTAGAGCCACACTTAGCATGGCTAAGAAGACTGAGTCTGGAATTTGCACATACAATAAAGTGGCATTCAGCTAATGCTGAAAACAGCGATATTAAGCAAGATGGCAGCAACTGTTGCCACAAATAAAAATTACTGAGTAGTTAATGACAAGACACAATGTGACTGTCAAGTAAGGGAACTGACTCACTGGTATCAGTTATACAGAAACAATTTGCTAAAATTAGCTATCATTAACCACCATGATCCAGACCAGACCAACTAAACCCTCAGTAAACTGACTTAAGTGGGGTTTTTTTCTTATGAATACAATATTTGCAAGAGGAAGAATGTGTTAATTCTTCCTTCAACAAAATAGTGAGATATGGACTCAAATGAGGTGGATTTTTTCTTTTCTTTTCTTTTTCTTTTTTTTACAGTGTAGCACCTCTTGGGGGTAGGAACGAGTGTTTAGAGAAGAAACATCAGGTGGCTGGTTGGACCACTGGGCATGGACACTTCTGATTTATCTGTGCATTTCAGAATTATGTTGCTGACCTCTTCACCTCACTGCCATTTGTGTCACCCCCAAAGTTCTGTTCAGGCAATCACCCCCAACTCCCCACCCCCACTCCCACCCCACCCCTCAAAGGCTCACCAACCACAAAGAATACCTCCCACTTCAAGCTGCAGTGTCATCTGCAGTTTGGTGCACACACATACACACTTTGTCAAAAATAAATAGTGGTCACACAGACAGTCAGGCTTTGCTTTCCCTCTACTTAGGTGATGGTGTCGGTGGAGTAGTCATCAGGTGTGGAAGGCTCATTTTGTGTATTTGTGTCTTAGTTTCAATGCAGCAAAATGTTTCTGCAGACATCTGAATTTTTACACATTTATTGTGTGTAGGGTGAATAAAAAAATAAAGAAAGTAATGAAGGTTTATGATGTATAGAATTTCTAGCACCACCCATTTGTATACATTGTATAAAGCATATGAAAAATGTCTAATCTGTGAAAGTGAATAATGTCTGTAAAAAATAAATACATCCTAATCCCAGGAAATGTACTAAAAACAAAGATGAAATGTCTTTAGATTGTAATCTAATTTATAATTTCTGTTTAAGTCTTTTGTGTTGTCGCTGTGTGTTCTTCTTTTCTTCTGTTTTAAATAAAGGAACTGTGATATTCTTTATTGGATAGAATTAGAGATTCTGAAGGGAAAATTGGAAAACTGAATTTTATGTCCTCGTGAAGCTGCCACTCTGAAATTAGAGTATAGCACCATCTAGTGGTTGTAAAGCATTAAGGCCACAAGGTCTCAGAAATGAGATAAGGCCGATAAAACTATAAACGTATACCAGTACTAATAGTTTTTGCAATATCTTAAACAGGCAAATATTTCATTATTTAATTAGTTGTTTTACCATGTTGCAGAAGTCCAATGATGTGACAAGATGAAAAGTAACAAGGATGAGAAAACCACAAATATTTATCTAAAACGAAAAAGAAGAGAAAAAAAGAAAATAATGAACAAATAAAATTTTGAAAGTTGCAGCACAATTCGGAGAATAATACATACACTCACTTTATAAGAAACACCTGTACACCAGCTCGTTCTTGGAATTTATCAGCCAAATGTGTGGCAGCTGTGCAATGATGCCTGAAGATACAGATGAGGACCTTTATTTAATGTTCACATCAAACATCTGAATCTCAGTGACTCTTTCATTGTGTGTGATTGTTGGTCTCGGATGGACTGGTTTGAGAATTTCTAAACCTGCTGATCTCCTGGGATTTTCACACACAACAGTATCTTCAGATTTCACTCAGAATGGTGTAAATAAAAAAGAACCAGTGAAGAAGACGAGAATGACTAGGCTGGATGGTGGTGACAGAAAGGCTTTGGTAACTCATGGAACCACAAGGTGTCTCAGAATGAACAGTACACGACAACAGCGGAAGACCATGTCAGGTTCCACTCCTGTCAGCCAACAGAAACCTGAGGCTGCAGTGGGGACACACTCAGCTAAACTGGAGCGATACAGCCTGGTCTGATGAATCTGGATTTCTGCCGGGGGTCAAACTTTTGTGTTAAAAGCATGAATCTATGGAGCCAACCTGCCATGTGTCAACAGTTGAGGCTGCTGGAGATGGTTTAATGGTGTGGCAAATGTTTTCTTGGCTAACTTTAAGCCCCTTAATACCAGTCATACATTTTTTACATACAAAATGGTTTTTTTTAGAGGGTATTGTTGCCGACCATGTGAATCCCTTTCTGGTCACGGTTTACATCTTCTATACTTTCAGCATGATAATGCTCTTTGTCACAAAGCAAAAATCCCCTATGTTTGTGAGGTCCATCAAATGTCAGAAAGCCACAGAAACTGCCTCTCAGAAATCTTTGAGCTCAAGATGAAAACCACAAACTGTCTTGTTTAACCAATCAACTTTCAAAAAGACACATTTTATCGTCAAAAGACAAATACAAGCTGCAAATCCTCTCTGCTGAGAAACTATGTTTCAGGAAACATCTGATAACCTTGAAAACAGTAGCTGTCCATCCACTGCCTGCTGACCATGTATGTACATACATTCATGACCATGTACAATCCTCTTGATGCCCATACATACACATGCCCATATACACACATATAACCACTTTGATACATGTAACTGCACTCTATTTTCATATTTTGTAGTACAAGAGAACACCTTATGAATTCATTTCATGCATTTATTCATTAGATATTCTAGATTCAACTGCATGTGTTGGTACCTGTCTGCATTTGGGTCCAGCTATCCTACTCATCAAAACAGGTCCATGATGCTTAAAATAGAATGAGAGGACAGGATGACACGAGGGGTATGGAAAGAAACCACTATTAGTGCATTTATCAGTCTATAAAAAAGGTCAACTGGTTCCTGTGAAAAAACAAAAAAATCCTTCTTTGGTGAGATTATCATTAAATGTATTAGAATAGCACAAATTAAAATCTAAAAAAACATTAATCACACCAGTCCACAAATTCTTGCCTTATGTATCCATGAATGTTTATATTTTCACAGCAGTCATCTGTACGCAAGATTTAAAAAATGAATAAATAAATAAGAAAAAGGGCTGGGAACTGCTGGGAGTCAGGAACTGGAACATTTTATCCAAGTAATGTTGATGCTATAGGCTGTAAGTCACTAAAAACTATAGGCCTATAACATCAACATCATTGACCAATTTATGTGACTCTTGAGACTTTCTGGTTCTAGTTAACAGAATGTCACCAAATCATCATCTCTCTCTTTATGAAACCCTATTGGTTGCCAGATATTTTATGGAAAAAATGATTCCATGAAGTCTTTTATGTTTCTTTGGCAATTATTTTGAGTTGAAAAGTGTTTGCTAAAGCTTTTTTTGCCCAGCAGCTGATCAAGAGTATACAACTAAATCCCTGGTGGCCTCACAGATGACAATCTTAAACCTGTGTGTATATGCCCCCTTCAGTGAGCTGGTGGTGTTTCAATGAGTACACAGCAGCAGGTTTTTCAGTTTACAAAGACTGTACGTAATTCATCTATGCCACATGTGTCAGTCTTTTAGAATTGATTGTAAAAATCTGAGTTTGAGTCATGTTTAAAAGAAGTAATAGAGAATTTGATATTCCTTTTTTACGTTGAGTATTGTAGCTCTGTAGTAAATGGTAAGTACTTTCAGATGCTTTGTCGATTTACTTGATATGACATACATTACTGTACAAAAGTCTCGGGCCATCATTAGATTTGTTGTTTTAGCAATGTTATAACAATCATAAATCATTATTTCTCTTTTTTCTTAGAATACAACCATAAAATACAGGAAATATGTAAGCTGTATTAAACAATGCAAAATGGGAAAAATCCCAGAAGAGCTTCTATAGACTAAAGTGTCAAATATCAAGTGTGATCTCCTCTTACACTTAGCAGTGAAGGGCAGAAATGGAGAGCAGTGGTTGAGTGAGTGCTCGTCGTCTTCAGTGAAACATGGCAGAGGGTCTGTCTTGGTTTGGGGCTGCTTTTCTGTCAGTGGTGTTGGCAACATTATCCAAAATGATGAAATCGTTAGTACTAAAACATACAGACAGTTTTTAGTCATCATGCAATTCCTTCTGGAAGCTCCAGATTAATGGTTTCATTTTGCAGCATTACAAAAATCCCAAGCGTATTGCTAATGCAGTGAAATCATTTAGAGAGGAAAACCACTGGATAAAACACTGACAGTTATGGACTTGTCTCCACAGAGTCCAGACCTGAATATTGTGGAAATGGTATGGGATCACATGGCTAGAGAAAGAAAAAAAAAAAAGACCGCCTAAATCTACAGAAGAATTCTGGAATGTGCTGAAAAGGGCCTAAGATTAACTTGAACACAGTGTCCCAGTGCCAAGGGAGGTCACACTAAATACTGACTTTTACTTCTTTTTTTGTTTGTACATATTTCCTGTACTTTCTGGTTGTATCTTAATAAAGAGGCTGGAAAATTAAGATGGGTGGTCATTAAAACTTTGTGAAACCAACAAAGCCAGTCGTGGCCTGTTATACAGTACTGGATTTAAACTACATTTTTAAGACTTTCACAATTTCCTGAGGCTATAATGTTAATCTATAACATTTTGCATACTGTGTATTAAAATAACATGAACATACATACAATATCTTCTGATTTATAAGGGGCCCATTCCTTGCTCAAAAGAATGCAGTAATACAGCAGCCCTGCAGTAAATTCCCCTCATTGAAGGTGATAATGGTGCGTGTTTGTAAAGACATTTTTCTTATACTATATGGGGTATTAAAAACCCTCCCCCTTTTATCTGAAAACATTACAACAGTACCACAATCTACATCCTCCACAATCCTGTTGAATCAATACCTCTCATACAGCTCCAACAAAAACTGACCATTGCATTGCAGGTACGGGTTTATTGCAGGACTTTTGCACAAGAGGGCATTAGTTTTAGCAGTGTGTACCTAATAAACTGACAATGGAGTTTATGCTTTAAAGTTACAGCAGAGAAAAACTGAGGCAGTGTTGATGTATGAGCTCTTTAGGATGTGTGTGAGGTCGGCTGGCCTCTCTATCCAGTGATTGTGGCGGTTTGTTGTGCAATCCGCGCAAGCAGGTCTGAGCTGCTTTACCATCACAAACTCAAACATCCACATTTTGGACGCAGCATCTGCTAACCATGAAGAAATGTCTGTCCACATTTAAGACATGAATGCTTTAATCGTACATCAAAGTAGCGTGCTATTTCTTCCAACCTAGGAAATATTTGGCGGCGAAAACAATGCTGGAGGAACAGAGCAGTGAAAAGAATGATGGTATAAATTCTGCTGCCTTTCCATATTGGATGAAGCTGTTCTGTGATGAGTTCAGGGCCCTGGCATCAAGTTGTTGTTTTCCATTACTGCAGCGGAGGTTTCATATGATTTCAGTCATATGAACATCCCATCCCATGTAAATTTGCATTTTAGTACATCGGGTAGAACTCACACACAAACACAGCATTACATGATATGACAGTATTAACCAGGTGATGAGCAGTGCCTGACACAGACACAGTGATTGGAGTTCTTCCAAGAGAGTGCAATTTTTTCGTCTTTTCCCGCTGAGTCGTTTAAATACCCTTTGTCAAACTCCAAACAGCTGCCGTATGCCTCAGAGTGGTCTCTGCCCAGCTTTTCTACAGTAAAAGAATGCTCAGAGCTTTGGAAATATAAACCCTTGCTCTGATGTATGCCTCGCCACAGCGGAGGTGGACACCGCTCACGTTCTATTAGTTCTGTTCACGTTTTGAAGACAGCAACAGCAACAAATGCACCTGACCACAGCTGAGTGACACTGCAAAAAGTATAGTATAGAATAGTATTTTTTTAATCCATAAAACACTTTAGTTTTCTTAATTCTTAATAACTTTGCCAAACTTCTAAAACATGCTTTCATTTTGTCATTATGAGTGTGGATTGAGAGAGGAAATGACACTTTCATCCAACTAAAATAAAATCTTGAAAACAGCACAGTGTGTTGTATTCTGCATTTTCATTCCATCTACGCTCGATGCAGATTACAGTAAAACTCGCTATTATTCATTTCTTCTCAGAAACGTCCTTGTCTGTGGTGACAGGAAGTGGCTCATTAAACATAAACCGTCACACGCTGGACCACACCACGGCCGTCTACTTCTCTATGCACGCCTTTTATCCCTCCGGGTTTCACGTTGCGTTTCCACACCAAGTGCTCGCGCGCTTTTACGCAGAGCTCCCGAGAATTCCGAGCGCACGGCACCGTCTCCAATATGGGTTTTCGGTACCAAATTATCCCCGCGATTCTGCTGCTGGTACTGTCGGTGGTCGGGATCCTGCTGTTAGTCCTTCCAGCCAAAGAAGCGGAGACCCCTCCTGAAAAAATGGTAATGAAATTAATTACAATTTGTCCTGCTGTATTTGTATGAAAATGGTTATGGGGTTTCAAACAGGGAGATGCTGCTGCACCTTTTCCTTTGGCTAAAGGTAGGGAAGTCTTACAAACTGGATTCCTTAATGGAGGGTAACACACTGACTTTCATTACTCACAAATAGGCTATATTAAAGAATATTGATTTGATTCATGAATCATGCATATGGATCTCAGCTTTTACTACTGCTAAAACATCTCTCAGCCGTTGAGTCACCGCAAAAGAAGGTCATCTGCTCAAAATGAAACCCATAGCTTTTCTGTCTTTATACAAAGCCAAACATAAGTTATAGCTCAGAGCACTTTTCATAGAGCAGGTCTAGACCATACTGTATAATATATCTGTGTTTTATTCATTATTCATGTGCTCTTCCTTTTGTTGTTAAGATCACAGACATTTTGAATTATATTTTTTTAAAAGCCCCATGAATAGATCTTACTCCACCTTTTTCCTTTGTCTACAGAATAATGTTTGAATAGAACTTGGTGCTTTGAGGCCATCAGTGCAAAAGAGAGACAATGCAATGGGAGACAAAGGCAACATGACTGAATGAGTAAAAAAAAACCAGACCAGACAAGACAAGACACCACAATACATAACAACGTATCCCATATTGTTATATCATTAAGTCTGTATTTACTGGTCTCATGATAGGAAATTTGTTTGCAGTACATGAGAATCAGTTGAACCATCAGAGGCGATAATAAGCCGGTACACTAGAAAAGCTGCCCCTGAGAGATGTTAAGGTTAACTTTTCACTGTGGCCACATCCTGTGTGATTTCTGGAACCAAATAAGAAAGCAACTGAGAGAAATACCACACAGAAAGTAACATCGCACACAAGGTGTCTTTAACAGTTGTTATATGTGAATCTGTCAGATAGCAGGAGACAAAGATGTTCCATCATTCACAATGATTTTGTCTGATTTGTATCAGCAGAACAGTAGACCCACATCCTCAAACTGCAGCAGTCACAGAAAATTAAGGATAACTCTCACTTCATGTTTTGAGCAGCTTCAGCTACGTAATTAGGGCAGTGTGGGTTTATTGTTGCTACATTAAACATTTGTAATTTTCATTCAAACTTTCTGTTTTAGTATGGAATCATTCTGGATGCAGGCTCCTCCCACACATCCATGTTCATCTACAAATGGCCAGCTGACAAGCTGAACGGCACCGGCATTGTCACACAGCACAGCGAGTGTCATGCTAAAGGTGAGCTCCTCGCGTTGGGAGAGAGAGTGTCGGCTCAGCAACCACAGCGTCTCTGCTTTACAAGACAGTTTGAGCAATTCAGTGCAAAAACCAAAAAGTCTTTTGTCAGAAGACAGCAAGTTTTAAGCTTTCAAGCTTGCTTTAAGAACTGTGTCATTCATTTTATGAAACTTGACTTGATTATTGTGCTTGTCAATTTGTAATGCTCAAAACAGTGAACAATTACATATACAAGTTTTTTTATTCACCTTCACTACAAGTCTCAAAGATAGATAAAGCAAGTTATATAAAACGTAAAACATCCAGACCTGGTTTTCTTTATTGCTTTCTCAGGAAATGTGATCTGGTCTTCATATATGTCACAGTATATAGACAAGCATAATCTGTTTAATATTAAGCAGAGTGAGTGAAGGTCTGCATTTAGTAACCCTGTTGGCAGCAATAACCCCAGATCCCTGTTCTGTGGATCTGACCTGCACTACATTAAGGAGAAATTTTAGACCAGATTTCCAAACTACTTCAGCTGAGACATGTGTGGTGTGAATGCCTCTCTGAGCTCTGTTGAGTTAAGGTCTGGGCTTTGACTTGACAACTCCAAAGGTGGATTTCATTGTTTGAAGTAATTCTGTAGTACATTTACTTCCATGTTTACGGTCCTGCTTCATCACCCAACTTCTAATAATCTTCAGCTGTCAGACAGCAACCCTGACATCTTCATGTAGGATATAATGATAAATTTGGAATTAATTTTCCCCTCAATGATACTGTCCAGGCCCAGAGGCATTAAAGCCCAAAATCATGACGCTCCCTCCTCCTTTAGGATGATGTTTTCATGTTGTGTGTTTGTGATGCTGTGTTCTTCCTGAACAATTCAACCTTATAGTATCATCAATCCACAAAACATTTTCAGAGTAGTGCTGTAGTGAGTCAGACTGCTCTTTGGCAATCTTCAAGCATGGAGCACCAGCTTCCTCTGTGGTGCCACGCCACTGACACCATGCTCCATGATTTGCTCAAGATAAATTCATGAACATGTTCATGAGCTCCAATGATTCCTTTAAGCCTTTGGCTGTTACTCTGGACCTCTTTTTTTTTACCTCATTAAAAATTGCCTTTGGAGACATATTCACTGGACACCTGGTTCCGGGGAGAGAATGTGAATAGCAGAGTTAATAGCAAAATAGCCAATTTTCTATTAAAAGTAGCTCTATCAGAAACCTCCAATCTGGTTTCATTGACTGGATTCCATGTTTGCGACTGACTAGTAAATCTGCCTGTACCAATCCTTTGACCCCAGACTGTCATGATGGAAAGGACACTCTAAGTTTCACTTTCACAACATTATTCTATGAAAAGACTTTTCTTGCTCAGTGGTACACTTCCTTATCTTCACTACCCTTCATGCCATCTTAGGATCAGTTGTTCCTCTTCTTGCTGTTTGTTTCTAGTGTTTCCTTAGAAACATCAACCAGAACCTTTGTTTCAGTAGGTCAATTGTGTCAATTTAAGATGAGGATGTCTAGTTTTTCAGGTCAAGTTGAGGTCTTGTAAGCAACTACCTTCTCTTTGTCTGTCAAAGGTGGAGGGATATCCAGCTATGCAGGTGTTCGTGGTGGTGCAGCAGAGAGTCTGAAGGTGTGTCTGGATCAAGCTGTGAGGGATATCCCCAAATCCAGACACCACCAAACTCCACTATATCTGGGAGCTACTGCAGGCATGAGGCTCTTGCAGTCAGTAACAAACACACGCTTCATTATTTACATGTTCCTTTATTTAAATTGATCTTGGAAGAACTGTATTGTTTGGTTCCCCATTTAACTGTTACCACTCTTGAACAGCATAGTCAATCCCACAGAAGCTAATCGGGTCCTGAAGGAAGTGGAAAATAAACTGCGGTCTTACCCTTTCGAATTCAAAGAAGCGGTCATCCTGAGTGGACAGAGAGAGGGGGCGTATGGCTGGGTGACAGTCAATTACTTACTTGAAAACTTTGCCAAGGTAACCTCTGACTTTTCTTCATCCAGTTGTGTTTGAAGGAAAAAGTGTTTAAAGTTGCTCCAAACTTCAGGGTCTGTCCTAGTACCCGCACTTTCAGATTTTTTCGAGTCACCTTGCACCATGTGTTGACAAGTGTCCGCTGGGACTGTGGGAGTTTGTTAAGCAGCACACTGGGACATGCTTGTTAAGTCGATCTCAGATAATTTGAATTTATTCATTCTGATCAAAAACCATTACTGTTACAATCAGATAAAACACATTTGCCACAATAACTCAGTTGATAAGGGAAACTGTCGTCCTTTGTCATTGTCACGTTGAGCTGTATCTATCAGACAACATGAAGAAAATTTCACCACAACCCTGTACTCAGACTCATCACCCTTGAGATGGCAAGTCTCTGTGCAGTGGTTGAGGTCTTTGGTGTAGAGGGTGAAGAGGAAGGGAGAGAGGAAAGTCCTCAGCGACAATCCTGCAATCCCTTTTTGAGCTCAACAGACTCAAAAAGCTACACTGATGCTCCATAAAAAGAGGACATTGTGAAAAGCTAAACTTTATGCAAATATTCATAAAGTTCAAACAGTAGCAGTAGTTTTTTCCCCCTCTACACCACTTTACAAAGGAACTTTGTAAAGTGGTGTAGAGGGGACCAGCAACATTAGAGTTCATCTGCTGGGAACTATGGGTATCTAAACATGTATAATATTTAACTTTAGTCCATCGAATATCTCACTCCAATGCATTCTCATTTCCAAGTCATCACATATGGACACTTGGTTAGGGCCCCTACTTTTTAGCAAAGTGGGTATAATTTCATTGTAATTTTTCAATGGGCAGTGTACACTACAGTATGAATGAATCCTGTCTGTGGTTTAGACAACAAAGGCACTTTTGTAAGTTCAGGGAAAGATGGTGGTTTTGTTTCAATATAAATAAACAAGCTGTATCTGAAGTCACGGAAAGTTTTCTGTATTAAATCACGGCCATGATCTTTCTCACTTAACTAAGTGCTGAGAGATTCTTAACAGAACCATAAACCAGTTTGATGCTGCTGTAGTCACTACAGGTGGATATTGTACTCTATGATCAGACAGTTTGGTGGAAAACAAGCATGTAATATCTTAGTAAAATATTCTTAGTATCAATGTACAGTATATGCGACTTGATAGATCTGTAGATCTGTAAAAACAGCATACATATCCTGATTATTTTCACACTTTAGTTGTAAAGACATGTGACTTTTCATTTTGTAAGAAATAGCTTTCCATTTGGACCACAGCCATACACATTGGAAAATTACACTAAAGGGGCATTTACTGTGTTAAAAAGTGACGTAGGGTGACAAGATGTCCTGACCAAGCTCCCATAGGTGATGACTTGAAGGTGAGACCATGTTGTTCACCACAGTGATGGACCGAACTACACTACCATTGTGCCACATTGGTTGCATAAAACACTTTGAAAGTCTTGTTGGCTGGATGTTTTCCTCTGAGTAAACTTCAGCCAGTGTTGGAATAGGTCTATTGTCCTATATCAATGCAAATTCATATGTGTTGTGTCTTATGTGTTTTCTTGCCATTCAGTATGGTTTTGTCGGGCATTGGCTATATCCAGGCAGAGAGACCATTGGTGCTTTGGATCTAGGAGGAGCTTCCACTCAGATTACTTTTGAGACCTCGGAGGCAGTGGAGGACAGTAATAACATGATGGAGTTGAAGCTTTACGGACGAATCTATAAACTATACACCCAGAGCTTCTTGTGCTATGGCCAAGACCAGTTCCTCAAGAGACTGATGGCGTATCTTCTCACGGTAATGAAGAAAATAAAATACAAAGAATAGAATACATTACTTTTTGTATGATTTCTGCTTTAGGGCCACAATTTTTGAAGTATGTCTTGACACAACTGTCATATGAACATTGCAGCAGGACTTTGTTGCTGTAATAATTCCTGCTGCTCATATTAAAAGACCACTTCCCATTGCAATTTTACTGTAAGTGATGGGGGACAAAATCCACAGTCCTTGTTTATCTGAAGTTAATATGAGTCTTCAACAGTCTGAGTTGGACCAATCAAGTTACACTTTACACTTAAACTGTTTTAGAAACAGATCTCTTTTGGGTCAGTATGAAAAGAAAGAATGATTACTGCAAGAAAAATCTGCTGCAACATTCATATGAGCCCCTGACCTTTGTTTTGTGACAGACTTAAAAAATGATGTACCTGTCCTTTAATGCTTGTTGTTTTTGACTACCTAAGAGGTCACGGTCGAGATCAGCTACAACCTCATATAAATTCAGTCTTGCTGCAGTATGCTTGTCCACAAGGATGTTTGAAAATACCATGGGTGAAGTGTGTTCTCCACACTGCCTTCACCGACCCTCTACACACTGTGCCTAAATACCAGCTGCTGTTCTGCTAAGCATGCTGCTCATGCTATGCTGCCTCAGTGAACTGGATGCCAGATGAGCAGATCAACACCACTCTAATGTCTGTCCTTTGAATGTGATGCTGGAGCTGGCAGCCACCTAGCCTAGTAAGACTGGGAATGGGAGTGGAGCATGCCTGGCTCTGCCCAGTTAAGAAATCTGGCTGGTGACTGCTGAGTGTAACTTAGTGTACACATTTAATGTACACATACAGTATGAAAGGGGTATCAATCATCTTGCTCACCTCTCAGAAAAATATGCATATTTCCCCAAATATCAAACTATTCCTTAAAATATGCCTCTTAAGTGCTTCAAAGTGTTTTTTTTATTATCCGAACAATAGGTTACCCAATTTTTAATGACTCTCAAAAAGTTGACAGAAGAGCTAGCAGCAAAAAATGTGTGCTTTTATCCGAGAGTACATACTGTATGATTGCAGATAGACTATAAATACTGTCAGCTGCCATAAAGTGCTGGTAAGCTGTAAATATTTATCTGTTTCAGATGGTGACCATGGGCCGATATACATGGCAGATATTTTTTACTTATCACACTAGGAAAAAGCACAAATGTAATTAATAATATTAAGGATGGTTCTATTTTGTTCCAGTGTCCCAGTAAGATGTGACAGTGTGGCTGTGACCCAGCATGTACAATACCAAGTGCCTGCAGCAGCTGCATGCATTCCTCCATTATTCATTTCATTATTTAAACCTGTGTCTGTACCATGTCGAAATGTCCTCTGTGATAAAGGCCTGTGTTATATAATACATATTGTCGCTCTTTTTGCCTCTTTCAGACTCAAGGGGTAAAGCCCCAAGTGTTGAACCCCTGTTATCCACGACAGTTCAACAAATCTATAAAGCTGGGGAAGGATGTCTTTGATTCTCCATGTACACAGAATTACAGACCAGCCAACTTCAACCCTCAGATGTCTGTAACATTGGTGGGCACAGGAAATTACCAGAGCTGCCTGAGCAACATAAAAAAGTTGTTCTCCTTCGACAACTGTACTTACTCCAAGTGTTCCTTTGATGGAGTCTTCCAGCCCAGTGTGAGAGGAAACTTCATGGTGAGTGCGCTTTTCAGGACACAGGCCCTGTTCAGGCCTGAACCAAGTGGGCAGCTCTAAGTACATCAGTTCACAGTTGACATAAGATTGTATCTCCACATGTGTCACAAGTGACTTCTTGTGACCTCACTTCCCTGCTCCATGTACATCATGATGCTTTGCAAAACAAATGTTTTCAATACAGAATGGGTCTATTCTGTTTGCAACCCATGGAGTCGCCCCCTTTTGGTCATTAAATACAATACAGGTTTATGGAATGTCCTTATTGGCTTCATTTTTCAGATATGTACAGTCTATACTCTATCCCTTGCTGGGTTCAGGGACAACCAAATGCCTCAAGATGTTTGACTCACTCATAACATATCTCTATGGGTTCTTTGAACTTTTAGACAATGTGGACAAAGTCAGCTTACATGATTTGAGGACCTATTGAATGAGTATGAATGGCCTGTCCTTTCTTTCTCTTAACCAGAGGACATCATTTGAATAGGCAGTCTTCCATAAACTATACAGTGCTGAAAGTATTTGGACCAGACCCCCTTTGAATGTGATATGAACAATCAGATCTCAATGTGTCCTCAATGTATCTTGGATGCATTCATACCTGCTTATAAAGGCATCTACTTGTGATGGGATCGCCCAAAAGGCATCACAGCCATAAAGGGGCAAAGTTTACAAAAAGTGTGTAATACTTTAAACCCTGTTCAGGTTCAGTCTGTGTTGCATTCTTTGTTTTTTTCAGCTTCATTGTTTGACATATTTTTTTCCTGTTTGGCCTTTTTTTTGGCCTAAATATTGCTGAAGTTGCTAAAGTTGTGATGTTGCTTGTTCTTCACATCATAGTGTGATTAACAGTAAATCAATCCATCTGTTAAATAATGACCAAATAAAGTACATCATATACAACATAACATGCAACTTCACAACTTAAAGTGACAATGTGCAAGAGTGAAGGTTAGATGCCATCCTTGGCAGTTGTTTTATCAATCCAAAAAACTTTAAACATTCCTCCCTTACGTCAAATGGAGGGATGTTTATTCTTAAGGATTATATTTTAGACAGTACTTCTCAGGAAATGCCACAGAAAAGATCACAGTGTAATTACTTCAGCCTTGCTTTCTCCTGCAAGATGGGAACTGATATGACAGCTTTTTGGTCAGTTTTTTTTCTTATTTTTGGTTCCCTCATGTTGCCCTCATGTATACTTGGCATGACTTCCTTTACTCAACTTTTTATGGAGCACCGTTATCGGGTCACAACATTTGTTTGTCCAGGAATTTGGTTTATGACCAAACATCTGAAAAACTATTGGCATTGTCATTAGCCACAGCTGCACTTTATACGTGTTAGAAATGGGAATGGTAACATTGGCATTGTGCGCATTGTCTTCCTTCCTACCTTGAAGCCACAGTTCTCTACCACAGATCTCTTTAGGACATCTAACCTTTTCTTTTCCTTTCATATGAAAATGCACTTATTGTAAGTCACTTTTAACAAAGCCAAAAGTCACTATTGTAAGATGACAAAATAGAATGGGGAAGAGTGTGTGTGGCTCTGGATTAACTGAGTGTCCCCTCATCTCCACAGGCATTTTCTGCCTTCTACTTTGGCCACAGATACATTAACACCCTGACCAACATCCCCATCACATCCCCCAAGAACATGGAGAAAGCAGTCCAACTTGTGTGCAACATGACCATCTTGGAGGTACTCTGGAGGACCCTGTTTACTAAGCCAAGCCCCTAACAAATAAGCATTCTCTAATATGTTCATGTTTAAAACCACTGAATAGGCCAGTAGACACTCATTTTGGTCCCCAAATGCATGTTATTTGCTATTCCATATTACAGAAATTTCTACAGTGACTGTAAACAAGATCAAAAGATTTTAATAACAAAATGAAAATAACTGTATTTCCTCTCACAGATGACAACAAAGACAAAACAGCCAGAGAAATACATACAGAATGTCTGCGCCAATTCCAATTTCATCCAGGTGCTCTTTACGCAAGGCTACAAGTTTGATGAACTCTCCCTTTCCTCCATCTCTTTTCAGGAAAAGGTGAGGAGGGAAGGAATGAACTGAACATTTCTCTTCATCATTTGCTTATATTTTAACTTTGTGGCCTCTATTAACAACAGTGTCCTGACACACTGAACTTAGGTTGGTGTGCTGTGGTTTCAGTGTGCCTTCTTTTTGTGTTTTTGCAGGTAGGAGGAGCATCTGTAGGCTGGGCTTTGGGTTGCATGCTGACTCTAAGCAACAACGTACCAGCAGAGAGCTTTGAACTGATTAAGGCTCTGCCCTCAGGGCCCTGGGCTGGGGTCCTCTTCGTCTTCACCAGCCTCTTCCTCATTGCACTGGGATGCCTACTGATAATCTACAGAAACAGAAAGACTAATGAAGGCATGGTGTAAGAGCTGGTACCACACTCAGTCCAAATCAAGTATTTCTTTCAAGTCTTTAACTCTCATTTGAAAATGAAATGCAAGAACATTTTTGTTCCAATCTATTGTGTGTATGTGTATGCACCTGAAATTGACAATTAAACAGTAAATTACTGATAAATGCATCCTGCAATTTTAGGTTTTAAATCAAACTTTCCACCTGCATGTGGAGACTCATGTCCCAGTGTGCGTGTCAAATGAAACCAAAGAATATTGTTTGTTTGTTTGGGTTTTTTTGGCGGGGGGTGTCCAGATTCATTACATAATACTTGCCTACAACTACTTACAAAGACCACATCAGGGTTTTCCTTTCTCTTTTTTGTCCTTGTGACAGATTAGCCCAGAAGATAATGGAGGAAAAGTAAACACACACAATTTTAGCAACTTATGAAAGTTATTGATCTTGTAAATTCAATTGTAGTAACAAAACCCAAAACACTTCCAATCGCTTATGCCCTAGGCCGTGCACATTGTAATTGTGGAGGCACTTTTCTCCATCTAACTGGACCAGTTGGGTGCAGATTAATGTTTCTGGGCTTTCACTTTTTGATATATGAACAGTATTCATTGTGGCTGGCAAAGCTTCCTTGTGGCTCACTGACTCTAAAAGCAATCTGCACAGTCTCCAGATGAGTCATTTGAAGCCACGTTCTCTTGTGTTCATTTTTCACTCGTTAATAAAGATAAACTTCGTGACTAACACATTTATTTGGTTGGATATATCCAATACAGCAAAATTAAAAACAAACAAAGACTACAATGAACCAGCAAATAGTTCCGTTCAATATGTTTCGCTCAGAGCAGGAAACAAGCAGGGGAATTTTGCATCGCTGCTGTTTCCGGACGGACTATTTTCAAAGTTGCAATACAGGAAGTTTGCCGTGACAGCGAAATCGTAATGTGTTGGTGTGTTTTGTAGTCGGCGACTGTCTGTGCGTCTGCAAATTCACACATTAGAGTTCCTCATTCATATATACGCCCCCACCTTGATGATTAAACCGAAACAAAAATGTTCGCGGGGCTGCCTGAGCTCGGAATATCCAACGGCGAAGATCTCAAAGAAACTCTCACCAACTGCACGGAACCTCTGAAAGCCATTGACCAGTTTCAGGTAACGCTACCTTACTTTATCTGTCGCTGATTATTATTTTTGCCAAACAATATAACATAGCTGCTAATGTTAAAGGTCTGTCTACTAAGTCATGCGATGTGTACGTTTTGAAATGAGCCACTGGTGTACCGTTGACTGTATTAGTTAGCAAAGCGCCTCTGTTGTTTATTATCCAGTGTTAGCTCATTTCAGCACAGTCGCAATGAAAGACAATTTCAAAATATGCACGTAGCCCTAATGTGCAGCACGTTTCCCGCAGTCTGCCAAGGCGTTTTATTTACTAAATTGTTGCTATTTTGGGAAAAAAATATGTATTCGAATGCAGGAGTCTACGAGCCAGTATATACACCGTTATACAGCGTTAACACGTTAGCCGGTTTCGAGTGTGATTGTACCGACACGACAAGTGACGTTGCACGACCTGTTGCGCGCTGTTTGATTGGCTCGGCAAAGACGGCGGTAACGTCAAGCTCCATATTATTAAACTTTTAAAAACTGATTTTTACAGTGCACGTCAAGTGCTATGTCAAACAATAACGAGGAAGACAGCACGGGATCAATCGGACTAAACACAGGTTAGACAAGAAACAGTAAATTTAAAAAGTGTATCATAAAAGAATAAGGGCTAAAGCTGTAAGGATAATGGCGGTAAATGACTAAAATAGACGAAAAGTTTCATAAACAAGTAAAATAATTATAATATGATAATAATTTAATTTGAAATCCAGTTAAAGACAAAAGTTAGCTTCCTTTTGGGCAGTTGAAGGGAGCTGAATGATACAATATATGTTCCACGTTATCTTTCCCATCTCAACCACATCAGAGCAGGGCCCTGTTTCCTGATAACAATCAATCCTAATAACCACATAAAAGCCATCTCTACAAACCCGCTTCCCAAACCACATGCATGCTGCTAAAATCTTGTTAACGATGGCTGTCTGTAGAGCTGAAGAGCTGAATAAAATTTAAAGTACCATTGCATATGTTTATCTGTCTGTAAGCTGTGAAATATATCGGAAACATGTCTGTCACAAAGTATGCACATTGCACAGTTTTAAACTTGCTGTTTTTTTTCATAATTCATTGTACTGGGTCTGAGTCACTTGAAGAAACTTTGATTTACCGGCTGCTCATAGCAGTCGTTCCTCTTAAACTCACATCAAACCTAAAATGAAACTTCCCATACAACTGTATGAGAAAGTCTGGGTATACTATACCTTTATACTATATAGTTAAGATGTAACTGTAATAGTTAAGATGACGTTACCCTGACAGGCTCCATCCTTTCTCCTGTGGTGAGATTGAAGGAATAATGCTCACTTCAACATCTGGTATTGAAAAATATCCTTCTCCACATGCGATCCATCAACCTACAAATTTCATGCCACTTTTCATTCAAAGTTTCTGTTTTGAAACAGGTTGACTTGAGTCAAATAAGCAGTTCATTAGATCAAGTTAAAACTTTTTTATCAGGTATCAGCCATTTCTTCAGCTGACTCTGAATGGAGCAGCTCCCGTTAGTCTTAATCCCTGCCCAGTGTCTGACACATTGCATGACTGCAGATGGAAAATGGCATCCTGCTGCCGACGCTCCAGTCCGCGCTTCCCTTCCTCGACCTCCACGGAACGCCTCGGCTGGAGTTCCACCAGTCCGTCTTTGACGAGCTCCGGGAGAAGCTGATGGAGCGAGTGGCCATTATTGCAGAGGGCAAGGACGAGGACAGGTGTGTCTCCGGTTGTTTTCGATGCCGAGTAACGTTTTCTGATGCGACCGACTTGGGTGCTACTGTGTTCGTTCTTTCATCCCCTTACAGATACGGGAAGCTCGAGGAGCTGCTGGAGAAGAGCTTTCCGCTTGTCAAAATGCCGTCCATTCAGCCTGTGGTAATGCAGGTGCTGAAGCATCTACCCAAGGCAAGTGTGTTTAGGGCTAGAGGTCACAGACTGGGTTTATTATCATCTTAACGTGGATACACAGGTGTAGCTGACCTTTTCTGCTAACCTTGCTCCTGACCAGAGTTGGTGAGCAGCATCTTTACAACTCATGTAATCAAAACATCCTTGTAAAGGTTGATTATTTTATTATTATTTTATTTTTCTTTGAACTTCTTACAGGCTTGAAAGTGAGTTGTGAAATGTCCTTAGACCGAAAATGTAGAAGTGTTAAAGTGAGGACGGACACACTCAAAGAGCTGAGAGCTACTTTTTGCCTTAGGATCAGAATCAGAATTAGATTTATAAGTATACGTACAAGTACTCTGCATATACAAGGAATTTGGTTCCAACAGGTAGTGTACATGTACAAAATACAAAAATACAGACATACTGAAAAACAATACAAATTAGAACTAGACAGATAAATCTAGTAGGTTGATATACTGTAGTGTATATACAGTAATCGCGCCTTACAGACATATCACTCATCTCAGGTGCCAGAGAAGAAATTGAAGATGGTCATGGCTGACAAGGAGCTGTACAAGGTGTGTGCCGTGGAGGTGAAAAGGCAGATCTGGCAGGACAACCAGGCTCTGTTCGGAGACGAGGTCTCGCCCCTCCTGAAGCAGTACATTGTGGAAAAGGAGGCGGCTCTGTTCAGCAGCGACCTCTCCATCCTGCACAACTTCTTCAGCCCCTCGCCCAAAACGCGGCGCCAAGGCGAGGTAAGTCACTGATTTCTCAGGAAAACACGAGGGTTCCCGGTGTGCAGTGCTATTGACTGGTCAGTGGTCTTTGCACCGTAGGTGGTCCTAAAGCTGACCCAGATGATCGGAAAGAACGTGAAGTTGTACGACATGGTGCTGCAGTTTTTACGAACACTCTTCCTGCGAACACGCAACGTCCACTACTGCACGCTGAGAGCAGAGCTGCTGATGTCGCTGCACGACCTGGACATCAGTGAGATCTGCTCCGTAGACCCCTGCCACAAGGTGACGACGCAAACAGCGAGACAGGATCAGCTCGCATGGCACCAAACCAAACATGTCCTGCGTTTTAGCTTCGTGCCACATGCATTTTTCTTTCTGTGTTTCCGCTGTGACAGTTCACCTGGTGTTTAGACGCCTGCATCCGCGAGAAGTTTGTGGACGGCAAACGAGCGAGAGAGCTGCAAGGCTTCTTGGATGGAGTGAAGAAGGGACAAGAGCAAGTCCTCGGGTAACACGAGGGGGCGACTCACGTTTGTGAAAAGAGCTGAAGATGCCTGTCGAAGGGAATGAATTCATTTCTGCGTGTTTCAGGGACCTGTCCATGATCCTGTGTGACCCGTTTGCCTGCAACACCCTGGTCCTGAGCCTCATGAGGAACCTGCAGGAGCTGCTGAGTCAGGAAGCTTTACCCAGGGTGAGCACACTGCACCATTACAAAATCAGGCCCGTCGTGTCTCGGTATTCTGCTGATTGACAGCTGGGGGGTGGTGATGTGGTTAGACATCTGACAGAAAGAAGACATGGATGCAAACCATGCAGTTTTGAAAACCAACAAAAAAATCAGGATTTGCAAATGTTTTATGAGGAAGGAAATGCATTCATCATGTTTGTTTGAACACAGGGATACACACAGTTTATTCCAGTGAGCCACACTTATTGCAAACACAAGTGTGCTTATTGTTGAGAAATATCCACAGATTGAATATGAACAGGGACGAAATAATCAAATTGTGGCTGTCAAGGTAATATTCCAGTGGATAATGAAGACCAGGCTAAACTAGTCTTCATTAAATCCTGTGACATACTGTCACTTCACGGTCCAGCTTTGTCACAGGATTTATTTATATTCATTTATTCATTTATTATTTCAGGCTTAAAAAACATTTACGGAAGTGACTGGATTAGTGCATTTTATTCATTATTTATTTATTTATTATTTTATTATATAAAATGTAAAAATGCTTCATAGAAATTCCCATCTTCGGACAGATTATGTTGTTCGTTCAACTTGACTCTAAAATCCCCAAAATGATTTCAATTCATGAAGACAGGAAGAAGAAATGCTCTCACTGACCAATTGTGAAAGTTGCTGGTAAAAAAAGAAAACACTTGCTTGATTAACTTATTGATTATTTGGCCCGCTTTGGAAACAACCGCAACAACTGAGTGTGGGGGCACAACATCTGTTGGGGAGTTTAATAGACTTACAATACATTCATGGGTTGTCTTAATCAACAGCAACAAAGTGACCCAGAAACACACTAACCTAAAGAAAGGTTTGCTGGGATCACAAGAAAAATACATCTCTTTTTTTTCTACCCTAAATGATTTACTCCATGGCGCTCACGGGGCTCTGGAGAATTCTAAAATGTTTTTGTTTGTGCTCAAGTTCCCTCTCGAGTCGTTACACCTGTGTCTGTGAGCAGGACAGTTCGGACCTGATGCTGCTGCTGAGGATGCTGTCACTGGGTCAAGGAGCGTGGGACATGATTGACAGCCAGGTCTTCAAAGAGCCTCGTTTGGTATGAGCACTGTCCATCTGTGCATCTGTGCATGACTTCCTGTCACTGCTAAAACAACACACACACACACCAAATTCTGTGGGACCATAAGTTGTTGTTGATACGTTTTTGTTTCAGGATTTGGAGGTGGTGACCCGCTTCCTTCCTGCCATGATGTCGGTGGTGGTGGATGATCACACCTACACCGTGGAACAGAAGCTTCCCAGTGAGGAGAAGAGCTCGCTGTCGTACCCCACCGCCCTGCCTGACGCCTTCAACAGGTGAAACGCTGCAGGAGCACGTCATGTAACATCATATGACTTCAGAGAAAGTTGTTTTCGTCAGTAGCAGCACCTGAAAGTGTTCTTTGACGGCGTCGCCGTGTGGTGTCGGAGGTGTGAAGACTTCACCTTTAAATTCACTCATGTCACGCACCACATTGTTGACAGGGGAAAAAAAACTTGTAATACTTTTAATCATTGCAAATTTCAAATGGGACTTTTGTTCTCTCTGTATTTCCTGTGTCTGCAGTCCTGCTCTCTGGCAACAGAAACAGTGATGCTGATATCTGATATAATGTTCTTTAATTTTTCTTATATCACATATACATTCAAAATTGAATTCAGACTTAAGTTAGCATCCTCTTTATTTGAAATAACAAAAAGGTGAAAATGTTTTTTGTCCATCAGCATAAAATTGAACAGAGATTCCATCAGTACAAATGTTCCTTCATCATCAAAAGTAACAAAAATGGACAGAGAGTGAAATGAAACAGTAATTTTAGCCCCGGAACACTTTCACTTTCCACTTGAGATCAGATGTCTGTGTGACGGTGTTACATGTGATTTACTATAAACGTGCTGGTAGCCAGGTTAGCCTGTTGGCTAAGAGCAGAACTGATGAAACTACTCATCTGAAATCTCTGCAGTGAAAACCACGACTAACTGGAATTTCAAGGCAGCGTGACGGCCGTCCTCCGGTGCGTCTGATGATGATAATGATGTCTGAATGTCCCACAGGTACCTGCAGGAGAACCGGGTGGCCTGTGAAATGGGTCTCTACTATGTCCTCCACATTGCCAAACTGAGGAACAAGAATGCCTTACAGCGGCTGCTGCCTGCTCTTGGTGAGTGTTGTTTAACGATTCAGTGTCCCCATCACCTGTCTGAATCCTGCAGAGGGCAGCAAATGACACTTTTGACTTAGTTCTACTCTAAGTCTACTGAGGAAAATCTTTATTTGTTTATTCGTCAAGTGACATATTGTGTCATATATCGTGATGCTTCTTTAGCCAACACGTAGAGGAGGATTTAGACGACTTTAGACGACTGACTGCCAGCAGTAATCCTGGAAATTACTCAGCCCCACTGATGGCAGAATGAATGAAGCGTTAACATTTCATGCACATCTGCAAAAATTCCTAATGTTACATTAGTTTAAGCTTCCTCTGTATAAATGTCGTCATACTGTCCTGCGCATTTTTGTTTCTGTCTTGCAGTTCATTTATGCATTTATTTGTTTTTAGTTTTCATGTGTATTACTCATTATCAAATATGACCCTTTACCAAGTCTTGTTTTCATCATGAAAAATGTTTGGTCATCGAGCGTTTCTCGAAGAAGGACAAGCTGTGTGAAAGTAAGAGTTGGAGCTATGCTGTTACCCCACAGTGGAGACCTACAACGACATGGCCTTTGGCGACATATTCCTGCACCTGCTGACCGGACACCTCACCCTGCTCTCCGACGAGTTTGGTACCGAAGAGTTTTGCTCCGTCGTCTTTGATGGCTTCCTCCTCACATCTTTCTCCAGGTGGGTTGATTCGAGCACAGTCTGTCACAGAAAAGATGTCCTGCAGCGTTATTCTCCGTCTCCTGACGCTTTTTGTGTCTCTCTCCTTCCCAGTAAAGAAAACGTCCACAGACACACCCTTCGAATGTTATTGCATCTCCAGCACAAAGTGTTGCCATCGTACATGGAGACCTTGATGAAAACTCTTGAACCTCCAAAACAGGTTGGCCTCATTTCTATATGCAGCTCGTGCCTTCAAATGAACAGCTGCAGAGTTTGGTAGACTCAGGGAAAGGTCCAGCAGCTTATTAACTGTATCTGCATTTTTAAATATGCCATACATATTAACCGTCTATGAGTATGAGTCAATTTAATCCATCAGAGGCTTATCAATAATTTAAATCCTCTTTGAAGCGGGTGTCTGTCAGTATTTTTCACCCCCAGCCCCAATAACCTCCTGTGTTTGCAGAACTCGCAGCGTCACTCTCAGCAACAATCTTTGTTTGCTTCTAATACATCTAGATCCAGCTTATAGCGAGGACTGTCAAAAACTGCAGTATGCAGCTTCAGGCAGGAAACTCCATTCTGTTACCGTGACAGCATACTGAGTTTCATGCTTATCAAGATAAGCTATCTGTCTTTTGACATTTAATCATAATGTTACTGGTGCTTCTCAAAAAGTTTGAATATCCAGAAAAAGTTCAATGTTTTTTAGAATTGAATTGAAAAGGTAAACTTTCATACATTATATATTCACTACACTTAAAGTGAAATGTTTGTTTTAATTTTGATATTTATGACTTACAGCTCATAAAGTACTGTATCTTGGGTATTTCCAAAGATCCATCAAAAATGGATTTGCAATACAGAAATGGTTTATTTGTCATTTTTATAAATTATACACTAAGCACTTGGTTTGAGCTCCTTTACCAAAATTTACTGCACCAACTATTCTCAAAGAACTGGGCTGAAATTTTTTTGAAACGCACTGGTAAATAACTAGAGCCCAACTGATGCATTCGGTGGGAAGGTTTCACATTGCATCTTTAAAAACAGGAGATATGATGCATTTTGTGGATTGTGATGCTGTGCCCACAGTGCAGCGAGCCGGTGAAGGAGCTGTACACTCAGCTGACAGAGAAGCTGGAGGCTCAGAAGAAGAGCCCTCCACCACCTGACGAAGCACCATCCCTAGACCTGGGGCTGCACCCTGTCACTGTCCCTACCACTGCCTCCACGCCAACCACGCCTCTCTGAGACAAACCACTCTCAGACTGTAAATACCACCAGCCACCAGATGGCCTGCAAAGTTTCAGAAAGACTGGACATTTTCCATTGTTGTTAGATTTTTTTTCATGGAGGTTAAGTTTCTTTCGATGTTTGTCTCAGAGAGGGTCTTCCAGCTCCAACAGTGCGGTCCAGTGGCCAACTATTTTCTATTTTCAATTTATATTTGGGGGGCGGGGCTTTCTTTTCTAAACTTTGTGCTCTTGCATTATTGTCCAAATATATAGTATTTTCATATGTAACTGGGCTATCAGTACATCACATTTGAATTGTGTCAGTAGTGCAAGAAACGTGTAAATAAATGATTATTAGCAATAGGAAGTGGTTTTTACTGTGTTTCAGACTGGCACTGATTATGCAACATATACAACAGCTCCCCACACACTTCACTTGATGAGTAACAATTACCCTCAAAAACAAAAAAAAACACCTTCTGGTTTCCACAGAAATAAGTGTGCAAACACCTAGGCATTCACACATAGGCAGTGTGAAGAAGGGTGCGTCTTCCTGGCTTCAGCTTCAACTCTGCTAACATCTTTTTCTAAATACCTCACAAACAACCCTTGCTCATAGATGACTATCATTTTACTTATCATTTCATAAAATAAGAGTCTGTATGTGCCATCTATATAGATATGTCTGTTTACTTAACAAAAACTTGAATTGTGTAACCACAGTGTGTAGCTGTCATACACATCCAGTTTATTTGTACAGGACAGGAAACCTCATTTATTGGTAATGAGATTACTACTGCTTCTCTGGTCAGTCCATTTCTCAGTTCCTCGACATGCACTTGTGAGAACATGAAGTGATAAGGGCATAGCATGATCGCAGTGAGTGTCACTGCTGTAAGTTGGCACCCACGCACTCAAAAATATCAGAAAAGCTGTGCATCCTAATGCAGCGAATTATAGCTGCAAAGGAGTAAATCATTTGTGTTGACACGACTTCCACCTCCCGTGTTTGCCGTACGCAGTCCTGAATTGCCCCGTTGTGTTCATTTTTACTGTTAAAGTTCTGCATGTTTTTGTGCATGCTTATGTTTAACGTCATCAACCGACATGTATCTCTGTCCTATTCTTTACACACACACACACACAAAACTAAAACAACATTAGACACGCCTACACTCTGTTAACTTTAAGAAAATTGTTTCTCTCTGAATTAATATATTCTTAAAAAATAGTATACCATATACTGTACTGTTGATAAGTCTGATGTCATTTGCAAGTATTTTATTGTTAATAAATCTCAGAAGAGTTACTATAAAACAAGATTATCACTGATCAGATTGGATTCCTTGTTTATACTGGACACTATTCTGCATTTTTAATGTCACCAACTAAGTTGGGTTATGTGGTGAATCACTTGACTGCTTCAAATAGCCCAAGTACAGATGTCTTTACGGTGCAGAACAGGAACTGTCTGACCATATGACACACTTCAATATACACAGACATTTTTCCAAGTAGTTGGTGTACTTTCCCCACAACTCTTGAATTTAACATATAAAGTTCAACTACCCAGCCTTTGACAAAGGGCATAACCTGGTCTGTTGGAGGAGCTTTTATTATGATGCCAGGCTGATCTATCTACATTGCACTAATAAAAACGAAGTTATACCACATTACAAGCAACGTTTTGTTTTTTTGCATCACTTTGTACATCTCTGCTGATGCTGCATGCCCATGTGCACTGATCTGATTCCTTCAGAGACCTCACATAATAAACGCTTTTTTGTTTTACTATTAAAAAACTTTCTTGTCTTTAATGCATGCAAATGAGTAATAGACAAAAGGGCAGAGATAGCTGCATGGCATTGTGACTTTAAAACAGCAATGACAGTGGAATTGCAATCATGAAAAATAAATAAAGATGTAATGAATCCATTTTCTTTTTAATTATAATAACAGTCCTGTACAAGTATATAATTTTTTTCTTCCTTATTGCAACTGAGGAAGTCTGATGTCTCTAGTCCTAACTGGGAAACTCCACCCCCTGGCAGCTACACATATAAGCAGCGTGAAAAAACTGTCAGACTTAAAGACCTGCAGACAACTTCACCTCTGGTAAGGCCGTTTTAAAATACTCACTGTGCATGAGCAGCCACTAAGCAGACATTAGGATGGAATTTTAAAATGACATTTCAAACAAATATATATTATTAAGCAATGGACCATTTGTACAGTATATACAGAAAATACCAGATTAAAGAAAAAATCTAAATAATGAGTGGAGAAATGCCAACAACATAGTCTTACTAAGTAGTTTGGTGTTCAGCAAATGATGTGACTCATGCTATGGCCTTCACAGATCTCCAGCCGCATCAAAACTGTGGTAATAACATCAGGTATTCAGTCCAATACTTTGAATGCTCAAAATTGGAATGGGTTGCCATGAACGTCACTTTGGTGGGGATGATGCAGTGCGTGTCACGCTACGGATCTCATCTCTACCCAAAGCAGAAGGTGGTTTACTGCATAAAAGACCAAAATCAACCTTGTGTGTGTGTGTGTGTGTGTGTGTTGCACTCATCCCCCAGGTAGACAAAATAACAAGAACAACACATGTGAATATAAAAAGCCAACAATGAGTTAAATGTTAAAAATGTAAATGTTACAGGCTTTACAAGGTCCTGATTGTGCTGCTCACTTCTTTAATATTGAGGGACTGGCAAAAGACTAAAAATCAATGGGGTCAGAACTGAAGCAACAGGCTGATGTATCCTGACATTAACTATACCTTAATTCAATATTAATTAATTCAGACCCCTGTGCTGTACTTGCTACTTCATATTAGTATGGACTGGAAAAATATGATTATTACCCAGAAATAATTTATTTTTAGATAAGGCGTGAGGACAATGCTTTAGATTACAGCTTACGATTTAATTGAACCAGATTTTTTTTATTTAAGAAACTATTCATACTGTAAGAAGGCTTTATGATGACTTTTTTAATATCACATTTTTTGCATGTTACTGCCTACTTAATGATAAAAATGTGGTTTGTGATGAATATCATACCTGACATCTTGATTTTAATTCAAAATTACCTGCACAAATCTATCCACCCTTCACAAATTGACTGTCCCAGTGACTAAATCAAAGGTGCATATAGACACGATAAATATATCACAGTTGAATCAAAGTCTTGTGATAGGTATGTTGCCCAAACATATCTACAAGCCAGAGCCCACATGAGTACAAGAAGATGTACAAAGGAGTTGGGTATGTTCTTTTTACTGTCATTTATATAATCTGAAAAAAATGATTCTGGACGTGTAATATATGATTTTGAAGTGCAGCGTTCTGTTCTTTTCACACAGCTGATCTTGAAGAAGATGAAGTCTCCAGTGGTTTCCTCACAGCTTGGGAACAACATCAGTGAAACTGGAAATTGCCAGGAAACAGAGATCCATTCTGTGACCATTACTGTCGTCCTGTGCATAGTGTTCTTCCTGGGTTTCCTCATCAACACCTTCAGCCTCTGGATCTTCTGCTGCCGACTGCCCTGCTGGACCTCTGGAACTACACTGCAGTTCCACTTGGCTCTCAGCGATGCCATCATGGCCCCAGTCACTCCAATGGTGGCAGCGTACTTTGCCATGGACAACAGATGGCCCTTTGCTCTGTTTCTGTGCCGGGTCAAGATCATCCTGCTACATTTGCATTTCTATGGCAGCACTGTATTCCTCACCCTCATCAGCATCCATCGGTACACAGCTGTGGTGCACTTCAACAAAAGCTCCCGTATGAAACAGAAGTCATTTGTGAGGAGGCTGTGTGCAGGAGTTTGGTCTCTACTCCTAATCCTGTCTCTCATCTATGCTTTCATTCTTCATCCCATTACAGGGGATAGCAGCAGGAAATGTATGTCCATCCATGAGAATAATCTGAAAGACATCTATTTCGTCATTAACTTCATCCTGTTCATTGCTGGGTTCCTACTCCCTTTCTTTGTGTCTGCTGTTTGCTACAGCCGTCTGGCAAACACCTTAACACGCCTCAACATCAACACAGCCAAAGGTCTGAAGGCCAAGGTGAAATCTCAGCGGATGATAGGCATGTGTCTGGTGATATTTGGGCTGTGCTTCCTGCCTCTGAACGTGATACGGACTGTGGCAGTGGTGCTGAGAAAATACTACCCACAAAAATGCCAGGTCCTTCATCAAATTGAGATGGCTTATCGTGCATGCTGGATTTTGGCAGGAGTGAACAGCTGCCTGGATCCACTGCTCTACTTTTTCGGTTCGCAAAATTTCCGAGACACAGTCCCGTCATTCAGGATTAGGCAGAGGGAAGCTACAAACAGAAGTGATTCGGAAATGACGGCAAATCAGTAACATGGAGTCATGCACTCTTGGCTGTGATTGATATTAGATGATTCAGTTTTGGTTTAGATCAAGTAACCATCATTTTAAACCTTCAGGTTTTACACTTATTTTGATCACTCCAGGATACTGTAGTATTACCCCCATTATACACCCATCTTTTGTTTTTTGCCCTGTATTTCTTCATTTTGAAAGAACATTTTACACCGTATACTGAATCTCTTTTTTGGATAAATACACTGCTCAAAAAAAATAAAGGGAAGACTTAAACAACACAATGTAACTCCAAGTCAACCACACTTCTGTGAAATCAAACTGTCCACTTAGGAAGCAACACTGATTGACAATCAATTTCACATGCTGTTGTGCAAATGGAATAGACAACAGGTGGAAATTATAGGCAAGTAGCAAGACACCCCCAATAAAGGAGTGGTTCTGCAGGTGGTGACCACAGACCACTTCTCAGTTCCTATGATTTCTGGCTGATGTTTTGTCACTTTTTAATGCTGGTGGTGCTTTCACTCTAGTGGTAGCATGTGACGGAGTCTACAACCCACACAAGTGGCTCAGGTAGTGCAGCTCATCCAGGATGGCACATCCATGCGAGTTGTGTCTGTCAGCGTGGTGTCGAGAGCACGGAGGCGCTACCAGGGGACAGGCCAGTACATCAGGAGACGTGGAGGAGGCCGTAGGAGGGAAACAACCTAGCAGCAGAACCGTTACCTCCGCCTTTGTACAAGCAGGAACAGGAGGAGCACTGCCAGAGCCCTGCAAAATGACCTCCAGCAGGCCACAAATGTGCAGGTGTCTGCTCAAACGGTCAGAAACAGACTCCATGAGGGTGGTATGAGAGCCCAACGTCCACAGGTGGGGCTTGTGCTTACAGCCCAACACCGCAGGATGTTTGGCATTTGCCAAAGAACACCAAGATTGGCAAATTCGCCACTGGCGCCCCGTGCTCTTCACAGATGAAAGCAGGTTCACACTGAGCACATGTGACAGACATGACAGAGTCTGGAGATGCCGTGGAGAACGTTCTGCTGCCTGCAACATCCTCCAGCATGACCGGTTTGGCAGTGGGTCAGTAATGGTGTGGGGGAGCATTTCTTTGAGGGGCCGCACAGCCCTCCATGTGCTCGCCAGAGGTAGCCTGACTGCCATTAGGTACCAAGATGAGACCCTCAGACCCCTTGTGAGACCATATGCTGGTGCGGTTGGCCCTGAGTTCCTCCTAATGGAAGACAATGCTAGACCTCATGTGGCTGGAGTGTGTCAGCAGTTCCTGCAAGACAAAGGCATTGATGCTATGGACTGGCCTGCCCGTTCCCCAGACCTGAATCCAGTTGAGCACATATGGGACATCATGTCTCGCTCCATCCACGTTGCACCACAGACTGTCCAGGAGTTGGTGGATGCTTTAGTCCAGGTCTGGGAGGAGATCCCTCAGGAGACCATTCGCCACCTCATCAGGAACATGCCCAGGCATTGTAGGGAGGTCATACAGGCACACGGAGGCCACACACACTACTGAGCCTCGTTTTGACTTGTTTTAAGGACATTACATCAAAGTTGGATCAGACTGAAGTGTGTTTTTCCACTTTGATTTTGAGTGACTCCAAACCCAGACCTCCATGGGTCAATGAATTTGATTTCCATTGATCATTTTTGTGTGATTTTGTTGTCAGCACATTCAACTATATAAAGAACAAAGTACTCAATAAGAATATTTCATTCATTCAGATCTAGGATGTGTTATTTTAGTGTTCCCTTTATTATTTTGAGCAGTGTTGCTTTGACACCTTTTTTTCATACCTTTTTAGTTTTGCACAGGCCTAAAACTGATACCTGAACACAACCTGTGGACATGACCTTTGACATTTTCAGTGATGCTTTCTTGTCAAGTATTAGATGAAAAGATCAATGCCACCCACATGTTTGAATGGCAGTTGTGATAATGTTATTAGATGTACTAGCTCCACACCTATAAGTACTTCTAAGATAAGATCACCAACAACATATCATATAATGTTTGACTGCAATGAAAAACAGAACAGTAAAAAAGTTTTGGTTGTCTTGGATGTTTAGAGCAAAATTATTTTTTAGCCAGATGCAGTCAATGTTGACTAATTGGCTGCTGGTTATCCCTTCATATTTTATGAATGGTCATGAAATTGTCTCATTTGACTCTTAACAACAGAGCAAATATATTTTCTGAAATGTCGGGTAATTCCTTTAAAACTTTAACCAACCTAAAATAACAATCTCTATCGTTCTCTTTCTCTACATCAGTACATGACTGAAACTTTTGTCCTTCATTTACTCATGTAGAGATCACCTGTATAATAAAACCACAACAATTAGAAGTAAGTAAAGGTGATTTATCTAGGGTGGCCTGCTGTGTTGCCTGGTCAGTCATGTTTGCAGTGTGTGATAAAAATGGCAGATTTAATATTGACTGTTAAGATTGTAGGGCCTGTAGTGCGACAGAGCTCACATACCAGCCATTAAACGAGGTTATTCATGACATGATCCCTGCTTATGCATGGATTATGAGGTACTGGTGTCCTGGGCACAGATGTCCGTAAAGCCCCTTTCCTACCGTGGTTTTTTGTCCATCCTGGAGATGACGAGGCTGTCTCAATATTGTCAACCCAACTACATAGACATTTCATAACTCCTTCCCATAATAAATATAAATGTATTAATATATTAAATGCACATCCTTGTAACGCTTATAGACATGTCATAAGTCAACTTTTTTTTGTTAGTATGTTCAGCCATAAATTAAATAGACATATAGAATCAGCTCAGAAAAGTTTGGCTTTCTGATTTGAAATGTATGAAAATAAAATAATAATTAAAAAATAACGTAAAAAATGAACTGTATAAAAACTTGTTTGTTTGTTTTTTTTTGTTATCATATTTAACTGTGTGAATCCAAACAATACGTTTTCCCAGGGTCGACGCGTCTGATGATGTGTCTCCACTTTGAGAGGTCGGTGACGTCACGCGAAGGGGGCGGGACCGCAGCGTCGTAAATGAGCGTGTTATTGTTTGTGCGCACAGGTGATCTCTAGTCTCTCGGCGGATCGGCGGCAACATGGGGAAACTTCAGGCGTTTGAGATCACGTTTGAGAAAAACAAAGTGGTGTACAGTCCGGGCGAGTCTATCTCGGGAGCCGTGACGGTCAAAGTGGGCCAGCCGCTGCCGTGCAAAGGTAAGAAGTGGCTGATAAAAGCTGCGATTATTCAGCCGACGTTTGCGCACCAGGTGGGACAACGTCGCGGTCGCGGAACAAGGAAGTGACGGGTTTCGCCAGCATTCCATGGGTGGAATACATGTAGGCCCCTCACATTGAGATTTCACTTTGGGTATGGTCTCTGGTCCTCTGTATCTATGCCTGTAATAAGTTGAAAATAGTCTTTTTATGGCCATCTAAGTTAATTCCCACAGCACGTTACTTAATGGGGAATGGAGATATTTTCCTTTCTTCTATCACTATAGTCCCCCATGTTCGAAACATGTTTTATCACAGAAAAAAAACCCATTTATGTCGTCTTTATACAATTCAGTCAGATAGTCTGTCAATTTTTTTTGATTCAATTTTTTTGGGGTTTCCAACCTCTGTTCACGAGCTAAGGCAAACACTCCTGTTTTCACCTTTGTGTCATTGCATTTCCATTTTTGTGATAAATGTATTTATTAAATTTTCACATATTGCAAAAATAGACAACACAGAAAAAGTAAGGGCATTTCTATTTTTAGTAGATGAAATGCCAGAGAACAGTGGAGAAGGCCCTCTTACATTTCTTTGAGCCCAAAGTGGTGTTGAGTATTATTTAACCAACAGCCCCAAATCAAAAGACATTAAATCTACTGTAACTAATGCAAGACAAAAAATGGCAAGTTTTCCGAAAAGCTGGAACCAACGACTACTTTGCAAAGAAAGACAACAATAATTTACATTATATAAAACTTACAAATAATAAGACTGCTTAATTTTAAGATGTTACCACTACTGAATATTGAAGTTGGCAGTGAAATATTTGAATTTTTAATTTCATCAATTAACAAACCTTAGTTACTGCAGTTCCACAACATGAAATCATATTGGTAAAATTAAATGTTCATTTGTAGTTAATTTTCAGAATTAGGTGTTCGGTTGTTCGGGAAGATACGAGTCCTTCCAGGTCATTTCAGAACGTTTCATTTAAAGGTTTTTAGCTCTCAGCGGTTTCACTGCGACAGAGCGATACATGTGAATGTAAACCAGTGTCAGGAAAAAGCAAAGTATGTAAATTACGAACACACCCCATTACACACTGTTTCCATTTAAAGCTTCAAAATATCTTTTTTTAAAATCATCACCACTCAAATCCCAACAATAAATAAAAGTAGCATAAATGCCACCTGGACATATGGAAGCTCTCCAAGTTCTTAATATGTTACTGTGCATCTGCTGGACCCTAATTTCCATTACTCATAGACACAAGATTCTTTTCAGTGCCACATTTTGACCCAGCTATGAAGTAACACTTTCTCCTTGACATCATTCCTAAATCTTCTCTCTCTCTCTCTTGTGTGTGTGTGTGTGTGTGTGGCTGTCGATGTGCTTTTGTGTGTTTGGGAGTTTCTGTTTGAATGCTTGTGGGGCCTCCAGTCTGTTTACATTCCTCTTCAGGTAGAGCTGGTCAGGTAGACTCTCAGGTCCACAGTGCCGCCTCCCAGGAAACAAGCGCTCTCACCATGCAACAGTTTGAATCACTGATGGATTATGAAATGGGTTGGGCCTTGAGATAAGAAACACAGTTTTGAGCAAATATTGACACTGCATTTAAAAATCAAATATGTTTTGAGTCATCATGGTTACACTGTTTACTTACCAGTCCCAGAGAAAGTTGCAAGCTCAGCATCAAGCTTTGTTCCTTGTTACTCAGCAGGAGTTGAGCCACCAATCTTTTCCAAGAACAGTTGAATGGAGGGCATTGGACTTGGTTGTCGGTACTTGAGGATGTTTCTCTCATCCAGAAGGTTTCTTCAGACTTGTGTGTGTCTGTGCACGTGGGTGACGTATTAAACCTCTGTGGGGTCGTTGTCAAGGCCATTGGTTTCATTTGGTTCATTAGTGCTCCGGTGTGTTGTATGATACTTGTTAGCGTCACCAAGTGTGACTGGTTGTTAAAGCTCCTGGGAAGGGTTGAAAGGACAGCTTTGTAGGCCTCCTGCTCTGTCAGGGGATGGGTTCTCTACTCTCTCTCTCTTGTGCCTGGGTCTTTTGGATGGACCAGTGCCCTCTGTGCATTGCTTGTTGTTGAAAATCCCTGAGTGTCTCAGATACATCGTTGCATTGGTGTTCTTCTTGGATCTTGTGTAATTTTCATAGAGTTTAAATGCATCAGTCAGGTGTTTGTGCTCCTTCCTTGCTTATACTGCAATGGCTGGTTTCTTTTGAAGGGAAGGAATCGGGTAAGGGATTGTGGCCTGGACATTTTCAAGTGAGGTTGTTTAGTTGATCTTCTTTTGTCTTCTCGTTCAGCTGCCAGACACTCAGTGCTTGGATGCGTCTCCAGGTGCCTTGTTTTCAGCTTGTATTACAACCAGCCATTATGTGCTTGAGTTTGGCAGGAAGTGAACACATGGGACAGGCAGCTTTCTTTCCCAGCCACAGGTTTACATTAGCTGGAGACGGAACGACATCATATGTGGCACGGATGAGGAAACGTGTCCTACTTGCTCTGCCCGGCTTAGCTCGGGTTACATCTATTTGATGGTCCTTCTTGATGGCCAAAGTCCTCCACCACCACCACCTGGCTGCACTCTGCTTGTGTTACTCTCTGCCAGGACCCTCCTCACAAAGGCGCATTGAACATCGAGTGAAATTGTCGACATTTGCTAATCATCTGAACTGTATGGCAGAGACATGAAAAATATTAAAATATAATGTAGGTCATCTTTACTGTACTGTGATTCTTGATTCTCTGTGCCCTGACCTTGTCTCCTAGGTTGGATTTTAATTGTGCCTTCCTTAAGTAGTCCTGTGTAGTAGGGCTGACCTGAGCATGGCAGGTTTGTTGAGACCGAGGTCAACTAGGTAACCTAAAGTTTAAACAGTACATTTTTCAGCCACATAACTGCAAGATTTTAAGCTTTCATATAATCTTTTCCCTTGCATCTCTTCTTCTCTGGGCTTTAATGTAACACATTTGTGCTTTTTTGTGTCACAAAAATGGCCTAGTAAGCCATTTGTAAATCAGAAAATGTTTGCCACATGTGCGCCACAGCAAATGATTTGCTTACGAGATACGTTCCTTGCAGCACCTGTTGAGAAAAGCCTCTGTGGCTCAAAACCACGCTGTCTGTGTGTTCTTATCTGCAGCCATCAAAGTGAACTGCAATGGTTTCTGTGGCATCACTAACAAGGTGAATGACACAGCATGGACAGTGGAGGAGCAGTACTTCAACAGCACCGTCTCTGTTGCAGACAAAGGTAGGTGGTAAATGGATCCAAAGAGTTTGGGCTGTCCTGCAGTTTGTGTGACATAGATTGTTTACACTATCAGGAAATTCATGTAGTGCTCAGTCTATTCAAGGATTAGAGAGCTTTAGATACTTTGCACAAAGAAACCATATTTCTTCCGTCTGTACCTGTTAATCTCGAGTCGTAAAACAGTTGAAGGGTTAAGACTGTAGTAGGGAATGTTCCAATTTCCCACTGTGGACCCTGCAGCAGCCCTGAGGCGGATCCGCCTGTTGGGGGGGAAACAGCAGAGCAATTGTTACCTGTGCTTTCTGTCTCCCACACAGGAACCCTGAAACAGGGAGAACACACTTTTCCCTTCAAGTTTCTCATACCAGGTAGGTGATGAGATGAACACTTCTCACTGCACATTCTTTCCTGTGTGTGTGTGTGTGTGTGTGTGTGTTTTGCCCTCGCATTTCACTGCCTGACAGACATGTCCTGGCATGATCATATTTACCCTGTTTATTCTGTTCAGGTTCAGCAACCCTGAGGATGGGACTCTTATTCCATCAGTCACTGGGGGCTTATGAGTTTCGTGTGAAACAGGGCTCTGATTTACAGTATTTGTTTGAGTCAGCTCAACTCGCTGTACCAAAGTAGTGCTTTTGAATTTGACGATTCCAGATTAACATTTAAATTGCTAAAATTCAGAGCTGCTATAATGAAAATATTTTAATTGGATCCATTGACTGTGTGTAATGTGAAATGGGTTGCTCATGTTAAAGAACCTCAGTGCCACAGAACTTTTAAGCCTATCTTAGGTCATTGTTTTGGTTTGACCGCCCACAACTTTACTCTTCTTTACTTCACTCTCTCAGCTCTGCTGCCCCCAAAACATTAAGCAGAAACTTTAGAGACATGCTGGTGAACATAGTGTAGGAGTTGGTGGAGAGCTTAAGCCGGAGTGAATACGAGAGTCAGAAAACAGGACTTAAAGTGAATGATGTCATGAAGAATGATCTGTAAATCAGCTTCAAGTTTTGCTACGTGTACATGACATCATTTACGAGGCGCTGACGTGTGAGATGTTGTGTTTGCACCAATAGTTGCGTTTAAAGATGGCTGAGGTTTCTTTGTTTTGTCGTGAAGGAAACACCTGCCCGACCAATCTCAGAGTCAATCTCAGGCCAATTCTACTGTATAGCATCACTAATTAACACCAAACCTGTAAGAAAAAGGAAGACTTGCACAGATTAGCATGATAAGAACTACTGCAATGAACTGAACTCTTTGGGAAAACTTTGTTTGTTGATGTACTGTATTGTATGTATGTATGTATTTTTTTCAGTTTGGCTCATGCCACAACCACTAACATGGAATTAGGGCGTGCAGGGGTTGGGTTTGTTTTTAAATATGTTTTAGAATTTTTCAGGTGATATTTTCCTGTTAAGGTCCCAGGGAAGCAATTTCTCATTTTGCCTGCACAACAGAGATAATGTTGAAGTGGGGGTGGGGCAAGATGATTCAGCTGCCATGTTGTCCCATCTTTCTACACAGTCATTGCTTTACAGTTTATTCCACTGCCCTCCAGTGGCAAGAGATCAATAAGTGCAGCTCGTGTCCCTGCAAAAAATAAGGAGCACAAAGGCATAACTGGTTTATTACAGCCCATCTCTTACTTTCATAGTTTTGTTTCATCCGTGTTAGTATACTGAACTCACCTGCAAAGAGAAATCTGAGAAAATGCTGACGTCACAAAGATTTCGTCTAATGGGTGGGAAACACTAGCAGTCAGATGATCAGAAGTTGGTCAAACTTATCTGGAAGAGATAAAGGCTTTCTCCCTCACTTCAACCTTTGAAGCCGTTTAGTTTTACCCCCAGTTTCCTCTTGCAGTGAGGGTTATTACTAACGTTTCAGTGTTCTCAGTTTCATTTTCAGTTTGACCTCTTAATGAGCTGATCAAGGTGATCCCGAACTGAACTGCTGGCCTGTTTACAACCTGCTCCTCGTCTGACTGACTGTGTTGCAGTGATGCCAGCATGTTCGCAGATCTCAGCGCTTATTTTACTGAGACCTGTTGTCAGTGGGTCTGGATCGCTGATATCTTAGAGATACAGAATGAGAGCATTTTTTGAAAATGCTCTTAGAGGAGAGGCGTGTGTCTTATATTTCCATCTGTCACTGCCGCTGCTTATTACGTGAACGGAACAATGTCAGCAGCCGTCGGTATGTTCCACTTACACAGTGTATTCTGTCCGAGTTCTTCCTGATGATGTCATCCACTTCTCTTGATGGACTAACGAGATTGCCGATCTAAGATACTGAGATAAATGTTCAAATTTAGATTTTTAAGTTTATTTTTAAAAACATCACATAACTGAAATGTACTATCTGAATTTCATAAGACGCTTAAGTCGGGTTAAGAGACTAACAGTCCTGATTCGTAGAGAACAGTTCATCTTGTTCCTCACTGCTTGTCTACACATTGCTGGTATGTTGTTTTTTTGTTACGATAGGCTCTTACATAGGAGAGAACACTTACATGCTGTGATTAACTTTTCCAGGTAAAGCCTTCTCCTCAGAGCAATGAGAAAGGCTGCACAAACTCCAAACCAGCCCAACCGGTCTTTTTACTGCTGTTAATCTAGATCTGTCTTTTGAACTCTGTGTGTGTGTGTGTGTGTGTGTGTGTGTGTGTGTGTGTGTTTTTAACCACTAGAATCCCTGCAGGTACGTTCGGGCACACTCTGGAGTCTTGTCTTCATTTTTACGTTTAAAATCAGGGAAGGACTGACAAACTGTTCAGTCACCCTGTTAGAACAACTCATATCTGGTAGCCTGTATTTGCTGTCCGGTGATAAAATTAATCACCCATATTTGACTTCTTTCCCACAGCCACTGCTCCGACATCTTTTGAAGGCAACTATGGCAAGATCATTTACAGAGTGAGGGCTTTTATTGACACGCCACGGTTTGCAAAGGACTACAGCACAGAGAAAGCTTTCTACCTGTTGAGCCTTCTGAATCTGAACGAAGTGCCAGACATATGGGTGAGACATGATTAGATGTGTGTGTGTGTGTGTGTGGGAGTGCAGTAGATTGTGGACTGGTTAGATGAAGGTCATGGCGGCTCAAAAAATACCCACCAACACTGTTTCTTGCTCATCGTTTGTGTTGGAATTATTTCTTGATTTAAAAACCATGGATCTATCTGCCCAGCATGTCTGTGCAGTGTCTCCATTTGTAGTGTGGACCTTGCAACTTGTCATTGTTGTCCAAATCACAAGAAAGAGTCCTGTGTCCAGTCCCAAATCAAGACCATTAGGTCCCAAGGCAAGACTAACAAGTCCCAATTCAAATCCAAGTCCTAAATGTAATTTCTCATACTATTTCAGTCAATTAAAATGTTTTAACAAAGAAGCAGTTGTTCTAAGAAATATGAAACTTAGCTTGTAGCTTTAAATCCTTTTATTGAATCCATCTGGCTGCAACAATAAGAAGTCAAACCAAAATGCAAAGATCAAAGTGAGTTCTGTAATTTGTTGTTGGCGGAGAAGACAGAAGCATGACAGTGCTAAGCTGAGTCACTGCATTATAATTTGTGATCATGATGATGATGAAATTCTTAGCAAATATGCCTGATGAAAGCAAGTCCAGTTTTAATATCTGAATGTTAGTGTGGCGTTCGCTGTCGGCCCGCGTCAGTCCTGATGCTTCCACGATGTTTTTGTTGACAGGGAATCAGTTCCTCTGCAGTGACCCAGCAGTTCACCTACATGCTGATGAAAACGGGAACAGTGGTCCTGAAGGCCCAAACAGACATGAAGGGTTACACGCCGGGCCAGATCATCCAGGTGACGACCAACGTCCACAACCAGTCGGGGAAGACCACAGGCAACGTGGCGGCCAGCCTGATGCAGGTAAACCCTTTTTACTGCTGCAAACAAACTGGCGAGGAATGGGTTATGTTCAGGCTCACAGACCAAAATAAACTGTATTAAAGAACTAGATCCGAATCTTAGTAATCCATTAAATCTCGAGTTATTGGCTGCATAAAGCTGATAATATATAATTCATTTGAAGTTATGTATTGACGACTCCCTTCTTTTCTGGTTTCTCTGCTTTAAAGTTGGGGTTTTACCTTTTTTATGAAAGGTCTGTGTCTTATCCAGCATAAGTCAGCAAAGTTGATATGCTGCCACATTAAATCATTTGTTGACATTGCAATTAGTAAAAAAAAATCCTGGATCTGTCCCAGAAAGTGTCTTTAGTGAAAACTCTTCAGTTTCTTAACCCTCTGAGATTAGGGAAATTTTTATGTTCTTGAAACTGACGTTACTTTTAAGTAGCTTGAGTTTCTGTCTGTGTCCCCCTTCTGAGCACAAAGAAGCTCAATTTCTTCATTCATACAGCAGATATCAAAGATCATATCCGAGTACATTAAGTTCACGTCAGGAAAGGATTAAAATCCATAATGGTCAATAGTTTGCCCAATTGGGAATCATGCATATTTTTCAAATTGAATAAATATGACTGACAAACAGTAGGGTTTCAGCATCTTACCATCCATTAAGGAAATTCTGCTAAATAATGTGGTCCACTGAACTGAACTCTGAGTGAACATACTTGTTGTTGTTTGCATTTGAACTAAATGAGATCAGCTGTTCAGAGTTCAGATCTATACTCAGAGTTTGTTAAACCTGCTTTCTGGAATATTAAATTTAAGAGTTGGAGCTGGAGTTTGTAGAGATCAAGAAACACAAAAATTCAACTGTATATCAGACTTAACATTAGTAAGGTGGTCAGAAACATGACTCCAAATAAATCCTTAATAAATCTGCCGGATGTGTAAATCAGCATCTGTTTGCTTTTCTGCCTATTGTTAAATGCTGTTAAATCCTTGCATTTTTATATTGCTGCCTTTGAGGAGGCTGGAGAAACGTTCACTTTATGACTCTGCACATCCCCGTGTTTTCAGAGAGTGACCTATGAGACGAAGAGACCCACCCACGATGTGAGAGCCATAGTGGAGGTGGAAGGAGGAGCGGTGAAGGCCGGCAGAGAGGTGGAGTGGAAGGAGCAGATAATCATTCCTCCTCTTCCTCAGTCCTCCCTCGCTGGCTGCGATCTTATAAAGATTGACTATTACGTAAAAGTAAGATATGTTCAGCCCTTACTACACTATCAGCAATATTTCCTTGTTTTTCCTTGATACCGGGGGGACTTCATGTCATGCTTCAGTGTGAATGTAATAGAAATCTTTCATCTTGGCTCTGAAAAAGTCATTACAGAAATTAACAGAATTGTCACAGAAATATGCAGATTGATTGAACAAATAGATTAAATGCACTTCTGTCTTTCTCCCAATTCAGAAGTGCAATAATCAATTTCAAGAAATGAAATAATTTTTGTTGTCAAAACACTTCATACTTTGAAGCGACTAATTTGAAGTTGTTGAGATTCTTGTCATGTCAAATGCCAGAGTAATTGTCTATGAGAATAATAATTACTATTTTTTTCCCATCTCGTCATAGGGAGAAAGATCCTACAACCACATTAATAATCAGACCTCCACCTTCCTATGTGTTCTATTTTCATTAATGCCAAATGTATGGATGAATGCATATCCAGCAAAATATGTTGCTTAGAAACATTTGAGCACAAGCCAATTAAATGAAAGTCCCATTTAGCATCTTGTCAAGTGTTTGTGGGACAAAAACAGGCAGCAGAGTTCTTGAATAAATGAGAAAATGTGTTTGATGATTCACTGAGATGAGGGCGGTTGAGTATCCCCCTCTCCTTAGTTACTATACAGCTTCAGTGGTAAATTAAGATTTCAAATCCTTTACTGAAGCAGCCTGTGGGAGGAGAGAGATTCTCTTCTTCCTTTGTGTCACCAAACTTTTCAGCTCAGTAGCAGGAGTAGCACTCCAGCAGGGCAGTGCCACCGCTCCATCTCAGACACCAGCTACAAAATATCACGCGAGGATGGTGGCACTCAGCAACAATTATGTCTGAAAGAAAAGACAAGGAACAGACTGGACACCTACCGTACTGTTACTGTTTGACAAAATTGTTTTAACAAAAAGATGACACAATTTTAAAGATTCCATGTCTGTAAATGGCTGAGTATTTCTACAAAATTGGGCTTCTTCAGGCAAGTCAGTGGTCTAAGGTGAATTTCTATGGAATTTTAGTGCTGTCCAGCCTGGCTGCACTAAAACTGCTACGTTTATTTTTATTATGAGTTTTGTAGTCTGAAGTACTGAGTGACATTCAATCACAGGACCAGGTCGTGGGTATAAATTCTGTATTCCTTTGGGAAATTTAAATAATGTTCTCTTTTCCTCTCATTTAACAGGTCAGTCTAAAATCTCCTGATGTCATGTTGACATTACCCATCCACATTGGGAATGTCTCCCTAGACAAAAAACTGCAGCCTTCCAAAACAGCAGCTCCTTCCTCTGCTGCAGCTGTGGATACGCTATCCTCTGCTGCTTCTACCTCCAACAACTCCACCACTGCCACCACTCCCACTCTGCCACCTCGCCCTGCCCCAAAACCTGCTCCTCGTCCCACCCCTCGCCCCAGGATGTCTTCCGTTAATTCCCCCAGTGCCCCCCCGGCTGAGTACCGGCAGGGAGCAGAGGGCGGGACTCCGGCGAACGATGGCTTCGTCAACAAGCGCCAGTCTCAGCTGGTGTCACCCAACGCTTTCAGCTATGCCCCCGGCCTGTTCTTCCCCCAGAACCAGCAGCAGAGCGGGCCTGGCACAGTGTCCACAGGGGCCACAGCACCTTACCCCCCTGCGAATGGTGCTACCTCTGTACCAACATCACTCATCCTGCCTCCAGACTATGGCACCTCAGCTTATCCACAAGGTAATTTGGCACACACTGTACTATATCTGTACTATCCAGGCTCTGGTCCTGACTGCAGGATGGAGAAGGATGATGTAGAGGAGGAGAAGGCTCTAATTTAGAGCTGAAGTTAAGTTCTTTGCACGTAAATGAGATGTGCCAAAGTTTAGAAATAATATAATACAGTCCTGGACAAACTAGTGCACCACAACCCATACCTCCTTCTTGCACATTATGAACAACATTCCATCCCTGGGTCCTCCTGTCGACATGTGGGAAGGTCCTTTAGCAAGATTCTGAACCCCAAACAACACAAATGATTTGCTGTTGGCTTGTCTAAGATGCTTACTGTCAGCTCAAGGTAACAGGCTGAAGGAGCAGCAGCAATTGGTGAAGTGAGTGTTTTGAGTATTTTTTTTGCCGAGTTTTGACAGCCAGGCTCGATACTGGCTGCCTTTACAGCACTTTGTTTGTATGTGCGTTTACACATTTGTCACAGCCTGAAATGAGAAAGTTGCCGCTCACCAGGCTCATAGGGCTGTGTGTGATATGTAACAGAGTGTCTGTGTAATAGCTGGCTGGTCTGATGGTGTCTGTCTTTTACAGAGGCTCCACCTTCTTACGATGAGAGCTGCAATACATGAAGTGGATGAAGATCCAGAAACCTCCCACCAGGATGATGATCAATTGATATCAAACAAAATGTTGAGCTAAAACTGCAACTCCTCTATAATCATGGCTTTTTCAGAAGTTATAAGTAACTTGGACAAAGTTATTATAAGGCACAGAGGAAACCTAATGTAAGCTACCATAACTTTTTTTGGGCCTTAACCCCCAGTTTTTTTTGTAAGTTTTGCTAAATGTGCAGGAATCAGCATTTAGCAATGAAATGAATGTGAATTGATCTCAGACGCTGCTGCCCAGCGAACAACTCATCTAATGGGGGTTATTCACTCCTGCAAAACCAGCCACAGTCAATCGACACTGTCCTTTTAAAACCAATGTCTGTTTGTTTTAAGCACTTTGAATGAAAGGAAAGAGAATAGTATGCATTTTCTGTTCATTGTACAGTGACATGAGTCAAGTTTTTAGTTGTGGGCTTTTTAGAAGTACGTGGCATCTGTGATGTCAAGGTTGGAAGCTTTATCTATGAAAGCCTGTGCAAAACAAACCGTTTAATCTTCGATTTAGTCTTAATATCTTTCTTATTTTTTTAAAAGCAAAACAAGAAATTAACTAAATTGAATTTTTTTTGGAAACAAGTGAAATCATCTTGACTTGTTGATTATTTAAGACTGGGTTGAAGATGTAATTTTTTTTTAAAATTTGCCTTACATCAGGAGTTTATAAATTTCAGAAGATAATGTACAATCCAGATATTGCTGTTGTAAGCTGTCTAAGTATAACTACTATATAGTGCAGGATCTAGTTTGCTCTTTTGTTACTTTAATGTCTTTGAACCGTGTTGAAATGACTGCAGACTTCCTTCTGGAAATGGTGCAGCATAATCCTCCTCTCCTGCCGAGCGCCTGTCTGTTCTGTTCATGCCAGACATCGCTGCTGTGTCTTACTACTTTTAATAGCGGAGCAATAAAGCAGCATCACTGTGATTTCACGTTTCATCTGGCCATTTTCAATGCCAATTGCATAAACTCTAACAGTCATAAGAGTTTCGTGTATACATTTTAATTATTCTTTATCAAGTTAACTCCACAAAACGTGCAGAGAAACATTTATTTATTGTTTGGATGTTTTTCAACTGTCGTCTGGATTGCAATAAATCTGTTAAAACTGTGTCACTTGTGTTGAAAATCTTTCATATATATAAATATACATATATGCGCGTATGCGAATACGCGTTTATAAAAGCATGAACGCGTACACAGCGCGTCACGTGCTCTGAGGGGAGGGGGCGGAAGTGCAAACTGTTGACTTCCTGTCCGTCCCTCTCCATCTTCGCTCCGACACGGCTGCACCAACTGGAGCTGATAGGAGGAAGCTCTGGCTTCAACTTTTCATCGCGGACTCGTTTTCGTTCTTTCGGTAACGTTTGCGACGTGCTTTTAAATCCGTGTGTGTCTCGCCGCTTCGACTGCCGGGACACCGGGCTCACCCTGGCTGCGCCTTTGCCTTTAAAACTCAGTAAAATAAACAAGTGATAACTTTAGTTTTGGTGCACTTCTCATTGTTATGCATGCTGACTGTTGAAGAGTTGAGAGTCTGAGTGTTTGTGTGGCTTAACTTGATGCTGTGGAGTGAAAGAGTGAAATTTAAGTTATTTCGGCTCCTCAGGTGCTACTGAGGTCCCCACTGTCTTACTTGGTTCAACAATCACCCCCTCCCCTCCCCCCCGGACAGCAATGGATCACAATGGAGCCAGTGAGGGCCTCGGGCTAGACAGAAGACCACCCATTCCCTCTGCTGGCACATCCATGGCTGCCAAGGGGCAAGGAGCACAGAGTGGTCAAAGGCCCAGAATGAAGATCACTCCGTTCCATGGCTCGCCCATCGTCAGCAGTGATGGAGCTTTCTGCAGACGACCAGGAGCAGCCTCTGGGAAAGTGCCGGCATCCGCCGACAGCCTGTTTCTGGAGTCACCTGGACGTCTGACATCTCCTCTGGTCACAGACATACTCGCTGCTGCTGGGAGCTCAGAGGAGCAATCTCCCGCTTCAGCAAGAGAGAGAGCACAGCCACGTTCTCTTGTTGTCAAGGTAAACCGATCAATGATGAGCCTTTGAAGGGTGTTAAGCAGTTTCACCTCAAATATTTCAATAAATGACTGAGATCTGCTTTTGCTGACCAGTAATCCTCAGCAATAATATGACTGAGAAAACAACATTATTGAAGTTAGAAATCTGTTGGCATTAACTACTAATCTCAAAACAACTATAGAACAAACTTATTGTAAAGGTAATATAATTTGTTATTTGACCTTTATATCCACTAAATGAAAGCACAGATAAAGAATGTCAAACAGAGTGTTCCAGCATGTGTCCACTATGCTGCACATAGCAGAGTGACCTGAAGTGAACTCAAGCTGTGGATGAATGGGACACTATGCGAGCTTCGTCTGGTTGCTGATGCATCATTTATTTGTGGGCACTGAGAGATAACTCGTGCTCAAGCAAACGCAGTAGAACTGCACAATGGCTACCATGCTGAAATTCTACTTTTATTTCTCAGTGCCTGTGTTTAGCTTGTTTAATGATGCCTTACTGCATGATCTAATTTCCATACTTCTATTCATGTTTCCCATAAACTATGCACACTGTTTTATTTTTGCATGGACTGCTCATTTTACATAATAATAACTTATACAACTTTTATCCACAAAGTGCTTTAACAAAAGCATGAGCTGCGGTAATAAAATTCAACAATAAAAAGTAAAACCAGACAAAGGAAGCCCAAATTTCTGACATGTAGCTTGGTATTGCCTGGCATGAAGGCAAGTTTTGTTTCAAGGGGGACCTATTGCACTGTAACTCATTTTCTGTGATATATATATAATGTTAGAATGTCAGATGTTCATATTATCGGCATGTTTGACTCACCAGAAGGAAGCGAGCTTACAACCAGGCCTGAGTTAATATGGCCTGTTTCAGTCAGGGGCTCAACTGAGGGGCTGCCTGACACACAGTATGAGATCATAAGGATTTGTTCTTAACTGTGATACGTGCAAAGCTGCTCGAGTGGAGTCTATTAAAATATAGAGCTGGAAGTCAGATTAATCCCCCGAATCACCCTTAATTTCAACCATCAGGCTAGCTGAGGCTTATTCTTGTCAAATGGAAAAGTGAGAAGATGTCAAAGTGCAACCAAACTACAAGAATTACTGTGTTATCAGCGTAAAAATGCCTGTCGCATGTCGCTGTCGAAGCACAGAGATTTACAGGTAGAAGTACAAGTATGGGGGCCCAGAAGTGACTCTTGAGGTACACAGCCAAGAACGTTTGAGAGACGAGGAGCTTGTTAGAGAGACAGGAAGTGAACCACTCGAGCCAAACTGCTGTCTAAAGATAGAATTGTAAAGAAGAGCTGAATTTGGGAAAAAGCTTGGAATCCTCGTTCTCATGAGAGCTCCACCCGCTAGCTGATATGGAGAAGAGAGGGTGCACTGCCCCACACAACAATGCAACCCACACACGCTGTATATATGATGTTAAACTGAATTACTGCTTTGCTCTTTCTTACTGAATAAACAATAAAGTATGTCGTCTTCTCTCCAAAGGCTTTAAGCAAGATGGCACCACCTCTTAACTCAGGGCTCTGTCACAGCCAGAAGGGCAAAGGCAAAGAGAAGAGAGCTGTCCCCACCACCAGCAAACCTCAGACAGGTGAGCAAACTTTATTATTTTTATTTATTTATTTAATGACCCCATATGGAAAGCAGGATGCAGCAGCAGAGAGAACAACATGTACATTTAACAAACAAGCAGCAGCTGAATAAATGTCGAAGGTAAGATTGTTACCTGTGTATCTCACGGCATGTTATCACGGCATGTGACTTTGTGCAGAAAAATTGTCTCTAATGAATTTTAAAAGATTCAGTGTAATTGATTTCTTTCATTTTGCATTAACCTTTTACTCAGTAGTGAGTGGCTGTATTTTTTTGTTTGTTGGGGAATCTTCTTATGTAATGCAGTCATCCCAACTTAGGTATAACGTTTTGCTCCAATTCGTACCAGTATTGTTGTCAGAGTTAGTGTCATACTGTGTTTTCCCATACGATAATCATCAGTTTCTAATGTACAAACTTGAGCATTACATGATTTCTGGCCTCTGTGTGCTTCTCCCAGCTGTGAAGAGGAAGAAGAGGAAGATGGGAATGTACAACCTGGTTCCCAAAAAAAAGTCCAAAGCCCTTAAACAGCAGGAGAAGGTAGGTTTACATACAGATGTGTTCCTGTAACTGTCAGCAACCTACATGCTCATCTTCACGTTTATACAATGTCCATTTTACACATTATGTTTGCAGCCTGACGAGAGCAAAAACGCTGCAACAGCTTTCAAGTGAGATTGTTTGATTGTTGTGCATGCGTCGTCGTCGCAATTTGAAAACTCACTTTAATCACATGAGCATTTTACACTCAGCAGCTTCAGTCATAACAACTGTTAGTGATGGGTGGCTTGTCTCTAACCAGACTGGACAGATGATTTGAGCAGGGGCTCACTGTCTACATCATGCCGTTTGACATGGACAGCAGGTTCTGCATTTACTTGACATATTAGAAAGAAGAGTCTGCATAGTATAAACAAATACAGCAGTTTTCACACACAAGATCCTCAACAGTTTTTAAAAAAAATCTTTTCACCTTCACACTGTAAAAGCTACATACATGGTTTTTTTTAAAAGTGACACTCTACAAGTCTTGATAAGGTTAGATGCTGACTCAAAGATTTTCAGGGGATGGATTACTAATTCATACAATACATGCAATTCCTTTTTTAAATATCAGAAAGAGGAGGCAGGAGCCGGTGTGGAGAAAAACAGAGCTGCAGCAGATGAAGGTGCAGTGACTCGACTGGAGGCTCCAGCGGTCAGAGAACAGACAGCTGTGGAAGCTGAGTCGCTGATGGAAGCAGGACCAGGAGATGGCGGACACGTTGAATACACGGAGCTGGCTTTGGACTGCCTCGACCTGAAGGCTCAGGAACAGCTGCTCTCCCCTCCGCTGTCAGGTGGCTTCTTAACGTTCATCTGAGATCGCCCAGATTCATTATGCGCGCCCAATTGTAGCTCACACAGCTCAGTGTCTTGTGGCGATGTGCAGCGAAACAGTGGGTTGTGTGTGTGCAGGCGCGGCGGCGGATGCCGGCGTGACAGACACAGACCTGGCTGAGGAGTTACCTCTGTGCTGCTGTCGTATGGAGACTCCTCACTGTGGAGGCAGCCTGTCTGCACTGGATCAGACCTGCATGGCCATGGAGAGCATGGATGGAGTGGTAAAGCTCCTCTGAATGAATGAAAACGCCACACAGTATCACTTTGACCAAATTTCAGCATCCTCCTGTGAGCCGGTCTTAGCTGTCAGTGAACTGAAGGTGCATATCATCCAGGAAAACAATGAATGATCACCGATCTCACCGGTGCTGGCTGAGGTCATCAGGACTTTGAAGGGTGCAGGCCCCCTTTTGGTGTTAACGTTCCAGAGGTTGTTTTTGACCGCTTGATTTTCCTCTCCACAGCTGAGTCGTTGCCAGAGGCGAGTGATGAAGCAGGAAATGATGCGGCCTTCTAACACGGTCCATCTGCTGGTTCTGTGCGAGGACCACCGGGCCGGCATGGTCAAGCACCAGTGCTGCCCTGGCTGCGGGCTCTTCTGCAGGGCGGTGAGGGGCTTGTTTAGATATGTTCTGTATGTTCTTCATGTTAAATATTTGTACTGTTTTAACTGAGGGATGATTTCAAGTAGAATTCATGGTCAACAGTCATGGTTGAATATTGTTACTTGACCATCTTCTTCTTCTATCTTTGCCTTTTCTGGCTTTTTCTTCACTTGAACTGTCTGTCTTATCCTCTCTGTCTCTGAACATCTTGATCGTAATGCCACCTTCCCGTCCCACAGGGCACCTTCATGGAGTGCAGACCGTACGGCAGCATCTCCCACCGCTTTCACCGCGACTGCGCCTCCATCTTGAAGGACTGCAGATTTTGCCCCCACTGCGGAGAGGACGCCAGCGGGGCGAAGGAGGTCACGGTGCCGAAGGCCGAGCGGTCGCCTTCTGTGCCCAGAGCAAACCCCAGGCTGTCGCTCCCAGCCGTGCCCTCCGTGGCCAACCTGCCGTCAGCACCAGCCACCCCCGCCGTCCCACAGGTCCTCAGAGCCAAGAAGACCAGCGAGCCTCAGAGGAGCAGGGACGAGAGCCCGAGCAGGCAACGCAACTCATCTTATGTAGAAAAGATGGAGATACCACTTCACAGGTCTTTTACACATAAAAATCTTACGTCTCGCTTTCTCTGTCCAGGTTAAAGGGGGAAGCTGTGTGTGCTGCAGACAGACAACCCAAAGAGTCACTAGAGAGCATCCTAATGGCGCTGGATGATGAGAAGTGAGGAAATATTTTGATCAGTTTGCAAAAAAAGTGCAGCACGGCACCACGCTTTGCACTTGTATATAAATAACTCCTGGACAACTTTATTGTTTTTAGCCTAAAACCAAAGAAAGTGAAGTACCCCACAAGGCAGCTGTACATCTCTGCAAGACAGGGAGAGCTCCAGAAGGTCATCCATCTCTTAGGTAACTCAAAAACCTTATTTGACATAAAGCTATTAAACGTACACTCACCGGGCACTTGGGCAGTTCCACCCTTTGCCCTCACACAGTCTCGTTTCTTGTCATGGATCTCGCGCCATGTTGGAAACTTTCCTTTTGAAATTCTGCCTCATGTTGATGGGATTACATGAAATGCACTGCTCTAATAAAGTTGTGAGTGTATATCTTTTTTTAATGTCTGTATTATCGCACTGCTGTTACCAAACCTTGAACATTACAGTTGATGGGAAGGACCCCAACTTTCTGATGGATGGCCAAAGCAAACGCACCCCTCTTCATGCAGCAGCTGCTGAAGGCCACCAGGAGATCTGCCATATGTTGGTGCAGGTGAGGAGACTGGGGCTTCACCACAGGAAATGCAACACTTCTCAGACTGGTGCGTTTCTGGTCCTATTGGTAGGCCTTGTATTAAAAGTGTGCATGTGTGTGTGCGTGTACGTGTAGGCAGGAGCCAACCTGGACATGTTTGATGAGGAGCAGAAGACCCCCCTGATGGTGGCCTGTGAGAACAACCACCTGGACACGGTGAAGTACCTGCTCCGAGCCGGGGCAGCCATCAGCCACAAGGTGACTCGGCTCATGTCAAATTCGGCTGCCTTCTCCATCCGTCACTCCGTCCAGCCTCACTCCCTTTCATACCACTCATTTAAAAATCAATATTCCTATTTTTACCACCTGAAAAACCACCTTGTTAGTATATTGATTGGTGATGTAGCAGCACATATACTGAGAGAACAGTTCACGGTGACACTTTCTTTTATCCACGAGGAGCTCAGAGAAGACGCACATATTTTATGACGATATCCAGTGAGGAGAAAATAAACAAAATGAGTAGGGGTAGAACAGGAGACTGGCAGCATGAAGGTGCAGTAGAGAGTAGAAGTTGGAAATAAGATTCATCGTTTCAATATGCCACAATAAACCTTATGCAAAATGGCATGCTGCATTAAATGATGGGTGATTATTATATTTATACAATTAATTTATACAATACAATTATACACTGCAGTATATCAGTCCAATAATAATTAGTGCTTTTCAGCTTTACAACTTCTTCTGACACTTATTTGACCATACTGGACATAGTCAGAGATGCTGTTTGGCTGAATTTGAAAAGACGTTGGGCATAAATATGTAACTAAAATAAACAACAACAAAATATATATAACAAACTCAAAATGAATATTCAATTCACCACATCATCCCCATTACTTTTAAAATTTTTTTTAGATTATATGATTTTATTGCATATTTTGGCACAGCAGCTTTAGATCAGTAGTTTAGTAGCTTTTAGGAAAATTGTAACATTGATAAATGTCACGTCACCAAACAGCACGGGTCCTCATTTACAGTATTAATATTCAAACCTAAAGCTTTTTTTTAAAAAAACCTTCTCTTTTTGTCAGCTGATTGTTCTGCCTGAATTTAAAGCTCAAGTGAGAACAATGTGCTAACGATCAAACCTCATGAAACTTCTGCTCGCCAAAAGCTTGTCCAGTGACGTGAATTTGATGGCAGCACTTGTCATGACAGAGAAAGACGAAGAATGTTCTTGCACGAGGCCCAATCGTGTCTTCACAAGCGTTCAAGTGCAACATTTGAATGAAGCTCTCCATGTGTAGCTAAACTAGGGGGTGGGAGAGGACTGATCCCAGAACATTTCTGAACTTTTAGACACATCTCTCTTTAGCATGTTCCGAACTTCGAACTTCTGGAGTCCAAGTGCCAAGTCCAAATCCCTCCGTTTTTCTGAACTGAAGCAATGGGGGCAGCAGTGCAGTGTTGTTCAATGTGAATGGTGTTGTCATCCCAGGATATCATGGGTTTCACCTGTCTGCATCTGGCCACTAAACTGGGACTTTATGACATAGTCCATCACCTGCTCTCCAAGGCATCCAAATACATCAACTGTCAGGTAAAAGCACACATGAGCTCATGTACTAACATTTACTGCCGAAGGCTGTGCAGATAAAGAGTGTGTGTGAGTGTTATAGTCTGCGTGTGTGTGTGCGTGCAGGATGACGGGGGATGGACGCCCATCACCTGGGCCATCGAGTACAAGCACAAGGAGCTGGTCCACCTGCTGCTGGCCAGAGGGGCCGACGTTAACATCAGAGACAAGGTCAGTTCACAACGGAGCCACACACACCGTAACATTACTGCAGCTCATCCAGGCGAGCTCTGACCGGTCTGGTCTCAGGGGACACATAAAATTTCTTTTAACCACTGAACAGTGAAATTTTAGTACAGCACGCTGGAGAACCAGAGGGGCAGTGGATGCTGTGTCACCTTCAACGAAAAGAGATGAGAGACCTCACTCATTTTTGTGATAGTGAAATGTAGAAGTATTTCTTAGACAGGGAGGATATCGCAGTATTTAATATACTGTGATATAACTTTACCTTTGAGATGTTGACACAAAGTGGCAAGAATGAACAAAGTCAGCATATTCTTGTCCAGGTTAAATACATATAGACATAGTATAGGTTGGAAAATGTATGTGAACCCCTCAAATAATGAAATCAACCTGGAGTTAAAGCTGGAGTCCAGTGCAACCAGTTTGGGGGTGTGGGTCAATAAAAAAAAACAACAAAAAAACATTTTAACTCCAACCCTTCTGAACCACGTGGCTGGTGCTGTGACCTTTATTTAACTGTTAAACTAGCAAAAGTGCATGTGCTTTAGGCTGTATGATTTGATTGTGAAGGGCCACAATACAGCAGGTACAGCAAATTGTCAAAAATAATTAACTGGAGAAAAAAAATCATCAATCGAGCCTTCTTGAAATGAAATGAAAATATTGAAAATATATCTGCATGTTCACGCGAGTGTAGCTGGCAGCAAACAATAGCATCCCCTTTCTTTACGCTGACAAAACAAGTAAAACTGTTCCTTCCCCTCAAAAGTAACAAAAATAGTCAATGGAAAATTAAAAACATAAAATCTCACTAATGAGGAGTTTGTTGACCTTTGTTAGACCTTTGTAAGTGAACTGGCTTCCATCTTCTTGGGCTTTGGCTACAAATGATGTTGTCTGAACTGCTGCGTCTGGTGTGTTCCTTGTTCAGGAGGAGAACGTCTGCCTGCACTGGGCAGCTCTGTCGGGGTGTGACGACGTGGCCCAGGCTCTGCTGGAGGCTCAGTGTGACCTCAATGCCGTCAACATCCACGGAGACTCTCCGCTTCATGTCGCCGCCAGGGAAAACCACCTCGAGTGTGTGATGTGAGTGTTTTGGAAAGTAGATTAGCAGTGATTGACACGCCAGGCAGGCCCTCCCCCTACTGGCTCTGATTGGTGCGACAGATCATGCCCAGGCCACCTGGGATGACCACTCAGATTTCAGGAGGGGTCCAGATCTCCTGGTCACCCTGCACACCACATCATTATATATCCACATGATAATTGCTTGGTTATTGGAAACTCGTATGCAGGACTGTCCTCGTTCGCTGTGTGTCCTCCTTGTGTGGAAAAATTCTGACCTCAGCAGCCAATCAAATACCAGCGTCGTTAGTTATGTCACCCGGGTTGGCCCTCACTGATGCTCTTTTGTCTGATTTGCAACAAATCCCTGCAGTCTCAGAGCAGCAGATGAATGCCTGTGGCTTCATGTGCATTATCTGCTTTGCGTGTCAAACATTTTCTAATCTTGTCCTCAGATGTGTAGCTCAAATGCGGTCCATTTGCAGGTTGTTTCTGTCTCGCGGCGCCGACGTCACTCAGAGGAACAAGGAGGGAGAGACGGCTCTGGACTGCTGCGCATGCGGCTCCAACGTGTGGACGGCCCTCAACACCAACAAGAAGCTAACCGACGCCAGGAGAGGCAGGGACTGCCGTGGAGAGCGAGTGCTCAGCAGGTACCGCCGGCCCTGCTTTGTCTTTGTGTGTTGCAGTTTTCAACTTTTTAATACACATTGCTGCTGTCTGCTCTCTGAGCCATTTCTACCCTGTCTCGCTTATGAATCAATTTCAGAACATGTAAAAATATTAAATGGGTTACCAAGCAAAACAAAAAGAGTGTTTTAAGGTTAAATAATGGAATGAAGTGTTGTATCCTGTGGTGCTTTACAAGATGTGTACAGTACCACAAACACCCATACTTTATCCAAGTTGATATTGCCAGTGCGTCAGCAAATTGTCGCCTTTGTCAACATTCAGCAGACACAGAACAACAGTAGGCAAATGTATTATATCACATCATATATTTACATCTGAATGTTTCCCTCTCCTAGGGACATGTCCCGGGGGTACGAGGCAGCTCCCATCCCCTGTGTTAACGGTGTGGACAGCGAGCCCTGTCCTGAAAACTTCAAATACATCCCAGACAACTGTGTCACCTCCCCACTGAACATAGACAAGGACATCACTCACTTACAGGTGAGCGAGACAGCTCTCCTTATGTTTTTTTTTTTTATCATCGGCAACACAAAGACACGTAATTTTCGTTTTTCTAACCAACAACGAATGCATCCTGCAACTAGTGTCATGTGTGTGTGTGTATGTTAAGCCTGATGAAGATATGTCTCATTCTTATGTGCCACACTGTTCTTTATTCCGATTCAATTCCATATAGACTTTCCTGCTGTCAGAAATACTACAGCACCAAATGGGGATGTATCCACCACTAAAAATAGTCCACAACAACAGCATCTCAAATACCACCAGCCTCATACCCACTGCTGCTGCATCCTTTACGTTCCCATGACATTTCTTTTTTGAAAATTGAACTGTGGGACTTAATCAGACACAACCCCTCAAACAGAAAGACCTGCCGTGTACCAAATACCCAACATCAATTTGTCGTCGTTCTCACTTGTCCAAATGAAAAGAGAAAAACACTGCTCGAAGCAGGTTTGTCGTTTCTGGTTTCCACGTTGGATCATGAGCATTAAAATGATACCGAAAACAGTGCAGGAATGTTTTATGTCATAACATCATGTAAGCCCGCATGACTTTTAATGGCTCACTGACTGTGTCGTTCAGCACTGCAGCTGCACGGACAACTGCTCATCCAGTACCTGCATGTGTGGTCAGCTCAGTCTGCGATGTTGGTACGACAGTGTAAGTACAAACACACGCAGCATTATTTCAGCATCGTTTACATAGCATAACAGCGTCACAGTTACTTCTTTAATTGTATTTTCATAACATTATCTTATTCCTGCTATGGTCCTCACACTCGGTCACATGCAGTTATTCCAAATGAAAGGACCAACCAGTTATTGTCTTAATATTTATTGTGCTTTGTCTGATTCTGTTCATGCTATATATAGCACCACAATTCCCATTAGCTTTCTTCAAAAACAGAGGGATTCACCTTCTTATTTTTGAAACATTATTTTTCGGCATGTTACGCCATTCAGCTGCATCATGTTGTTTATAGGAAAAAGTCTCTCTGAAAGCAGTGAGCAACATGTCTCAGCAGAGCATCTTAGTTTTTCATGGTGTGTGTGTGTGTGTGTGTGTGTGTGTGTGTGTGTGTGTATGTATGTGTAGGAGGGTCGGCTTCCCCTGGACTTCTGTCAGCGGGAGCCCCCGGTGCTGTTTGAGTGTAACCATGCCTGCTCCTGCTGGAGGACCTGCAGGAACCGGGTGGTCCAGAATGGACTGAGGTAACATCATCCACCCTTTGAGCTCCCTTTCCTGTTGGAGAAGCCTGGAAGGCCTTTTATTTCCCTTGCAAAATAAAAGCCCATTTAGCACAAATATTTGTACATGACTTAAATAAGCACATATAGATCCAACGTGGCCAGACTGTAGGAGAGCAGCTCAGAAAACAGCGAGGCTGCTCTCTCTCGTGTCTCTGTTAACCACACCACAAATCCAATCACATTAGTTTTGATTTACAGCATTAGATGCAAATCACAGTCCAGACATTCTTTAGGTGCAGAGACAGCACAGTGCAGCACTCACTGCACGCCAGCTCTCTTAATACAGCAATATTATCAAGTTTTAAAATGCAGTGACAAAACAGAAACACTGGGGATGGGTTATGTCCAGATCAAACACACGTGATTAGTGATGCTGACGTGTTGGACACGCCCACATACTTGTTGTCAAGAGCTGGTGTGTTACATGCCCAGAGTTTTTGAATGCTGCTCAGGTCAGGTCAGGTCAGTTTCTTGTCGTGGTTCATGGTGGATTTTGAGGTCCACTTTCCATACCGTTGTAGAAGCCAGGCTGTTTTCAGCAGCAGTTTATTAACTGACAGCAGGACATTTGGACTCAGAACCTGGGTTTGCACAAACCACAGTATCAGTTTCATAAGTTCATGAAATAAGTCAAAAAGTAACGGAAGGCTCATCTTAATGTCCCGCCAGGGTTGTGTTTACTTATTTTCACTTCCAACACCAAAGAAATGTGTCATCTTCTCTGCCATGATCAAACTTCACAAACAATTTTATGTAAGACCTCTCACATATGTAAATATTTCGCTATGATTAAAGTCTGATTAATAAAGGCACTGTTGATGTGGTTGGCAGGTTTAAACTGTGTGTGTGCAGCACACAGACACAATCATAGTAGGCCATCAGCCTGGGCCCTAATTGTACTCCAGCATGTAACTGCTGCTCTCTCGCTGAGTCTGATTAGTGTGTATTTCATGTCTCACATCAAGGGACAAAGGAGGTGAACGTGTGCACACACAGGACATGTCTAACTGCTGGTGGTTTTATCCTCGACCAGTGGAAAAGGGACTCACTTCTGTCTTTTGGAAAACAGGATTACCTTTTTGTTAATTTGTTTTTCTCTCTTGAAACTGGGTTTCCTTGAAAAAAATCAATGTCATTTTCATCTTAATGTTCCTGTGTAGCTTGGCACTGCTCTGTCGGCCGTGGGATGAGATGATTGTTGCTGTTTTTTCAGAGCCCGGCTGCAGCTCTTCAGGACACAGAAGATGGGCTGGGGGGTGAGGGCCATGCAGGATATCCCTCAAGGGACCTTCATTTGCGAGTGAGGACAGGCGCTCATCAGAGACTGGAGTGAATTCAGTGTTTCCAGCTGGAAATACTGAACAAGATTAGCGCTATGAGCTCTTTGAACCCTCTCATGTGTTCACAGGTACGTCGGAGAGATCATCACTGATGCGGAGGCTGACAAACGGGAGAACGACTCCTTCCTCTTCACCCTTGACAATAAGGTGATCAGTGGTTGCTTTCATTTTTAAAGCCGCACCAGGCAACTGTGCATGGTGGTGGTGAGAAACAGCTGCTCACACACAAAGTGACAAATTTGGCCATCGTGGTGAGGCGAGAGGAGAAAATGATCTGAATTAGCCCCTTCTATTTACAACCATGAAAAACAAGCAGGCTGAGAAACCCCACCTTAGTGCCTTGTTCTGTCTGCGGATGTCCTCCGCTCTCTTTCAGCACTGTGATACAGCACGGCGCAGACGCGCAACACGCAGCGCTGTCCATGGTCCTGAAACAGCAGCTCGGAAACACAGAGGTTGCGTCTGAAATCACCCACTCATTCAGCCCACCCCCACCCCTTCCCCACTATAGAGATTTGTACTGTATGCAGGGGCAATATATTGAGCTCACCTGAAACATTACCAAAAATAACCAACACAGCTTGAGCCACAGTCTTTACTTAAATGCCACGCGTTTGGCTGGAGTGTGTGCGACGATGCCGATGTAAAACTATGATGGGGTAAATTTGATTTAATGTCTGTTTAAAACTGCTACAAATAATAATTCAATACATTATTGGATAAAAGAATAAAACAAATACTTCCCTGACATGGCAAAGGCATGAGCTGTTGGTGATCACTCTGACTATTGCTGATTTCCAAGATGAGCACAACTGACTTTGTCATTATGAATTACTGAGTGCAAACAGATGGGCAACTATGGGAATTTTATCCATTTAAAATAAAGCTAGACCATCATACAGTCTACAAAATGATGGAGGGGTGTGAATACCTGCTGTAGATGGTAGGCAGTTAAAAACTGAGCTGTGTCAATCTTCCATGTGAACATGCAGCGTAACCTCCATTCACCTGAAGCGCGCGTGCTCTTACATTTGGTCAAAAGGTGGTGCTGCAGAGTTGCACATCCACACCCTGATCAGTACATGGCACGCTGTTGTTCTTCATGACTGTGGACTGTGTGACGTGTGTAATGACCACTTGACCAGTTGCTCTGGAGCCGCATCACAGCTTTATAGGCCTCAGTAGCCCGTTGTTCTTTTTGAAGTACCTCAAGGAAAGATGTCAAAGCCTGGTCTGTTTCTTCATTTCGCCTTAGTATTCCCATTCACTGAAGTGTGAGGCTGTAGGAGGATGCAGCACCACTCCACATTTCCCACTGTGTGCACCTCCTCATTCTCACACAGTGGGAATCCTCCTGCAGTAGTAGCACAAATTAGTCTGATCCAGATGGTTTCACTCACACAAAATGAAAGCATAATTCTGCTTTATTACAGCCTGGGGCTAGTTTCATTGGTTTGTTCGTCAATTTCTCTGAGTCATTGTAATACTGTACTCGCCAAATGAAACACAGAGTCTGACGACGACTCTCAGAAAGGTTGGAAACAAGCCAGCGGGGAGGTATAACATGGTGGATATTAAAACGGACTCAGTCTGTTGCAGACACCCATCGCAGTTTACAGACCCACTTCCTGCTTTAACATTGACCCTGATGCTCACAGAAGTGTGACCTGCTTTGGTTGTGGTCTCGTGCAGGTGGGCGATGTACACTGCATTGACGCCAGGCTTTTCGGCAACATCGGCCGCTTCATCAACCATCTGTGCGAACCTAACCTGCTAGCTGTGAGGGTGTTCACCATGCACCAGGATCTACGCTTCCCCAGGATAGCCTTCTTCTCCAGCAGGCCCATCAAAGCTGGAGACCAGATAGGGTGAGTGCTGGCAGAGCACCTCTCCTACTCTGTTTAGAACTTTTGAAATACAAATATGTTAACTTGAACGACTTGAGCTCTCTTCCTCCCCAGGTTTGACTATGGTGACCACTACTGGAGGGTAAAGAGCAAGTTCTTCAGCTGCCAGTGTGGCTCTCTCAAGTGTCGCCACTCAGCTGCGAACAGACACAAAGTCACTGATGGCCACTGATCCCTCTTCCCGTCACTGGGCCCCTCGCTGATGTCAGAAACAGTGCCTTCCAAAATACACGCCATGTACAACACTTTGATTACGTAAACACCAGTGGGTTCGATTGATGATTATAACATTCGCAGACTCTTCATTTGATACATCAAAGTGCTTTTTTTGTGAATTAATGTAGTAAAGTTAAGTTGTTGGTAGTCTGCGCTGTTCTGTTACGTTTTTACTACACGTCTAATTAGCAATTAAAGACACTTTTAAAAGCATCTTTTTGTCACTTTTTTATTCATGAACTTCTGTTGGCAAATTAGAGACACAGCTTCTTTCTTTGCTCTCATTTAGACAAAAAAGCCAAAGGGTAGTCAAGCACTAATATCTTCCAGTTCCTTGAGGATGTAGGCAGGGCTGTCCATATACTTTTGGTCATATACTGTATAGTGTAGTTTGAGTATTTAAATGAAGATATAAGAAAAAAACTGACCCCACCGGAGCTGTTTTAAGCTTAATGTGAAATTGCCATTATTCTTCTGCATTATATGTCTGAGATCATATATTGTGAAACAAATGTGTGAATGTTTGAAAGACAGTTTAGAAAGGCCAAACCTTCCACATCATTTCCTGTCTTATTTTCAAATGAATTCACAGATTCACTTCATCTCATGTCATCCTCTCAAAGAGTACACAGACGTCATTTAAAGCAGTTTTTCATTTGGACCGGACGACACAAGTTCTGGGCAAAATTCTCCAAACAAGCAAATATGAATGAATGTGTAGAGACTGGAAAAAAGCCTGGGCCAGGGCATATTATGACCCTCATCTAAATTATACCTCTACTATTTTGAAAGTATTTACGGAAGCATCTCCCACCCTCTCTTTGAACAGTTCAATTAAGTTCGGTATGCTTTATTTCGTTATGGGCATGAATGTCAGCTGAACAATGATTCAGTGGTGAGATGAGGAGAAAAAAGGAATACAATCCGTAACGTAAAATAAAGTAAAGAGAAAGGGAAAATGGCAAAACAAATCAGTAGACACGTGTTTCGCATCTCTGTCTCTCTCCTCCTCTCCCCTGTTGCTATGGAAACAGGGCCGGGCCAGGTGGAGCCACTGGCTGGCGTCTTCTCGATCACGTGGGGGAGGGAGGGAGTGGGGGGTGTCTGTGGATGAGGAGCGGCGGAGAAAGTGGTGTATCTCTTACATACACACCGACACGGCGCCTTCACGGAAACAACCCGCTCAGCCGTGATTTCTTCTCCATTTGCGTTTCAAAGAAAGTAGGGCGGCGTGTTTTTCTCACCTGGACCGTGGGGCGAGGCGGTTCATTCAGGCAGTCATTCAGCTTTGGACTCTTTAGGAGGAGGAGGGGGGGCGGGCAGAAACGATGTGGCTTGTGGACGTTTTCCGGAGGGACATATATCTCGACTCCTCACTGTGACGGTTCGCAGAATTTCCCCCCGCTGTAGTCGTTGGCGTTAATCTTCGGGTTCTCTCCCCGGGGTTCGGCGGAAGGAGTGTCCTGTAGCATGGACTTGTAGCTCTGACGCCGGTTTGTTCCTGCTCCCTCTGAGGACCGGGGGCAGTCAGCCGGAGAGGGAACACCCATGAACCATGGTGCATCATGGAATCTGACCGTCTAAACTTTGAGCAACAATTTCATGTCGGGGAGAGCGACAGCGCGGGGGAGCAGCAGAGCCGAGGAGGTAACACGCCGACGCGGATGAAGAAGAGCCTCCCTCCGCTCGTTTTGTTGTGAATGTTTGACACTTGTGTTCGCGTGCACGCGCCTGAGAGACCTGGGGGACGGGACGACAGTGTGTGTTGTGATGCTTCTTCTCCATTTCTTTTCTGGCGTCAGTTTTGGTTTCTCCAGAAAGATCCGCGCTATCCCACAATGGCTCGCTTTGAAGACGAACTGTCCGGCCGCTACGGTGGCGGCTGTCCCGCGGGCCCGGCCAGAGGGGCCAGCCGGCAGCCGGGGCCTCCGGGGGGGCAGAGGATGTACAAGCAGACGATGGCCCAGAGAGCCAGGACCATGGCCATTTACAACCCCATCCCGGTCAAACAGAACTGCCTCACCGTTAACCGCTCCCTGTTCATCTTCAGCGAGGATAACATCATACGGAAATATGCCAAAAAGATCACCGAATGGCCATATCCTTACCTCACGTAGAGTTTCCCTGCTCACCCGCAGAACGTACATGTAGGATGTGATACCTCACGTAAAACAAAAGAAAAGATCCAGGCTTTAATTCTGCTCATGTGCAAAGAAGCGTTTATATCATTAATATGTAGAACTTCATGTTGTTTCCACAGCCTCAGTGCAACTGTGGCCACGATACCTCATCTCATCTCAGAAAAGCTCTCCACCTGTTTTCTCTGACGTGTGTGAAGCAAAGAGGACCTTAAGGGGTCACGCTTCTGTTGGAGATCAGCATCATCTCTCTGTGTTGAGAAAAGTCCGGCAGGACTTCTGGTGTTTGTCTCTGTTATGAGCAGATGGAGCAGGGTCAGAACAGGCATCATTCACTCTGTCCATGTGCTGAACCCATAGTTAGGCTGCAGGAGAGGCTTAAAGTTAATTTTATGGCTGTGCACCTTCGCCTCACTGGAGGCTGTGGGCTGCAGACGGGTGCTGTCCAGGGTGCTGAACTCCCAGCAGAACAGCCGGCCGGCCTCAGCGTCAAGGCGGCGGCAGTCTGCATGGGTGTGACACCCAACAAACAAGCCACAGCAGCAAAATGCAGTGGGTGCATTTCAAAATAGCCGCGGATTCCCTTTTTTTAATGGATTGAGCTTGTAGCGAATGATGATGTGAGTGTGGATGCCACCTGTTGAGTTAAGTATATTGACTCATGGACAGAATCACTTTCACTGGTGTAAATTTGGAGACCTTTTAGGGAGAGGTACAGAAGATAACAGCTAATGTGTCACGGGCTGTTATAGGTGGTGAAGTTAATTCACATTACGTTGGGTAATAGCCTCCATTACTCACTGGTCACTGGTTGGTTACCCCCTAGTGCTGAACATTTATTCTGCTTCGATGTCGCATCGCATTGCTGGGCCCTTCATCCTGATGCAGAGAACCCGTGACAGCACCACAGTGCAGGGTGAGCCGTCGTGGCCCCGAGCATCTGGAGTCTTTTGGCCAGCCCCGGGTCCCAAGGATGGCCCAGCAGAGTAGGGGGGTAGGTCCCAGGAGGATATTGGATTGGTCGTGCTAATGACAGAGCGGCAGTGCACTGCAGGGAAGGGAGACAGCCACTAATCTGTACAGATGTGTGCGTCATTTGTTGAAGTAACCACAGGCTCTCCTCTTCCTCAGTGCTGCAAAGGTGCTGCATATTGATGAGGACAAGAGAAGATGTGTGAACCTGTCTCCATCAGTCATTGACGACATGGGAATATAAATGCATCCAGTTAGTATGTAGACAATGACATTAAAGGACCACTCCACCGAATTATGAAGTTCACTGACTTGTTATGAAAAGTACTTCTCAGCTTATGAATACAGCTTTATAATGCCTCCTCTGGCCATGGAAAGAGCTTTCCAAAGTCTGAAAAATAAATTACTACATACTAATCTTTATTGGATGCCGTTTTAGCAGTTACATTTACAAGATATCAGCATATTTGACCATGTGTAACTACTAATTTTGCATTGAGAAATGGCTTTTGAACATTGCAGCCAGTACCATGACACAGACTTCACAGCTATTTTTTTCCATAAATGCTGGGGTTACTTTTTGTTTACTCCTAAGGTTGTTCACCACCATCCAGAATTTTTGTTTTGTTTTGAGTGTTCTTGCTTAGCATCAGTGCGTGGTATGAATGTTGGTCCTACGTCATACCTCGTGTGACATTCTGTTTGGTTGGAGTCTGTTGGCTCTTCTTTCGTGGTTTTCTTCTGGCATCGTAGGAGGAAGCCCTTTTCATTTGATGATGAGGAAGTGACTGCAAAAGTTGACATTTACCATTGGTGCATGAACCAGCCAAAAAAAAAAAAACTGCTGTAAAATTTAATTACAGCTGCTTTAAAAATTTACAGCTTCTTCTGTGAGAATGATACACCAACAAACTCCATGCGCCCCATGTGGCTTTTCATCTCTCTGTTATTGTACATATTGGTTTACTGGTGTGGTTTGTGTTTGCATGTGCAGTGACCTGTGAATTTTCCTTAACGCTCTTACTCCATTTGAGTACATGATCCTGGCCACCATCATAGCGAACTGCATTGTGTTGGCGCTGGAGCAGCACCTCCCGGCCTTAGACAAAACGCCGATGTCAGAGCGTTTGGTAAGTAGCCACGTGACTGCTTGTTATCTCCAGCCACGCTGTCTCCCCATGACTCACAACAGATAGCCAACAACAACAAGCAGCCACAGGGATGTCTGCTATTTTCGATATAGGACGTCATGGTCTGGCTGTTTCCAGCTGCAATGACACTAACTTACGCTCCTTTTTTTCCAGTCCACGTGCTCACAGACAAAATATTTTAACAGGAGCTGAAAACATGCAGCGGCCTTTCAGGAATTTCTCAACAATGTTTTTGAATAGTAGAATTACATTTGATTTCTTTCCCTGGGTAGTTGGGTCCGTCTTCAGCGTTGTAGGTTAAGCAGAACCCCGCAGAGCCGCCTTTGATCCCAACTGTGTATCATCACCTCCCGTTACCCCTGCTGCGCCCCACCCCCACCCGCAGCTCCCTTGTGAAGTCTCTCCATTAAAGAAGCAAGTGCTTTGAGCCTTTCTGTCCAAACAAAGAGCTTGCGGTGTCAGGGGCAGGGCTGTTTTTAAGAATGAAATCTCACTCCTGGGCCCCCCCCCCCCGGCTGCCTGCTTCCATTGATCCACTCTGTGAGATGGGCTAAAACCCCGTCTGACAGATATATCTCAGAGATCGTGATCATCAGGACTGTTTCACTGCATTATAAAACCTTCTATTCAGCTCTTCTGTCTCACTAAGATGTAATCTCGCCCCAGTATATATTTCAGAGACAAATTAGTATGCCAGAGAGCTGTGTTCTCTGTTTGCTCGTGCTACAGATAACAGGTGCTTTCATCACACATTCATCTGCGAAGTAATTTCTCCATAAATCAATTCAAAATTTCCAAAAATTGGGTCAGAAATTTTACATGCCTTGCCTTGAAATGACAAAAGGAGTGAGTCAAAAACCTTTTTTTCCCCATCAGCACAGTATTTAACACACGTTCAGCCAAGCATGGTAAAAATGACACTTGAGAGGATCCAAAAGCTGCTCAGAGGGAACCCAAAGAGGTTGGGGGAGGTTAGAAAGACAGAGGGAGGACACAGACTATTGGAGAACATTTCATAAAAGGGGGGATGCAAACTATTATTCTGTTAGAGTTCTCATTATTTTACTAAAGCTTTCATTTTACTCACTCTTTGACCATTTTTTTTTTAAATATGGAGGATTTAGGAATATTCACACTACCTGAATGTGCGTTAAATATAGGACTCATTTTGTTATTTCAAGGGGATGTAAACCCACCCAACTGTAATTAAAATCACATCCCACATCAGGGGATTTCTGTGATGCATGTCATGCAACACCTGTAATGATTGACAGACATTGAAAGAGCCACTGCATGAAAAGGAACATAAGGACCAGAAACAATTCAGGAAGTCACATGTTTTTACTGATCGGTGGACATTTGAACTCACAAATTTCTTATCCAAAGAAAAGTAACAGGATTACGACATATGTACTAAGCACGGCCATAGCCAAAGGCTTGAGAATCACTGTAGTCTTTAGTTCAAAGTATCCCAGTGCCCCCCCAGAAGATTCTAACTAAAAAGAATGCATCTAAAAACATTTTATGTGTGTGACTGGATCAAATTTACCATCACCAAATTTGTAATACTGTTTCAAATCCTCCTCCGCTCAGGACTTCATATATGTTAATTAGTGAAGAAGCAGTGAAGCCCTTGTCGACTTATTTGCTCATTTGGCTTGTAAAGAGTTAAGTTGCAATGTACCGATTCTAAAAAATACTGGAAATGCCCAATTAAATACACACCATGTTGTAGCGTGTGCCAAATTTCCAGAGAAATAAAAAAAATCTGATGCCTTCATTTTACTTGAGGTTGATGACATTGACTGGCCCACATACATGTTGGCATGAATCCTCCTCACTGCATTCTGCTTTTTCTCCCGACAGGACGACACGGAGCCCTACTTTATTGGAATATTTTGTTTTGAGGCTGGCATCAAGATCATCGCCCTGGGCTTTGCCTTTCACAAAGGCTCCTACCTACGTAATGGCTGGAATGTAATGGACTTTGTGGTGGTCCTAACAGGGTGAGTAGCACCGGCCTAATGGCTTGTACAGCTCCTAAGTGACAGAGCTGATGGGCAGCAACGATTAATGAGGGGCGGGGATAGCTCTGCTGCTGTTTCTCTCTCACTGTGTGTGTGTGTGTGTGTGTGTGTGTGTGTGTGTGTGTGCACGCGCGTTATATTTCCAATGATCAGCAGAGCCAAGCCATTCCAGATGGCAGGGTGTTTCTCTGTTTTCTTCCTGTCTTAAGGTGGTACTGTGCACATCAGATGTGCAGAGGGAAACCACTAAACATTGCACAGTGGCCACAGGCACAACACAGGATTTGAATACTTCTCGCATTACATATTCAGAAATGAAGAAAATCCTTTAATGACTGAGTTTCAGCAGCTGACAAGTGCCACATGGTGACTGAGTGATGCTTGTGAAGCTGCGACATAATGTAACATTGGGGGATCAAATAAGAAAGGGGAGGACAAAGAGGAGAAGTATGTCGGTCTTCTCTAACATGTGAATGAATGTCTTTTTTTCCATTGAAACAAAAGTTGCGTGAGCTCACAGTGTACAGGGGTTCAGTTTTTCATATGGGTCAAGTGTCTTTGGTCTGGTTTATGGAACTGAGTGGCAGATGGAAGGAGCTCCAGCCATACTTTTCTATTCGGACCATTTCTTCATTGCTCCTTTGCTAATTCCTTCAGCCATGCATTAAGCACTTTTAGCTGTTTCAAACAAGAGGACCATCTGCTATAAACTCAGCTCTGGTTCCACTGCTGTGTTCCTCGCTGTGTCAGCAACTCACACGCTCTCAGTCACAGCATTGGTCAGGTCCAGTCGCTAACTCAGTACGTGGATAAGTTTGTTTTCATCCATTCTCCTTTGTCAGATTCGTTGAGCTACTCTACAATTTTTACATAGCACTAATGACAAAATATTTACTGTGAAGACTGTTTGGACAGCACGTTGATCAATTATCATATTTGCGTGATAATATTAGCATTTCCTGCAGCCTTCCTAACAAGAATATTAGAAATATACAACATAAACAACAAAGGAAGAAAAGAAGAGTAAATCCAGCAGTTGGATTCACATCTTGTCACACGAGAAATCAACAAATCAACAATGGCATGGTCCAGGGGTGAGCAGACTTTAACACCTTGTGTGAAGCGAGCGGGGTGTTGCGCTCACAGTCATTGCGTACCCACTACACTTCGGCGTGTCAAAGCTTTAAAACCCCAGAGCTTCCCCAGGCTCTGCCCACCACCAGCGTTCATCTGATGACTGCAGTTGGTTTTATCTGCCAGCGCAACAACTGTTTTCATAATCCCCTTTTCCTGGAATAATCAATATAATTGCTTGGGCTACAAAATGGTAAATGATGCTAATAGAGTGACAAACTATCAAAGCCTAAACTGGGACAAATTGCTGCCTTTGTCCACAAGACAAACGTGAACTATAACAGTGAATGTTTTTTTTGTTTTTTCTGGGGAAGATAACATCTTTAAGCTCTTATCCAGATGTTACTTGATTAACATTGAACTATCTAGTCTTTAAAACTGACGCAGCTCCAAAGTGTTAATAATCAGCCTTGACTAATAGAAGTGGTGTAGTGTTAGCACAGTACCACCATGGAGTTACTGGTAAACGCTCAGTTGGCTTAAAGAAAAGCTGCTGGACCGGCTTTTCGCTCTGATCGTCTGCCGCGTAAACAGAAGAAATCCCTCGGCATCAGCTGAGAAAGCCAGTGAGGGAATAGTGCTGTTGGTGTGGGAGGATGGAGGGGGGCTGGAGCAGTGGGGGAGTTGCTGGCGGAGGATGCTGTTAGGCTGCAGAAGGTCCCCGGGCGCTCGCCGGCTCCTCCGGGGGGACGGCCCGGGCCTCTCTTACATAATGACAGAGATTTATTTAGCCCATCTATTGGGGTTTATGTCAGGAACCTCAGTGCAATAAACAGGGGCTCTGCCCAATTCCCAAACTCCTCATCAACGCCCCGGCCCCGCCCACTGGAAGTCACTGAGCCTTGATTCCCATTGGCTGAAAACGATAACAAATGCCATTCACCGGACTGAGTCTGGTTTCCCCGGAATGATTCAGAGCTCAGTGCGTGTGTGTGTGTGTGTGTGCGCGCGCGCGCACATATGCATCCTTGGGGTTTATCCAGTGAATGTTTTGTTTTAGTGTGTTTAGTATGCCCTTCATTACAAAGCATGAGCATCACATGTGTTCTAAAGCAAACAACAGTATTTGAAACTTTTTTTTTCCGACCTTCATTTCATGAGTTTCAAAACATGCCTCAATAAAAACGAAAGTTTGCAACTTGAGGTCAGATTTTTCACATAACCCTGCACTTGACCGCTGCATCACTGTGCGACTGTACACTAAACAGCACTAAAAATGATGTGACCTAACCCAAAGAAAAAGGGTGGGGATGTTCTTCATTTTTCCTATTGTCGACAAAAGACCAAAACAAAGCTGGATACAGTAAAACCAACAAACAAATACGGAGTGTGCGTCCAAACAGACAGATCTCACTCCACTGTGTCGCAGAGCTTCAGTTTGTCACACACACACACACACACACACACCGTCCTGCTGCCTCCAGAACCACTGAAAGTCCCTTTCGTCATTGAAGAGAACTCCAGTTGCAGACGTTTTTGTGTGAGCTGATTTGAACAGACTGCCTTGAAAAACTTTTTAGCATTTTGCTTGAGAATGCGGTTAGCATCAGGTGCATTACCATTAGCTACAGGAACAGGTCTGCTTGAAGAGAGGAAGTTGTGTTGATGATGGAGGGGAAAGTGAAGACAACCATTTTACTTTTTGTCGCTCATTAATCCGGATTTAAATCCGTCTTTTTTTTTTTTTTTTTGTAAAATATCCATCTCGAATGACTTCTGGATGAATGTCCTGTGCTCATCGCTGTCTCCTCACAGCAACAAGGTTCAGGTGGGTCCTCTCTGTGTCTCCACCCAGTGTTGGCTGGGATTGGCTCCAGCACCCCTGCAATCCTCATAAGAAGTAGTACAGCAGAGGGATGGATGGATTACATTTGCACAGCCCAGGACAAAGTTCTTTGTTTGTGTTATCTGTAAGGAGATTTGTTCTGTTCTGGACTTCCTCTTTATCCATTAGATTTATTTTAAGTTCAAACAAGGTCAGAGAATTGTGGGAGAGGTTAGAGTGAGTCTGTACCCCTCTGTACAGTCTTGCATGTGGACTCATCCAGATGAACTGAGTGTCCTGAGCTTGTGGTGCAATTTGTACTTTACACATGGTGGCTCAAGTGTTGTCCTTATCCTGATGCCAACGCCGCTGGTGCTGGTGAGTCCTGGTGAGTCTGTTGTGGTCGTAGAGTGTGGTTAGCAGTTATCGGGTCTCTGTTGGACCTGTGTTCCAGTTGTTGTCCATGGGAACTCGACACACCAGTGATGTCAGTGGCTGACTGTCTGTTCTTCTCTGTTACATCCTGGTCACTGATAAAAACACAGCGCAGAGGAGAATTGTGGAGCAGCAGATGACCCCGCGCTTCTGTTTCCACTGGAATCCAGTCGATCGGCCCTTGCCTGGCCGTCACGATGTCACACAGCGTCAGAGGGTATTTGCATAATGCCAAGCCTCTGCAGTGTCGCCGGGCACCCAGCCAGGTCTCATTCACAGGGGCCAGCAGCTGCTGTCCCGGCTTTTTCAATGTATATACGTAAAGCTGCTTTTTACAAAGTCAGCAGCTCTGTTGGTGATGTGGTCATTCATGGTGTAGAGCCTTCAACAAAATGTAATCTAACACAATGCAATCCTCCCGCTCCTCCATGATAATCTGCACATGCCTCCAACTCGCGTGAGACTCTGAGACGTCATGACAACTGGCCACTGACGGCAGGGGAGATGAGAGAGGAGGAATCCATCGAAATGGAAAATGATTGGTTACATTTCTAAAAACAAAACAAAACAAAACACAAGCACAGGGCTTCTTTTCATGATTCTGTATAAATACATCATCCAGAGATCCTTCGTTCATTCCAAATCCTGTCCAGCTATGGTGTCAGGAACTTGTGTGGACACAGGTGTTTGTGTGCTCAGTAGCAAAGGTGAGGCTTATCGACAGCTTGTCGGGGCCTGCGCACAGCCGCAGCCTCTCCCAGTGTGCGCGTGTGTGTTTGCGTGCGTGTGGATGGGAGTGGCCCCAGCCGGCCTGATTGAATTGGAGCTGAGCAGGCGGACATGATAACCATAATTGAGGGGCCAGATGGCGGTTTGACGGCATTGCAGCAGCGGTCTGGACATCTTATCAGCGTCACGCGGCACTGACAGGTCGAGCCACGTTGTCAAGGTAGATCCTGGAACGCGTGCTGCTGAATGGGACGCTCACACGCGTGCACACAAGCGCGCACATGCGCACACATGCCAACGAACCACTTCTCCGGGACGATGCTCATTTCCTCCATCACGCGGGATGTGCAGCGTGGAGACCTGTAGCAATTAGTCATTAGCAGAGATGCCCTGATTGTCAGCGTGCAGCATGTCAGTCAGCTCAGCAGCCTGTTGTAACATGATCTCTTGTCTTTAATGTGAAATGAAAAGAAGCTGCAGCCAGTGCAACGAGGGCTGAACTGTTAGTGCGGGTAAGAGTATAATAAGTAATAAGCACAGATTACCATGTTTATTTTAATGTGTACACCACTATATTTCTGTATTTCTGCATTGTACAAATGCATTTTGAAACAATTTATTTTACCCACTGGTAGATTTGAAGGGAAGCTGAGGAGACAGTAAGTTTTAAACAGCTGCTAAATACTGGTCTCATCTCCTGAGGAAAATACATGTGACTCTTTAGCTACTAGATGTTTGGCTTTCTTCACCAGCGAGCCTCTGACTTTGTGTGTCTGCCATTTCTGTATTTCATTTTGGATTTTCTTTTGCTTTGGCTGCTAGCTGCTGCTGGAAACGGGGGACTCGACCTCAAGGCAGCGCCGAGCTCACGTTAAAAGCTGCAGCGATGCGCGAGAGCGACCCCACTGAAGCGTCACTGCGATTGGGAAGTTTGTGGGGGGTTTTTATCGCCGTGCCCCGGGTTCAGCCAAGCTGGGTTTAGAGACGGGCGAGAGTGGAAAGCAAAACATGACAGCTAACATGTCGACAGGAATGTTACAGCAGGAGTTGGCGATTCAATGCATGATGGATTTCATTTTGTTCAGGGTCTCTCTCAGTCTGCCTCACGTCTACCTCAGTCTCTGTTTTATCCATTCCCAGAATGCTTTTCATTAATCCCAAGAAAGGGAGGTGAACTCTGCTGGGCATTTGGCTCTTATTTCTACACATGAGAGGGGAGAGTGACAGTCACAGCCGAGTAACAGGAAGAGAGCGCGGGCTTCCAGACGGAGACAGCGAGAGTCACACTCATTACGATGTTGTAGGCCGAGGAGACTGCGCCTGCCTCTTTCGCGACAGGCCTCTCCCCACGTGATGCTGTTCTACACGTTCTGCAGAGCGGCTTGTGTAAAACAGGGTGACACAATGTGACTTTGTCTGTGGCAGATTGCATGGACATTCTCATCGGCCGTCCACTGCAGTTCTGAAGTGTTTTAGGGTGGGCTCTTCCTTCAGTAGCTCATTATGTCTTACTGCCACATGGCACCAGTAACATTCTGCTTGCCATGTTAATTGCTGATGAACAGCAACATTAATTGGACAGCAAACACGAGGAGGCAGGCGATCACACAGGGGTTGAAAATCCCTCAGGTAATTGCAGTTGTGAAGTAAATATAGCTGATTTTCCCCATTAATGTAAGTACTGCATGAGCCTGTGTTTGCGCTCCACGTGATATTCAACAGGATATAAAATGCTGCTGAATGCCGATAAGTCACGTGTGACTGGTTTGGTATCAGGACTGACAGCTGGAGCTTCACAGACTCCCGAGATGAGCCACTTCGCTGATTCCCACCTTCGAGGCGATGAACAATGACTCTGAGCCGAGATGTTGGACCGGGAGAGTCGGACACGCTGCCTGAGGTCGCGGCGCTTCCACCTGACGAAAATGAGATGATTTATGAGGACGGCACGGCCCAGGCAGCTGCAGAGCTTGGCAGAGGAGTGTTGAGTCTCTTGTGGTGATGGTGGCAGTGGGCGCGCGGAGTTAGGATGGCGATGAGCGCCCACGAGACATGATGAAACATTTTTGATTGATAATAGGAATAATAAGCAACAACAAACCAGTCTGAGCGAAGCCTGTCGTCATTACTCCGAATGGCTTTCCACATATTGCAGTGGACACAGTGAACGCTGATAAGTCTTATTTTGTCCTTTGACTTGAAAATGAATTTTGGGAGGAGGACGAATGCGTAACATGTCACATGTGCACCACTGCACGTCAGCTTGCACGGCGCCCCAGCCACCGCCTCAGCAGCGGGCCCGGGATTAGCTTGTTTACGACCTGGGCATGGATGATGGCCAGAACTAAGACTTCAAGACCCGAGTAGTGATATTTCATTCGCGCTCTGTAAAAACTCTGTCCACAAGAGGATGAACTGACGCCGTTATAAGTCCCCCCCTGAAAACACTGTCACACACAGAGGCGGCCCAACCTAAACGATGTGTGGTACTGATGTGAGTGGCAGCTCAGGGGCCGTCTCCATCTTCACTCTGACACCTTTACCGTTTTGAACATGCCATCTATTGATCTCCGGCTGCGCATCACATACGTGTCGGCTCTCGAGTCACGGGCCCCGGCCATCTTTCATCAGCTGCTAATCAGATCCTGCGCCGGGAGCAGGCATCTACCATGTTCCAATAAGATGCATGGCAGTTGCTAATAAGAGCATATATCTGCCTCCCTGCGCTCTCACCCAGATCAATATAGTATCGAGCTGAACGCAGAGCGAATAGATTCACTTCAGCACTCCTCTTTATGGCTGCTGTTGGACCTCTGCAGTCACATCCTGCCCTGCCCACTGCCACACTGCTCTCCTGCTAATGGTAATATGCTTCACACTATCAGTGAAATATCATTTTCAACACTTAAGAATCAAAACGTGTGAGGGTTGTGTTTTGTTGAACAGATCAATCATCTTTTCATTTGTTAAGAAGCAGTTTCACATAGGTCTAATTCATACATCATCACTGGACTTGGTTTTGATCGGTTCACTCCTGTCAGGTCAGTTTCCACCATCTGAACCTGAAAACTCGACGTCTTTCCCTCATTTGAATCTGGAGGAGGTCAAGAACAGCCCCAAGACCCTCAGGCACCGGTGGATATGCTTTCTTTGATTTCATCATTTATTTGATTTGATTTGCTATGACTCAGCTTCCTGAAAAAAAAATTACCTTTTTTAATACGGGATGGGCACTCTAGCAAAATCTTCGTGGTTCCCTTGTAAGACTGCTGCCTGCACCTTTGGCTTCAGAGTATGAGACATATAATAGCTGAGTGTGTAGTGGACCTGGTCATTAATGCAACACATGGTTAGCTTCCAAAAGAGCTGGCTGATCAGCATCCATGGTCACCCTGAATAGAACAGTCTTGAATCAGCAATTTCCTGGTGGCAGCACCATCAGTAAATTACAAAAGCAGAGCTCTCCTTTCTTTTGGAAGATGATAGATAGTGAAGATGCTGTGTTGATGGTAAAACCGCTCCAGCAGAGAAACAGATCAGCAGGTATTTATTTCCCTGGTTTTACTGCACCAAGTAAAACAAATAGTTGTAATAATTTTTTGTTTGGATCTATAATGGATGCAGTTTCAGAATGCCAATCATTTTAATGGTGGATATAGTATCAAAAAACTATTATTGTTACTGTGCTAACAGCCAAGCTCTATGACTCATTATTTTATACTGTGCCTGCAGTTCTTTCCTTTCGTAACACCTGCAGCCTCAGTGCATGGTCTGCACCGTCACAGTTCTGTTGTTGGGTGAGTATTTGTGATGCGTTATAATTTCAGCCAAGCCTGAGGAAAGCGTTGTTCGTTTATTTCCTTTGATTAGCGTAGTCTCACAAGTGCTGCGGAGGCATATTGGCGTGATTGTGATCACAGCCAGGTTGTGTGTTCGCTGTATGACAGCTTTGTGATCGACACAAGAGCCTGGCTCTCTCAGTAGTACTGTGCTCACAGTGCCAGTGCTGTGTGATACAGCACAGTGCTGCAGAGCCTTTGTGCATTAGTACTGAGAGGGAGAAACCACAGGACAGCTAAACACCAGGGACAGATACATACTGTAGTTTAAATCAATATTTCTTTTGTTCCCTCTCTTAGAAGTGAAGCTCGACTTCAAATATCCAGATTTTTTGGAAAAGGAGATATGAAATGTGGGTGTGTGAGAGTTTCTGTGTAAATGTGCGGCACTCAGAGGAGTGATGGAGCTGCTGGTGTGTCTTCACTGATCTTGAGTTGTATTTTAACCCACAACAGGAAGGAGATGCTCCTTTCCGACTGACTTGGCTGCTTGACACTCTTGTCACACAGTAAGAAACACAATGCCACGCAATCGAGCTGTGTGTTTTTGTTTTACAGTGAGGAGGCCTTTTCGTTGCCATATCTGTATTTGGCCTTATATCAGCTGATCCTCTCACAGGCACTTTTGAGTTGAGTGCTGCTGATGATAAAGTTTTTATCGCTGTATCATGAATAGAAAGCAACACAAATAAATACAAAGCACGTAGTTTAGCCATTTCAAGAAAAACTGACGCTCTACAAGCTGCATTCATTGATTTTTGGCACAGATCAACAAGTTGTACACAACATAACACACAACACTGAGCCCTGATCAACATTGACCACGTCTGTGACCTGAGCACTGTCTGAGCAGCAAAATAACCCAGATCACCCTTGAGTGTGGGAAAATACAAACTGGTTTATCAAAATAAGAAGCGAAACTGGAGCTGAAATGAAAAACTTCACCTCTGCTCACCGACAGCCAGCACTTTAACCAAATGGAAACCTGTAGCCGCTTTTCCTGGACTTTACCCACCTCAGTCCCCGGCCGAGCGGACAGCTTGTGGGTTTTTGTTCAGAAAAGATAACGATTAAAAGAACACTGAAAAAACAAAGATCATTAATTCCAGCAATGGGATAGAAAATGCTGCTGAAAGCCTTCATAAAAAAGTATTACATACTAAGGGAAAATTTGCCATAGATTTAGCTATTAAATAAAGAATTAGATTATTTCAAACAGCACTGAATTCTAAAATAACAAGATAAAATCTAATTGCAGCTATGATTGAACTGTTTATGTCACTGTGGTCCTGGCTGAACTAAAAAAAAAAAAGACAGCCAGCCTGGTGAGTCAGCAAACTCATGCATTAAATGAATGGGTAGACACCATCCTGTGCATTTTCAGATCATCTGTTTTTTAAGTAATATTGTCAATTTGGTGGCTCTATTCAGTGAACCCCGAGAGCAGGCAGCCAATCAGCTGCTTCAGGCTCCAGAGAGCTGCGTCAAGTGATGCGGCGAGCGCCGTGCACACGGCCGCGATGGCTCTGTGGTCAGGGCCTAATGCACGTGGCTTGCCATAAATCTCTGGGAGGAGGCAGACCTGGTGTTTTTCTACGGCGAGCTCCTCTCTAATCAGCCTCTCGCTTAAGAGAGAGGTTGGAACAAATAAATGAATAATTGATTAGGTTTCACTGTGGATGAATTAGCCCAGTTACAGAGTGCAGTTTATCCTCTTTGATAAGCACAGTATTGCTACAGTATGCTTTACCTGAGCTATATATTATACATTTGACTATAAATAAGGTGTTGTAACATGTCCAGTTTTTTAACTGGCATTATGGACTGCAATAGCGTTTACCTGCCATAACAGAGCAGAGCATTTATTCTAACATCAAATTACTCAGTGATGGTCTCTACTGGAACATGTTAACCTTGCTGGTTTCTTCTCTGGTTTTCCACTAACTGCTGGCTGATGACCATATTAGACCCCCCCTCAGTCAGTGCTGTAAGCTGCTTTGGCCTGGTGTTCACAGACAGCTGGTATGTATTTATATTTTTAATCACCTCCTCATCTCTTAAAAAAGACTGGAGTTAACCCCCTCCCAAGTCTGTGAAAATACAAAAGGTAATAACCCTGCATATTACCAGTGGAGCACCTCAGGGCTCCTCACTTGGCCCACAACACAGAGCCACCTTTTCAACACCCATGACAAATACCTGGATTGATAATTCCCAAAACACTCAAATACACAAATAAACTAAGCAAAGCGATTAAATCAAACCAACAAAACCTGTTTTCAGATTCAGCATCCAACCCCTTTTTGACTACAGCTCAAGGTACTGTCAGCTCGACACAGTGACAACCTTAAAGGCCTCATTATACTTTAGGCAAAGCTTTTATAGTTTTTGAAATCTAACGGAGTCTAAAAACTCTCTCCTTCATGATATGTACAATATTTTCTTGTTTTTGACAAAGCTCCACAAGAGCCTCAGAGGAATTCATACAGCTGTCTTTTATGGGCTGGATAGTACTTCTCATAACTGTACACTACTCCGCACTTCTCTGTAAAACTCAAGTAACCCTTTCAGTTTAACCTGAGGTTACAACATTAGTTTTATTTAAACTTAGTTAACAATTGACTCAGTTCTTTCAGGCTTAACCCTCACAAAAATGTACACACAAAAAACTGCTATTAAATCATCCTACATCAATATTTTTTTCTGCTTTTTTTCATAAATCACTTAAACAACTTTCCTCAACTCTACCAAACATTCAATCACTTTCAGGATCTTAACCCTATAGATGCCAGTTTAATTATTTGAATTATTGATTATTTAAAACAAAAAAACACAAAAAATGAATTATTTCCATATAATAAATAGTAGGAAGATGGAGCTTGGTGGTGATTAGAGTTTTAAACATGTCAAAGATTAGCAACAAGACTGATTTGATACCATCAGTATTTTTTATGTAGTGCCAGATACTCCTTCTGGACACCTTCATGGCCAAAAATGCCTCATTGACTTCCATTAAAACCACATTTTAAAAATTTCACTGTTATTACAGTATAAAACCATGCATTTTGTAATGTCAGCATTTCATTTAGAAGAAAAGTAGTGGTATTTGACATTTTTACTGTATTCTACTAGATTCAACCATTTTCTCAATTGTAGGCTGATGCATGAAATTCTTGTATTTCTGCCATTCATTTTAATGGAGCCATGTGACTTCCAGGGAGCCCCAAGAGTTTTTTTTGTTTGTGTGTGTGCGGGTGTCTCTGTGTGCATGCATCTGCATGCGTGTGCATGTCTGTATGTGTGTTTTGTGCGTGTATGTCTGTGTGTGTGTGTGTGTGTGTACATGCACGCACACGCACGAACATGCTCCTGCTGCTGGAATCAAGCTAGAATATATTTGCTAGAATATTTTTGGGACGTGAATGATGCAAAGAAAAGGAAAAGTGAGCGAAGTTATGGTGATTGCACATGTATATTGCTGAACATGCAACCCCGCAACTCGAACAGGCGCAGGGCTGTCGTCCTCACACGCAGACTGGTGGAAAGTGCTTGAGAGTCCTTTAGGAGCACTTTGTTGAGATACTGGCAGCCTTCGAGGAGACAGAAGTGGCAGAAACCAAAGAGGAGAACGGGGTAGCTTGGGGTTCTTGAATGCTCTCCGTTCGTGCCATCACGCTTTGGTTGGCTGTGAACTCAAACTCAAGGCCAGGATCTGAATCCATGTTAAGGGCTGATGTGAGGGCTTTGATGATGATGCACCAGATGAATCACGGCAGAATTTCTCTCTGTTGGATCCTGATGAGGAGGATGAAAAGCATTGGGATCTCTTGGGACCGGGTGTGGTCGTCACTGCAGCAAGCAGTGAGCTGAAGACTGCCGTTAATTTTTTCGTTATCTTTCATCAATATTGAGTGTTATAGAGCAATACTTAGGATTCAGAGCAAAAAGTTTTCAATAAAAAATATACAGTAGTTAAATATGACTACCTTTCTTTATAACATAGTGGGTTTATTTGGCAAATAAGAACATCTTAATCAGCATGACTTGAGTGAGCTCTCACAGCTAATCTTACCCCACTCCACCAGGCCTGCTGATTTGATGAGTCAGCTCACTTACGTTCCATCTTTCTTTCTCCCTCTACGCTTTTGCAGAGTAAAGGAAATCACTTTGGTTTCTAGATTTCCAACTGAAGTTCTGGGTACCAGTGTTTGAGATTCTTCTCAAGGTCAGGGATCAGGAGATGTTCTTCACATGTTTTTGTGCCTCCTACAGAGACCGAACATCATCCCCTGGTCTAGTCAGGTGATTGTTAAATGTGGTATGTAACTAAGCAGTGGGTCTCAACCTGGAGGTGAAGGATTTTCTCACAAAAGAAAAAAAAAAAACATTTCTACTATAAAAATATATTAAAAGATTTTAATACTGTTTTACAGCCTGTTTGATACACATTTGCCAGCTCAATAACACAATATGAACAGAAGAAAGAGGAAAAGAAAAGAAAAAGAGGGAGGCAGGCAGCTTTTCCTCTAATGAGGATGAATCATGGAGCTACCAGTGACCCACCTGTGGGACTGGCTTCATGTAATGTGATGCTGCTGAGGGCTAATTTGCAGATTTTTCAGTGTGGAAAATCTGCCTCCCCTCTCTCACTAGACTCTGATTCTCTGACAGACCCAGTTCTGAAGTCCCTATGTCCACCACAGAGAACATTTACAAACTCGATTTGTGAAAATCAATGAGTTTAGCTTTGAAAATGTGTTGGTCAAGGTGGAGGCCATTTTGAAAAGACACGAAGAGGAAGTTGGCAGTGTCACACTCATACACAAGTGATGTTATTTTAACCACAGGATTAAACATAGAGGGAGAGAGGCAACGTGACACTACTCAACTGCTGTGTCACAAGTAACCAAAGTTTATTCCTCGTGAAGCAAATGACAGTGAATGGACACACTGTATGAACATACAGTAAGATTTGTGCAGTCTGTACCTCAATGTACAATGACCTACAAATGGAATTGGAGCAGTAAATTTGTATTGTTGCACACGAGAAAACCTGTGGGACAGAAATAATTTTGTCAAGTAGAGCTGCGACATCAAACTACTTTGATAATCAGCTAATTGTTGTTTTTTAATGGAAAAATGCCAAAAAAGTGATCCACTAATGGGTGGATGCGATGGATATTTGTCACTCTTTTCTTAAGCACTATAGAGCAAATAATGAATTGAAATTGAAATAACAATCAAGTCTGGCAAACTGTGAACAAAAGATATTGTAAGTTGCAGCCCTTATTCAAAGGTCAATAGTGACATCACGGGCTCCTGTTTATAAATGTTAACCAAACTGTGTGTTGTAAAGCTTTGACACAGTTAACAGAGCTGTGCAGAGGGCTTATTAACGTGGTAGTCAAGTTGTTCAGGTGATCTGGAGGATGACCTGATGGTTTGAATACATACTGTCTGATCATATAAGTGCCTGCTGCTCTGCTCTTCTCTGTTTTCCCAGATCCGGCAATTTGACATCTTAAGTTTGCAGAGCTGAGGTGGGAAGCTACGTCAATGCCCCAAAAATTTAGGGTGCCAAAAAGCTCCAGGCTCACACAGTGTCTAGTCCCGCGTCGGGCAGAAAGACCCACGTGCATGCAGGCAATTTGACCTTACAGTACATGTAGCGCAGGCGGGTGAACTGGAGCAAAAGAGGTAAGAGTGGAGCAAAAAAAGTCCAGAACCTCACGGGAACACGTGAGCAGGAATGACAAGGGCAGGTACCCGCGGTCTGTGGCTAACTGCTGATGACACACAGGTGAGGTGGGTGTAGGAGTCAGGCCTGGGTGACTGTCAGAGGACAGGCCAGAGACAGATCGTTACACTTACTGTGTTGTGCTACTTTGCTGAAAATGTGGAAGTGCAGCCAGCTCCTCTGTAGCGTAACATCCAGTGGCGCTAGTGTTGGGGCGAAAAAATCGATACAGCACAGTATCGCAATACTTTGTGTGGCGATACGTGGCGATCAATAAACAGACCCCAAGCATCTTTTATTATATGAGGTTACCTTTTTTTGTGCGATGTGCACAATATCTGAAATACAACGGCAGCCCATAGTTTACATTGGGTTAAGCTGGACTAAACACAAACAGTTCCGTTTGTCAGGTGCACACCACATTTATGACAGTGTTGCTCAGACCGACAACTTTATTGTAACAGATAAAACAGATGATGAGGAAGTTATCCTCTGGGGACCTTGCAGTTCAAAAAAATAAAGAAATGTGATATATCACAATATATAAGGCAATATTCAGCATATTACAGAACATTCAAATTGCAATAATATCGTACCACCACTTCAGTATTGTAATCATGTTGTATCTCCGACTATTAAGTAACACTGGCTACATGTGCTGGTGAGTACGCTGTCTCTGAAAGACATGATGGACAAAGCCATTCAAATAAGCCGCATGCTGTCACAGTAAATCTGAAATGAATTATCTTTTTAGTAACTTGTAGTTGAGGAGTCTTTTTTGTGGCATGCATACAGTTTTAAGCCCCAAGCCCTTATCTGGTAGTGAACTAAATGAAATAGCGTTAAGAGGAAAAATCTTGTTGGTTGAATGAAGGCACTGTTATGACAAGAATCCTGTCAACGGTGTTAAGATTCACCGAGGCCCTGCAATGTTAGCTTGTGGGCATCTTGTATTTTTGGGATGAAGCCAGGGGTGGGGGGGTCGTCTCTGTGTTCCCTCATTACTGTGAAAGGAGGAAACGGCTGCCGCTCATCAGCATAACCAGCCTCAGCCTGTTTCAGCTCGTCACAGCCGCTGCCAGGAAAAGACGACGAGACGGAGGCAGGCAGACAATCTGTGCACTGATGTGTTTTCTGTTTTCGGACTGATGCGTCTGAGGCTGTCGATCGATGCCCCGGGGAGGTGTCTCAGCCGCCCCCCACTCCCATCACCACCGCTGCCACCACCTGATTGATCGGAGAGCTGGTTGTTGGGAGGGGGGGGTCAGGACCCCGCAGGGCAGCCAGACACCGCTGTCTCCACTCAGCTGCGAGTCGTGTATCTCGGCGTGCTACCTTGCTCACGCTGTCATCCGTGAGGGAAGCAAGCCAGAGAGCGTGCTGGAAGAATCAGCTGATGGCTGCAAGGCTCGAACGGCTGTGTGTGTACACAGGTGGATCCAGCGAACCCGTGCATCTAATGTGTCCTGGCTGCGCACCACACCCAAATTGCAATTCTTTGAATAGGCTCTCTCCTGAATTGGTTATTTTGCCCCATTCAGCCATGTTACCTCTTTGTCTAGATGCCAGACAGTGATGAGCGGAGTTTATTGAGCGTGCTCTGTCATTATGTTAAGCTGATGTCCATTACATGAATGCTGGCTTTGGCCCTGAGCTCTGACTGAACTCCAGAGCATTGATTTGCACTTACTGTCCATCACAGGGATGCTCCGCTCATTTTATTGCACCAGCGCCATCTAAAACAGTGGAACTCGTTTGACATGGAGAACCACTGGAGCCCGGTCTGCTTCTGGAGCTCGGAGATGAATGTTCAATCATAAAAATGTGTTGCTAACACAGGAATGGGACAGACAAAATTCTTAGGCAGTGCTCTGTCACTTGCGCCACATAAATGTCCTCGTCAGATCCAGTTCAGAACTTGAGACTCTGTTAAAGAAGCAGAGACATAAAAAACATTTGCAGGCTGCGAGCTGCCAGCAGATGTTGGACTTTTCATTAAAGACAAACCTATGTAAACCATAGTGAATTGAGCAATCTCTACATCCTGTTGTATAAAATCTGAGGGATTACAAAACGAATATCCCTTCTTCTCTTGGTGATACTGCTGTTGTGGGAATATTATTTCCCCATTTTTGGTTTATGATTTACATAACTGTGTTTCAAAGGTATTACTACATTATTACTTATTACTTATTACCCACCTTAATCTGAGAGTGGTTTGTTGCCACTGAGGTGGGCTGGGATGCAGTTTTTACTGTAAATGTAAGGTGTGAATGAATCCACTCTACACATCCAAGTATTCATGTTTTCAAAGCTACAGGCAGAACATCCCCCAGTGTGCTCACACAGAAGCTCCTGGGGGACTGGGAGCTCACAAATACGTCAGAGTACTCACACACACACACACACCGCACAAACACGCATTAGTGGAGAGAACGCCCATCTCACATTGAGATCACAGAGCTGCCATGAACGCAGCTTGCCTCTCCACACAGGTCAGTTGATCTTAATAAAGATCATGCAGACAGACATGCTGTAGTAAAGCAGTTATCATGTCAAACACTCAGTAGTTGATAAAGGGGCAATATCGCATTACTGAGCCAGCCACTGTTGGAACTCAACAGCATCACTTCTGTCCAAGCAGAGGAGAGAGCCAGCAGAAGGCTTTCTTTCTGTCTTTGTTTACGTCGGCGACTTTGTCGGCATGACAACATGTGTGACACAGGTCATATGTGACATATGAAGTCAAAGCTAAATGAAATAATCCTTCATCAAATTCACGATTCAGGAGAGAAGTCAGGTGTTTGGTGCTGCTCTGCAGATTTGCTGATGAATACTCCACTGAGACTAGACAGTGAATACAATGAAGGTAAGTGAATTGATCACATCTATTTCTTGTTCTATAAAAAAATACCTTAGATTTTCACAGGCTGAAGAGTTTTGTCTGAGCCAAATCAGTGACAGTGTTTTTAGAAAAAATATCCAATGAAAAATGGAAATAAATCTTTCAGCATTCTTGGCCAGTCTCTCAGGCACCCCGGGGTGCAGCCACACCCTCCGTGCATTAGGCTGCTTTTTACTGCCGACCATCCATCAGGGAGTGACAGCTTTCCTTATACATTTCCAATTGTTAATAGATTTTAAAAGACTTATATAATATTTGGACTGGATTTTATTGATTTCATGTTTCAAGTTAACTGCTCAACACTATCTGTCCACCCATTTGCTATGCAGTTCATCATTTGAGTTCGTCTAAAACCATCAGATTCATCATTGTCCTGACTCATGTCTATGTCTTCATCACAGACATGGACTACGACTCAATAATATTTATTAATCCAAGTGCCAAGAAGATTTCTTGACTGTATGAAAATATATCCATTTAATAAAGACAGTTTATATTTGCTACATTTTTATTTACAACCTTGTTCCCTTTTAATACAGAATTTCCTGCTCTCTGTTAGTCAGTTTGGTTTCCATCTGTTTTCATAGCTGACACCATGAGTCAGTCCCAATAACATCCGGAACAGTAACAGAGGATAAGTAGAATGCTCATTACTGTCATAATTATGATATAATAATGGAATTGAATTGATATGTTTAATACTAATCAGCTACCTGACCTTACAGCATGCATGTGGATATGAACATGTTTATGTTCAGAAACATACAGTCTCTCTCTGAGCCAGTGCTTGTCTCCTGGCTGTTTGTCTCTAATGAGATCAGTGGAGCCTCCTTTGTTTCTATGGCGACACCTCCAGTCGTCTCCACTGTGGCTTCCCCTTCTTCAAGCATCTCTCCCTCCCTCGCTCTCTGTCTCACCATTCTTCATCTTTGCATCCTTCATATCCTCCCTGTTTGCGATATCACGTCGCCTTCTCCACTTCTCTGTCAGATTCACAGTGCTTCTGTCAGCGTCATCAAGCTACTGCACTAATCTCCTTCAGGTGTCACTGATCAAAATGACTGTGTGTTAGGTGGAAAGTTAGAGTGTGGGGTACTTTACTTAGGTAATTTTACACGAGGAGGTGTAAATAAGGTTTTTACTGCCACCCATTGGACAAGAAAATATAAAAGAGGGGACAGTTGATAGGGTTGTTCATCCATGGAGAAAAAAACAATGCCGTGGCTGTTAGAATCCTACAAATCTTGTTTTTAATAGCAAATTTCTACCAAATCTGTTAACTGTTTACTTTGTGAAATCTTTTTTTTGTGTGTGTGAGTGGCTCAGGCTAATTATCTGTCTCGCTAGGTATTTAACTTGATGACTGTCACTTTAGAAAACTTGAGCTGTGTTCATTCCTGATATAAAGGGTTTACTTTAGACCAAATACAGTGCATAGGGCGTAGTTTTTTGATTTATTGTTCAGGATTAGGTTGGTGTAACTGATAGCTCCACTGTGATGCCATGATGGTAGAGGTGGGCATTTTAAAGAGATTCATTAATCATTAATCAGCCGTGTCAACAATCAATGGTTAAGAATGAATGAAATATAGTGATATTTTTCCACAATACAACAGTCACTCAACTACTGGCGTGATGTTTTTGTTCCCCACTAGTCATCCGCTGGCCAGATATAAAAGAGATAGCAAAGATAGCAAACAGTGCTATCACAACATCCAGGCTTAATACATGACAGTCAGTCAGGTCAGACTACAGGTGTTGGACATATCTTATTATTTATCAAAAGGGCTGTTGTCTTCAGCATTAAATAACCTGCACAACAGACTTTGGTTTCACTCATTTTATACTGGATACTGTATGCTTTCCTTGTCTACATGATGGCTGATGTTAGTACTAGCTGCTGTAGTTCAGCAGCCGGAAATCTCCCTCAGATGCAATTATTGTTGTGCAAACTTTACAGAATCTAATGTTAACATGTATTTTTTTTTCCCATGGATGACATGGAGGTACATTTTGTAATTTGTGCAGCCCTTAATGGGCGGGCTGCAAAGACACATGTCACTCCATCTCATTCAAGTGTAAAAGGCACCACCTAGAGGTACAAGCAGGTTCTACAGTAAACAGTCATATTTTAGTTGATTATTTTGACAATTGATTAATCAGTAACATTACAATTACTTGACAGATATATCCTTCATGATATAGCCATGTCCTTCTTTATTATATTGCAACTGTAAATTCAACCATAACCCAACGAATCATTGATGTTTTGTGACATCACATAAATGTGACTCAAGACTTTCTTTTCAACGGTTGAACAAGGGCCCATAAAGACCCACCTCCTACGTTATATAATCCAAATGCTTCACCTAGTTCGAGCCTGATCATCACAGACAGCCTGAGGCCTGTTGCAGGGCTTCAGGCTGTTTCAGTTTTGTGGGTTCTTTAATGATTTAATGATTCTTTAATGTTCATTACCATAGTTTTAGTGCAGTCCAAAGGGGAAAAACCATATCTCATAGACATCCACTTTTCTGTTGTGTGAATGTGAGATTGTTTGTTTCTATCTGCATTGGTATATAGTTATACTAATTCATTATTATTATTAACACTGTTATTATTGTTACTTCCCATTTAATACAGTTCTGTGTCTTAGTTCTGACCTTGCTTTGCTCACTTTTCACCCTCACTCTCTGCCCAATGGCACTTTAATAAAGAGAGAGCAGGTGGAAGTGAATAACAAAATTTACTGAGGTAAGCAACACAGAGATGATTTTGCCGATTAGATTCCATCAATGTGATGCGTCTTCATTAAACAATGGCCCATATGAAGATCATTTATTACCCCTAAAACAAATGAAAGCATTCTTACTGTGGCAAGAGTGTCAGCTCTGTAAGGAGAAAGAAAGCATATTGTGAAGCATCAAACGGCAAACGGCATCACAGTGAGCAATAAGGAGCTATTTCACATGTCCAAAAAATTAAATCCTAATATCAGGATTTCTAATAAAAGGGTCAGGCAATGGAGAAAGGTGTCAGTGTGCCACAGGCCTCAGAGGCCATCCAAGGCCTGAGGAGAGCCAGTGCAATGACAGAGGGAAGAAACCTGGTAAGAAGAAAGTGCTGGTAATCTAATCTGCACCAAAAGTGAATTGGTTCTTCCTTAGTCCATGCCCCTGTCCTCCACCAAATTAAAAAAAAATTGGTTAGTTTTTGCTCAGTGCTAGCACACAGACAGACAGAAAAGCGGCAATAAAAACACAACCTTTTTGATGGTGGTAATGGTACCATAGTTTGGATGGGATGAAGTGGCCAGGCTGATTGTGAAAAAGTGACTGTGCTGCCAAAACTCACCCCAGACATATGACAACAGCGATAGCAGGGTACATTTCTAAGAGTGCAGAAGTTAAGGAGATGGAGCAGGAAAATTAGATGGCTAGCTACTGTGTAAAAAGCTTTACTAGCAGTTTGCAAAGTTTACGCCAGATGTGTTCACTCAATGTATACACACAAATCTTTATAAAATAAAAAAGATCTCTGAATGTGAAATGACTAATTCAACACTTACTGACTGAATGCAGCACTGGAGTGCCTCAATGGTGACATGAGCACCACTGTCAGTTGTATTACTGTATGTTTTGCTTCCTCATACAAAGCATATTAAAGACAGTGAGGCCACAGCATCAGCTGTTATTCAAAACTCTATCATAAATAACAGCTGCTGGCCTGTCAGCCTTGTGTACTGTGCTTATATGGCTGGCTGGAACTCAAAGCAATGTGTCTGACTAAGAAGAGAAAAAAACTGTATGAATGGTGACACAGCCCCTGATGTTGGCATACAAAACTCGCTTGCTGTTGTGTGTCTGAACTGTGATGCGTTCGCTTAGCACTGTACAAACTGCAGCACCTTGAGAAATGATGTGTTCGTTTACTGCTGTACACATTGAAGTGCATTTGAACGGCACTGGTAATGATACATTACTTTCCAATGTAGGAACTGGGATGCCTTGAACAGTGATGTATTGACTCACCCCCTGTTATAGGTAGTGAAGTGAAACTCCCTTTAAATCTTATGACTGTCTAGAGTAATATTTGAGGACAAGCAAGTGTCCAACCACTTCCTCATGTGAATGAAGGACAAAGCGGCTCTCTCTTTGGACTCCTGAGAGAGAGAGCTGCAGTCATTGTGTGGAGGGTCTATGAGAAGAAAATTGCTGCAGCAGGTGGAGGACCAGTGGAAGATTAATTTAATTTCATGTTATTCTAAATGCAAAGTACTATTTAGGATTCCACTTGATGCCAAGCAGATGTAGCTGCGATGGTGACTGGCAATTTTTCCCCCTCATTTTTTTTCTCTCTTGCAAATTATTCAGGAGCAAAGGAAAAGTGAATGAGATAATGAGTCCAAATGCATAGTGTCTTGCAGGCCACTTGCTTTGAAAGGTGTAGAGCAGTAATTGGAGAGATGTTAGCAGCCTGCAGGAAGGATAGATGCACAGGCGCCATGTTTAGAAGTGGTGGGAGCCAGAGAAGGATGCAGTGAGGAGATATTGCAAGATCTTCCACCAGAGACCAGAATCTGGATCTGTGGTTATAGCTGATTTTCTTGAGAGCTGTTGAGGGCCTGTAAGGTGACTCTAAATATGTAAAGTGGCTTGGAGCATGCAGAGTATGATGAGTACTACTGTATGATTTTTTAAAGCGTGGGCAGAAAGCTGGTGACAGAGAGAATATATGAGGGAAGAGTCCTCCCTAACTGAATGTTCACCAGTGTTTCATTAGAACATCCAGGTTTTCAAAGAAAAGTGCAGATGACCAGACCAAAGCAGATGCACTGTGAACCCTCAAGCCCCCTCTCTGTCCCTCCATGCCACTCAGGCACAGTATTTTCTTGGCCTCAAGCCAAGTCCAAGTATAGTGCTGCCATGAATATTTAACTAAACATGAAATTTCGGGGTCAGTCAGAACAGAGAGAGCAGCGCCGAGTGTTTCAGCTCTGCTGATATCAAAACACATCATCATGCTGGATGGGCCTTTTCCCTGGGTGTAAATAAAATTTTCACTCAGTGTTCAGTGACTGAGAGTGATCCACTGACTGAAGAAAAAAACGATGAAACCTTGCTATAGGTAACAGGCATGGTTTATTTAAGTTCTGCTGTAAATCCATTGCAACAGAAAAGTATTGTAAGCGTATTGGTGTGCAAAGACATGCAAAGATCTCTTCTCTTCTTCTGCTGCTGCGGGTGACATGCAGTAAGATTAAAGAATCTCGCCCCTTCTGTTTTGACTCATGAGTTCATTCTGTTGTGTGTATCAGGTTGCTCGTCTTCTGTCTGGGTACATGCTCCTCTGGGTCACTAAGTGCATCACCTCAAACGTAGGGAAAGATAGTTGAAATCTGAAAAGGCTTGAGGCTGCTGCAGAGGAACCAGAAACACTGGAGATCCACAGCCTGAGATCCACAACACACACTGGAGAGAATGACAACTTGTAACACACATGCAGTCACTGGAGTAACTGGTCTGCTACCGTGACAAGAGAATCTGGTGATGAGTGAGAAGTGGAGTACAGTTGATGAGGTGAGGCAGGTGTGCAGCAGCTCCAGCGCCTCAGGTGATCACGGCTGCATCCACACACACACACACACACAGGAGAAGGAACACTGAGACCAGGTAAATGGGGAAACACAGTGACCCACATGGAAACACAGGAGGATTGGCAGGACCAGCCCTGACACCAGCAGTTCATTCTGTTCATGAGTGTGTGATGGGATATTCCTCTTCACAGTAGTCAGATGTCTAATTCAGACTGAATAAATGCTGCCTGTCTGTGTCACTGGATGCAGGGACAGCTAGATGTGTGTGTGTGTGTGTGTGTTCACGTGTAGCATTTTGCTGCACAGCTGTAATTGCAGAGTAAGTGAGCCTCCCCTGGAATGCAAATAATGGAGTTTTAATTCATGCTGAAAGAGATGTTGGACAAACGGGTGAATGAAATTGACAATGAGCTGCATATTAAGTAATTGTATGCCAGGGCACTGCTGATGTGTTTATTTTTCAAGCATTTAGCAGGTTAGACCAGGGCTTAATTTGTGCCAGATTCTACTCTATTTAACAACTATAATTTGTTTGATAGTAAATGTAAGAACAAACTTTTGAGATCATCAATTAGAAGATACTGTTTTCCTCTTCCCATTCAAAGAAAAGTCTTATTTCCATGATTCTAAAATGTGGAGGCAGTTAAAGTTATGAGAATGAGAATGAGATATCTGTCATTTTCTTTGCGATATTTATCCACGCAGTGAATTCTTAAGATTGAGGTTTAAGTTAGATAGAATTGAATTTACATTTTGTCATACAGATAATAAATCTCAGGAGCCTCTTTTTCTGTAACACTGAAGCTTTTTGGGGATAGAATCCACGAGTCATTGTCATAGTTACAAAGCATATAATACCTGTTTTTGAGTATCATATAATCATATGATGATATCATAAGTATAATTTGTTTATGTTGAACAAGGAGGAGAATTTTTGTTTGGTTTGGTTTTTGTTAAAGTGAATTTTGAATCTGTTAAAAATGACTTTGAAAATGTTTTTTTGTTTGGAAAAAATAACTGCCTGGAGACTTACTGACTTACTTGAGTTATATATTGAGCTAAGCCCCTTCCCAAATTAAACTTTAATCTATTTAAAACATTTAATTTAATTTAACATGATATGTTTTTATTGTGGATTTTTGTCATTTTAGTTGTTATTGTTTTATTTTATTTTTCAAGTATGCTGCTTGGAATATTTTTAGGAATAAAATGGCCCCCTAAAAAGGAGAAATGGGTAATTAGCTGTTCACAACAATTAACAAGCAAGGTTAAATGACTGCAGAGAAAAAAATGTCAAAAAGACAGTGAAACTTGCCATCCTTTTTCAAAAGACAAGGAGAGTTGCCTGATGATGCTTCTAAACTGATGTCTGTTCAATGACACCGCTCGACAACTCAGAGCAACAGTTTTGTTGGGGTATATGAAATAATTTATCTTTTATTCTGTTAATTTGAAATTGGCTCAACTGTGTTTTGATCCTCTGGAGACATTGGTTTTGAAACTTTCATACCAATAAAGCAAAAAACTGAGACAAATCATGTTTGTCCTTGGACCGTTTATCCCTGGACCTTGCGTTTTACTACTGGTGATGGCACTGCTAACCTGCCATCTTTACATGTACGCAGACTCTCACAGTGGCTAATTTTCATTTACAAATCCATTCTTGGGCTGTTCCTTTCATACCTATGTACAGTATGCATATGAGAACACAATAAAATTCCTCCCACCTTCGTTCACAGGACAATCTACACATGTGACTCCCAAGAGAAAGAACTGAAGTGGGCAGAAAAGCTTTTAAATATCAGCCCCAATGATGTAATGTTTTTGCTGTCTTCTTGGCCAGGCGTCTCTTTTGAAGAGATTTTTAATCTGGTAAAATATAGCAAACTATACTGTACTTGCAGTGATCCATCCACTGAAAGCTGAGGACAGCCTCCAAGCAGCACACTGAGATTATCCTAACATTATAAAGGACATGATAACTATAGATCATTGATGACATAGCTTACCAAAAATTACTAGCCGTAAACATGAACACACACACACACACACACACACACACACAGAGGGTAAAGTAAGGTTTTAAAACTGATGATTGATTGAACTGATGGTGATTTTTGTCCTGTTTGTCCCTTTTGTTCCTCACGTGCATAAATATCCATGTCTTTCCCAGGAGATATTTCCTTGATTGTCTTGGCTCCCAACTGTAGGTCTTTGTTGATATTGATAAAAGAAAATAAATCAATTCTTCAGAATTTGGCTCAGTGCAAATCTTAACGGTCAGAGTTTCCTTCTCTCCTCCACGCTGCCAGCTGATAGATACCAACGGCTGACGGTCCAGGTCAGTTTAACATCCCGCTGGTCTCAGAGAAAAGCTGGCACCGCCACCCAGTCCAGCTGGGTAACACTAGCTCTCCAGGCTGGCGCGTTGGCAGATATAACAGGTTCGGGTTAATATAAATTTGGGTCAGGTTAAGCAATAAAAGTCACAGTTCTTAGAATTATGGTGACAGTGAAGTTGAGAATAAGCTCAGACGAAATACATATCGACTGAGAAACTCCTCCTTGGCCTTGGGATCTAATGCAAACCAGAACAGCGAACTCACTAGAGGCACAGAGATACAGTTCTTCAGCTGCAGTAATCTCAATCAATATAAACACTGAAATGCCTCTGGTCTCTGGTCCAGTGTTAACTGCTCATGCTAACCATGCATTTTCTTTTGGTACACAAAAGAATGTGCTTTGTCAGAAAGTTTCCCCAGTGGAGCTGCAGAAGTGGAGAAATGGTTCCACGTTCCAAATATGGTGCCGTGATGCTGGTGTGGGCTGGCCAGGATTTAACTAGACTTAAACATATAAAATATTTATATCACTTAGTGTGAAATATTGAATATTGTCAGCATAGGCATACTTGTCTCATGTACCATACAGTAACTTCTTATTTACCTCATCCCCTGCTTTATTCTTTTGTTGATGCTGTTTTGCTGTTAATGCAAACCCATCGCATTTCCATTGCACGAGTTCCATCAGTCCAACAGTGTCAGAGGGCCTTGAGAGTTTAAATGCATTTGCCTGTAGCTTAAATGCTGTACTGTTGTATAACCGTTCCTGCCAATGCTGAGTTTGAGTTATTGTTATTTGGCCTTTTTGTGTTGGATCTTTAGATTGTTCACAGAGATGAACTTTTTCTGTTCCTCAGAGCCACCCTTCCTCAATTTAAAGGGGGTGAGGCTCATATGATGGGTCATTAGTGAAACTCACCCAGACTTGTCTGCTCATTCTAATGATACGAGGAAAAAAATAATTGTATGTCTGAGCACATGTTTACATGATTAAACAAGCAAGATACAATTACTGAGCCTTAGCAGTGCTGGGAGATGGAATTTGGACTGAGCCAGCCTCACTGTTACCCCACTTCCATTCTTTATGGTGATGTTTAGCTAATATAACTGGATGTATTGGACAGACGTGAGTGGTATAGACCTTCTCATCTAATACTCTTGAGTCACCATTTTTGAATCACAATCTGGATTCACTTTCCTTTTTACACCAGTTCTGCCATGTTTCCAGTAGCAGGGAGATCAAACCAAGTGCTCCATTTTCTCCCCAAGCCCTTACAGCAAATGACAGAACTGTGTTACACCGAGTGGAGATGTACACGGGAAGATCTGAAAACCGATCAAATGTGCGTGCCATGGTGAGACAGATCGCTTATGATATGCTGCTGCTGCTGTGTGAAGCTTGTAACCAGTTTGTCACTGTGTCTTCCTGACTGGGGGAGGAACAGATGTTTGTTGCATGTCAAAGGTTGAGTTAGACGACAGCTGCCTCGTGAAAATTGACGGTTCATTATACCGTACCTGTTACAAAACAGGTACGGTACAGGTCATTTGTGGTTCACATTGTGAAGCAGGTTGGCCTGAGGCTTATGTTTCAATAATGTTTATCTTGTTTTTCCATCTTCCATCCACTGAAAACATGCAATGCACTGAGCCTAGTAACGAGAGAATATGATGCTCAGAAATTAGGAGTGAATTAGGATCTCGATACTGATTCAAGCTTTCCCAGTGGTGCAGCCCAAGCTGTATTGACCAAAATTCTTCAAGTAATCGTTTTAATAAAGTAGTATATTCATGCAGTACTCCAAGAGTAGACAAAGAGTCTCAGCTCTTTTGTGTGTGTGTGATAACAGTGAGATGCAGTACACAGTAGCTGTCAGAGAGGTTGGACATGCCGTATGAGTGAACAGCACAAGTGTCAAATGTCGTGCCACAGTAACGTTAATGAGTTTTAACACAAAGACGTTCACTCGTTCACAAACATGACTTTGATGTACAGCTTTGACAATTAAAGCCTCATAGTTTTTATTTAGCTTTGTCCAAAGAATCCTCTCCTTTAATCTGACTTTAATGAAGTTAAAGCACAAAACAGCTTTTATCAATTGTTTGGTTCAGACAGTCTCTTGACAGTCATGACAGTGATCACTGAAAACCAGGCCATGAATATGACGATATAGGAGAAAGCGAGAAGAAGCAATGGCCTCATTCAACTTTCATCAGTCTTTTAAAATCTGAACACTTTGTAAGAAACATCATTTCTGGCTGGATTATATCCACAGGCTTTGAATGAAGAAAGTACTCACTATTCACGAACAGCAGTGGAGTCCGTGGGAGGTGGAGGAGCTGGAGGAGGTGGACTGTCACACCAGAGACCGGGGTTCACATGCACAGTCCAGTCTGCTTAAGTTTTGGTTAAATGCAAATAAACAGGTTGTATCTGTAGTCACTGAACATTTTTTTCTGTATTAAGCCAGACCAGGATCTTTCCCACACCTCAACTAAGTTCTGTGAGAGTCTAAAAAGAACAATGAACAAGTTTCATAATGGTACAGTCACTGCAGGTGGATACTGTACTGCAAGATCAGGTAGTCTGGCAGAAAACTAATACGTCTTTTAATCATTTATTCCCATTATGTTCATCATTAAACCTTATCCAGTTGCTGTAACACTTCCTACAAAATGCTTTGGTTATAGCAGCTGTATAGAAACATCATTTTTAGGAGACAGGGTGTCATGGATGACAGTGACAGTGAGTGACGAACACCCAGACAGCAGCCCACAGCAAGTTGTTGGAGCTGATGTCTCCTCATCTGCAAATGTGGCTTGTGTAGCATCTCTGCTTGCTAAATGAGCCACCAAGCAAAGCCATAAGCAGTGCGCAGCTAATGGTGGCTAGCTCACTCATTAGTTTAAATATTTTCAAAAGTAATAAAAAAAGTAATTAATTTCACCACATTGAAAATTAAGAACGGATTGTTGTCATGTAAGTTCCACTGAATGTAAGAAAACATTACAGTTGGAAGTGAGTTTATCATTTTTCCAAGACTTTGTAATATTAATGACTAATTATAAATGGGTGCCTGCTGTCACTCTTCACTACGTTTGGTTTTGTCCCTGAATATGAAAGCACGTTTATATTTCTCCCTGAGAAAAAGGGAGTGACATGGCTGTCAGTCAAGCAGGAGGCTTTGTTTTACCTCCATCACTTCAGCAGCTGAGGGGATTTTGTTGAGTGCAGATAAACACATGGCTGGTGGGGGAAAGACACAGATAGGGATAGAGGAGGTGATATATCTTTCACACAGCCAGATGCCGTTTTGATCCTACACCTGCATGTGCGTTGCATGTGCTCAGGCTAATCCTTCTGCAGCACAGCCTGTCTGTCTTGCATCTGCAATTAGTACTGGGCCAGCAGGGAGGTTCTTTATTCAAGATTAATTAATGGTGAGACAGGCTTTCATTAAAAAAAAACCCAAAACTTTCAGTGGAATAATTGCATCTTTCTGTCACCCACTTGCAAATTAGTTTAGCTGTCTTTTCAAAAATAAATCATATCATCTATGCAAACTCTTATGTATTTCAACATGGTTCACGGGATGGCAGTATAACATAAACATGGACAACATGACAGCTCCCCAAAAGCTAAATCACCCAGATCACTCATTGGTGGCTGGCTGCAGTATAGATTAGAAATTGTGACCCCTCCATGTTAGCGTGGGTCAAACTAAAAAAAACAAAGTAGACACTAAATACATTTTTACCAAAGATGACTTCTGTTAAATTAGGAAGTTCTTATCATGCCGATGTCTGTTCAAACTTAATTTTGACAATTTTGTGAAAATCCCTCCCTTACTTTTTGCACAATCCTGCTAACAAACAAGCCAGGCAACAGGTTTACCTCATCTAACTCTTAGCGAGACGGCACTGAAGCGTATTTCCCAAAAAGTTAAGCTATCCCCTTAAGATCAAGTCCCTCATGGTCACCCACAGAGCAATATCCAGCACGGTACTCAATTTCATGAGCCCCCTTATTCAGCTTTACGAGCTCTGTCGTTCGTTGGGGTTTGAAAATGATCAAGGACAAGTTCTACCATCAGAGCAAGGCAAAAGATCTCAATCTCAATCCTCTCATGTGCCCCCCCTGTGGTGGGATGAGTTACTTCATTCAGTTAGCAAAATCCCTCTGTTTTCAAACCTTTGATCTTTGGACAAAAGCACCTCCAGAATGAATGCATGTAAATGTTCAAGGCTTGTTTCCCCCACACATTACGGCTCCTGTCAAGCTGTTACTGCGCAGCACCTGCCTGTAAGCCTGACTCCATGCTGTTGTGTTTGCAGGATCCTGGCCACCGTTGGGGCTGATTTTGATCTGAGAACGCTGAGGGCGGTCAGAGTACTGCGGCCACTCAAACTGGTCTCTGGCATCCCAAGTAAGTGAACTTCCTATCAGTGCACATTTATCACTGTTTTCAACTATTTAGCTGTTTCTGCTTTTAGATACACACCCTACTCCTTCTCGTTGGATGTTTCCTGTCTGTCCTCGCCCTCTCATTTTGTAATTAATGCAAAACAAAGAAAAACATGACAAAAAACAGCAGTTTTGCCTAAAGCATCTTTCTCTTGTCTTGCGCCAGGTCTTCAAGTGGTATTGAAGTCCATTATGAAAGCCATGGTACCTCTGCTGCAGATTGGCCTGCTGCTCTTCTTTGCCATTCTCATGTTTGCCATCATCGGCCTCGACTTCTACATGGGCAAGTTCCATCGTACCTGCTTCAGGATGGACACGGGTAAGCAAGAGGAGCATAGTGAAGGCTTGATCTGCCATTCCTGACTAACATGAGGTGTTGTGAGTAACAAACAGCTCTTTACGATCAGAAAAGGACACAACAGGCAGACCTCCTTTTACGGCTTTACATTTTTTTAAAGTTACAAATCATCTGCTTATAAATCTCCAGGCTCCAAACTTCAGTATACTAATATACTGTATATCAACATTGATCCAGGCCAGCTGGTTCAGGGATGTGGGAGAGCTAAATGGAGGGTGGGAACTGGAATTGGTAGCATTCGTCATTGCTTCAAATGTTTTCAGTTTTCAATTTAATAAGATTTGAAATATTAATTAAGAAAGATTGAGGGTGGCATGGCTGGGCAGTAGTTAGTACTGTCACCTCACAGCCAGACGGTTCTCAGAGAGACCGTAATTGAGCCAACAAATGAAGCTGTTACTTCAACAAAAGTGTCTGCGATTCATTACATATATAGCATAGCACACAGCATACAAATACATTATGGTTCAAATATTTCAGAAATCTTTTTTTCCAACCAGCTGCATGATGGAGGCTGTTTCATGTCAGCATACTGTATACTGAACAACTCAATTTGTCTGAACTGTTTCTATTCTTCAGGGCACAGTGACCCACCTCTCTCTACACAACACTGTAGGGAACCAACAAGGGAAGCTCTGATGCAGCACACACTTAATGTAGAGTTAGCTGGCAAACAAACAATGTTCATTTTTGGATTTGAACAGGAAGTGATGCCAACTGTGCTGTGCTCTATTACTGTACCTCAAACCATATATTATGCATAGAATGGCATATATCTCGACATGTGTGCTACATTTTACATAACGCTCCAGCCTTCTCTAAATATACGGCCATGGTTGTCTGATTCTGTCAGTGTGACTCTGCACAAATGTGTGTTTGTGGCTGCAGGCGAGCAGGCAGCGGAGTTCCCCTGTGGCCTGGAGGCTCCGGCGAGGACATGTTCAAATGGTACCGCCTGTAAGGAGTACTGGATCGGGCCCAACTTCGGCATTACCAACTTTGACAACATCCTCTTCGCTGTTCTCACCGTTTTCCAATGCATCACCATGGAGGGATGGGTGGACATCCTCTACAACGTGAGTTTACCTATGGGAAACCTATGAACCTACAAATGGTTCTGAAGCAGCGTGTCTGTTAGTGGCTGGGGTTACAACAGGGTTTAAGATTGTAACTTCAATGTATTATTCAGATGGTATATGCCCGGCCTGGTTCAGGAGCTCTGAATCACCACACAAGTCTCTGATTATAGTGTGTTCACTGATGCCTTTTTCCCCTGGCTGTAGAAACAGTTAGAGTGGGTGCACCAGCTAGCTACATCTTTTACAGATAGATATAGAATCATTTCCATAAAAATGACAAGTACGGATGAGACTGACGCTGCTGTCCAGGCTCTTATAGTAACAACTACCTACCTATGTTTTCAAACCTCATGCTCCGACACAACCCCAGCTTCCATGTTGGTGGAGAATGACGCCAGTGGGACAGGAATTTTGGGGATGCGGATGCTGCAGATGTACAGTAGCTAAAGGTTTCTGCATCTCATTATTTAACGCAGACATGTTTTTTTCACTGTGAGAGTAATGCATCTCAAAAAGTCACTGGAGCTGTAGGAGCTGAATGCTAGTACAGTAGTTTCATTACTGATGAATGAGAACATTTGCTTCTCAGTTTGCTCTATAAATCAGAAAATGTGACTGTAATGTTTAATGTATTGCATATAGTTGCTTGTTTTGTTTGACTTGCAGTCCACAACCCAAAGACATTTCATTGAATATCACATGAAACCTCATGTTGGAGATTCTTTTTTGCTTAAAAAATAATTTTAACAATTTAATTGATTACCAATATAGCTGTGGGTTATTTTAGAAGTTAAAATGACTGACTGATTCAGTGCGAGTCTGTACTGACAGAAGAGTTGTTCCAAATTTGAATTCATCAAAGTGGAAATTAGTTAGATACCAGTAAAATCAGCTGCTTTATTGTTTCCCTTGTTGTTTCTGTGGCCTGTGGTCACAGTCAGAGTTGAACCAGTAGGAAGCAGTTCTAACATTTACTTACTGTTGCTGCCACTGACCTCGGTCTGTCGCTGTGGCCCTCGTCGTTCTAATGAGGACTTCCTGTTAGGGAAATGGATTTTTCACACTTTATGCGAACATAGCTATTAAATCATCCAGTTAGTTTGCTTCCATGAATGCTGCGGATGTTGTCATCATGTTTGTGGCTCAGCAGTTAGAGTGGGCAGCCCGCTAATTATACACATCTACCTTCCATGTGTCCGAACCTCAAATTGACCCTGGTGGTTGGGTCAGCGGTGAGTGGATGAATGAGAGGCTAATTGTAACATATTTTGGGAAGCAATAGAAATTAAAGTCCATTTAGTTGGTTGATGACCACCTGAAATCTGTACTATTATAATTTCTATCTAAGTGAAATCAGCTTTTTTTTGTTTTATTAGCTATTAGAGCAGATGTTTCGGTCCTTAGTGCGGCCATTAGTGTCAGCAGAATTGCCTATACTCAATCAGCTCCATTACTGTTATGCTTTAACCGCTCAGTCCAGTGGCCTAATTATTGCCAGGAAACACATTTTTGTCACACACACAGTAGCTTGTCGTGTCTGCATGTGGACACCAACAGTTGTAGAGGGAGCACAAACCCAGAGTAAACTGTTAAATTGGGTTAAATCCCTCACAGTTTCTTTCTTTAACTTTTATTGAGATACAGTCATTTACAATATCATATATTCAGTGCCCAGCAAACGACGTCCATGGAAAGACACAGGCCGGTCTGTGCTGTGCATCGATGCTGAGATGCGGTGCTTTTCCTCCTGATTGCCCCCCCCGCCTTCCTTGGGGTGATTAGAGGCCCACAGAGCCTGTGGAGGATGACTCACACACAGGCACAGCTGCTATCAGGGCCACGTTACTCCGCGTTACTGCTTGCCTTAAACCAATCACAGCTCCCTGCCATTTGCATAAGAGTCAGAGTGATCTCATGCCAGGGAAACAATTATGTAATAGTTTAAATTATTAAACAACTGTAGCAGGGAAAGAACGTGTGTTTAGTGGTGCGAGTTTCTGCTAGCGGGGCTGACTGAGGAAAAACAGAAGCACAGAGTGAGAGACGAGGGAGGCGATCAATAGTAGTTTGGTTGCTGAGTGCAAGAAAAGGCGTGGTGGACAGAGGATGCTGCTCTGCTTCTTTGATGTCAAATAATTGTTTCCCCATTGTAACACAAGTATTGGACTGGAGAGCAAGAGTATTATCTTTTTAGTTCTCATTGCGTTCATCGTGTCAGGATTCTTCATTGCCTCAACACAAGACTCACAAGATTCACAGAGAATGAACGTTACTGTTTGTTTATTTCAATGAAGCCACCTTGTACGCTTGGTGGCAGCGCAACAAGCTGTAAACACAGCTCTGACACTGACTCTCCAAGTTGGTTCCACCTGATGAATGCTTTCAGCTTTGGTTTTGACTCCAGAAATATCTAGAATCTTTGGCTACTATGTTTACCAACTACTCTCTAACTGGCTCCATCTGTACTGTAGGTTTATGGAGTCCTTTCACTGAAAGGGGGCCGAGGCTAATCCAAACATTGAAGTTGATCGTCAAAACCAAACAATGAGCTTAAAGAGGCTAAAACACTGTAAAGCTGCGGGAAACTGCAGTTAATGATAATTTTCTCTGGGTTCATCTTTCACATTACACATATTTATCTGGCTGAAATATGAGTTGTGCAAATAATTGTAAATCAAACATTTCTGCTAGCTGCTGCTTTTTCACATTGTGTGAACTATGGCGTGGCTCTTATTGTCAAACAGCAAGAGGAATAGCTCAGTATTTGTCTCTTAGGTTGATACTGCTGCAAAATAAGACATTGTCATTTGCAGAACTTCTGTCAGGGGATCACTTTTGAGTTTCACTGGGTTGTTGTTGCGGGGTGAGGCATGAGTCTGCGGTTACAGCTGAGGAGAGAAGCCAGTAGGAGAGGAGGCAGCGTCGGTGGAGCGTGGGTTTGCTCGCTGCGCTCTTCTTGCACGTTGACACAGTGCAATGTCATTCCTCTGGAGAAAGAAGAAAAAGAAAAGGCTTTTTGCAGATGGATGAAATCCACAAACGAGAGTTGAGTGTACAAAGCAAAGCCCAGGCTCAGACTTTGCAAGGGGCTTCTTCCTTCAGCTAATATATATATATCATTATCTAGATATGAAATGACCTTTATCGGGCTGTAAGAATATTGGGATATCACACAGACCTAGTGCTTTATACCATTTACAGGAGAGGATTCATGGTTATCGGATGCCCCCTGTTTTAGGTGGAAAATGACAAAATGAGTAGTCGAGTCTGTTCGGGCAATGGTGAGGATGCATCTGTGTCAGCCTGCACACTAACATGGTGCCAGGGCTAATACTGCTCCAAGAGATTGTAGCAAAGTAATTAAAAAGCATTGGTGGTGGATGGGCGGCTTTGTGCATTCATATCTATATATTCATAGGCTAGTCAATTAAATCATTTAGGAATGTTCATGCAAGAAATAGAGAAGGGGGGCATTTGGAAAAGCACACTTAAATAGCAATAAATAGCAATGCTACACATACAGTAATGCACATAATGGCTACATGGATAATCAGATTATTTCAATTAATTAGACAATTATTTTGAGCTGTGTCACTAAGATGTGTCACTAAAATACTATACTGTAGGTTTCTGGTATTCTGGTTTGGCTGTCTCACTGTTTCAGAATGTGAATGTAAATTTTTGGTATTTTTGTTGAGCAAAAAATGATTTAAGAAATTTAATTTCAAAGCAGATAACTAAAAATATAACAGATTGCTACATGTGAGTTAAGTAGTCTCAATGAGCTAAAAGGCACAAAACACTCAAAAGAGTTGTTAATAATGAATTCATTGCTAAGAATTCACATTACACATAGTCATTTGATCCAATCTCAGCTGTAATCTGTGAGGGAAAAAATGAATACCACTTCACCAATTACCACATTGTATCATGTTTTTTTCATTTCTACAGAAAAAAATAGCAAAACTACAAGTTGAATTTACATGCTGAAGCTGTTTCCTTACAGCAGCTTTGCTTTTGGTGTCTGCACAGCCTCTCCACACAACACACACACACACACACACACACACACACACACACACACACACACACAGTCACTGTGCTTGGCTTTTGTCCCCTGAGAAATACTCAAGCTCCAGTGCTCAACTCCCCCTGAAAGCACAAACTCATTATTGATTCTATCCAAATGACAAATTATAAAGAAATGATTGTGAATGAATGATTTGTATTTAACTGCAGTACCGGCTGATTCACAATTAAATTAAAAAATGATGAGAAACAAACCATGATTGCAGGGATTGAGAACAATATATGGGCACATGTGAATATAACAGTAGGAATTGTTTTTAATCTAATTTGCTTGAGGCCTGTTTGACCTTTGCTCACTGAGTTGATGATCTTACTTGTTCTATTGATTCCTGCCTCATTTTCTAATGACTTCCACCATTTTCACTAACATATAAGACCATTGCTCTGTCAGTATCAGTCACTTTCGTCATTCCCATGATGAATAATCCCCATTAGGTTGAGGTCTTAATCCAGAATTAGTCCATATGGGGCATCAGGGTTCGGGGGTTAAGATCAGACCTTATTCCATCATCAGCCAGCTCTTCCTCCTGTCTGCTGGATCACTGACAGAGTGGTAATGCATGGTGGGTGCGCAGGTCGAGGCTGCTGTTTTGGCTCAGCATGATTGGTGGATTCGCAGATTGAATTGTCAAGGGAGGAGTGACGGCTGTCTCATTTCCTACCACCGTGGCACCCGTCTGCGTCCTCTTTATCAGAGTGGCCATCCATCACGTCCGTACGGGTCCTCGTCTGTCTCTGCCAAGGCTGTGACGCTCTGATGGGGATGGAGGCCAAAACTCAGACTGTCAGTTTCTCATTGGGAGACCCCCAAGACCTTTTAGCCATAAACTGTCATTTTTGACAGGCTCTGCCGCCTGTGTGTGCAGGAAGGCTCCAAAATAAGACACAGACGTAGGTCTCGAATCATCCAAAAAATGTGAATTTTACATTGAAAATAACCTACACACTGCATGATGCCACCCACACACACACGGTAAATGATCTGATCTACTGTAGATTGCTGTCAGTAGTTGTGCCTTGTGCTTCTCCTTAGCATTTTGGTTTTGCGGTTCACACTGCTGCCCCTTCTTCCTAGTACTGTGATAAACTGAATGATTTCCAGCTCCACTCGTTGTATTCGTATTTTTTTCTTTTTTTGGAAGATACATCTTAAAGATGCACTCAGACACATGATCAGTGATGTATCCTGGGGTAACTGGGTTTTTCTTACCCCAAGGCGCTTATCAGGTGGAGCTGATCAGACCCAGCTTTTGTCTGAATAGCTCTCCAAATCTCTCTCTGCTGCCTCTGTGTTGAGTTTGATGGCTTGCTTCTTTTGGGCACCTGTGGTGCCCAAGAGATGAAATGCTTTGCAGAGGGTTCGGGCAACAAATCCTCTGCAGCCAATTGCAGTTTGCAGGCTCCGTGGCCTCTGCACTTGTCACCAAGGTCAGCATGCTCTGCTTTCTTCCTCTCTGTGGCCTCCTCCATGCGGCCCTCCCAGGGAGCCGTGAGCTCCAGCTTGACCACCCATCTTGATTCTGACAGCAGAAGCATGTGTGGTCTCAGTGTGGTAATTATGATGGGCTCAAAGTACCGGAGCTGTTTTCTCATGCCAAACATTAGTTGCTAGTCCTTTGCTGAAGCAAGAAGCCCTGATGGTAGCCTTTGGTATGTGTTGGGCCCCTCACCAGCTTTCATGAAAGGGATGATCCATTGTGCTGGTCTCCTCTATTTGGAAGAGGCTATGACCAAACAGATGATCCCCCCCCTTTGACTCCATTGTCCCAGTCCCAGATCTAATCATTGCAGGCAGAATATAGATAGCAGGTATGCTTTGTAATAACAGACATCACTTTTGGAGAACTTTGCAAATACAAAAGTCAGTGAACAGATGTCATTATTTGGATGGTACCCAGGTCACAGGTTTCTGTGCTGCAGGTCTAAGTGTGAATGTGACCAGGGTGCATTTCAGTTGCAGTTTGTCTCGTCTCTGGTGCAGTCAGATGTGAATGCTGGAAACACCATGAGAATAACGATAAGTAATGTAAAGTGGGTTCAAAGGTTGTGGTAAATAAACTCAATCTAAATGAGCAAGTGAAGGCAGTTTGTTGTCAAATGTGTTTATTAAATCCAGCTGCTAGTCAAGAGAAGCTCTCTACATTCTCCTCATTTTTAGCTTTGTGTTGTTTATGTCACTTTGTTGTGGTCTTTTTTAAACTTATCATTTCTAATGTCATTCTTATTACCATTGTCTCGACTGAAGCGAAGTACCAAACTGCATTAGAAACAGTACAGTCAGACAGCAGCTAATAATTTAGAGTCTAAAAATCTTTGTTTTCTATGCTCTATTATTGTTTAACACTGCATAAGAAAGATTAGAAAGCCCCTTATTGTATTTAAAAGGAGCTATACTGTCACGTTAGATTGTGTTTTTTTGTCTCCATATTTGGTGCCAAATCGGTGCTGTGATGTTGAAACAGCACTCCACTGATTTATCATTGCACTCCTGTAACCTTGCCAGACTTTGAGAGGACTCCAAATCAATGCAGCAAAATTGGAAATATTGTCTATTTTACTTAGAACTTCTTCTCCTTTGCCAAAATGTGGCATCTAAATTATCCAGCATGTTGGAATAGTTTCCACCAGGAAACGCACAGCATGGTGAACTTGTGGAGATTCTGTTTTAATGGTGCACTTCCAGAAGATCTTCCCTCTGTCAGTTTGTCAAGCACACCCGATGAGTCATGCAGTCAGGTCCTCCCTGAAACTTTTTAAATTTACTTACAACAGCAATGTACTGACATTGTTCCATACGAAAATTAATCCCAAGTTCAACCGGAGTTAATTTGATGTTTCAGCACCCTGCACCTGACAGATAAACTGGCTCCTGTCCAAAGTTACAGATTTTCTGGGGAAAAAAAACAACAGGTCTTGCATGAAACAAGACATTTTGTCCTGGCTGTCTCACAACAAGGAGGGCTCATCGCTTCATGGCGGGTGGGGTCCATGAGGGAGGATTTCAGCAAACAATAACACTTTTCGTATGAAGACCGAAAAGCTTTTTGTCACCATACAGAGAACATGTGCACATAATTACAGCTGTAATATTATCTTGAGAGTCTTTCCCAGTGCTTGTCAGGCTCAGTCAGGGTTAGTCGCAGGAGTCCCCTCTGGCGACACACGATCCACTCACCTGTAAACAGCGGGCAGACTTTCAGATGCTATCAGATGGAGCTCTGGGGAGCAGCGTGTTTACAAGCTCAGAGGACAGCAACAACAAGGAAGAGTGTGGACCACTCACTGCCACTTGTCCTCCAGCACTGTGCTGGAGTACTGTTTCAGCTTCAGCTTGTTGGCAGACATAGAGTTGAGGAAACACTAGTTCATTATCATACTGTAATTCTTCAGAATGATGTGTGCATTAAATGTGTCATGGTAGGTTTTTGTGTATGCATGAGTCAGAGCCTGTTATTTCACGGTCTGTCTCCAGTCTCTCCGGCAGCATGGGTGTGGTGTTGCTGTCCTCAGGCTAACACGTTTAGGGGCAGAGCAGGGCTACTAATAGCTTTTCTATTGCCTTCTGCGCTCGCTCCTTTCTGCTAGCCAAGGTCTGAGGCAGCATCGCCTCGACTGGCTAATGCACTAACACACCCAGCCCTCTGCAGCTCCTTCCAGCTCTCAGCTACATTATGACAGACAATTCCATGCCTCTAACCCTGCTCCTTTTTGTAGCCATTCAGCGGCAGCAGTTCAGCATGGATCACCCCACCCGCTCCACCACCTCAGCCTGGTTGGCTTTGTAACAAAGTCGACTTTCATCATCAAACTGAAGTTTGAGTTCTCCAAAAGGATTTACAGTACAACAATCATCACTTGAATGAATGATACAGCAGGGAATAACCTGTTACTTACTAGTAACACTGCAGTATTCAGCCTATATTCATTTGATACATTTAGAGGGATATACTGTAGCTGACCACTTAAAATATCTATTTATGAAATCTTCTGACCAATGTCAATCTGACCATGTGGTGATCTACATTTTATGTTTCATAATATGTACCTTTCAATATAATGTACCTTTGTAATAACTGAATATAATCAAATCAGCAGACCCTGCACATATCTTCCAGAAAGGAGCAGCTCTTGCAGATCTGAGGTGATAGATAGAATATGTAGTAATATTGATGTTATGGTTCAGTATGAATTGCAAATCCACGTAGTCACCAAAGCATCAGAAATAACCGTGTGGGGAACATACTGTAGATATCCACACAGAGAATGGAAGCTGCTGGAAGGAGAAAGGCATAACCACTAGTGGCAGCCTAATCCAGGCCTTGCAAGAAGCAGCAACCTCCCCACCAGAGACCATAATCCTGTTATCTTGGATACAAGAAGTTTGGGTCAATATGCTCCCCCCCGCTTGAGAAGATCAATTCCTGAGTAGTTTAAACTGAAATCTATTCTCCAGTCATCTGGAGTTGGGTTTATCTGCCACAGTCTTGTTTCATCACACTGCCTAAATTTCCTTACTGGATAACTCCCTGCTGAACCTCTGAGACTCATATACAGTAAAATAATGTTTGGTTGGGTTAGAAGAATACTAGAGGGAACCAACACAGACTGTTAATAGGAAAGGGGAAAATGAACAGTGGCAGCCAGTGTCAATATTACTATTGACGGTTTAATTTCTGTTGCATATGACAGCTGTTTGACGTCAACTGCAAGATCTCTCTGCTCAATGATGTTCGTCATTTATTCAACATATCCCTGTAATCCAACCTGACATCTTGTATTTGGTAAGTTAGGCCATTCACCCACTGATTGGAGTGGTTAATGACTGAATTTGATGCAAAGCGACCTCAATGAGTGTTTCAACTGGAAGGAGAAAGGTATGAGAAAGAGGCTGTTGTGGTTTGACATCTGACGAGGTTGACGTTTTTTAATGGCAGGCCAGATTCTCCAAGCAAACAGCATATGAGATCTTCAAAGTAGCATAGTCAGTATAAGATACAGTCCGCAATTCACACAGAACAGCTACATATCTCAATCTGAAAAGTGGGAGTATGGCAGCAGTCAGACTAAATTTAATGACAGACCTGGTTTTGGTATTCACTATGTTACCCTGCCAAGTATGATGGCAAGTAGTTTCAAAAAGAATATGCAAATAAGGGTGGACATACTCTCATACTATGTGTTGTTTATTGTATATATGTATTGTATTATGTATGAATCGATTTGTTGATATCTGAAATGGGAAATTACATTTCCACAAAACGAAATCCTTTTTTCAACATGGAGGAATCAAATTGTAAATATCTGTAATCGTTGTTCTTATTAGTGATGAAGCAATTACTAACGTCAATAATTCAATTTATATCGGTAAATCACATTCTGATTATAATTTCTGCCTGTGAATAGGTACAGCATGTTTTAACATGTCAAAATTGTTTTACAGATGTCTTAAATGAACATTATTATTTCCACTAGTAAAGAGTAAATCTTTGCTTGTTAGCCCTTCTTATCAAACGTTAGCAAAGCTAAGTCAGACAAAGCTAATTCTTGCTTCTCACTTCTGTCATGTGTATTCCACCTCTTGCATGTCATACTGTATGTAAGCATTTTGCCCTCTCTTATTAAGCAACATTATACCTCTATTGTCTGGGAGAGGCAATTAAAATGCTGCTTAACTCAAACAAAGGTAATGAGACCATCCCTGTATCTGAGGAAACAATGAGGAAATCCATGGCTGCATAAATGAAAAATTAACACAGGCTTTTGAATGATAGCAAAGCATCACAATGGGTTCCAGTAAATGAGTGCATCTCCAGGAAATTTCCAGCCATCACATTAACATCCCAGAGTAATAAAACGTCATGACATGAATACAGCAGCAGAAAGCCCCGAGGCAGGGTGGAAAAGAAGACAACGTGGGCCTCGGGCTGTGACTGCTGCTTCTGTCATTACGGCTTCAACAGCACAACACACGCACAAACAAGCAAACCTCTCTGTCAGGGACACCATTATCCATTTTGTTGTCTTGTATTTCCAAATGAAGCCTGTTACTTTACCAGAGAGACAGAGTCAAATGAGGATAGGCTGCATTTTAGCAGTGAAGCCTCTCGTGCTTCTCTCCCATCGGCACTTCTATTATTATAGGTGCGGAGAGTCATGGATGCCATCCCCAAACCATGAAGATGCAAAGCTGTAATACCTTTGAACGCACAAAGAAAAAGGTCTGAACATAATATGTTCTGGGCCTCTCTTCACATCTGCCCCCTGCTGAAAACAAGCTCAAACACATGCCCAATTTCTTCACATTTGAGTCACATTTGTTTAATGCTCTGTTACGACAGTTTCAGGGAATTATTGAACCTTTTTTCACAACTGAAACTATATATTTGTGATAAGTTAAAGGACATGAGCATCTTCTTTACATATCCTTTTCATGGACTTTATTGACAATAAGAAAAATACTGATTAATGCCAGCCTTGTCTTTTAACTGCATCAGTCCTATTCTTTATGTTTGTGTGTTTAGGCCAATGATGCCTCAGGGAACACATGGAACTGGCTGTACTTCATCCCCCTCATCATCATCGGGTCCTTCTTCATGCTCAACCTGGTGCTAGGCGTGCTGTCAGGGTGAGTACAACCTGGATTTACACTGATCAAGCTTTACCCCACCTTTAACCAGATCTGATTGCTTTTTGCTTAGGATAAAATAAAAAAAGAAGCCTCTGCTTTAATACTCGCCCACTTTTATCTTGCTGTCTGCCATAGTAAATCAGAAGACAGATATGACAGACTATTGCAAGACTGTGTTTGTACAGGAATAGTCAGCATGACTCCACTTTTAATTTACAGTGTTAGATTAGAGCCACAACCTCAGGTCAGTGCTACAAAGAAGGATAAATAATATCTAATTTCTGATTCTCCTGAGCTAAATCACCACTGCTGACCTCATGTGTTTCAGCAACAACGAAGAACCATCTCCAACTATTTTCTCTTTTCACCTCCTGTCTACATCGGAAGTCAATATGTGCTGCATTGGTTGACATCTGCTGGTCATATCTAATGTCTAACTTTTTCATCTGTGAAAACCCGGTGAAAGCAGGTAATGATGGAAAGCATATGTAAATGGATGAAGCACAGGAAATTGTTTTATTTATTGACTTAGTTAATCTTGTCCCTTCTGCCTCCTCCTGTCCCCCACAAAATAAAAGTGATGCTCCAGGACTTGACTGGGGTAGTGCTCTTCAGTCTATTGTTGCCCAAATTAGGATTACGAAAATTTACAAAAATTATAGCCAGCAATAGGGGCCGGAAGTTAACGCAAATTGATGGTTCACTTAGCTTCACCTCCCATAGTTACTGTTGTTTTGCCAGTTAAGCTTTCCACTCTCACACAGCACATACCATATGCAGTTCACAATAGTGCTGGAAGATTCCACAGAGTGGAGTATAGAGGCAGGGTACTTTTAAAAAGAGAAAAAAACAACTGTCCCTTGATTTGAAGCATCCCAAATTTCAAGCTTTGACCTGGCCCAGAGTGTGTGCTTCTTTTGCATTTACTAATTTAGGAGAATTCCACATCTGTGGCGGCTCCGATGCAATATTCATGGGGTTTTATTAAAACATAAATTCACATGATTATATGAGTCTGCCACACTGAGAGCAGGCTTTATGCTGTTCAAGGCCTGTGCAGTTTAATTCTGTGGAACGCACTCCCTCATTTATAAAGCAATGCAAGTAGCAGCCACTGACTTGTGAGTATGTCATCACCATTGAAAAGAGCATCATGGGAGATGGCTGTGTTTTTATTGCCTCTCTTGTAATATTGCTTTGCAGTTAGCCTCATCTGTCTTGGGCACCAGAAGTCTCTGAGTGTTGTTCCCCATCCACAAGGTCTAACCCACGGTATACAAATAATGATAGGAATGTAATTTTTCTATACGGTCAGATAAGTGGATAGGAAAAGGAAAACTTATGATAGATTAAGACTGTCACATGTCATCAAAATCCCCTTGTACCCATAACATACCTTCCTTTTATCCTTCTTCCTCAACCCTGTGAGTTTAGACTCATCAAAACCTGAAATACTTTTCCCCATAGTACTGGAGGTTATGCTAAATTCATATTTTTTTATAACATAAAAGTATCAAGTGCAGTCAGAAAACAATTTCATCATAGTGATAAAGAGAATTATCACCTGAATCTGAATTTGTCCTGTTTTTTAGAGCTTTCTGGTGAGTCTCAGTAGTGTTTGAGTGACTTGGCTTCATTTTCTTCCTCTATCTCAGCTATTTCAGATAGATGCATGAACACAGAGTTGCATTCATGTGCTGCCTCCTGTTGTTTAACGTTAAGGTCATTCATTTTTAAAAGAAGCCACAGTACTCTATGCTCTAGCTGGCTGTGCTGCCCTTGCTGATAAAGTAACGTTCTCTTCCTGCTGCTGTGGAATCCATTTCCTCACTGTGGAAATCTTTTTTGAAACCAGACTGCCTGTGTTGCAAAGACCTGAAGTAATTCATGGAAAATGTTTTTTAAACTTCCTGCAGCTATTTTCAGGATGGAATAATTAGGCTCAACTTTTTACTTGTTTGCTTCATTTTGACGACAATTAATCGGGTGCCGTCGGGAGAGGAGTTTGATGACTATGGTGAACAAGCTGCACAGTCAGCTCAGCGGAGCCATTAATGTGTTTGTTTCACTTTGCAGTCATTTCTATGTCCTTGAGGTTATCCTTTTTCCATGTCCATGTGTAGAGCTTTAGAATAAACAATAAAAAGAAGAGAAAAACATGTAAAAGAAGTAAAATGGAAATACATAAAACTGGTGAAACTGATCACAATGAGGTGGTTTGAAGACAGTTAAGAGATAAACAAACAAGGGATTAGAGCCAGTAAAAAGAATAAGAGGACAGGTAGCCTTTAGCTGCCCCCTCTGTAGTTTCTTTGCCCCCCTCCCCCATTTCCTGCTCTCTCCACAGAAGTTGTCAGATGGCCTTAGAGTTACTGCGGGGGTGGAAGGTCACTGATGCGGTCTGGCAGGGCCGTGCGGGGGCTATATCATTGTTTAAAGGCCATGATCTGAACTTCTGAGCAGGGGGGGGGCAGATGCATGCAGGGTTGAGAGGCTGCAGACCCCCAGGAGAGGTCTGGACCGTTGGCTCAGCTTTTATTCCATCAGCGTGGAAAGGCTGGCATGAGATGTGGCTGTGATCAAAGCAGCGCTTTTACTGTAGCCTAGCTGGCACATGGCAGATAAAAACAAAGCTCTAATGGGATGATCGTGTTGCTTTGCGTCAACAGGCAACCATGTGTGTACGGTAGCTATAATACCAGGACTTTTTTCTGCTTTATCTTTCACATTGTCTTGTTGCTTCTGTGTTTATGGTTTTAGTTAAAACATGGTCATTATCAGGCTACAGGAAAGTAGCATTGTTTGTTAGCAATGTTGGATTGTTCTCCACAGGCGTATAAAGCAGTCTCAACCCAAGGGTTACTGGATTGCTTATTCTGGAGCTGTCCACCATATCCCGCACTCTTCATCAGCAAAGTTGTGCACTCACTTGTCATGGAGCTGTAGATGTTCTGATTTTCCCATGATTTGTTTCAGTGATTTTGAGCATGCTCTAGGACTCACAGAGTCAAGTTATTCATTGAACTCCAGTTGTTGCTCTGTATGCCCATAGTGAAACTAACGGTTTCACTAAAACTGCCTGAACAGTGTCACGTTATCTTCCTGCTTAACTGAAGTAGAGGTAATGTCATTTAACAGATACAGTATATTATTTGTATATGATACATGTTATTGTGCATGTGCATTTGTGTGAGCACCAGTGGTATGTACAATATGCTATTAGTACATATGCCCCCAAATTTTGTATACTTTTGTTTGATATTGCATATTTATGTAGCTATTTTGATTGGTCTGTCTCCCAGTTAGCTGGTGGAGTCAGAGCTGACACAGGGCGATCCAAATGCAGACACAAGGCAGGCTGATGCAAAGAAGTGCTTTAATTAAGAAAAGCAGGCTCTCAGGCAGGTGGTGGACGACCAGACAAATGACAAGATAGACAGGAATAGAAAGGCGGATCGCACAAGGAACACTTGGAAAAATACCAGAGAAAAAGATAAACAGATAATTGCACACTGAGTGGGGACAATGGCCTGGTTATAAGTCCTGAAACCGGGAACAGGTGTTTCTGTGTGTATATGCTTGCATGCATGTGCGTGTGGTTTTGATGTGGGACCAGGTGTCTGAATGGGCGGGGCAGTCTGGGGGTGGGGGTGGGGGGGTAGTGAGAGGAAAGCAGGTCTGGAGAGAAGATGGAGGAACATGGTATGAGAAGAGGGAGCTGAGGCTGGAGACAGGGACAGATCCTGACCCCCTCAGGAGAAAATACTCTATGTATTGTATATGTACGAAAGCTTCTAATTATGTAATTTAGTGTGATGTGTGTGTGAGACAGTGTGAAAGTGTGGCTTCAAGCTGCTACAGTGCTGGCAAATCCTCGCCGTCACAATTCCTCTGTGTGCGCACACAAACACACCAACGCATAGTTCAGTCAACCAGCACACACAGAAGCAGTGCACACACATTATAGAGAGAAAATTTGTCGCCACAGAATTGGATTTGGACAGTGGCAGGCACATATACAAACAGAAACACCCTGAGGAAGGAGGCAGGCAGGCAGCCCCTGCAATGCAGAATTGAGCTTCCCCCCTCCGCTGTGTGGGAGACACACCAATCACTGACTGGGCGGGGGTGGACTGGAGATCCCTCGCTCTGTTATTTCAACGGTCTGTCCTCTCTTACCCTCTCTGTTTTTACTGGTGTCTTTTTCTTCTCTTCCTCTGCCTCATTCCTCTCATATCGCACTTCCCGCTCAGCTCATTTAAACTGCTGAAAACTGCCTTATTGTTGTGACATAACACTGATGTTGGCAACACCGTACAGTGGCAATAAAGATAATTTTATCAGTTTTAACAATAAGGAAGTAACGGTTGTAAAAATAATATTTCTTATTTTTTATCAGTTATAGGATATCATTTTATATTCTGACAATAGATAAATGATTACATCATGGCTTCATTTAATTCATCATGTTTCTCTTTGATAAGTTTAGATAAGATATGGGATGTACAGTATCTGTGTAACTGTATGTTCATATCCTCCCTGTAAACAAATCTGTTGTTTTTATTTCTTATGTTTGTCAGTATAATCCAGCTTTGTTTGTTTCAGTACAACATTCATTGCTGTTGACATGCAACAACAGTGAATATAGAGGCTAATTATCACAGTAAAAACTAGTTAAAGTAGCTTTGAAATTTTACTTAATGTTCTTTCTTGTTTATTTTCCAGAAAAACTTATCTGATGGAACATCTTGCATGAACTGTATTCAGTATTAAGTCTTACACGATGACATCACTCGTATGCAAATCAGGCATTTTTAGCTACTTTCCTTTAAGAAGGGTTGAAAGAACTAATGTTATGTCTGTGACATGTTAACAAGTGAGCTAAATGTTTTGACCACAACAGAGGGGCAGCATGTGAGCGTACATCTGAGATGCTGTATCATCTGCTGGTCAGCTTTGTCAGACGCACCTTTTCCTGCTGCTCTTGCTTCGTGATTGGTTGTTGTCAGACAGTGTATCTGTTGAAAAAAACACTTAAAACACTGCGCACTTTTAACCTTGTGCTATCCCAAGTCTTTGGAAGGATACTGAGTCATTCCAAGTCAAAAGGCATTAGTCTATGAGTCATTGGTCTTGAAGAGCAGATCTTTCTCGATATCATCAGACGAGTGACTTGAGTCGGACTCGGGTCCGTGTCACATGACTTGGCAGCTGAATGGTGGATGTTTTTAGAAAGGACAGAGGAGTGTCACATTCCATGTCGACAGATACAGTATCAGCATGTAACAATCCTGCTGCTGATGTGGAGTTCAGCTCTTCCACAGCGTGACAGGGCACAGCCTCTGCCTGACCTGCTGGAAGCCAGCCTGCTGCACACCTGTCAGCCTGCCTCTGGATCTGGGTTGGTCTGTCACATCCAATAAACCTGTCTGTGTATGTGTGTGTGTGTGTGTGTGTGTGCACATCCCTATGTGTGCATGTGGTTTGTTTGTGGTTTTCTACAGGGAGTTTGCCAAGGAGAGAGAACGGGTGGAGAAGAGGCAAGAATTCCTGAAGCTCCGCAGGCAACAGCAAATAGAGAGAGAGTTAACTGGATACCTGGAGTGGATCTGCAAAGCAGGTCAGAAACAAACACACACACACACACTCAGGTCCAACCGTGGGCTTAACCCTCAGTAATCATTAGTTACATTCAAAAGAAAAAAAGATACAAATATGACCTAATTATGGCTAATTCACATTCAAGTGTGGTGCTGTGTTACAGAAGAGGTGATGCTGGCTGAGGAAGACAAAAATGCAGAGGAGAAATCTGTGGATGGAGCTTGGTACAAAAGAAAGCACAACAACTCTGGTGAGGACTGCCATGTTTACAATTGGTTGCTTGGCCAAAATAACCAGTCAGGCTTACCAAAGTGCATTGTTTTACAATTTAGTGCCATTTGAGAAGCATAGACAGCTGGTCAGCAGCTAAATACACCTAAAATAAACCAAAATACTTCATATTCATCAGTCATACTGTACATCAATCATATTATTGAGATTTTACCAGATTTGTTCATGGTCTCTAAAACCTTTGCAAAGCCTTTGTTAATAGCAGTCAACTTTCTTTTTCTTCTTCTCCACTTTTATTGTTGCATCGTCACCAATCTTCTACGCTGCATTAGCATCACCGGCTGTCTATCGTTTACTGCCTTCTACAATCCAATCCAATGCTGTTTTTATTCTGTCAATTAACAACATACATTATCTCAAGGCACTTTACAGAGTAAGGTCAAGACCTTACAAGGTTAGAAAGAGAAACCCAACAGTCATTGCAATCATAACATATTATTGTGTCGGTGTAATGTAAATAAACACATAAAAAGCAGTAAAGTGCTACATGAGCTGCTGTCACAGTCCCCAAAATTTGATTTCCCAACATGAGTCCATCAGGCTGAGGAGCAACGATATGTCCTACTCAGCAAAAATAAACTACAGAGGTTTCAAAAGTCCCATTTTTTGCAATGAAATCACAAATCTTGTTCAGTTGATTTAGATAATTAGAAATTGAATTAAAGAATTAATTAAAAGTATTTTATTTTTATTTGTATATTCTGTATATGAATTGAACAGAACCAAAGTTTGAAAGGTTTTTGGAGTTAAATGTTAAATGTATATTAGCAGATAGTGCTGCATATGTATTGATAACTGGCTTGCTCCATACTGTTTGACCTCCCACCATCTGGACAGCTTCCTAATCACTATGTGGCCGAGCCAGGTCATTTCCACTGGCATCCACCAAAGTGTGTGTTCACCCACACACATCGTCGGCAGCCCCACCCAGGGTAACAGTAACAGCGATTGTGGGTGGAAGGGTAATGAGATTAGAATGAAGCAGAGAGAGCGAGGCTCACTAGAGTTCAGAGTGGCCATGAGAGGATGACGGCCCTCCACACAGCTTTTAAAGCTCTTCTCTCCTCTGAAATGTAAAGTTATACAGTGAAGCACTGACAGTGAGATGGATATTTGTCAACAGCTGAAAGCGTATGGATGTAGCTCCATCACAGGTCAGAGTCATTAGAAATTCACCAGTCTCAGAATAAAAGAGGGTGTGAGAGAAAGGATCTTTCTGAGCTTTATGAGTTCAATCAGATTAGCTGTTTTAATGGCTTGTGTGATTTAGGTTCTTCTTATTGTGTTTACAGTGCTGAAAAGGACAAAGAAGAGTAAGAATGACCTCATCAATGCAGAGGAAGGCGAGGACCACTTCACTGACATCTCATCTGTTGGTGAGCATGACTTGAGATGTAAATCGCTGTGCTATACAGTCTATAAACTGTGTTGGTACTGTAACACACAAACGGTGTGCTCACATTACAGAAGCTTGGATGGAACATGTTGCTCTACTCTGACTGATTGTCAGTGGTACATATTGGATTCTAATAGTTAAATATTTTTTTTAAATTTAATATCAAGAGCTACATGTGCAACATTTAGAATATCTAAAATAGTTGTAGAAGATTTGTCAAATGGGTGCATGTGGGTTCCCAACTAATTTGGGTTCTTTACGCTTTTAAGACTTGCTTCGTGTTACACCCAACATGCTAAGAACACATTTGGAAATGACATGAAAGCATAACAAGCAACAAGGAATGACAACTCATGCAGCTCTGGCTGACATGCTAACATGGTGAGACAACCAAACTGTGTTGAAAAAACGCAAGACCAGAATAAACAATGCTGAAACGGGCTTCATCTCAATCACTAGAAGCCTCTGTGGATGCTATACCATGGGAGGTGAATTTTTCTAACACTTCTAACAAACAGCAGTGGGAGAAGTGGTGAGCAGATCAGTTCAGCATGAGGAGGTAAAATCATCCAGTAAACCATAAATAAAAGAAACAGGACAATGAAAATATTTTATTCAGATACATTGAGTATTTTTCTCTGCTTTTTTGTCCCACTGATGTCTGATGAGCCTACAGATTTATCTCGTGACCCCTTGGAAGGGTTTTTAAGCACCAAGGTGGAAATCACTGCAGCAGGCCAGTGCAATGACTGTCCTGTCATTAAGTGTGCAAGGGCAAATTCCTGCCCAATAATTCTTCTTACTTCTGAATGCAATAGGATAATAAGAACATGAAATCGCGCATTTTTACGGGAAAGATGACAAAATTGAATCTTCAGCATGATGCACTGAAGCTTTCAGTGATTCCTTATCAATTTTCATTGAAATCAATGAATGATCATTAAATGGACTGTGGCTGTACCACCATCAGTTAAGAGAGACCAGTTGAGGTGCTATAGTTGAGTTTGCAGAATCTAACAACTGCCATCCTGGTGGGTATATAATGTTCTGAAATGTATCTAACTCAATTAATACTGACTGCTAAGGTAGCTACATTAATATGAGACAATCTATCGAACCAACACACAGGATGTACTCTGTAAAGAAAAGAAAAAAGAACAAAAGTAGAACATACATTTTTATTTCATCAGATTCATGTAGTGGCCTAATTTTATATATGATTTAACTTTAGGATGCATGCCATATGCATGCAGTGTCCAAGGTTTGAGCCCTGGGCACATATCCCACCCCCGTCTCTGCCCATGTTCCTCTCGACACTGATGACACTGATTTATGTGCATCAGCCACAGGGGAAGAGATAGAGCTCTTTATAAGGGGCTGAATTCAAGAGAATTAGCCTGTGCAGGACCTCAGCAGAATGACAGCTCCTGCACACTGATTAAGACTGAGATAAGAATCTTAATTTGATGGTGATTAGGAAAATACATAAATCCTGGGTCAAGGCAGAAAAAAATAGTAAACTAAGAATAAAAAATGTGTCAAAAAAGGGTTTTATTGTGATAGCAAAGCTAGATTAGTGTGGGACTTCTCGTGATACATTATGAGTCAGATGTCTGGATTAAAATAGAGCAGGAAATAATTAGCCCACTAGTCTTCCTGTGCCAGTAATGAAATTCTAATAGAACCATTTTTCTCCTTCCCTTTTGTGTCCTGTCCCACTTGACATTTGGGCTTGATTTAAGCTACAGAAGGTTTAATATAGTACAGGCTAAATGGGAGTTAGGAGGGGGGCATGGACACTAATCTAAAAGTGCCAAGGGCTTCACTTTGCTTACATCATAGTTAAAGATCAGCAGAATATGAAAAATCCTAATTAATCTTAACTAATTGTAATCACATTTAATCTATTTGTCCCTGTGTTTCTTCCCATCACTGCTGTCCCAACAATGACATTGTCACATATAAAATACTGACTGCATTGTACTGAAGGGTACCAAGTGCAAACTATCTTAATCTTGTTTGTTCCTATTTTTGGGTTGATATTGTTCTACATTTTTTGCTATTGTCCTTTTTCACTGCTGCTGTAAATGTGCAGTTTCCCCACTTGTGGGACTAATTAAGGATTATCTTATTTTATGTCAAAACCAAGGCTCAGGTTAAAGATAACTAAGCCAAGACCCAGTCTTGATTTGGTATAACCACCTCGGTCCTTGACATGGTACCTTTATTGCCGCTCTGCGTGTTTTATTCCAACTGCCCCCCCAGGGTCACCGTTTGCCCGGGCCAGCGTGAAGAGCAAGAACGAGAGCTCATCTTACTTCAGGAGGAAAGAAAAGAGGATCCGCTTCACCATTCGTCGCCTGGTCAAGTCTCACAGCTTCTACTGGACCGTGCTGTGTCTAGTTGGCCTCAACACGCTGTGTGTGGCCATAGTGCACTATGACCAGCCTGATTGGCTCACCTATGCCCTATGTGAGCACCTGCAGTTCGTCATACTGTCATATAACTACTGTAATACACCTAGATTGTGTCACTATTCTTTATTATATTAGATCATTTACAGTCACGTTTTACTGCATAGAAAGTTGAAAGTGGGGCTATTTGATATTTGAAAGAAGTAATAACACTTTTGCTCTTAAAGATAAAAAAAAGTTTAATTGATAATCAATAAAACACACTTTTGCTTAATTCAAAACAGTCAGGGCTTTATCGACTACTAGGACCAGTAGCTTCTGGTAGGTAATGTGAGCAAATAAAGATTGCTGCTCATGTAGAACAAACAATAGTGAGCCAGTTTGCTGACACCTCTCTGCTGATGTTACTTAGCTTTTAGTATTGCATTATATGCATTACTGTAATCTAATGTAATTGCTTCATTAACATACTTGCTTGAAGTGACAGTGGAAGTAGGTGGCAGTTTGTAGTAAGTTTTGAGGTCCCCAAACCTTCTAAAGGTACTGCTGGAGGTCTGAGGGTCCAAAGAACTGGATCAAAAACCTGCATCTTTCACTTGTACAAAAGGTTAGATATAGACCAACCTCATCAAATCCTGCCTTCATGTAACTGTAACATGACTCTGCCTGCATAGTGATATTGTGTGCATCTTTTTTCTTTGTAACTACTACTCTAATTCCTGCTCAGTGTCTACTCCATTCAAGCTGATACAAGATACTGCTGTCCTTTCTTTAGATTTAGATAGGGACCAAGAAACACATGAGCAAAAATACATCTCACACACTCCATCATGGGAGAATCCAGCAGTTATTTCTTTGTGGGCACTGTTGAACAGGCAGCAGCAGCAGCAGCCCCCAGCTCTGTTGAACTGTGGAAATCAGAATGAGGGCCCTTTTTAAACCCCCCCTTATCGATCTGTCTCCCTGAACAGACCTGGCCGAGTTTGTATTCCTGGGCCTGTTTCTGGCAGAGATGTCCATGAAAATGTATGGCCTTGGACCACAGAACTACTTCCACTCCTCATTCAACTGTTTCGACTTCGGGGTGAGTTGAACTGTTCAATCAATGTGCACTGTGTTTGAGAGTGTTTGTAGTGCAGTTCATGTAGCTTAGTTTAGGACTGGTGCTTCAGAAGGCACATGTTTTTGCTCATGGCAAAAATAGCCAAAAGTGATAAGTGTTTGGAGAAGAATCATGTGGATGCCTGCTGCATTGATCAGAATGTGTTCCCAGGTGATTATTGGCAGTATTTTTGAGGTGATCTGGGCTGCCATCAAACCCGGGGCCTCATTTGGGATTAGTGTCCTGCGAGCTCTGAGACTGCTCAGGATTTTCAAAGTCACCAAGTGAGTGATCAGAAATGTCTGTGTGCATGCCAAGAACACTGGTTGTGTCTTATATAGTATATTCATACTGTATGTGTGTGTGTGTGTGTGTGTGTGTGTGTGTGTGTGTAGGTACTGGAACTCTTTGAGGAACCTGGTGGTATCCCTGCTGAACTCCATGAAATCTATCATCAGCCTGTTGTTCCTCCTCTTCCTCTTCATTGTGGTCTTCGCTCTGCTGGGCATGCAGCTGTTTGGTGGCCAGTGAGTTATTTGTTTCTACTGCTGCTGCTCGCAGTGAAAAAATAACTTCCATTGACTGAAAATCATCATTACATTATCATTACATAATTTACAAATCAGCAACGCTAGATCACGTTTTAGACAACACAACGAGACATTAGCAAGAAGAGAAGAGAAGCAAATATGCTCATTGATGAAGTTAATGCTAAGTAATCATTCACAGTGAGTGGTTGCTATACAAAATAACATGGTAAAACAAAGGTTTTAGTGATGGATGGGATTTTGTCATCCTTCCAAGGCCATTTGACAACGTATCTGTTAGCAATTTTTGAAATTTCTTTTTGAGCTCATCGTCTGTGATGGACGTAATTTCTGGCTGTTTAACAAATTTAATCCATGGTTCATTTCTACTCTGAAGATTCTGGGAGATAAGAGAAGATATACCTTTATTAGTCCCACAGTGGGGAAATTTCCAGATGTTGTTTCACTCATCGGATATTAATTTCCCCCATGGCAGCAAAACACCAGCCTTCAGAAACACGTTAAACCAGACTAAGGAAATACTTTTAGGGCTGAATAACACTGAAGATCATAATTACTGTATTCAATAAAAAAGAACGCCTGATGCCAACATGTAGCAGTAATTAAATTGTCCTCAAATATATGACTTTTTCAAAGCTAATTTACAGAAAAAAATATCGTTTTAGACCAATATGGTATCCTTTCTCTGCAGAGTGGTACACAACTCTCAGCGTAATTTGTAAAAAAGTATCATAATGGCATCATTATCATTATGGTTATTGAAAAAGAATAAATAGGAAGAGGGGGCTCCTTATAATGTAAGATCTTTTTCTTCAGTAGTCCAGCTAATTGTTTGTCTGTCTTAACACCCATGGTTATAGTGAAAACAAGAATTATGAGTATCTGATTCACTAAGGTGAAGAAATGTAGTCTTAAAAAAATCTTAACAGAGCTCATTTTCCCCACTATTACATAAATGACAGAAGCAACAAAAAGTCTTTACAGTATCAATAGATTTTTCTATTGATATTTTGATATGTTGGCATTTTCACCATGATTATTGTATCCCTGAAACACAAACACTCATTTATCTCAGACACAGTTAAATAAGCTTATGTGGACACAAAGGCAAAAATTCTAATTGAGTCAAACTTTTCAAAAATGAAAACTCATGTAAAGTGACATCGACAGAACAGTTCATGGCATTTCTGGGTAGATTCAGGAATAAAGAGGAATAAAGGAGAAAATAATATTTTGTCATTTAATCTGGAAACACGGATAGAGCAATGTGATTGAGCCCTAACTCAGTTACCATTGTGCTTGGAAATTAGTGGGACATACAGTACACATTAGTTAAAATGTAATAGTGAATACTTTTTAAATTTAAACCCTGGAATGCTAAAAGGGGTCAAATCTAAAAAAAACACACTCTCTCTCTCTCCTTTCTGGGGTTGTCTTTAATGAGATCCAGGCAGAAGAAACACTCATGGACTTTGAGAAGGCACAAGACACATTCTGCTCCCATTCTAGCCTTCTCTATTTGCATTCTTCAAATTGTGGGGGGTTATGTAATTAGGTCCCAGTAGACAAACAGAAATACAAAATGCCAGTAATAGCATGACTCATGAATTTGTGAAGAATAAACATTCAGAGATCAGCTGTAAGGTCACACAGCGTAGGAAGTGGGAGGACACAAATGTAAGGCATATATTGCACTGGAATAATGTGCAGCAGGCTAATGGAGAGGACAATAAGATGGTGGATGAGGTTAATGTGTGTTATGGCTTCAGAGCTGGAATAATTCTTACTTTCTCTTTCCACAGGTTTAATTTTGAAGATGAAACTCCAACAACTAACTTTGATACATTCCCAGCGGCCATTCTCACTGTCTTCCAGGTAAAGGTCAACACCCTCATGCTTTTTCTTCCCCAATCTGCTTGTGCCACAGAGCCAGACTCAGAAACTCAGCCCGTGTCTCCACCTACAGATCCTAACCGGGGAAGACTGGAACGCGGTCATGTACCACGGGATTGAGTCGCAGGGGGGAGTTCACGGGGGGATGTTCTCCTCCATTTATTTCATCGTTCTCACTCTCTTTGGAAACTGTATCCTGCTCCAATTGATCTGAATTGATTTGCCTGTGTGACTATTGGGCGGCTTTGTAGCACTGTGACAGAATTCATCATTTATTTGAAGAATGGCTGCGATTGTAAATATCGATTCTGTGCTCATCAGTCATTTGATCTTTTCCTGAAACCACAAATTAACAGACACACTGCTCAACGTTTTCCTGGCCATTGCTGTTGATAACCTTGCAAATGCCCAGGAGCTCACGAAGGTACCATATTTCTTCAGAGCTTGAGATATCCTGGCTTTACAGGGGCAGTAGCAGCATCTTACCCAGAGGTGCCATCAATAAAAGTTCTCTACCTTAAATCATATCTAACGTGCACTCTGCCATTCATGCCCTGTCTTTACAAGACAGTGAATGAGGGTGCATGGTTACTGGTTTCATAAGACTCTGGAAGGAAGGGGCCGTTGGTATGATTGATGTAATGCTTGGTCAGTAACTCAACATAATGAACTGGCAGCCACTGAAGGAGATCCCAGTATCCACTATGTCAGCAACTTCTTTGTATTCATATTGATTAATCCTACAGTGTGTATGTGTCCAGCCACAAGTCATAGTAAATACTAATTATATTATATTATATTAGATTAGATTCAACTTTATTGTCATTTCACATGTCACAAGTACAGAACAATGAAATGCAGTTAGCATCCAACCAGAAGTGCTTAAGCAGTGAATTTAATAACTAGTGTACAGTATATACATTATATAATATACATAGTATATATACATAGTGCAAATGAATAAATATTTGTTGCTACAGTGTGTAGGTATGAAATGAATAGTATGGTAGGTATGTACAGACTATAACAGGCTAAAACTATACAGATGTGATTATGTGATTTACATTGTGTACATTAGTGCAAGGAGGAAGTGGGTAATAAATCCAGTATAATTACAGTATGTAAAGTAGTAGGAATTAGTCCCGTTCACCTCCTGGGGGGGTGGAGGGATGGGGGGTTGGCGTGTTTGTGCGAAAGGGGGTGGGGGCCTCGGGGGGCAGAGTTCAGCAGGAAGACAGCAGTGGGGAAGAAGTTGTTCCCGAACCTGGTGGTTCTTTTTCGGAGACTCCTGTAGCGCCTCCCAGAGGGCAGGAGGGCAAAAAGCTGGGTGGTTAGAGTACTTTATGATGTTAGCTGCTCTCCTGAGACAACGCTTCCTGTAGATGTTGTGGTATGGCAGGAAGTGAAGCTCCGGCGATGCGCTGGGCATTTTTCACCACCCTCTGCATCACCTTGCAGTCCAAGACAGAGCAGTTCCCATACCAGACTGTAATACAGTTGGTAAGGATGCTCTCGATGGTGCAGTGGTAGAAGTTCACCAAGATGTCTGAAGAGAGGTGGTTCCCAAGAAGAAGAGGTGCTGGTGAGCCTTCTTGACCAGGTTAGAGCAGTTAGTTGTCCAGGAGAGGTCCTGTGAGATGTGGATTCCCATTTGAAGCTGGTCATGCGCTCCACTCACAACGTGGATGGGTGGATGAGAAAGAGCATTCCTCTTAAAGTCCACAATGAGCTCTTTGGTTTTTGAGGTGTTGAGCATAAGGTTGTTGTCCTCGCACCATGCAGCCAGGCAATCCACCTCTTTGCTATAGGCCGACTCATCCTTATTCTTGATGAGGCCAATCACTGTGGTGTCGTCTGCAAACTTGATGACTGCATTGGAACCATATTCAGGTCTGCAGTTGTGGGCGAAGATGGAGTAGAGGAACGGACTCAACACGCAGCCTTGTGGTACGCCAGTGTTAATGATGAGGGTGGAGGAGCCATGATGGTCTAAACAGGCATGTTGCGACCTGTTGGTCAGAAAGTCCAGTAACCAGTTGCAGATGGGAGCTGTGATGCCCAGATCTGTAAGTTTGGTTATCAACTTCAAAGGGGATGACAGTATTGAATGCTGAACTGAAGTCTATGAACAGCATTCTGACGTATGTGTTGTTATTGTCCAGGGGTGCGAGGACAGAGTGCAGCGCTGTGGAGACTGCTTCTTCTGTACTCCTGTTCTTGTGGTAGGCAAATTGGTGGGGGTCCAGGGTGGGGGGTAGGCAGGATTTGAGGTGTGCCAGAACCAGCTGCTCTAGGCACTTGAAGATGATGGGGGTGAGTGCCACTGGGTGATAGTCATTGAGACATACTGGAGTGGAGTGTTTTGGTAATGGCACGATGGTGGTGGATTTGAAGCAGGTTGGAACAACAGCATGGGCCAGGGACAGGCTGAATAAGTCTATTAGGACCCCTGCCACCCCCCCATGCATGCTCTGAGCACACCAGGGATGCCATCAGGGCCAGCGGCTTTGTGTGCGTTGATCCTGTTCAGCACTGCTTCCACATCAATGGGGGAGAGTGTTAGTGGTTGGTGGTCATCAGCCAGCACTGCCTCTATTGCAGGTTACATGTTTATCATTCTCACACTGAAATGAGTGTGAGAAAAGCATAGCTTTTCGATATTAATATAGGGGTGAGTAGCAAACATACTCCAATCTGTGTGCTTGAACCGGTCCTGCAGCACAGAATCTGTTCCCATAGGCCACGCTTTTATTGTTCTTGCTGTGGGTTTCACACGTTGGATGAGTGGAGAGTATTGTATAATTGTATAATTAGGTCTTTTGCAAAAAAAGAAGAAAATCAATGAAATTACTTGAGTAAGCAGCTCCTAAAATAAAGAAAAGTCTCAAATTGTAGGGCCATACAAACAAATAAAGACCCATGGTTGATAGGAGGAAATCTGTATAATCAACATTTCCACAGCACTAATTCCATCATATAACAACTCTGCTGCTAGTGGAAATATGGTTTTCATTCATTCATTGATTTCATTTGTTTTGACTTTGCCTTTTTTATTGATTGCTTTTGAGCTGCTTTCAGTGAAACTCTTTCCACAGATGTGTCACTTTGAAAACCGAGCAAGAAAGGGTAGGACGAGGCCCAATGGTATACTGTATGTATCTATGTATGTGTGTGTGTTTGTGACCATACTGTCAAGGATGAAGAGGAGCAAGAGGAAGCCATCAATAAGAAACTCGCCCTGCAGAAGGCCAAGGAGGTAAAGGAAGTCAGCCCCATGTCAGCTGCTAACATTTCCATCACAGCGTAAGTCAGCCTCTTTTGAAATCTTTTCTTATCACTTTATCGTGCAACACACACACACAGAAGAGACAGGCAGGAATTCTGGGAATATTTGTCCTCCAGCTCACCCTACACCTACTCACACTTAAGACCAGCACACCAATGTGTCAGCGCACATGGCACTGCAGGGCACATCTAAAGAACTTCCTCCTCAGCCAGAGCCATAAGCTGCCTTTCTCAGCCTCCTCTGCCAGCTCTTTTGTGGCCTTCCTCAGCTTCCCTCCAGTCACTCCTGCATCCCTAAGAAGGCGTGTGATTGACAGCCCCACGTAGCCTTGGCAGCCAACCTCCACTAGGTAGATGGTGGGCTTCCAGCCAGCCTCCCAGCATTCAGCAGCCAGCTCTGGTACTTGGCCTTCTTGGGCTCATAGATGGCCTCAATCCCTCTTCTGAAGGCACCGTCAGCTCGATGAGGTGCACCACTCTTGCCTCGTTAGACCACACCACAATGTCAGGTGCGGAGAGATGTAGTTGTAGTTGTTGCTGTTTGTTTAGATCGGTCCTCATGTCCCACTCCAGGTCCGGGGAAAAGGGCCTCGATGTCTCTCTTGGGCTGGTGTATCTGTGTCCATCCCCTTCTGTGACAAAGCTGGCATGGTTCTCTGCTGGTGGTGATTCTTTGCTGCCCTGTCGACAGCCCTCCAGCACCTCAGCCTGTTTCCTCAGGACCTGGTCGTGACGCCATCTATCTTGCAGCCCGACAGGATGTGCTGGAGGCTTGCATTGGGGGCATTGCAGAGTGAGCAGCTTTCCTTGTTCCCAAACTATTGGTGAAGGTTATGAGGACAGGGAAGCATGTCGTAAGTTGCTCGAATAATGAATCTTATCCTTGCCTGTAGGATCTTCCACAGGTCAGACCAATTGATGTTCTGGTTGACAATTCCCTCCCAGGTTGTCCAGTTTCCATGTGGGCCCTGTGACACTTCCTTGAATTTGTAGTGCTCTTCCTCTATCCTTGACACCTCTGCCACCACCATCTCCTTCCTCTCCTTGCAGTTATTCCATTGGGGCCTGGTGCTGATCAGGACCTTGCCTTCTTCACGACTTGCTTGACTCTGCTGAGCTTAGGGGGCTTGATATTGAACTCAGTCATCGGTGGTGCAGGCCGGGGCACATACCCTGGTGTTTCTACTGGGACGTTTCTTAATGGGTCGCTGTACTGCCTTTTGGCGTGCTGTTCCATTTGCTCCCTGGTGGTTTCGAGCTTCCCGGATTTCTTCTCCTCCAGCAGTTGCCTGGCGTGCTTGAAGGGATATTTCAAAAAACTGGCTCACTCTTTCTGCTTCTGGTTGCTACGTCTGCGGATGCGTTCAGCTCTGCAGAGCCTGGATAGCCTTTGCCTGACCTCATCCCACAGGACTTTCAGACCTTCTCTCTCTGGCTGGGTTGCCTTCCTCCAATTCTTGCGGAGTTGTCAGCTACTTTGCACAAGCTAGGCAATCTCCTTTTCCTTCCTTCCCCTTTCCCTTGGGGCAGTCGTCTGCTTGGAGATGACTTCACCAAACCTGTCTTTGCAGGTCTGGTATGTGATGTCTCCAAACAGGTTAAGCTTGGCTTCTACACCTCAGTGCAACCTTTCCTCCAAGATCTTGATCAGGTCTGTGTCCAAAGTGCACCATGTCTCTGCTTCATTTGCCTTTGGTCATTTGAGCTTGTTCCTTCTCGCTGATTTCTTGGTCTCCGCTTGTGGCTCTGTTCTGTGTGAGGTGGTGGGGATTGGGTGTTCTGGGACTGTTCTGGGATTGGGACTTCTGGTCCCTCTTGTCTCACCCACTGCCAAGGTGCAAAGTCACTGTTGGCCTCTCTGACTACACTTTACCTTCCCCTGGTGGATTCGCAGTCCCCTGTATGTGGTCACCTTTTCCCATCCACATACACACTTTCGATCCAGCCTCTCGGAGGGCCTGCAGGTTGCTTCTTCCTTGTGTTTTCCATAGTTATGGGGGGTGTGAGAGACTAGTGGGTTGGGTAACAGGCCGCCCTCTCCTGGTGCGGTCTTTCCCTGCTGCCATCCAGTCTTCCAGTCTCTCCAGTCTTCCCTGGACTCCAATTGCCCTGTTCACAGTAGTCACTGCAAACCTTAATGCAAGGGCTTCTGGAGAACTGGGCTTGATCACAGGCAGTTTTAGTGTCAGTGGGAGTTTGGACCCCCAGCACCAGCACTTTCAGTGGAGCCAGTTAAATTCACTGTGAATCTAAAAGCTAACCTGTACATACAAACACTGCGGAGCCGAATTCCTCATCAGCTGACCACAAAGCAATAACAATTATTTAATTAAAAGATGCTAAGTTCACCCTATTGCCCATCAATATACTTCAATGGATTGATGAATTTAACATGATTGTCCACTGGAACACAACAATACTGTTTCAACACACAAAATGACATTTCCTCTCTGCTGCAACCATGCTCGAACACTGCTGTGGTTTTGCTACTAATCCCAACCTTTGGCTACATGGTGTTTTTTCTTTTCAGCTCCACCCATGACATTATTCTTGTATCCAGACCACTCTACTGACAAATATCTGTAAAAGTCCATGATGATTCAGCCCTTTGATCATCACTTACAGTGACAGTGTGCTTGTTTATAATGTAGATTTAGGTCTAATCCTTTTCAGTCTTATTAGCTCATAACTGGGCATGAAAGGTATTTTAGCCAAAACCCCCCTACCCTAAATATAGTGAAATTAGGTTTCTCTTGCTGTCACTGTAGCAGTCATAATGTCCCTGATGGCCAATTTGAGTGATTTTCCTTTCTGGTTCAGTCTCAGTTTAGTGATTTCCGAGTTTTGACTGCCCATTGAATTGAATTGTGGTGGAAGGCTAAAGAACACAGAGAAGACAGAGAAATGTTGTCTGGCTGTTTTCCCTGACTTCATCCTATATGATGTCCCCCCTCCCCCATTTTTGTTTTGTGCATGTGCAGTTTTCTAACACGCAGTCGAGGTAACGCGCATTCTAGCAGCTCATCCATCTGCAGCATTAACTCACTGTGAGTTATGACCTCTCTGATACAATTTTTAAATCCTCCCATTGCTCTTCTCTCATCCCTTCTACTCTACTGTTAAACCTCCCCTATCTTCCTCTGGTGTCATCGTGTCATTCTTCTGTGTGAACTGTCCAAAAGGAACAAGGCAGCTCCTCACATCTTGTTATAGAGCTGTTTCAGTACATCCATCCCAGTGTTTTTATCGTTTCCCTGTGATCCACAAGGGTTGTGAGTGTCTGTGTCAGTGATCATCGTATCTGACTGTTTGTGATCGACATTTTTCCGTCTGAGAATGTTGTTTTTTTCCAGTAACTGCACTTCTCCTTTTGTAGATCGCAATATACTTCATATCATTGCTCATACTGTGTGATATGAATCATTCTCCAAGCTGGTCGTGAATATGTTTTGTATGTTGTTACAGCCGTGTTATCTTAGGCTTGTGTTTTACAGATGAATAGTCTGACTGCTCAGTACAAACACCATAGACTGAAAAAAAAATTGGACGTAGCTTCCGCTGTTCACCAATCTTGAGTTGCTTCATACTACCTATCAATCAAACTGTAGCTTCACCCAAAACATCCCCTGCTTTATGTTTTTTTTCTAGTCTGAATGACACCATAATTTACAAAAGGAACATCATGTCATTACAAAAGAGTCGAAACTAGCATCTGATATAAACTCAGTATAAAAATGTTTACTGAAGTAATTCATCCATTTTCTCATAGACTTCTATACAAGCAGACTTCTTTTTGCAGCAACTTCAGTCACCCCGTGATGGTCATTTGGTAGAAGACATGTTTAAAACACTTCATTTTTCAGACCCAGAAGCTACATCCATTTTTTTAGGAGAAACACAGACCGATGCTAAGTAATTTGCAGAATGATTTGTAGTGATTCAGAATGATGTGAAGGCTACTCCACTGTTGTCAACAATTCCCATGAAAACACATCAGTGAGACACTCTGTTGCATTGGTTGGCATTTTCTTTGCATTACCATGAACACACACACACACACACACACACACTGTGGTTTATTCTGACTCAGTCCCATATGCACTGTCCTGCTGCCCCAGATAGTGAGCACCAAAAACAACAGTCTTCCTTTAGAAATGAAAGTGTCAGGTTTCAAGATTGATGTCTTTAGTAGGCACCAAGGGAAGTGAGAAAGAACTGACCCACAGACCTTTTCTTTGGATTTGTTTCCAAAAAGAAAAATATAGAACAATTGGCTTGGTTCCAATATTCTGGATCTTTAATCACATCAATCTTTGAAGCACATAATGAAGCCACGATGACAGTAGAAAGCTATCGAGTGACTTTTCATTTAGTCAGTTATCTGTCTACTGTGGTCATGTGTAACACATTACCCAGTAACACTAATAATTGTTGATATAATTGCTTAACCATACCATCTCCAAAATTGTTGTGGCAACTTCAGTAAGTGACAGAAGTTGGGGTTCTAATTGGCAATAAAAAGCAAATTTTTAAAGCTTTGTTCGGCCTGTGATTTAATTTGCTTAAATTTCAGTTCCATAAGTAAAAATATGCTAGCAACTACTACCAACAGAGATATACAGATTGGGTAGAATGGCAGTGCATTTTTAACACACTCCAGTGAAACCAAGGCTAAAAAATAAAATTATGATAGTCACACACAGGTTCTTTAAGTTACCTGTGTAACTCTGGTTCTCTGAGTAGTATGAGTTCCATGTCTCAGTATGGGAAATGCCCTCACCTACCTGTTCCAGCATTTTATTTCATCTTTATTTCAGCAGGCAGTCACATTGAGATTAAGCTTGCTTTCCCTCAATAGAGCTAAGAAAGAGAAACAGTCACAACAGCAAAGTCACCAAAGACAGCACAATACAAGGCATAAACAAATAGTGGTTACAAGAATCCTAAAAAAAGATCAAATAAGAGGGCTCTGAAATACCCAAAGGAATTGTAAGAGTCACAGAAATAAATACGACTAAGCCTGAGGGCACTTTGCACTTTGCTTTATTTCGTGTTTCTGATACTAGATCTGCTATTGTGACATCAGTGTGTATGATAGGGTTAGGTTAAGGCAAGGCTGCTTGAAACACTAGATTTTACTGAGAAAAGAGATGTGAGTTGAGACTTCCGACATTGAGCCGTAAAATTAGCAATAACACAATATGACTGTTTCTTCTTGACTGTCGACCACATGATAAGGAGAAGCTGATGACTTCCATATGTTTCATTCATGATAAAATGTAATGCACAATGATTCACAGGAGTTTGAGTGCACCAGGACAATACAGGATATCTCCATAGTGAAGGACAAAGCGCACAAGTCCTTTAATTCTACACAAGAAGACCATAGTTTGATTCTATATGAGTCTTAAATAAAAGTCTCTGCCATATAAATTTAAATGGCAGGAGGGTCAGAGTCACTGGTGGAGGAGTGAGGAGTGGAGTTGAGTCAAGTCTCCAGTCGGGCATGGACTGGAGTGAACATAGGCCATATACAACTGTGTCATCAGAAAAAACCCCACTATAAGTAGCTAAGTGTCAGTGTAAGGAGGTGTAACCTGTAGTGGAACACTGAAACAAATGCTATGAAAGAGAACTATTAGTCAAACATTGCACAGCTCTTTCACAATGCAGTAAACACACATTCACATTCAGTGTTTTTTTTTTAAATCTCAAGTCCCCATTATTTCCCTGCTCCCTCTCAGCAAAAACTATTTAATTTTTGGTATTTTGTATAATTTTGCATCTCTGCTGTATGTTTCTCCCCTTGTCAGTTTTCTGAAGCTTGTTTGGCCCCCTCTGTGATTTTGTCAGTAACTTGTTTCTGTCCCATTGAAGTTCCTTCTCTCCTTCTGTTTGTTTCAATGTTGCTCCCTTTACGTGTTTGTAGGAGTTATGTCTGCACCCCAGTCCATCACTTCCTGAGGTAAACCCAGCCGCCTGCTTAGCAAAGGTGGTGGATGATTACATGCGTACAAACATACATGATCATGTTCTCATTCTTGACATCCCTGAAATCAAGGCCACATAAATAAACCAGAGCTGCCCCTGCATTGCTGTCACCATGTTATGGGCTTTTCTGTTCATTCAGTGAGCACAGTCCCATGCTGTACATCTGAGTTCTAGACAATTTCAGTGAGTTTTACATATGTAGCAGGTGAGTGTGGAGAATGAAACTGCAGGATGATAGAACATTGAGAAGACGGAATAAAGTTATTATCCGTTCCATTCCTTGGCTTCTTTGCAGTGAATATATTTTGATAAAATCCCACATTAAAAGATTGTGCAGCTGTAAAATCATATGTCTTTAATACACAGTGTCAAAAGTGCATGTGTTCAGCCATTCCACAATAACGTATTACACAGACATTGCCAGAAAAAAAAACAAGCTGCATGTCAGAGCATGGTGATGGGGCCATGCTTGGCCTTTGTTTAGGCATATCCATGGAAGAGCGCTCTCCACAGTAAACGATAAATGAACCCAGTGGTTTTCTGTGTTGAAAGCGCCGTTGCACCTTGGTCATACTGTAAGTCATTCAAGCATGTAGGGACTCTGTGTGTCATGATGAGATGTGAAATGAACTATACTGCTGGTTTTATGTGCCATGAAGTGTAAAGTACATGCAGAATGTGTCACACCTCAGACAAAACCATGCCTGTCAGTGTTTCCACTGGAAATGTTTCTATCCTTTGTAAAAATGACAAAGTGCCACAGTAGAAGGTTTCGACAATCATTTTATATTGTAATATCAATGTTCCAGTGGTTATGAGGTGTCTGACTCCTCTGCTCCTCCCCTAGTAAGGAGCAGCAGAAGTCAATGAAGACCATGTCGGTGTGGGAGCAGAGAGCCAACCAGTTGAGGAGGCAGAACCGGGCCAGTTGTGAGGCCCTGTACAGCGAGCTGGAGCCGGAGGAGCGCCTCCGCCTCTCCACGGCCCTCCACATCCGGCCCGACATGAAGACCCACCACGACCGGCCGCTGCTCGTGGAGCCCCGCGATGGGCCCCTGCATGGTGGCCATCAGCACCACCATCATAATAAGTCCTGCGTGCCAGAGGAGGCTGAGACCACCGCTGACCCTCCCATGCTTCACCAGCCTCGCCGGCACCACCGACACAAGGACAGGGAGCGGACCAGAACAAAGGAGGAGGCGAATGATAATGGAGACACCGGCGGGAGGCACCATGTCCACCACAGCCGCTCCAAAGACCACGACGGCAGCCGAGGCAGAGAGGGGAAGAGCGAGAGGTCCCGCAGCCGAGAGGGAGGCAGGAAACATCACCATCAGAGCTCAGTGGATGACAGCGGAGGGGGAGGGGTCACCAGTGAGAGAGAACACCGGCATCATCACTCGCACCGGCAGTCCCGAGGGGGCAACGGCACAGTGAACAGTGGAGGGAAGGGAGAGCGAAGGTCCCGGCACAAAGACGGACGTTCTTCCAACAGGGATGGGGACAGGAATTCCAGAGGAGACAGTGGCGCCAATGGAGAGAGGAGGAGACATCGCACTCATGGATCAAGGGGCCAGTCCACAGCTGAGGGAGAGGAGTCCAACGAGAGAGACAAAACCAACGGTCACAGGTAAAAAAGATGTACTGCACAGTCAAGACTCTACTCTGACCAGTGACTTCATAGAGCTCTCAGCTCAATTGACCTAATAGTGGTACTGTAACAATCTGAAGACTACCCTCAGAACTTCTTGCTTTGAAGTTGTTCACACCTTTTTCAGAGCTAAGGAGCTCTGCTGCCGTTTCTTTCATTTTGCAGGAGGCACGCTAAATTGTGAATCCCCAAAGAAAGGCTTGTTGTTTGCCTTGGATAATGTAAGCTGTTCTTGTACTAATAATTTGCTGAGAAGAGTCACATCTGCATGATCTGATATTAAAAAGGACCAATATCATATGAGGCTGCATATGAGAGAAGAGAGAGGGATATGGATGCAGAAGCCTCCATAAAGCAACTAGTCTGACAAGAGACAAGAAGTAAAGACAAGAATCTTTACAATGTTGTTGAAGATGATGACAGCCCTGCATTTTGTGTTTTACATTTAGTTAAAGGGGAAGCTGTCGTCTAAAACCTTTTCAACCACCTGACTCAAGTCCCCTCACTGGACAATGTGGTGCCATTTCCAGGCTCTCCTAGTTTATATTCCAACATGCTAAAGAAAGCATGGTCATCAATGTTGCAGGCATACTTTGTTGGCCTTGGATTTCATCATCAATAAAAACATTCTGCCTTCATCAATAGTAAAAGTCCTATTGTGCTTGAGGTGTAATTATGAACTGCATTTGTTACACCCCTGCTACTGAGCCCACACTATAAAAGACTTGCCCCAGCCAATCCCTGTGCAGAGGGTTGTATCTTGGAGGAAGAGAAATGTTAATACTTTCCTCCTCTTTACTAATTGGCCCATGCACTTTGTATTCCAGCCCACAGTTCTGACCATGCTCGTTCATAGGCTGAAGCAAAATGAAATACAGGCCAAACTGAAAAAAAAAATAGGCCGACACTGAAGGCAAACACCATTCTGACAAATATGCAAAACAGAAATAACCCTGAAGCATACAACTCACTATCAGAGGTCCAGTAACCGAGTTCCACTCTAAAACACGGAGTGATATGTCCGTGAGTCATTTACTCTTAAGGTCACTCCCCAGCTGTGGCACCACTATCAAAAAAAAAAAAAGCACCGTTCAAGAGCCCCCACCCCCACCCTACCCTCCACCAAATTAAACAAGTAGCAAGTACCACAATTGTTTACTCACTGGCCCATGAGTTATGAGTTAAGAATATATTGTATGGTAATATCCCAGCTACTGTCTGTGTTCCAGGGACAGGTTTGGTGACTCAGAGGGGGAGTCCCTAGCCATCTCCCCCCAGCAAGGCTCTGAGGGGGAAACTGGCTCCCTGAGCTACCAGAGGACTCAGACAACCAGCGGAACGTCAGACGAACGGGCCAGGCCTCCATCCAGATTCCTCCAGTCACTGTCACCTCCCCACCTGGAGAGACCACCCTCATACAAAGTCAGTATCCAGTTCTACACATCATATGACTTTGATTATTTCCCTCTCAGCCATCGTGTTGAAAATTTCTGTTGGCAGGCACAGTTAAAACAAGGAACCTTAAGAACATCATCTCAGGAAGACCAGCATAGGGAGACCAGTGCTACATGGAGATTTAAATTAAATTTTTTAATTTTAATAATTTTAATTTAAATTGTTGGTTTGTACGGCTTGGAAGGTTGACACAGCCTCATTCAGGTCACTTTGGCAGGATCTGTTTCAGCCTTGGACAGTAAAGCACATGGAGTCCAGGTCTGCGCCAAAACTTTTCTCAACAAATTATTTTGGGCCTATTTTGGTGTTTCTCTGCAACACACTTAAATCCAAAAAGGCAAAACTAAGAGTGAACATAGCAAACTGACAAAACAAACAGATACAATTATTGTTATTATTATTATTATTATTATTATTACTATTAATAATAATAATAATAATAATAATAATAGAGTATAAATGGTCATTATCAAATAAAAAAGGGGATCAAACAGGATATAAACCACAAAGCCAAGCCATGACAGCCTACGTCATTTTCTAATCCTGTGTGAAAAATATTCCCCATATCTACTTTAAACAAAACCTCAAAGAAGTGATTTCAGATGGTTCAGCTTAGACTGTGAAATTATATACTTTCAACCAATAGGTGTGTATACAGGGACATGGTCAAACATATGAATGAAGCAGACTGGAGACTGACACATCCATTCCAAACAGTTTTGAGTTGTTTATGTATCCTGGACAGCTTGACTGGGGTTGAATGGTGATGTTAAGTAAAGTAGTGTTGATGATTGCTGGGGCTTGCTCATCAGTGCCACTCTGCCATGTCTTATTCTGCAATTGAACTGCGGCCTATCTTCCCAGTGAACAGTATTGACTGTGAGACAATGCCCATGACTGAGAAGACCCTTGAGGATCTAGGTCAAAGTGGACCCAAACCCATCCTGCCTTACAGCTCCATGTTCATCTTTGGACAGACCAATCCGTGAGTCACCTCATCCTCCTCTGTCAACCTTTGCTTTGCTCTAGGTCGTCCAACATGCTATGGAAGTCAAACCTGTAGAGACTGGATGGTATTTCACCTATAAATCTATAACCTAGCATATTATCAAATAAATACAAGGGATCACCTCCACTCTCTTCTTTCTCTGCTTCTAAAACCATCTCCTCAGTTAATTGTAAACCTTCACATAAGCACTCAATTAGTTAGCGGTACTTATACATACACGTAATCACAGTAGACACTAATTGCTGGTCGACATGCTGAGCATTGACAGAATCAAAGTTTACATTTTTATTTAATTTTGCACTTAACTTTACAAACATCAGTCTTGCAGATTCAGGAGGAGTATTTCTTCTCTTACAGCCAAGATGATGAAAACAAGAAAAAAAAAGGAAAAGCACTGGCAGCACTGTCAAATGAGAGGTTTCATACATATCTTCGGCCTCTGGTGTGAGATTACTACGGAATTCTGGAAAGCATTAAATGAAACATTTACATGATAGCGTACCATTTATATATTTCATATATCTGGTATTTTTTACTTTGTTTGACATTTTATTATGTTATTACCATACCTATTCTTATTATTATTATTAATATCATTAGCGCCATTATTATTATTATTATTATTAGTAGTAGTAGTAGTAGTAGTATGTTATTATCTTTTAGATGTCTGCAATCATGTTTACCTGTCACCCTGTACCCAATCATATTCTACTTTGCCTTTCTTTTCCTTATCATCATTTTTAAGAAGACCACACTCTTGACACCTCTGGTGCAAGAAGCCCAAAAATGTACTTCAGTCCACTGCATCCCAAGCTGTTTTGGTTTCTGCACCTTTATCAGGACAAATTTTTAACAAAATTCCAAAAATCACTCCAAACTTTGTGTAGTTTGTTTTTGAAAAAGCTACAATGTGGCTCAAATTGATATTGTTATAAGCTCTTAGATTTGTCTTTGTTAAATATTCTCCCTGATGAAGTGACTGAGAGCATGGCTTTATTTTAATCTGAGCTGTAGATTTAGTGTGTATGAGGTTGTGATAGTAGCTCTCTGTCTGTCTGTCCCTGCCGTTCCCTCCTCAGGGTGAGGCGGTTGTGTCACTACATTGTGACCCTGCGCTATTTCGAGATGTCCATCCTCGTCGTCATTGCCATGAGCAGTATCGCTTTGGCAGCAGAGGACCCTGTCTGGACAAACGCCCCTCGCAACAATGTGAGACACAAACTGCACTTCGATAAACACAAAAATACACATTATTTGTGTAGCACTCACTATATTCATGCATACACGACTGAGGGAAGTATCTCTTTTTAAAATTTTGTTCACGTGTTGCCAGTGAACTTATCATATGTCAATACCAAGTGCTAATTAAGTCTCCTTTTCTTTGCAGGTGCTCAAATATCTGGATTACGCCTTCACTGGTGTTTTCACTTTTGAAATGGTGATCAAGGTGAGCACGCACAATTAAAACATTAATACATTGTGTTGATTACAGTGCAGTCAGGAGATCAGGCCACGTTGCCCTTTTTGTTCATAATCTGCTGTATATTCATAACAAAATCATCGCTGTTTAGTCTCATTTATGAGTCTAACGCAGTGCTGATTAAACCTAATTGTGGTTCAAAATGAACAGTTCCTAAATGTCCTCATGAACAGTTTGATGCACAGCTTGGTGTTTAAACTGCTCAGCATTGCTGCCCTGCCACTCCTCCACCAGTGCTACACAAGCAAACACAACAAAAACAGACCACTTTGGTAAGCATCACATTATAGCTCCTGGTGTTTGAGCGATAGCAGACACCTCTCTTGCCGATGCCTGAGGTGTTGCCTGGCCCCCAACTCCTGTGCTTCCTCCTCAGAGCTGCCATTCTCAGCCTCCTCGGCCAGATCTTTAACGGTTTGTCACTGCATTGCCCTTGTGACTCCCGTGTCACAGAGAAGTTTCCATGTTGAGATGCTGACAAAGCCCCGACATCCCACCTCCACAGGGTCGACAAGAGCCTTCCGATGCCAAACCACTGTTTGAGATTTGAGGGGAAAGATGTGGTGTCATGTGTCGCTCTGATCAGGAAACGGAGTCTGGCCTCTGGGATATATTCCACAGAGCTGATCATGTCCAGATCATGGTTCCTTCCCACATCATCCAGCCTCTTTGGTGACCTTGTGACACATCTTTGTTTTTGTAGCATTCTTGCACAGTTCTTCGCACTACGTCCGCCTCCATGGCCTTACTTTCTTCAGTGGCCTTAAAACCAGAACAGAGGTGCTGCCCAGGCCTGCTCAGTCCTCCTGGAATTGGCCCGACAGCTTTACACTTCCTCGCAGTTTGTACAGCTCTCACCAGTTGGCCAGTGGATTCCCGCGGTTCCAGGACCAGCAACCTCATCTCCCCCAAACTGGAAGATCCAAGTGGCATCTTCAGAGCATTCTTTCCAAAGCATCTTGGCAGCACCAACCACTTACTGATGTAGGAGTTTGCACTCAAGCCCTCACCCACTCAATTTGCTGATGTCACATAACCCTTTGGTACAAGGTGAATTGGTAACACCATATTTTGTGCTTCCCTGAGAGCTGGCTCTTGTTGACCCTAGCTAGGCCACCTCAAAGCTGTCTTTATGCTACTCTCGCCATCTGCCTGTCTGAAAACTAGGGTATATGCTTGTCTAAGGTTATGGACTGGTTGTCTGGAAGCAGCAAAATCTCTTCCTACTCTGCAAAAAAGATGGTGTTGTTTTGGATCCCTTGTCAGGGAGACAGACTTCAGGGTTTGAAAGGCGTGAGCCTCATTGTAACCTACATCACAGGCTCATCAAGCCGTTTCAGCAGTCTTGATGTGCATGCTGCTGTTGGAAGTCTTTGTACTCTTTCACTTCTGATGGCAGTTTCACTCATCTGTCTCATCCCAGTGAAGATCATTTTAAAGACTGCAACAAACAGGGTGGCAAATATTTCATATCCCAGGGCAATGTCTATTTATAGCCATTGCCAGCTATGGGAGTCAACCAAAGGCCCACGACCACACAACATGCAGGTTGCCTTTGTCTCTCTTGGCCGTCTTAATCTGTTCCCGTATCATAGCTGAGTGTTCTACACACCCTGGAAATCTTGGCACACTGGTCTTCGGGCAGTTGGTGTGGTGCAGCCATTTTTCATGAGGAAGTTGGTCATCCTGTTGGCCCTGATCATGAAGAAAAATCTACATTCAGTGGAGTGACGCTCCTGAACTGGCTGGAGTTCTGTTCCTTTGAGATGGAGACTGCAGAGTCTCTGTCACTATAATGAGGTTCTGCTTGATTTTCAGGATGCCAGGGCAATTCTTGTAGAGCCTGTATGTATCGTATTGGGGGCTTATAGATGATGCTACTCTCTCTTTTCTGAAGACCTCTGTCACCTGAAGTTTGAGCAGAGCAGTGTCGAAAGGTTGGAGGAGCTGGGCGAGGAGCACAGCCTGTTGATGGTAATGGGATTGTCTTAGATGGATATCGGCACAGCTCTGTGATTTGTTGTTCAAGCTCAGTGTTGGCCATTTCCAACTTCCAACACCTCTTGCAGCTGTTTAAAAAGAAGAAACTGGTCCTTTTTTCTTCTCTGTGCACTCTGCGGGCTGGTGAGCCTCTTCTTTATCTCGTCCCACGACACCTTTAGGCCGAGCTTCTCCTCTCGTGCTGCCTTCCTCCACTTACTGTACTTTAATCAAATTGGAAGCTGAAAGTGTGTGTTACAATGCTTTATGAAATTATTCATTTTTACTTAACTATCATTGGTCATTCACCATAAAACATTGTAAGGTAATCAATAATCTCCAAAGATATTATATAGCAGACTCCCCCAGTACAGGCATTATTCCATATCAGAGAAATAAATTCAGTGATAAATTGAATCAAATAAAACAAAATAGACCAGCCCAAAGTCTAATTAATTAATTAGAAAAAGCAAAAGACCTAATAGTGTTGTTTTTTGGCTCAGATGGTGGACCTGGGCTTGCTGCTTCATCCTGGATCGTACTTCAGAGACCTGTGGAACATTCTGGACTTCATAGTGGTCAGTGGGGCGCTGGTGGCTTTTGCATTTTCGTAAGTCCAAAAACTCCTTTTACCTTTTTTGTCATCAAAATAGGAAACTTCCTGTTTGCATATGCTGTGGCAGGTGTAGCATACAGTAAATAAACAGCGTTTAATGTGGACTGTAGGGGGCAGGAACTGCCTCGCAGCTTCTACTCGACTAGATTTTCATTAGTGGAAACAGAGGGTAAGAAGAGGGTGAATCAACAGTCGTAGAAGATGAGCTCATCTTTTCGTAGAGACTGTCAAAGCACTGTTAGAAATACAATAATGTTTATGTCTCATCATTTAGAACCCTGTCACTGTGCTATCCCGCCAATTCACTACCTGTCGAACGTCAGTGGATTCAGTAATTATGGAGCACACCCATTTTATGGGACTCATATTGATTGGACTTATCCCAGATTGGCCTGCTGAGTGTGCATTATGCAAATGTCACTGTATGGCCCCACGAGGTTGAAAGTGTAAACCCACAGAGCCCTTTTAGACCACTCTGCCTGTCTTTATAGAGAGAACCTTATAATATCCTCATCAATATGGAGTTTGTAGGTGATAGTCTTTTATGTGACAGCTTTATTGCTGCATTATATTTGTGATTCAGTAGTGTGTGTGTGTGTGCGTGTTCCAGTGTTGTGTTGTGCAGCGTGTTTATTGACATGATCCTCTCCCTGTTTCTGTGCTCGGGATCGTTGTGCAGGAGCTTCATGGGGTAATGCCTCCTCTATCTCTCTCATCTTGCTCGTCTGTGTGTATGTCTGTGTGGGAAAAAACATACATGGCTTACACTGCAAAAACAAGGAATTTCCTCACATATTCAGTCTTATGTCTTTACACATATGCAGGCATTGAGAGTGCAACTGGGTTTTCTACAAGACACAGTAGAAATATAAAATATATCAACATTATTTGATGTGTAGGAGTTAACTCATAGTGTTAACTCTTACTAAACCTTCCCTATCAACTGTATGGCATTTTGATATTTGATATTTTTGAAATTTGAATATCATATAATATTATTATTTGAATATTATATAATTATATAATATTCAGTTTATATTATATCAATAATGCATGAAAAATATTCATACATTATTGATATTTTCTAGTCAAATTGCAAGCCAAGAACAAACAAATGTTCCTTTTGTGCACAACATGTAATGAATGTGCCTACAAAATGTCCCATCATTTGGGACTGGGACACATTGTATATTACTGTAAATCACTATTTCCATGCATTCCCTGAATTGAACCGCCAAAACACCACACATGGAGCAACTGCATTGGATTAGCTGGTTTACTGTCTGCAGTGGAAATCACATCATTTTCACAGGAACACTTTCTCCGTCATTACAGCTGCTTATTTGCTGCTAAAAGGCCTTAAGGCATGCAGTATATGAAGTGAAATTGCTTGTGAGGACAGGTATTTTTTGCAGTGTTCACCGTTGTGCCTGGGACACATTCCCATCTCGTCGTCCATCCAAGGCCTTCCTGTACTTGATCTCTCATGTGCTTGGCCAAAGGTCCTCCCTCCATGCTCTCCTCTGTCACCAATGGGCACGTCACCTGTGCGTTCATCACCCTGATCTTCCTCCTCTAGCCTCCAATGGGAGGCTTTTTTTTTTAATCAGCACTTTGCCTCGACACAGCTCTGCTTGGACTGGAATGATGCCATCAATTTCACATTCTCTATTATTAATTCACCAGACACTCACTAATGTAACAAGCAAGCTGCTGTTGGAGGGCATGAGTAAGTCCCAGGGAACATCAGTCTTCTCTGGGATCTTAGCATGCACATTAGATCGCCATGTGTGCTGTTATTCCAGGTTTCTAATGACTGCCCTGTGACCATGCTGCCACTTCATTCCCATCTACACGCAGTTTATTCTACACTGCCCTTCGTAATCTGTATCATACATCAATATATATACACTGATCATCCAGTAGACAGTTTTAATGCTGTGGCTGAATGTTGCATATATAGTCTACTATATGTGCATGTGTGTGTGCGTATATTGATATACCTCATATTGATATATCTGAGATGACTTGAATGTCTACAGTATTTATATGGACTGGCTCCAAATTTATGATGAACAAAATTAGTGAATACTCTTTCAAGAGTGCAATTCACATCCAGTCTCATTCAGTCTGTAGACAGTGATGGTTCAATACTAAATAAATAAGACATTATGAAATCATGCGATCGTGCTACTACTATCCATAGTTGCAACCTAGCACCACTTACAGGGTAAAGAGTAAGCATATCATTAACTAACTAAATTAGTTTTGCGGCATTACAGGTTATGTTTTTTTCAAAACTGGCAGATCCACTGTGTATTATATCCCCACTGCATGGAAGCCGGTCTTGGTTGTTACGACATATTACAATTGCCTTTCCTGTCACTTGAATTTAATACAATGAAATTAAAATTGCCACTCTGTGGTCCAAACACGAAAACACTGACTAAACCCCAGGAGACAGAGTATGAGCATCCACTTGATAAAATTAGAATAAATAATCTGCATTGAAATGGTATTGCACGGCATTAAGTAATGTGCAGATGCATAGCAGCATGGGTGGCTACATATGTTCTTAGTGTTTTTCCTTGTTTAATGTGCAAATTCACATCACATTTTACAGTTTAGACAAATGTCAGCAGCTCTGTCCCACAGCCACTCATACCCAAGATGGTGCTATTTATCAAATACTTTGGTTTGTCCTTTAGTCCTGATTTGGTGTTTCATAATGTCTCATTCATTTATTTATTACAGAACACTTTAGATCTTCTTCATTGTGATACAATTTGGTCTTATTCCCACATACTTTATTTTATATTATTATTATTATTATTATTATTATTTGCATGATTGCATTGAATTGATTGCAAAGGCTCTTTGGCTCCAGGTCATGCCCGTATCGGTAGTCACAGGTAGAAAGTCTTGTTTGATTGACAGCTGTCATTCACCCACCATGCATGTCTCCGGAGCTCAGTCTGGCTGCCATTCATTTGATTGACTGCCTGTATGGCGAGGACAACAAACCATAGCATCTCCATCACAGCTGAATCTGGGAATCTGTCATCTCACCCACTCAAGTGTCGAGCCCAGGCTGCAGCTTTTTGGTGCATTTCACGTTTGATGCTGCCTTTTTAATGTCGGCTCCAGGTGTTAGTGACAACCTGGTTTTTAGGGCTGAGATGATATTTGTCTTTGTTATATTTGTTATAACTATTTTTATGTAAAAGATCTTCTATGAGGTCTTTGTTGGCATGTGCTCTTTTTATTTCTTTGGGTTGAGACTGAGAAGTTGTAGCAGTGAACAATTACAGAAGAAGGGCTGAACAACTGCCTGTCTTAATTACATTGATTTGTGTTTTACTTCAGTGATAGGCTACTTACAGAAATAACAGGCATATTCAGCATCACGCCGACTATTTTCTCCTCATGTGGCCTGATCTGTTGTAGTTGAATCCATTGTGGAGCCTATTATTTACTGCGATTTACTTAACACAACTGCTACCTACCAAAATCTATACAATTTGACACCTGTTTTCATTAATGGAAACTATGGTTTTGTCATTTGATGCAAATATATGTTTTATTTTGTTTGTATGTGTGAAGCATCCATAAATGTGCTGTACCTTGTTTTACCACTGTTTTCCCCCAAGTAGATCGCAGCAAGGTGTGACCAGGTGGGGAACCCTTCTATGCCAACCACCCCACACCACCCCCCACCCACACACCCCCCGACCACTCACCCTACACCCGTACCTTACCCAAACCCTTTTTCCCTTAAATCCAACCTTCTCTAACTACCATTCTTCTAATGCTTAGATCAGCTTCATGTAGAATATACCAAACCCATACGCCAGTGAATCAGCTGCCTTTTTAACAACAACTAACAACAGTAACCTTTGTCTGACAGCTTTCAACTGTAACCTGCCTCTGCCTACCAAAACCACCCATGGTTTTAGCCATTTCATTCCGAAATGCTACTTTGTCTTTATGGATGGAAGCATCTTTCAAAAAGTTTTTTTTTTCTGTTTTCCAGGTTGTAACTTCAGCAAGCACTAAATCATAATTCAATAATAGCCAGTTTTTGAATCAACCAGGGATAATCAAAAAGGTGGTTTTGAAAAAGCTAAATCAATTAATTGTCTGTATTGCATCTTGGAATGAAACCTGTCATTGAGAGGTTAGTGTTGTTACAAAAAAAAAAGATTTTTTTCCTCTGCTGTTGGTCAATCTATCTCTGCTCACAACATCCACTGTCAACAAACTCTGGCCTGTTCACACTGAATTTTCTTTTGTTCTTTCGTAACCAGCATGGCTCATTGAGAAGTGAATAGTGTGGTGAGGAGTAGGAGGATGGTTTGCTTTGAGAATAGGCCCAGCCATCAGGATACACTGTGCTGATATTATATCATAAACTACAGTATATGTAGTGGGTAGAAGCACATCCTTTGCTAGTGTGTGTGTGTGTGTGTGGGAGGGCATATGTGTGATAACTGGAGTACTTCCTGCTGTTTAAGGCACCAGTGGTGTGAATATCAGTGTCGCTATGGTAGTAGCAACAGATGGTAACTGCATTGTATTATATAATACAAGATCAATTCGATATACCTACCACTTTGGTGGCCCCTTGTATATTAATGTAACAATAGATAATAAAACACAACCTCAAAAGATAAAAAAACAATACTGACGGTTAGGTTCAGATTTTCAAGCTTTGGCTTACATTTTCTAACATAGAACTCACATCAGATGCTGTAATCTGTCTTTCTCTTCATACTGATCAATGAACTCATCTGTACTCCAATGAAAGAGACATGGAATCTGGTCAAAATCTGTTCCTGGCCTTAAAGTTCATCTCAAACTTCCACAGTCTGTGTGGGTAAAATCGTGAATCTTACAGTTCTAAATCTGAACCTCTCCTTTAGATGGCTGGCCAAAGGCGACTGGCTTGCTGAGTATTGCAATCCATACTCTCCAGGATGAAGTGAGAGAGAGGAAGAGAGACGGAGACAAACAGACTCCAGAGTGTAATGGGTGAATGTAAAGTGAAGTAGAGTGTTGAAATACTTGGATGAGCGATAGCATTTTCAGGGCACAGTTCTCTTTTCTCATTAGAGGAAAATGATCATGGAATCAGCAACAGTCCTCATTATCATCTGAACCTTCACATCCCCCTCAATCTCTCCTGTTTCTTCACTACAACTGGGTGCTCAGGGGTATTCTGTGAAAGCTATGAGAATATCTGACCCCTCTTTGTACTTGTGTGAGTGTCAGGCCCTGTGTCACTATAAACGCATGGTGTGCATCACAGCGTGGAAGCTGTTGCATGTGGTTGTGACTGGAGGTCTAAAACTAAAGGGACCTCATGAGGCCTCACAGGGAGACATAAACTATGTCATCATGTCACATGGATGTCATGCTGTCTGCCACCACACAGCTAACTGCCATACTGCTCAAAGTAGAATGTAGGATTCTCAAAGGGCTTCTGGAGAGCCAGCAACAACAACTGTACGCTGTATTCAGTTTAAGAAAATATCCTGGCTGGAGACCAAAATAGAGTAGTGACACGTTTCACTATTATTGTTCCTCCAGCAACATTAAAGGATGCTCATTAAAGTTCAGACAAAGTGAATTAACCTATGGACAAAATCTACATTACCCCTCCTGGATCGGAGGTTTACAAATTCATCAGTGCCTTTTGGCATAAGCATCTCCAGGCAGACTGAGCAGCACAATATCCCAATCATTGAAGCACACCCTCCTCTCTCTAATTTATGAATGTGAACCACCACCCTGGTCTGCTAGTCTGGGACCTCTATGCAACATTTGAACCTCAGCACCTTTCAGCTCCAGAACTATGTCAGTGACCTCTGTAAGTGATTGGGTAAGGCTCCCCCCAAGTCTTGTCTTTCAACTTTGCATCCTCCTTAGAGGACACGTTGGTCCTTTCCACTGCTGGACAGTATCCCCAGTCCAGATCAGGTGTTCCCCTCCTCTGCTAAGCTTCCACTGCACTGTGGGGAGGTTTGTATGAAGTGGTCAGGATGAGAAGCAGCCTGACACGGCGGTGTTTTTGGACCAGAAAGTGCAGGAGACCAGAGGCACACAGTTCGAGTTTTTATTGGTTTCCAGCAAGGAAAATCCCTGAAGGGTCGCACACGTGGTGTAGCTGGTGCCGACTCTCCCGGGAGGTTGGTGTAGACGTAGTCGTGGTCGAGGATGTAGCCGAGGTCGAGATCATGGTCAGGAACGTAGCCGTGGTCAGGGACGTAGCAGTGGTCGGGATCGTGGTCAGGAACGTAGCCGTGGTCAGGGACGTAGCAGTGGTCGGGATCATGGTCAGGAATGAAGCCGTGGTCAGGGACGTAGCAGTGGTCGGGATCGTGGTCAGGGACGTAGCCGTGGTCAGGGACATAGCAGTGGTCGGGATCGTGGTCAGGGACGTGGCAGTGGTCGGGATCGTGGTCAGGAATGTGGTCGAGGGCAAAGAACGCTGGATGTCATAAGGCAATCATCTGGCACCCAGTAAATGGAGAGCAGGGCTTTTAAAGGTGGTGTGCTGATTGCCAGATGATGAGCTCCAGGTGTGCCTTGTCTGCCTGTCATGGCCGGCCACGCCTCCTGTCACCATCTGGGAGCAAGGGAGAAGAGAGGGGGAGGCAAACCGGAAAACCACGCCCATCCTTGGCCATCACACAGCCCTTTCAAGTTTGAGCCCACGCTCCTTTGACAGAAACAGTGGAGACGATTTGCAACCCTCCCCCACGGTCAGATATCTGGGCTGTGACCACAAGAATAAGAGTGAAAATTGTTTGGGCCATCACTGATTCCCATTTGTAGAATTCATGATGTCTTCTTTTATGACAGCAAGAGTTTTACCCTGTCACTGAGTGTGGACATAACAAAGTAGCTAGAAAAATTTGCCTTCAGATGCGGTCAGATGACAACAAGTAAGAAAAAGGACATTTCAAGCACACACAGGCAAGCTTAAACCTGGAGGCTGCTTTTGAGGATTATATTATGGCTGTAGGGATTTCAATGAGATGTGGATCCCACCTCCCAAATTCTTCATTAGTGGTATTGTGCCCCCCACAGTTTTTTCATGTTTGGTAGGTAAGAAGTACAGGTTTCCAATTGTTGAGGTGTGGATGGAGATCCATCTGCTTAGGTTGTTAGTTTTTTGGGTTTCTTTACAAAACATGTTAAAAGCCTGAATTTTGGAGAGGTTATTATCCCACTTGATACTAATTTCTGTATATTCACATCATAATAATCCACCATTTACTTTAAAAGAAGAGACTCTTAGTTTTTATCTAATAATAGCTTAAAACTTTTCAACTCAAATATTGCTGATTGGTGTCCAATTGGGCCTGTCCACTTCAAACCAATAAAAATAGCTCAAATAAAAAAGTAGAAATATGTCAGCTGTTCAGTCTTTGAAGCTGAAGATGTTTTTTTTAATTAAAGGCCTGTTTTTTTCATGAGAAATTTGAAGGAAGAGGGTGGTCAGTCTTTTTTTTACTGTTCTCAAAGAAAACACTGCCACATTAATTTTCCATCAGTTTCCAGTCCTGACAACTCTAGTGTAACATGCCCGAGTGCAAAAAAAACACTTTTCCCTTAGAAACACAACTATTCTTACGGGTGGCGCAGTGAGAAGCTGACCAGTTTGTAGTACACTCTCTGCTCAGCGTGTGTTTCTGTGTTGAGGACACAAAGTCACGAGTCTTGGAAAAGCAGAGAAGAAAAGAAATAGAACCTGTACAGATGAGACAGAACACCTCATAAAGGTTTATTCAAACGTCTTTCAGACAGTGACATGATACATTTGTGACTTTTTTAATACTCAGTGGGGCTTTGCCCTCTTGTGTTTCATTGCCAAATCATCAAATGAGCTTCAGGTGGTTATCATGACATCTTAATCACTGAGATGTCCACAAAGACATCTTGTTGATTAAGATCCCTGATGCACAGCCTGAAGTATGACCATATTTGCATGGAGTTCAGTGGAGTCCTATTTAACAAAAGGACAAAGGAAGCCTTTCTGTGAATGAACTGACTGACTGCATGTTCAAAGAGAAATTTCATCCAGACTTATTCATGTAAACCAGGATTACATGATACACACAGCTGAATGGTTACTGAATGTTAGGAGATGCATGTCCCCGGTGGGAGGTTGCTTGGATTGTGTTTACTGCTCAGGAACAATACATTAACTAGTCCCAAAATAACATACTAAGTTTCCTTGAAGTGTATTCCACTCAACTCTATACAGTCATTCATTATATATGTGGTACAATACATTTTTTGATTTTGATGTTTTGTTTTTGATAGAATCAGCTGTTTTACCTTTCAACAGCACATTGATGGTGATCCTCCAGATTGTTGAACGTATATAATTACACTGAACATATCCTATTTTTGTTTGCAACAAGACGCTGCAAGTGATAGATTAATAGTGGAACGCATTTGGCAAGAAAACACATTTGCTCGCCACAGAAGTAAATGGCTAAGCTCTCACTGGTAATATATATAGGCTTTTCCTCTTTCTTTCTTAGAGTGAGATGAAAAGATCATTACCAAACTTTGACCTATTTTTTTTTACGTATACTGATGACTATTATTCTCTCTTTCTCAAATCTTCTCTCTCTCTCTAAAGCAAAAGGCTAGATCAAAACCTGTGTATATATATATATATATATATATATATATATATATATATATATATATATATATATACAGGTTTTGATCTATATATAGTATCTGGACGTGTATGGTCAATGTATAAAATTAAGGACAGTTGAAAAATGTTGTAGAACTGTAATATTCCAGCTAACATGTTCATGACATCATTTTTGCCTGCCTGCAGTAAGCCCTTTATCTTTCTGCTTCTCTATTCCCCTCTCTGCTCTTATATGCAATATTTTAATTTAGCCCAATTCCCAACAAAGCTGTTCTCATTTACATGTTTTCGTTTTTTCTGTTGAAAAACAGTGGAGTAAGTATGAAATGTGACTGAGACTCAACCCATTAAGACGACATGATAACCAGCAGTCAGTTCCAAGCTATAGACTTGATGATGATCACTCAGAGAGTTGGAAGCCAGAGTCTGTCGTGCAGTGTACCAGACAGCTGCACCCAGATTTCTGTCGTTCAGCCACACATCACCGAGCTGTCTCTGAAGCCAACTGGATGAACACTGATCTGTTCATCTCTCTTCTTGAGTAACAATCTCACATTAGAAGGCATGACACTTGCTAAGAGAGGATGATTTATTTTCCTCTGCAGTAAGACCAGAACACCAGCTTTCTTGTTCTGAGTCCTGGCCAAGATAGCAAAATTATCCTGGTCAATACTTGAGCCATATTTGCCAGAGTCTGTCCTATATGCAGTGTGGCTGCCAGATGCTACTCCCACACCTGGACCAATTCTAGTGCACACAGATAGCTGTCAGCCAACACTGCAGGATAGCAGGCCAAGCTAGGCCAGATGTCTGGAAGTGTTTGTCGCGAACTTGGGTCAAGGACCCGGGCCCAGTCTGATCTTTCAATACAACATATACTTATATTGATTACAGCATTATTAAAGCTTTTGTGACTTTGTTCAGCCACACGCAGCACTTGGTCAAGGGTAACGTCAGATCATGGTTTTGATTTAATAAAGAACTAGAATGGTACTGTTTAAAGCATGTACCATCAAGGCCCAACAGCTCCTTGTGAAATGAACAGAAATGTCTAAAAATGCCCTTTCTTGCAGTGGTAAAGATAGTGATAAAAAATGCCCCCTTCCCTTTTTCTAGTTCTATAGCATAATTTGTAGGATTTATCCTTGACCTGCATCTCATCCTTCTACCAAGTGCCATGGAAATCCATTCAGTAGTTTTTGCCTGGTCCTGGTGCCAAATCAACCAACAAACACACACACAGACATGGGTGAAAACACCACCTCCTTGGCACAAGTAAAAAGTCTACAGTGAATTGAAGCAAAAGACTTGCAATTTATAACAATATGGAACTACAACAGTTTTCTCCTAACCTTAGCCAAAGTGCTTTTGTTGCTGAAACCTAACCGCAGATGGGGCTCTGGCAGTTATCACTATACGTCTTGATTTGGAAAATGACATTAGCAGTTAATAAGTATCATCTCTGTGAGACAAATTTATCTTTAGAGGTGTTGGTAGGCATTTTGCAGAGCTACCTGTTTCCCCTTGCTTCAAGTCTTTATATTAAAATAATCCACACTCTGACTCGGCTCTCTGCTTGACACACACTGTACACACTGTCTCACTCTCTGTAAAAAGGGAGTTCCCAAAAGGTTGAACTGATCCTTTAAGTATAAAATATTACTCCACCATGGTAGTTGTACTCAAGATTGTGTCTTGGTTCATTAGAGTAGTGTTGTTACCAAGGTAATGTGAGTGAGCCAGTCACGAGGTTGCTTCTGTTGTATAGATTCACTGGCTCTACCGCAGAGGCCAGTGAGGGAGCATACACCCTGTTTACTTCAAACAAGGCCCTCAGACATCTGTCCAACCTAACACCAGCATTAGAAACATCGTGCATGGACCATAACTTAACTCTTTTTTCAAATAGACTTCCCATTTTTCTCATTGATGTGTACCTAGAAAAGCCTGCTGTTGTATGCCTCATTCACCCAGCTGATCTAAACACACCTGATTCATATCCTGCCACATTTCACAAGTAGTTAACTGTGACAAATTGAACTCTGACTTTCATGTCTGATAACTAATTCTACTATGAGTGCTGTTTGTCAGTTTTAGTAACAGTGGAAAAAAAAAGATCTGATTACTACAGGTTTTTTGTAGACGACTGTGCGTGAGATTTAACAGCTGCCGCTTTCCACAGGGGGACCAAAGGCAAAGACATCAGCACTATCAAGTCACTGAGGGTTCTCCGAGTACTCAGGCCTCTCAAGACCATCAAGCGTCTGCCAAAACTCAAGGTTTTGCTTCTTAACTGTATATAGTTCATTTTGTTTTATCTAACCAAGTTATAAAGGCTCAACTCAGATTAAGGATGGGAATCTTATTGTCATTGGAGTGCTTGGTTTGTTTTCTTTTTTTTTCAAGACTGAATAAAGTATCCCTAGTTTACTTTTCAGCCATGTTCAGAAATTATTTTTCACTTCATTCCCAAATGAATCATGTATGTATGTGTGTGTCCTCAGGCAGTGTTTGACTGTGTGGTCAACTCCTTGAAGAACGTGCTGAACATCCTCATCGTGTACATCCTCTTCATGTTCATCTTTGCCGTTATCGCAGTCCAGCTCTTCAAAGGGAAATTCTTCTACTGCACAGACGAGTCCAAGGGCCTGGAGAAGGACTGCAAGTTGGTCTAAGCTCCCCCACTTCCTCAATTCTCATTTTAGCAACAGTGAAACCCTCAAACGTTGGTGTGTCGTGATGGTGCTGAAGCCAGACCGAGAATCAGTACCTGTCTTCCCCCAACTCAACTTTATTTGTGCCTTCATGTCTTTCAGAGGACAATTCTTGGTCTACGACAAAGACGAGGTGGCTGCCATGCCCAGAGAGTGGAAAAAATATGAGTTCCATTATGACAATGTGCTGTGGGCCTTCCTCACCCTGTTCACTGTCTCCACTGGGGAGGGCTGGCCCACGTAAGTGCAGCTGAGAGACAGTCTATCCATTGTTTTGGGTTTTTTGTGGTGGGGGGGTTCCTACAGACTGATGCTGTCATAGTTGAAATTCTACCCAACTGTGCTGAACACCTGAAACATCAGCATTCATAAATTGTTAAGTTAGTCATAAATTATGTAAAAAATTAAACCCAAAACAGTGTACTGTTAGTGTAACTTTTATATTTCTAATACTAGATGTTAATCCCATTTCTAGGAGGCATTCATAAATTATCTGCTTATAGGTAATTATTTTGTCATTTTACTAATTATTTGGTTTTATTACAAAAAGTAAGTATATCGCAATAGTGGATATGTTACTGTTTGTCATCTTCTGACTTTATGTTGTGTGTTCATCTCTGTGCAGTGTGCTGAAGCACTCTGTCGATGCCACCTTTGAGGACCAGGGTCCCAGCCCAGGCTACCGGATAGAAATGTCCATCTTCTATGTGGTCTACTTTGTGGTCTTCCCTTTCTTCTTTGTCAACATCTTCGTCGCTCTCATTATCATCACCTTCCAGGAGCAGGGAGACAAGGCTTTGTCGGAGTGCAGCTTGGAAAAGAACGAGGTGAAAGTCTGAGCTCTATGTTATTTGACTGCCAGTATCTTTTATAAAATGCTGTCATCATTCTATACATTCATGCATCAGGCTTGTCCTGTCTCTGAAGAACTTTTCCTGGCAGGAGACAGAAGAGTGAAGAGCTAATTTAGCTAAATTTGACATAACCAAACTGTCACATTTTTCAAACTAATCTTGTTGAATGGACATGTGGTACAACTCTTTGTGACAACCAGGTAGAAATTCAAATGCATGGCCCAGAAGACAAACAGGCTCAAATCAAAAATCTGTTTAATCACAGTCCAAAGTCAGTACACAGGTGATCAATCAGACTAGGCAAACAAATCCAATGGGCAGGCAGTCAAAACAGGCAAACAAATTCAAGGAGCTAGGCAGAGGCAAGATCTGAAAAACACAAGCAGAGATCAACACTTACAGGCTAACATGAAGAATGCAGACAGCTCATACCGGGACAAAGACAATGCAACAGACGAGTAGTCTGTGGACTGGTGCATATGCAGCATACCGAGTGAGTGATGGGCTGATTAGATGCAGGTGTGGTTGGAGAATTGGCAAGAAATGAGACAATGGGAAGAAGTGAAGTTAGAGACCATGAACTGAATACACATTACAAAATAAAACAGGCAGTAGTAACAAAAATACAAGCATTATCTAACGTGTGGTACTTCACACTCTTTTCTTTTCATGCTAACCACTGAATATATATTTTTTTAGCCTTTTAAAGTAATGTCTGACCAGACACAATACCCAGAGAAAAAAAGTCCAAATATACAGTACATTAAGAAAAACATTATTTTGTCTGCATACAATGCTTGCTATCCCTCGACTTAGGCTAACATGTTTTGGTCAAAATCCTTGTGACACAAGTGTCACATTTACTGTAAATATACAGGTTGGTGACAGATTAAAGAAAAGATCAGAATATATGAGCAGAGCAACAACAATGTGAATCATATGCTGTTCCCATCATAGTCATCAAATCTCAAACCAACACAATACCTATGAGCAATTGGCTAGGACAATGAGTTTTTCCTCCACTCGACTTCTCCACACACTACGGCAAAGAGCAGTGAAGCTGTTCTGGAGACTTGTAGTGGAGCTACACCCGGCTAAGACATCTGCTCCCCCCATCTGTCTCATGAGTGAACAAAGGATGCCCAATGAGTAGAGCCAGTCACAGACGAAGGCGGGACAGAATCATCTTTCCATCTACCATCTCTTCCAAGCCTAGCATTTCCTCTCCTCCTCCTCCTCTCCTTGTCAGCTTGAATTATAAATTAGCAAAGCCCAACTCCTTGTGATGTGTTTCTGGTTCTTATTTTGGAAAAAGAAACACACAAAAATTGATTTTCTCTCAAGATTGAGATGGTTGCCAAGTAACAAGACTATAATCGTCAAACACAGAGATGCCTTGTGTGTCTCTGTATTTGCTCAGTTCAATATATTCTCCTCATCAGGCTCTCAATACATCTGTATAAGTTGGTTGAAGCAGATGTTATGTGTGGGATGTGTTGGTAGTTCTTCAAGGTTTTAGTCATTTTTAAGTCAATTTCTTGGCTTGTCAACTTTCTAAGCTGGTTGTTCATTTAACACTTAATAATTATCACCTGTTTGTAAACTATAACTGTTTAATAATTGGTTGCCAGTTTCCAAAGGGCTCAGCTTATTGGCTTATAAAATTTAAAGTATGTAGTCTTTGTTCATTGATTGGTCAGTTGTAGCTGATCAGTACGAAGTGTGTCCTCTCCTTCAGTGTAGCTTGAGGTTTGGGAGCAGTCCCTTAAACATAATGAAGATGGTGAAGCAGACATGTGGTTTGATTGTTACAGAGGGCTTGCATTGACTTTGCCATCAATGCCAAACCCCTGACGCGCTACATGCCCGAGAACACGCAGTCCTTCCAGTACAGGATGTGGAAGTTTGTGGTCTCGGCTCCGTTCGAGTACTCCATCATGATCATGATTGCACTCAACACAGTGGTCCTCATGATGAAGGTAAGACGACAATGTTCAGGATGGATGTTTTGCTTCTCTGATGCAGAGATAGGTGTTCAGAATTATGCCTGCTTTCAGGTCTGATTAGTATACTGTATATGAAGCTACAGTATCTTAGAGTAGTATACAGACTGGAAAAAAAGGGAACCTGCTAAGCTGTGTCTGACCAAAGGTAACACAAGCTGAAAACCAGCACCTCTAAAGGTTTAATTTAATGTGTATAAAAGCCAAAATGTAAATAACACATTTTGTGGCTTTATGGGTGACTTTTATTGGCCATGCTAAGTTAAGCTAAGCTAAGTTAAGGGACACCTTGAAACACCACTCACCGCTGTCTTTCAGTTCCATGGAGCACCAGACTTTTATGAAGCGATGCTGAAGAACCTCAATATAGTCTTCACCACTCTCTTCTCTATGGAGTGTATCCTCAAGATCATTGCTTTCGGCCCACTGGTGAGTAACACATTTACAGAGTGAATTTAAATGTCTAAGTGAAGAACAAATGGCAGCTAATGACTTGCCACTGCTGTTTCTTAGAACTACCTGAAGGATGCCTGGAACGTGTTTGACTTTGTCACGGTTTTGGGCAGCATCACCGACATCCTGGTGACCGAGATCAATGTAAGAGCACCCCTTTCCCCGCCCCCACCCGCCCCTCACCCCAACAGGGAACTGAATGCACTGCATCCATACAGCCCTGATGTCATGGTAATGAGCTGGGGTACGAGCAGCCTGTACAGTGAGCTTTGAGCAAACAAGATAAGCAAGCCATATCAGCAAAGACAATCACAAAGTAGTCATCCTGGGGGCTTGATAGTTTCAGATGAAGAAAGAGGGAGTATTGGGAGTGGGTCTTTTGTTAACATGAAAAATTTACCATGGAGGGCACATGCAGCAGCCTTCGGATGAACAACTTCTTTGAATCTACCTCGAAGAGCAGATCTTTAACTTTGGCTTCACAGTGGACCATTAATCTGCTGTGTTTTCTGTTCAGTGGTTTCTGAAATCATTCTTATTAGTGCACGTATCCATGTGTACATTGTGAAGTAGCCTTTGACTGATTTACATGTGTGCATTTGTTGATCTGTATCAGTTTATGTTGTGCAATATGACTGTTCTCTCGCTCACCCCTCCTCACTCCTCCTTTCTGCTGTCCTTAATATACCACTCATTATTCTTTTTCTTTATATCTCTGTATCTTTCTGTCCTTTTCTCTCTCTCCCGCTCTCTCTCCCTTTACATTTTCGTCTTGTTGATTATCGTCACTGGTGTTGCCATGCCCTGGTCCCAAACATCACTAGACTACGGTGAGTGACATTCTGTTTCCATTTTCTGCTTTTACCTTGCATAGTGTTTTATGTGATATATGAAATGTTTCTCCAGTCTTTTAGTATTGTGCTTCCATAAAGATGGGAAGCTTATGAGAGATGCACTAAAAAGAATGGCTGGTGTGACAGAAAATCAGGCCTCCTGACTTTAGTCCCTTTTCAAGCATACATACATACATACAACAGTGTGGCTATTCCTTGATGAACTTAATAAAAGACTTGTGCCAGGTGAGATGTTTCACTGTTCTCTTCCAGTCACACAAGGGTTTAAAGCCAATCTAAGGATAGTGCAACTTTTCCTTCTGCGTCATAGTGGAAGGAAAAGTACTCTCCTCATGAAGGTGGACAGTTTATGACCACAGCAATGTCCTGCTAAGATACAATGTATGCTGAATGTCTGGACATATCTGCAGAAGACTGTCAGAATGAATCATGCTGCAAAAAAGCTTCTTTCCCAGGTGTATTACAGAAAAAGCTGCAAGGTCTGTGACCAAACTTAAATATTGACGTTACCACGGTTACCTTCTCAGACATGGCAAAGCTGAAGCACTGAGGGAGGAGTGCTCCTTTATGTCCCAAAGCAGGAGATGCGTCTCAGCATGTTTTAATGAGCTTAACTCACAGCAGGATAATATTCTTCTTCTGTAGTGTGTAGACTGTTTCAAAGTGGGGGTCATGCTTAGTGATTGGCCAACAGAGGTATTAAACATAGAGGGGGGAAACATGCTGTGCATGCATGTGTGTGTGTGTGGTTAGATACATGGGAGCAGCACATGTACCTCCTGTATATTATACTTTCCTGCTCTGTTTCAGTAAAGAGTGAGTTCACATCTTTTGATATGGATTTTATCATAAATATTGCCTTGCTGAACTACAGTGGCGATATAGTAACATTAAACAGGAATTTTCCACTAAAAAGATGTATAAATAACTCTGGATGAGCCAGAGTTTTGTCAAACTCTGTGGATAAGGGATTTTGTCCCCCATCACTTACACTGAAATTAAATTATTTAATTTTACAAATTATAAACTTACATTCATAACAATGTCTTTGTAGCCAAGAACTCTTTCAATGTAAATATGGGCATGTGAGTATTGTTTTAAGATCGACTGGCCAATGTAAGAGCAGTGAATGTGGTTGCATACACACATCATATGGAGATGTTGAGAATGTCTCCTTTATACTTTATCCCTGGATCTAGATAACAAAAGAATCACAGTCCTGATGTATTAATATGTCACTGAAATTACAAATGCTGAGAGAAATTTGAGATTAATTCAGTAAATTACTCAAAACATCAGATTAGATTAGATTCAATTTTGCACATGTCACAAGTACAGAACAACGAATTATAGAGCATCAGTATGTACGTGGACAAAATCTGGTCACTTAATGTGACTATGTTTAGTTTGGTGTTTGGATATTTATACATCTTGAATGTATTTATACCTGGAGCCACATTTTACCTCAAAGCATTCCTAAAGGGGGTGAGCATGTAACCAGCTGAGGTGTTTTTTTTTTGTTTGTTTTTATAATTAAACCATAATATTGGTATTAGTTTGGTAAAGTCTTCATGTCCCTGTGTCTTACAGGACAGGCTGCTGAACCTGAGCTTCCTGAGGCTGTTCAGAGCCGCTCGGCTCATCAAGCTGCTGAGGCAGGGCTACACCATCCGCATCCTGCTCTGGACTTTTGTCCAGTCCTTCAAGGTGCACATTACTGCGCTCTCACTGACGTGCACGCACAATTTGCACATATATTAACATCTCCGTGCACACATTGTCATTTACTTTCTCAAACGCAGATAAACCCATGCAATATCTCCCTGCACACACAACCTCAAACATCCTGGCTGAAATAATTCAGAGTGGATATGAATAATTAAGAATGTTTTGGTTTCCTATTGTTCCCTTTAGGCCCTGCCTTATGTTTGCCTGCTGATTGCTATGCTGTTCTTCATTTATGCCATCATTGGGATGCAGGTGTGTGATGCTGCTATGCTGGCATACAGAGGTTCTCAACTCAAATGTTGTGGCCTAAACGTAAATTATATATACTGACTGCACGTTGTTAAAACATTAAGTGCAAATCTATGTGGCTCACTGTGTCTTTGCTGTAGGTGTTTGGCAACATTGACCTGAATGAGGACACAGCTATCAATCACCACAACAACTTCCGCACGTTCCTCCAGGCTCTCATGCTGCTGTTCAGGTAGAAGAGGCTTTATTATAAATACATGTATTAATTTGTATTTTTGTTGTTGGAATCAGTAGAGTGCTGATGACTAGATCCTTGACCCAAAGTCAGCCTAATTTGTCAATGCAACGTATGCATTTCATTTTCTGAGAAAGACACTGAGCCTGGACAGGAGTCTTGACAGCCCACAGACAGAGCCTTTCAGGAACAATTTCATGTACTTTTACTTTACTTCGTTATTGTTATTTTATGCTACTTCGACTCTACTGCATTTCAGAGCAACTCCGCTATTTGGAAGATATACTTCCAAGAAAGTTTCCAAGAATTAATATCTTATACAATATGATTTACTCCAGAATAAAGTACCCAACAGTAAGTTGTTACATTTGGTGTCACCTTGTTAAACTACAACAATAACAAGTTGCTTATGCATTAATAAATATTATCACTTATATAATAATGTGACACTGTAGTAGTTTTGACACACTGAATCAAAATCTGATTGGATGACAGTTGCTGGCTGTTGCTGGCAGTATATTGCTAGACTATGGTGTCAGATGTTATCAAACCACACCAACACGATGGAGCAGATTAGCTGAGTCTTTGAGTGTTACACTCTTAATAAATAACATAAAAGGATCATTTAAAAAAATTTAACATTGAGTGTTGTTTATTTAATCATGACTATTAAATTGCAATGTTTAAAATTTAATACATTGCTAAAGCAACATACAGTAAAGCAAGACCTGCCGAAGTGAGCCGACTTAAGCTTAAACACCAATTTCTTTCATTTTACTTCTGTTGAGTCTACATTATATGACTTTTTTCTGCAAGAAGCAATGATCATTTAGTTCAACTCAGTTTTCACTATCAACCTTGTCTGCTGTTGAGGCTGAACTGCAGACATGGAAAATGCTGCCAACCCTTCACTGTGTATTTCTTCTGTTTGTGTGTCTCTTTGTTTTTAATGCATGTCAGGAGTGCAACTGGCGAGGCCTGGCATGAGATCATGTTATCATGTCTGAGTCACAGAGCCTGTGATGAGCGATCGGGCTCCCATGGGAAAGAGTGCGGCAGTGACTTTGCCTACTTCTACTTTGTTTCCTTCATCTTCCTTTGCTCCTTCCTGGTTGGTACTGAAACACACCACCTTCATGTAACCTGTGATTTATTCTGTCAGGTCACATTGGCCGTGCATAAAAGATCTTGATTTCAATGTGGCAATCAATTTAATGCGATTCATTGTATTAGTCAAATGATTTTAGCTCATTATCATGGTCTTTAATTCTGCAATTTTTACTGTATATTTCATCAACCAAGTACAGTGTTTAAATATATATTATATATAATTATAATCTATATTTCTTGTTAAGTTTACTTTTAGAAAACATGCATTTGAAAGAAAATGCTTTTTAACACCCTTCACACCAGACTCACCAGTCTCTATCGAATATATAATTACAACCAAACATATTAGAAAATTTAATACTTGAACATGCACAGCATCATTTCTTAAGCAGCAGAAACTTAAATCTTTGACGCATGTCCCATCTGCCGATTTTGGAAGCTGTCATCTTATCCATGTTTATATAGTCTTTGCTGTGGTTTTACACAGCTGTAAAACAGCCTAACATTTTTATTCCAGATGCTGAACCTGTTTGTGGCTGTCATCATGGATAACTTTGAGTACCTGACCAGAGATTCCTCCATCCTGGGACCTCATCACCTCGATGAGTTCATCCGGGTTTGGGCCGAATATGACCCGGCCGCGTGGTATGTTCAAACCTCCCTCTGGAATCCGGAGAATATCATACAAAGTAAAGTGGACGGAATAAACCCCCTAACCTTATTCCTCTCTCTTCTCCCTGTTTGTGACAAAGGTGACTTAATGAGGCCTCGTACACAGGCCTCATCCCTGTACCTTATTTTATGCAATCAGCCCACTGATGATCATTGTTTTATTTGAAGCTTTCCTTGAACGTTTGTTTATTTATGTGCTTGTTCTTTTCCACAGCGGGCGGATTTCCTATAAGGATATGTACAATTTGTTACGCGTTATCTCACCCCCCCTTGGCTTAGGGAAGAACTGCCCTAATAGGGTAGCATACAAGGTTTGCAAATACCAGACATTTCCGTCAGTAGGGTGCTTTGTGTACCTCTCTACCAAGAAACTTTTAACTGAATGGCTGTGCACCAATGAAATCGCCTTTAGTCTAGCACCTGCCCCTCCAAACTGACTGGCTTTGGTTGATGATGCCGGAGTGGAAACAAAGTTTTCAAAGCCACGGTGCTTTCCCAACATGCTGCCTGCCATCCCTACCTTCTCTTCCCTGTAATATTTAGGTGGCAGACACATTTTAGTTTCCATTTCTATCAGATTCAAAAGTTTTAAAGAAGTATTGAAAGAAAAAGCACCCTCAAATTCTTGAAAGAATTGTGATTCCCATTCAGATTTTTAAAACAGCTGAATCGGACCAAAAGCCTTATTATGACTGCAATTTGGTCTTTCAGTGAAGATATATGCTGGAGGAAAGTCAGGCTATGAGAGAGAGCCCCAAACTGGGGCTTGGGCTGGCATTGAAACCTTTGTCTCTGTGTACCCTGGTTGAAGTACCAGTGGGATGTTTGCAAGCATGCCAAAGCAGACATCCCCGTTACAATGCTGTCATTTCTCTTCCCTCTCATCAGCATCCTGTGTGTTGGGTCAGCCCATCCTCCTTTATTCTCTCCCCTCCTCTCCCTCCTCCCACCAGACTCACTATTCACCATCCCATGTTTCCTCTCAGGGACCCTGAGCTCCACAGCGATGCATCCCCGCGCCTCAACACGGTGGCCGAGGATGGCATCTGCTTTACATCTCACTTCAGGAAATCTATTAACAACAGATTTCTGTTTTTTCCTTTCCATGACTCTTTTGTTTTGTTGATTCCTTCCTTTTGTTCCTCTTCTCCTTCTCTAACTCCCCATCCTTCTCTTGTTTGGGTTTTGTTTGTTTTTGATTTCCTTCCCTGTGAAGTGGCCGTATCAAGTACCTCGATATGTATCAGATGCTGCTCCACATGTCCCCACCCTTAGGTTTGGGAAAGAAATGTCCGCCGAGAGTCGCCTACAAGGTAGACCCTCTTCTTCCTCTACCTTCTTCCCTGTGCTCAACAACCTTTCTTCCACTGGCGTGAACTCAAGCCAGTGTCTATGCTCTGCAGTGTTCCCTCATTTCTCCTCTTTGTTTTTGCTAGTGTTCTGATATTTTTGGTGTAAGCCCCTTCCTCATCTTTACTGTCTGTACTGTTTCTTTGAGCATAGCTGTTTTGGTGGGCTAATACCCATCACTAATGATAATAACAAAGAGCTTAACTAAAAAGACTTCAAGACATGGTAACTGAGATATATTTGGTTTATGGACGAAACTTGCGCCTATGTCACGATTTCCTAGTTGGGTTTTTTTATTTTGTGGAGCAGTGTGTGTGTGTGTGTGTGTGTGTGTGTGCGCGTGTGTGTGTGTGTGTGTGTGTAGCTTCTGTTGCTTTTCTGTGAAAGAAATACTTTCTGTGTATGCTTTTCACTTTGTGGTTCTGTCTCTGCTCCCCTGTCACTCTCATTCTTTCTGGCATTTCATCTCAGTCTTTCACTGGTGGAAATATTTGTGTAGTGTGTGTGTGTGTGTGTGTTAGAATGTTATTGCTGTACAGCACTGACAAACTGGGATTTAAATAGTATTCATTGTTGATCACTGACTGAGATAATTCCAAAATAGGGTCCATTTCTACCTGATATTGATATGTGATTGGTATCTGGATGTCTTATCTGAATCAGGAAAATCAGACCAGGTCAGGTGAGATAGAGCTGTAGGGCTAGCTACCACTGGCTAAGAGTAGCTCCTAACAGAAAAGTTAGCATTAGCCTCGTTAGCAAGGCCACATATAGATGCCTACATTTCAAATGTGCTTAGACCTGTTTCATTTTAGTTCAAGCTCACAGGGCAACAGCAACAGCAGAAAATCGCAAGGACTCATAAGCAAGGCTCTCAAGTAAAAACTGCTCATTGCTAGTAAAAACAATTTGATACAGAAGCTGAATGATGCATCTCCAATTCCTCCCACTGTACAAAAATGCAGCGTTGACATCTTGAGCTGGCGATGACACTTAGCGCTAGAGTCTGTGCAGTAGTATTGAGGGAGAGGAGCCACGGGATCTATGTCCAATCTATGTCCCTCAAACCAAATTTATCAGAAAAAGAACACTTGCCAAAGTTAGCAGCCCCATACCCTCTTACTTTAAAATGCACAAAAGTGCTTTTACAGTGTTTTTTCCCCATCAACGCTGTATTCAATACACATTCAGCTACAACAAATACCGGTAATCCTCCATCATTAAAAGTAACAAAATTGTCTTCACTGCCATCAGTCATGTGACCCATGCCTTGCGCATAATTGAGATCCACCACATTTGAAAAGTGCAAAAAACAAACAACAACAAAATGTATGTCATCATGTACACTCAAACAGAGTCCAGATGGTTATACCAGGTGTCAATCCAATGCCCCGTTGTCAGATGTCAGATAACAAATCCAGATGCAGATTTCTTGTTGATACCAGGCATAGGCAGAGTCCACGTACACACATTGTTGCTTGTACACAATTTTTCTATTACACTGTAAAATAACAAAGGTCTGATGAGATTTTTCTCAAGTAAAATTAGACCTTGCACTTTTACACAGCTACTTGTCTTTGGAATTTCTAGCCTCCAATCTCCCTCCACACATACACACACGTATGTCTGTGTGTATGCGAATGTGCAACTGTATGCAAATTAACATGGATGTAGGTGTGTGTGTGTGTGTGTGAGAGAGAGAGTGTTTGCACCTCAGCTCTTCATCCCCGTTTCATTCTGACTCTGGTCTCTCTGACTGCACTGCCACTGAGAGCACACGTGTATGAATGCTTTTTGTGTTCAGGGGAGCTCAACTCTTTCAGCAACAATCCCACATCAGTCTGTATGCATCTAGTGGTGCCATTGGTCCTATCTGAACCAAGTCTTCCTGCAAAGGCTGCCCAAGCTTGGTGGAAATGGACACTTTTTTTCATTGCTAGCTGCCACTACACACGTAGGGCATAGTCACCTCCCTCAACTCCAAGTTGGCGATTGTTAGGATGACAACCACAGAGTCGAGCTCCTGCGACTGCCAAGGCACCTTCATGGTTATGCGTTTACATGCCTTCTTCTCACCTTTTTTTCGGTCGATGTCAGTCTTGCACCAGTGCACTTTGACTTGCAGCGTAGTGCATACTGTAGCCAATAGCAGTGAATGTGAATGTCTAGTTTGTCTTCCTCTGTACGTACATGTGGAGAAGGCTCTTTGTGTGCTGAACTGAGTCACATTAGCATCATCTATATGGTCTAACTTCAAACAATATCAGCCAAAATATAGCAGAGCACCATTATGCTACGACAATGAATCCGTGGAGAGTATTTGATCATAGCAGCACACAGATTGTGTTCTCTGGGTGGATTGTCTGTTCTGACTGGGTTGCGCTTTGTCACTTTGTAATCTGAAGTACATCTGTCACCACTGGTCTCCTCTCCTCAGCGCCTCGTCAAAATGAACATGCCCATCGCTGACGACAACACCGTCCACTTCACCTCCACCCTGATGGCCCTGATTCGCACTGCCCTGGAGATCAAACTGGCCTCAGGTCAGAGAAACACAACACACATAATTACAATAGAAGATCATAAAAAGGAGTAAAAGAGACTAGTGTGAAGGTATTTTCTAGTTTTCCATTGTAAACGTTGAGTTGAAGTGAATTGACTTGAATTGAATTGATAAAATGTATTGCACCTTATTAGTAATGTATTCTCTTCTCAGTTCAAATGCCTCACAACTGAAGATGACTGAGTGCTTTTTATTAAACTTTTATTAAACTAAGTGCTTTTTATCAAACTTTTATATGATGTATTGCTCCCTTACTTTCTTAAGTCTGATTAATACATATAATGTTCACATGATGCATGTCGCATAAACAGTATAGTTGATCACCAACATAGCCACTTGAAATAAAGCTATTTTTTTTGCAATGCATGTCCCAAATAACTGCGACGCAAATGGCGAATGACAATGTCAGTCTTACATGAAATGCCACCTTTAGCAGCCAACAAAGTCCCAACTAGAGGGAAGGATGTGTCAGTTTAATTCATTCAGTTTATTTTTTATTTATCTGAGGTTTTCCTCTCTGTGGCTCTGTAGGGATGGTAGCCCAGCGATTATCTGATGCTGAGTTAAAGAAGGAGCTGTCCACAGTGTGGCCCAACCTCTCACAAAAGACAATGGACCTGTTGGTGACGCCACATAAACGTAAGCATTTCCCCAACATCGACATTCTGAACTGTCTGGTTGAGCTGTGTTACACAATCACATAAACAGCTCAGTCTTCCAAAGAGAAGTCCATTATAATTCATTCTTTTTGTCACTGAAGATTAAATTACTACTTTCTAAATGAATTGCTGCTGTTCTACCTCCTCTCAGTTTTAAGTTTTAATACATTTGATGATTAGTTTTATACTTGAGATTGTGAGTGCTAAAGATTTCTGCTTGAAGTACTTTGATAAATACAAGCCCAGATGAGTACATAGTGTACATGCTAGTGTATCAGTACCTGTGTGAGTGTTTCCATCCACATCAGAGCATGCCAAAGACAGAGCCCACCATGTAATTGTGAGCTTTGCTTTTGCTGCCACCTTTTGGTGAAAAGTGTTCACTACCTGCACCTTCCGACACGGAGGCATTTCCAGTCAGCTCTGTCATGATGCTTGTTTTGTTTACCGTAAAAATCTATTTAAATTAGCTGTTGCTAATTAATGAAATCACTCACATGAAGAAGTTTATTTTCGTAAAACAAACCATTAGGGAGACAAGCAGGCAAATAGAGACGAATCAAGGAGGGACGAATGAGTCAGCAGAATTTCTCCTCCTCTCATCTCCTTTGTTTCTTTGCTCTGCTGTCCACCTTCCTCACGTCACTCCCTCTCTCCTCACCACCTCAGCCAATGAGCTGACAGTAGGGAAGGTTTATGCAGCCCTGATGATCTTCGACTACTACAAGCAGAATCGAGCTCGGAGGCTGCAGCTGCAGCAGCAGCAGCAGCAGAACTCATCAGGCTCCCAGGTATGACATCCACGTCACACACGGCCGCAACCTGCACACATCCACACATGCGCACACACACACACACACACACACACACACACACTGCTACATTGGATGCAGTAATGCAAACCTGTATGCATGTGCCCATTTACACTGTGTTTGCAAACACCAATACACAATTCTGTACGCCTGCATGCATACACACATGCACAGGAGATGCTTTTGTATCCACTTCCCATTCAGTGGTGGAATACAAAATCAAACAGCCTCTTTCCCAACTTCACTTTTTCCGCGTGGAAGCACCCAGTGATTGGTTACGCCTTAAGACACTTTGTATTAAAGGCACTCATACGAGCCACAGTCAAAGATGAATCTGCATTTGGCTGCTGGTTTTGTTTTTTCTTCTGCATACAGACACTCACACTGATGCACACAGATGTACTACATACAAGCATGACTGCAAGAAATGAATATTCTGGGCCCGGTCTCCACATCTGGGTGGTGGCTAGCCCCTGTTGTCGGATCTGGGCTCAGCAATATTCTGCCTGCTGCCTCCGAATGTCTTCAGCATGTTGCCATCCGTCTCTCCTCCACAGTGCAAGGTCGGGGCTCTGTTTAAGCCATTGCTGCCTCTGACTCACATGCAGGAGAAAGACCTGCCTATGATGTTTAACAGTGTGGAGCCTCCCAGCATGCTTCAGCCCCAGCCCAAATCCCATGCCAAGTCCCAGCCACAGACCAGACCTAGCTCCAACTCCCTCAACAATGGAGGCACTCTGTAAGTTCAATGCTTCAGGAACTAAAGCTTAATCTTCCTCATCAAAACTGATAAAGGTCTGCTACACCCATAGAGTATGGCTTTGTGCACCAACACTTTAAATGGAGGTTACAGTAGGTTTGGCTATAGATTAGTACATCCAGGTTGAAAAGGAAGTTCTGACTTACCACATGAGAATAAAGACTGATGGTAGCACACACTGTCAACTACTGGATTTATCCAGTCCTGACCTCCAGCTCAGAAATGTAGTTTCAGTTTGATCACAAAAGGTTTTCTTTGACGAGGATTAGACTCCACCTTAAGTGTTACTGACTGCTACTTGAAATATTACTGGCAGAATTATAATATATTATATTATCTTCAGTATCTAATTATTGAGACATTAGGAGGTAATTAACACTTTATAGGAAAGACACAAAAACTAAAACGCCATTGTGAGCTGGAGATGGTGTGGATGTTAATACTCACGTAAAATGCTGCAAAACATTGATTTAATTATCTTCAAAGAAAGAGAAGCTGACAGTAGTTGCGTATATGTAGTTGTTATAGTTCTGTATTTAATGCATGTTCATTCTGTTGTGACACCCTTCCTTGTAAATCCCATTTGACTCCTCCCATTATTGGTGTCATCCTCCTTAAATGACTTTAAGCTTGCTGCGGCTGTTTGATAAATACAGTACGTGGGTTTGGGGTATAATGTGTCGCATCTGCAACCGCTACACTGATGTGAAAGCAGTAACTCTGGTCATGAGCCTAAAGCAGAGTTTACTGCAGTGAGACAAAAAGATGAGGTCAGGATGATCACATCAGGACCAAACAGCACGCTGTCATTAACATATGAGTGAAGACAAGGTCCATCTGCAGCTGCTTTTACCTGGTGTACCAGGTAAGAATTAAAAACTAGAGGCTTCTCTACTGTGCTGTGCTCAGATTCTTGAACCTCATAGAAAGCTGATTTGCATGTCCTCACATGCAAACCACAGCTGGGACTGCACCGCTTGATGTGCCCATGTTTTGTCCAACAGTGAAGGCAGTGTGTGAAGAACAAGGTCTTCTTTTCTCCAGTAACATAAAACAGATTTATATACTGTGATCTACCAAACCCTTCCTTGTTGTGGCCATTGCTCACTAGCATAAAGTTACGGTGGCATCTAAGGACAAAGCACGTGCAAGAGAGAAAGCACAAGCATGAAGGGAAACACAGAGATGTTACAAATACAAATACATTATGACTACAATACAGTAAACCTATTCCAGTCTGTAATGTATATTAATTCATTTTCATTGATATAAGCATATTCATAATGGATTCAGCTTTGCCTTCAAACAAACTGACAACAACAAATATCATATTTCAACCATTAGACCACACATTAGGTTTCAGAAGGAATTGTATATTAAAACACTCCAGCTGACAGAAGCAATGGTACATCACACCAGGGCTTACAGAGAGAGACTGACGCACACTGAATGGCTGCCGGCCTCACCAGTCACCCAACAGGCAGGCAGACAGGTCCGCATTGACCAAAAACATCAGAGCCAATTTCTAAACATAGATTGTTTGGATAGATTGCATAAATCATATTTTAATTAAAGAATTAGCAGAAATCAACTGTGTAACATTGCTGAATGTCTTAAGTGCCGTTTCACTCGAGACATTTCAGCTCTCACTGGAGAATCTTATCCAAATCAAGCCTGTCACTTCTGGATGAGCAGTGCTGTGTTACACCTGTTTTTGTATTTATTGCATTTTTGTATTTAGTTATATTTGTCTTTTCTCTTCTGTAGGTGATATTTTCATTATGGGAATCTGTACAATGTCAGAGACTCACAATTACTTTAGAAATATAATGCTCACTGTCTGATAATTCATGACTCATCAGTGTTGCGTTGGTGTGACAGTAATCGAATGGGTAAAATTCTCGTCTGAAATATAAATCATATGAAAGCTGGAGGCCTCGTTGGTGGGACCCTTGAACTGTGATAAAGAAGCAGAAGTCTGGCTCAGTTTACCGATCCTGGTCTTATATCTGTGTGGAGATCATCTCATGTGAGAAGGTTTAGCACAGGGGATGTGATTCCACGTTTGTCTGCTATACTGTATGTATGCTGCTCACTGGCAGAACATGCATATTAGATTCAGTAAATTAGTCAATGAATATATTTTATAATGGAAAAGAGAGGTGCTAAATCAAAGGCAGCTAGACTTTATACCTTTCATCTGAAAAGCTTCTCCAGTTCTGACTGACTGGTGTGGTGAGCCAGGCCTCCTTTAATGTCTTTGGGAATGATCATTGTCACTCCTTATTTACTAGATATCACACTATATTATTTTACTACTACTACTATGTTATTTGTCTAATTGTTATTGTTGGTTATGTTATGTTTCATTCTCCGTACTTTAATTGGCCTCAATTTTTATTGTATATTATATATGATAGGCACTTTGTACCTCAGTTTTAAATGTTCTTTACCAAGGTTTATTATTTGAAGTATATGAGGTACAAAAGTAGTGTCCACTGCATGCACGTTGCTCCATACTACATCTTATAGAGGCAGAAGTTGTAGTTAAATTACTGAGGGTCTGTTCTATGAGGAACAATGGATAACTAAACAAGGGGGGAACAGTGACAGTGGCTGAGGTCACCTGTGAATCATTTAGCCACTTGGTAGTCATGTGACAGTCACATCAAGGTGTGAGTTGTTCATAGAGACAATACAAGTGACACATGTCAAAACACCTACACCCATCCTGTGTTGTGCTTTGAATGCATGGGAGGGACTGTCAGGATGTCTTTCTAAGTGACTGATGAGTGGCTTTGTAGACCGCGCCCCACTCCTTGCTGTGCCATGGTTATTCCAGCAAATGCCAGGGACTCCCCACCAGTCAGTCAGAAATGACGAAGCTTTTCACAAGAGGTGAAACATCCTCAAGAGATGTACCACAAGATGTTTTGCCTTTGACTCAGATGTCCTGTGACGTGAAGAGCTCCACGGACATGGGCAGATACAGAACAATGTAACAATACAGCACAATGTAACGTGCTTCTAAGACAAAAAGGTTTGAGATGGGTTTGTTTTTACTGTTTAATTCCCTCTTCTAGTCGTAATAATACTACAGATCAGTGTGTATCAATTATTGTACAATCATTGTATAGTTAGTAGACCTACTGTGCAACACTATAAGGTTTCACTCCAAGCTGTGCTTACACACTGTATAGGTCCAACTCTAACACGCTTTTGTACTAAATCATTAGGAATGAAAATGATCAATGTTATCAAATTATGAAATGGCGTTCTATTTGGGGGTTTGCCGAGTGAAAATGAGTGAAAGCTGTGACTTCTCAGATTGACAGTGTATTATCATTATCCTGCTGAGCTGTGACTGCTGTAACACACAGGCCAGATCACGATCACAGCATCAAGGCTTCATCTTCCTGGGTGATGGAGAAACCCAAGGAAGTCCCCCGAGCCAAGACTAAGAGAAGCATGTCCCGGGGTCCCTCAGAGGACACGCCCGACACTTCCGTCGTTCAGGTGCTGCTCATCACATCTGTGTGTGCGTGTGTGAAACTGTGCAAATGTTCAGATGTGCTCCTGACACGACTTCGTCGCCGTACCAGTGCAATTAGCACTGTAAATGAATTCACCATGTGAGCCACATTAGTGCATCTTAAAGAAGAGTTTAAGAATAATTGATGCAGTAATTTGTGATAAAGGAGCTCTAACCAAGTACTTTGTGTATAAATGAACAGACTTTTCACAAGTTGGACATTTGTGTTTGATTGATCGTAGATACAGTGTTCTTTAATTTTCATCCCCTATTAGCCCTATCACTTTTTGTTAATTAATATATAGAATACATGGAAGTTTACCATTTTGAATGAAATTTTGAAAAAAAGAGAACTTTTTCACCACATTAAATTTTTGAGATGCACTAGTAAGTTCAGCCTACATACAAAGTGTTCACTATTAGTGCAGGAGAATCCAAGTTTGTTGTGAACATCACAGTTACATTGGTCTGTGTTTCTGGGAGTCTGATTTTTAAGCTGGCCCACTGTTGCATCATACAAGCTGTGTGTCATCAACACATCAATGATCCTAATGGATTTGTGATGGTTTGTATGTGTCTGTATGTCCAGGAGTCGCTGGAGATGAGGAAGATGGAGACCAGTGCCAGCAGTACAATCCCAGTCACCAGCACAGGTTTGGAGAACCAGGGCAGAGCCGTTTCCATGCCTCGACTCAGTGCTGAGCTACAGGTAACACCTCCTCTGCACCACAACACCCAATGTGTTTTAGTCTGCAGAGCTTACATAGCTACATAGTGGGGGGGGGGGCAACTTACCTCAGCTGCTCCGGTCCTCTGCCTGCTTCAGATACAGCACTAGCATCTCCAACAGGACCTTAAACCGTCCCTCCAACATCTTTAAATTTGTCCAGAGCCAGCACCATATGGTAGAGCCTCAGCTACTCTGAGAGGCAGTGGAACTACAGAATCTGGCACAGATCTAATCCAAATTTTTGCTGAACAGTTGTTGGAACTGTTGCAAATTATCCACCACAAGTAGTTTTGATGTAAAGTATTCACAAGTGAGTCACCAGTAGTTATCTAACAACAACTTTTCAGTCATATTATTCAGTGTTATAGTCAACAACTAAAACTTAAGCTTAACTATCGACTCTTGGAAGAATTTTAAATTTTTATCATGCTTTTTTCAATGTCATGTTTTAGTAGTCAATTGGGAGTTTAGCAGAGAGAACTCTGCACCTCTTCATGGCAGAATGGATTGCTTCACACACACACGTCATGCTCTGCAGTAATACAACAGATGGACTCTCCTCAGTAAATCCACCTGTCATTACCAAACTCTTGCTGCTTGAACAGAGCAGCTCAGTCGCCCCTGCTCTTGTTCACAGCTCTCTGTTCTCTCCACTGCAGTACCTTCACTAAAATGTGAGCCGGTATTAGTCTTTGTACACAACAGAGCTGTTAAAAGATGATAAAAGCATCTCTGTGACCTTGATGACTGAAAAAACACAGTTGAAAAACCTCCTGTGTAGAAATGCTGAACTGGCAGAGAGAGAGAGATAATGTGTTACTTTATTGAAATCTCATATTTAGGAAGGAATCAGACTCTTTGCTGTGGTACAGCTTGTGGTTGGGTGCATCCGGTTTATTTTAGTGTTTCTAGAACTTGACTGGAGTCCACCTGTGGCAAACTGAATCGACTGGACATTTTTATACGACGTCCCACTATTCACACCACATATTGGGACAAAAACCAAGCCAGTCACTCCAACAGAACATCTCCATCAAGAGAGGCTGGAGAGGTGCAACTTTGAGTTAAAGACAGATGTCATTTAAAAGACAAGAGAGCACTCAAACAAAACAACTCTCTGGCCTCTCTTTCGTCAGAACTCCAAACACTGTGTCTGATTCTGTCAGGAAGATAGAGGTAAACTGCCTAGATCCAGGTATGCACAGCTACAAAGTACTGAATTAAAAGGTCTCAATACTTTTGTAAATTGGATTTCAGTTTTTGAGTTTTAATAATTTGAAAAAATATGTTTTTACTTTGTTATTATGGATTAATGAGCATAGACTAATGGGTAAAATTGGCAATTTGATCTATTTTCAATTAAATCTACACACATTAAAGGGTGAAGGGGGCCACTCTAAAATGTATGACTCCACAGATTCACATAGGTTGCTGAACAAGTTTCATCTGCACTCACAATTTGATTTAGTTCTATTCACTGACAGAGATTGTAACACATTTCCTCATAGTTTTATGTTTTAAAAGGTTACATTTTCAGTTTTTTTAGTATGCTAAACCCTCACACAGAAGATTTCTACTGAAATAGCATGGAGGAGCATGCAGACTGAAGCTGAAAAACTCTAAATGAATCTTTCACTAGAACCTAAGAAATATAATAAGCCCCTCATTTCCTGAGTGATGTTGATATTGATCCATTTATGCATTTAAAGTGCCTCCCTTTCACAGCCCATTTGGAAGAGCTTTTGTTGATTCTACTTTCGCTGCAGAACAGAAGTCTACAGTAATCTGATTAGATGCTGGTGGGCCGCCAGCTATTTGTCTAGTATTGTTTTTCTCCTGCTGCCGGCTGAAACCATGGTAGTTGCTCCAAATGGCTCTGGGCCAAGATACATTGGAGAGGGAGATAATTGGGTTACTGTAGAAGTGGGGAATCTGGAGTAATAATGAAAGGATGTTTAAAAAAAAAACAGGGATGGGGGCCTTTTCTTATTTTTCTCACATTTTGGAACAGAGGCAGGAAATCCCTTAGCCATTTCAATTAATGCTGGCCTTTTGGAAATTCCCCGCAGCTGCTGGAGGGTGATGGGAACTGAGCTCTGGGGGTGCCGGTCCTCACTCACAGTAGATTATCTGCCACTTGTGCTTTTTTGTTTCTTTTGCTTAATTTGAGCTTGGCTTTGCCTGGGTCAAGAGGAGATTTATCTGTTAAGAGCTGTTCTGCTCTTTAAGATCCGTCTTTGTGCTGTGGTGACATGGGAGACCTCAGTCGGTCTGGCCTGTCTTTTCACAGTGAAGCCGTGCAGAAAGCCAAGCCAACACTCAGTCCATTTAACCCAGGTGATATTGGACATTTGATCCGAATTTTGCCATTTCATCACCTTTTAATATAGTATGTGCAGAGCCCCCATTTTAATTTGTAGGGCATGCTCGCACTGGCCCCTCTCCAAATAAGGAGCCTGGCAGACAGGAACAGAGGGAATCACACTGATATGTTCTCAGTGGTATCCAAAGCATCACAGAGGTAGAGTCCACGATGAAAGAAGCAGAGGGAGTGAGTGCTGGGCACAAACACAAACACAAATGTGTTTGTATGCATTGTGTTTTTCTTACTGGCAGCTGATGAAACCTGTAATGGACATCACAGAACAGCATATGAGTCAGCAAATTAACTAAAGTAGTGGCCTTAAATCAAGTGTTCGGGTTCCTATTTGTATTTACTCCATGATATTTCAGCTTTTACATGCCAAGAAATGCAAGAACATGAATATTCTGCTCCCTCACTTACCAGTTATGTAACACTCATGTGACATGGGCTATCATTCACAATACAGTGACAGTACATTTACTACTGATGCTGTTAATACTTGTGTCCTTGGAGAAGGTAGTTTTAGATAACAGTGCTACTTAAAGTTAAAGTTTCATTTTAGGATTGCATTTTCTTCAAACACAAAGTGTCAATCTTGCTTAATATTCCTGATCTCTCTCTCTCTGTTCGTCTCCTGTGAAACAGCGGGGCCAATCACGCCAGTCTCCAGGGATCCATCTCGCTGTACGTACACATTGTCACACAGCCTACGGTATATTCTTACTTGTGGTTTGACATGGTGCGGATTTTGTGTGGTCCATCAGGGTGAACTCTTAGATCCACAGGGCCAGGACTGCAAGATTAAATCCAGATACATTGTCATTGCAATGCAAGATGGTAATGTCAGATGATCGCATGGACTCACATGGGTTAACGTCACTATAGTTGCAGCTTCATGAGGCTGTGTATGGTACCATACCCTAAGGCCCCCCTTTGTAGCAATTGAAAACTTACCATTTTGATGCCCCTGGTGGTAGTGTAAGAGAAGACACTTTGTAACTGCACATGTTCTCACCAGCATAAGTTGTTGCAGTGTATATAGAATATAGTAAGATGGAAAAATGACACACAAGAAATGTTATCTGTCGCAATGTTATGTTACAGTTTTAAATATTTAAAATTAGGGAGATAAAATGAAAAAAGCTGCAAACCTCCAAGCACTCCTAAAGGAGCATCATGTTACCCTTTTCTTCTGAGTTTTTTGACCTGAAGTACTTTGAGGCAATTAAACAAAAAATAAACGTCTTTAACTTGCAGTTAACAAAAACTCACACAGTTGTGTCAGATAGAAACAAACAAATAGTAAATAAAGGGAGTCTAATATAGCTCACCTTTAATGAATGAGCTCCCACTGCTTTCGATGAAACACCTGCTCCTTTATTCTTCAATAGAAAGTGCAAATGTGGTTAAGTCCGAGCTGTAGGTGCAGGGTGGCCAGGTGTTTCCACTACTGCAGTCCTTCTACAAAGCTGACAAAAGCTTTTTCACTCTCTTTGCTGTTCTATGTTGCCCCACAGATCATCTGTACAGATGTCTTTTTTTGTCTTTAATCACGTGGTGATTTTTTATCACGGAGTTAATATAACTCTTGATTAAATGTGCAAGCATACCATGTGCAGAGATGTTTGCTGGAGTGTCTCAGTGCAGACAGTAAAGGAGTAAACAAACTTGTGAGTGTAAGATTCAGTCATCTGCCTCTCTCCGTCCTCCCTCAGTCTGTCCCTGATGCCAGCCCCATGAAGCGCTCGGCCTCCACCGTGGCCCCACAGCGACCCCACGAGGTCAACCTGAGAGACTACACCCTGGAGAAACCCAGCCAGGACCGACCCCACCACCATCACCACCACCACCGCTGCCACCACCGCAGAGACCGAGATAAAGACAGGGACCGAGATAAGCGGCAGAGGTCTTTGGATACACCTCCAGGTGGGCAACCTCCAGGCTCTGCTGGTTAGTCAGCACCTACACAGAGAAAGCACAGTGCACAAACACACTCTGTATCCTGAAGTCTCATTTTTTGGATAGTTCAACTGAAACACCTGAAGGACTGTCTCATCATGTCCAGGGCAAAACAGAGCACACAAGAACATTAAGGACCCTAAAAGAAGGTGGCTACAATATAAGTATAATATAGACATACATGCTATATAATATGATAAAAAACAAAACAGTGGACAGTCACACCCATCAAACGTTAAATTGTCTATTTCTACACTATAGGTTTTATACCAATTAAATGAATGACACAGCACCTTCTGTAAGAGTGTTAAAGGGTCCCTGGGTCAGGCCGTGAGACCACTCCATGATGCATGCGCGTTATCTAAGATAAAAGAGACTGACAGACGTCAACAGCCAACAACCTACTAATTAATAGCCAGCCGCTCTGCAAGGCGAGGCTGTGGCTTAAGAAAAATGTCAGCATGGGGGATCAAAACCCCTTTGGTTTCATAGGGTGTGTGAACGCTGCTACTCAGACAGTACTTTTCATCATTCTAATGACATTCCTATCATCTTTTCTGTTTCGTGCTAATTACTTTTTCATGCTAATTGTTAACATGACTATACTGTGATGGTGAACATGGTTAAACGTGTGCGTACATGCTAAACGCGAGCATGCTAGTATCGTCATTTTAGCATATTAGCATGCTGCTGTTATCATTTAGGTAAACTTACAGCTGTGTTTAAGTATAGCCTAACAGAGCTGCTAGCATGGCTGTACAAAGAGTTACATTTTCTAATGCCTGGAGACCTTTAAACATTAAGCCATTGACAAATGCTTCTCCTATTAACCCATCAAGTCTGCAGGGTTTTAAATGTTAATGGATGTTTCTTCACTTTTTCACAACTGAAATTTTGACATGTCACAGTGGGAAAAGCTGTAAATGCTGTGACAGGTAGACTGGCACTGAAACCTGTCCTCAGCCGCAGTGAACCAAAGTTATGACACCAGATTATTAGTTCAGCTCAGGGGAGATGTAAGTTCTTTAGGTAGTATTATTCAGAATTTGAAGTCTTCCCTTTGTTCCGCTGATACAATACTTACTACTATTTTTAAAAAGTGATTTTAGACATTTTTATTCTTGATCTATTAAATATTCTAAATTGCTCTCTAGAATCAGAGAACATTTTCCCAGCTGTAATAAATCCCATACTTAAAACATACAACCTTGACTCTTTAGTGCTAAACAACTACAGATATTTTTCCAACCTAACTTTCCTGAGTAAAATACTGAAAGTACAGTAGATCACAAGATTGTTCCGGTCATACTTGAAAACTGGATCCGTACAAGTATTAACTGGTTAACAAAAACCTAACTGGTTGCTGATATTTTGCTAGCCTTGGTGATCTTATCTCTGAAGAGCATGACAGCCTTTTTGGTATTCCACAGGGTTCAGTTCTTTGTCCTTTATTATTCGGTTTACCTACGCTACCACATGGTAACATGATTGGTGATGGTTTGAATTATTATTGTTATGCTGATAGCACTAAATCAACAAGTCAGAAAAAATCCTTTATACTAGATTCTGAGTCACATTTTGATTCTCACATAAACAATGTGATAAAGATTGCCCTTTATCACCTAAGCGCTATTGTTTTCAATGGGCGCACTAGGAGAGCCGTCGTCTGACCCTGCTGTCTCCAGAGAGCGAGCCCACGACCGTGGACGCTCCCATGAGAGGAAGCACCACCACTCCTCAGCAGACAAGCAGCGCTACTATTCCTGCGACCGCTTCTGCAGCCGGGAACACTGCCACACCAAATCTGCCACTGCTAGCTGTGCCGCCTCCCCCAGCGAGGGGCAGGAAACCAGCAACAAGCAGGTGGGAGGGCACAGATAAGACTTTAGATCAGCTGAAGGTGGCTTCTAAACAGTTTGCATTGACCTGACAGTGTTGACTAGCTTTTGATTTCTGTTGTCCTACAGAATGCCATTCTTATCAAGATAGAAAACTCGATTCAGACCAAATGACATAAAAAACCCTGCAATCCCTTGTCGCTGCTCATAATAGGATTGAGAAAAAAAGTTCATTTCAACGTGTGTGATCTAAATGATCCTTTGTAAACAGTTTAGGTCATGGCCTCTACTTTCAGTGTTGATGGCTAACTAAAAATAATAAACATGAGAGAGAGCCATCTACCACCAGTCAAATTAATATCAATCTCCAGCTACTGACACATATCTGTAGAGTATCACTCACTGAAGCAGTTTAAAAATGTTTTTATTTAAATGGCTTTTGAAACCAATTTCAATTCATTTTGCATAAAAAGGAGCCTAAATTTGTTGATTATTTAATTAAATTCCAAGTACTTTATTTGTCCTTATAAACTGAACTGAATCGACTATAACTGCGTAATCATTAGTACTATACAGTAAAACCTTATCACGAGAAGAAAGACTGCAAAAAAAATGTAATCAGTATTCCTCAGTGAGACAGAGGAATGTCACAGAGAATTTACTCCTAAAGCTGCCACACTGCTCACAAGAATATTACGAGAGTTAATTGAAGAACTGGTTTGAGCACAAATTTTATATTCTGTGCATTCTTTTGTGCAGACAACTGAATGGCGCTTCTCGCAAGTGAATTGGCTTGCTGCTGCACACACAAACCCGATGTTGGACTGCTATGAAACGAGAGGCCGCAGAGTTCCACGAATTAATGGGTCGCTTCCATATTAAATATGCTCGAGGTTGTCATTGTCTGACTGCTACATAACTGCATATTAAACACAAAGATGATGAACTCAGCATGGTGCAGATAGTGTGTTCAGTGTGGCTGGGGCAGTTTAGGAAAAACGTGAATAAATAAGGAACGTGAACAGACTGTGTTTCTTCTGCATGCTCTTACTGCTACGTTCTCCTCTGTCTGCCTGTAGTGCAGCCTCTCATGGCCTTTCACTTCTTTTCCCACTTTCTCTTTCATCATTTTCCATCCATTGTGTCTGTCTGTCTATTGTTACCATGCCATTAGTGCCTCTTCTTTCATTCTGTCCCTCATTTGTTCTCTGTCAACTCCTTTGCCATCACACATCACATTTTGGTGTCCTGCCTTTTCCTTTCCTCCCTCTGGTGGCCCTGTCCCTGTTTCCTTCCCGTTACCTTTCCTCTCTTACATGTTCTGCTCATCGTTTCAAATTGCTTGTCCAATTTTCATCTAGGGCAGTGGTTGGGTTAAAGGCAGCCCAGTGGCACTGAGTTCCAGTTCTAGCACGCCAAGCCGCGGACGTCGGCAGCTCCCCCAGACCCCCCTCACCCCACGGCCAGGGGTGGCGTACAAGACTGCCAATTCTTCCCCCGTGCACTTTGTGTCCAGCCAGGCCTCTCTGAGTCCCGGCCGGCTGAGCCGCGGCCTGTCGGAGCACAACGCCCTCCGGCACAGCAGCTCCCATCACCTCCCCTGCCCCGTCACACGTATCAGCTCTGAACCCTTCCTGGGCCGGGGCCACGGCGACGCCCTGGGCAGCCCCTATGGCAGCCTCCGGGACCAGCTGGATGTCTTCCAGGATGCGGCGTCAGTGTCGCCCAGCCCCCATGCTGGACGCTCATCTTGGACCGCACTGCCTCGCATGATGGGAGCCCTGCCTCCGGCTCCGCAGCAGAACCTTGGGGTGCCCAATGGGTTCCACTTCAGCTTCGGGGGCAACACCAGCCCAGGCTCTGGCGTCAGGGCACCCAGGTATTACCAGGAGGCAGAGGAGGACGAATGGTGCTAGCATGGCTTTAAACCAACCTTTTTAATGCATTTTTGAGGAACTGTGATGAGTTTTATCATCTTCTTTGAAGGCTTTAGTTTACATTGTCACTGTGTGTGTTTAATGCTGTATTTTAATCCTAACTCGGAGAGCTAAGGTTAGGGGGAACATCTAAACAGGGAGAACACTTAAAGTGGTTAATATTTGAATGTGAACAAGAAATTGTCATCTTCGTCAAAGGGCACATAGCATTATGAAACAGAAGAGCAGATTTTTTTGCCAATATCAGATGTCTTACAGTAGCTATACTTGATTTGCTTTGACTTCAGTGTTTTGTTGACACCCCCATATCGACCCTCAAACGGCATTACATTACAAACACGGACCACACATTAAAATGATAATAGCGCATGACTCTGTTTTTAGCTCTGGTTTGGCCTCCACCAACTCCTGAGAAAAAAGTATCTCCAATCCAGCTCCACCAGTGTTCACCAGCTAGTTGCTAACTTTTTCTGTCTGCTGTCCTCTCTGGTGCTGAGCTGGTAGCATGCAGTGGATTTATCAGAGCTTTACCACTGAACACTTCTGTTGAATGACTAAATCAAAACAGTGAAGTGGTGGGCTGTCCATCCGAAACAAATAAGCTGAAAGAATCTCAAACTCTCCTTAGGCTAAAGGCAATTGTAGATTGATGATAATTCTATGTCAGACCTTCACTATTTATTTTATTTATAAAAAAATATTGATTAGTGCAGCATATATGTTACATTTGAACTATTTGGCGAAATGAGTTTTGCTCAGATCTACATGATCAATTAAAGAAAGCTGTATTCAAAATGCCAAACAATATACGCTTCACTCTGTGCACTACATACTCCATAATCAATGAGACACATGCAAAAATATATATTTTTTTTCGCAATAGTGTAAATACATTTAAAGACAGCGCCACACATTTCACCTTCTTCCACATTATTATTCTACCCAGCAGCAAACATACTGACCATGGGTCAGACCATTTAATTTTTAAGTTGTGAATAAAGTTAGGAGTTGTTGAATCTAACAGCAGCTGAAGGTTTAAAGTGCATTTGAGAGTCAGTATGGCAGTTTCAACAGAAGTGTCATGGAAACAGGACAAAAAGCAGGTCATTGGTTCAGTGAAATGATGAGACGTTATAACACTGTACAAATAGCTGTGATGTTCTTTAGTTTCGGACTCTACCATTCTATGATTATGCCTAATCCTTTACGACATTCCCTTTGTGTCAGTCGAACAGGTGAGTTGCTGTCACGCAGGCAGCCGTGATTGTTTATCTGTCCTCTGCAAACTTGAAGAGAGAAGCAACTCATGGTCGCGAAAAGTATGTGACTGACTGATTTTTTTTTCTATAAAAACTTTCCTTGTAGATTTTCTCTTTTCTTTGTTCCATTGTTTTGTATGACATGAAAAAAACAGAGGTGTGTTCTATGTAAACTGCTTCCGGTTTGCCATCGTTTCAGGTCTAATGTTTCTTACAGACTTCTTTGCGATGTTTTAAGACAAAGTGCCTATCCTTTTAGATATACTGTAGAAAAAAGATGCAATGTCAACTGTTTTCTAATGCATCCACACTTGAGTCGAAGTTTGGTTCATTCTGTATGTAGCTCTGCAGGAAAACATGTTGTACAGAAAGCCTTATCTGCGAGGAGAGAATACCTACTGTACGCTTAAAAGACAGTAGTCGAAAAACGACCCGAAGAAAGATGATCATTTTTCCTCTTTTTTGATACCACATATAGGTGGGGGAGCAAAAATAACATTGTGGAAATGCTATGAAAACTGCATAAATATATCTATCCAATTACATTAATGCCAGTAACACATTGTGCATGTTTAGATAGTAGACCTGGTCAGCCACCTGCTATGAGCGACTTTTAGACTGTCTTTTTTATACTGTGTAATTTTTATTTTTTATTTTTAATTCTTTTGGTGTTGTTGGGTTTTTTTGGAAATGATGTCACAGTGCAAGCCTTACGAGCTCCTGTCTTGTTTGGACAGCTGAGTGTGTGTTGGTCAGCCCAAGTCCAATGGGACTGGGAGTTGGGGAGTATGCACTTTCTGATTTAGGGCCCAGAGTAGCAAAGGGTGATGCAGTGTAGCTCTGTATGGGTCAGACCAGGCCCTCAGTGTGTGTGTGTGTGTGTGTGTGTGTGTGTGTGCATGCGTGCGTGTGGATTAACATTGTTAAACATCAGCTTTTGTGGATATATTTGGCATTTCTGGGTCCACTTTGTTGTTTTGTGCTGTTTCTTTCTTTGATACTCTCATGTATAATTAAAAAAAACAACTGATTCTGTTACATCACGCTGAGATATTTCCAACAGCTACTGTATCATGGACATTGGCAGCAACAGATGTTCCAGCAGTCTAATTCGTTCAGATGAAATATCTGGCTTTGGTGTCAAAGTGAAGAATGTTTCTTTCTCAAGACTTTGCGCAGGTGTTTAAAGCTCACCCAGAAGGAAACCAGCTGGTGTGACTTTATCTTCTCCACATCATTAGCTATGTCCCACACATACTAACATACTAACTGTAAGCAGGTTTTTCACATTTACAGCATGTCATACTGAAAAAAATTGTTTACCCAAATATGTCATTATCTAAATCTGCTTGCTGTTGGTGGACACAGAGACTTTTATGCAGCTCAAAGTAAATAACAAAAGTTACCATACCAGGATTTTGCATATAATATTGGAAAACATTTTAAAAAATAAACTACTCATTACATCCACATGACAATAGAGAAGCTACCCTCAGGTGATGAAAAGAAACTAAGGTTGTAAAGCATGACAAAGCTTGAGGAAGGTCTTGGAACACAAAAAAACAACAGATTTTTTGCTAAAATATTTAGCTTTCTTTTTGTTAAATTTAATCGGCAACATTATTCCAAATTTGCAGTTTGATTAAAGCCCATCTAATATCATGCCCTAAGTACAAAATGATGAAATATATTGACTTCCTTTTTTAAAGCAATTGTCAGCAGTTGTTGGTGAATATTAACATTTTTGGTCTGGTTACGTGTAGTTATTAAAGAAATGAGAATATTTTACAATTCAGTCTATGTAATTGTGATACTGTTTCTAAATGTTTTTAAACACATCTTTCTGTACTAATATGTCTACTATGTACTGTATTCTGTTAGTATGTTGTAAGGCAGTGGGACACAGCTAATATGTCCACAAACTCACTTTTGAAAGAAGGCAGAAGGTTATGCCTTTTTTTGCTGGGGCATTGTCAAAATATTTTCTGGGAAATGTAGGAAATCCCCATTGAGGCAAAGTAATATAGAAGGAAGAGATGTCCTGTGTGATCAGCTGTATAAGCAGCATTAAACACTGAGACGTTAACAAAATCTCATCTGGCTCTGTGAGACCCGAGAGAATGTAATTATACTCCAGAAAAGAAATTAGAAAACAAATCACAAGTGCAGAACTAATACCACTTGATTGATACGGTATCTAACATTGGTCAGAAGTGCATCTGATGCTATTAGTGAGTGGATTGTTTCTTCAACTTGTCCTACTGGCTAACACCTGCCCTGCTGCCTCACTGATCTCTGCTTCCAATTTTGAATGAAGAAATTTCTAGAAATACGCCTTCACACCGTGTTATCAGAGTGCTCTGGAGGGCCGTCTGGCAATGCCTGAAACTGTGCTCTCCTACATATATATATATATATATAGTTATATGCAACTTGCTTGGTACACATGACAGACATCGATTTTGGACTGTCTTCTGTGAAATGTGGACATACCGCTGAGCTTTTCCATCATGGTGATCTGACTCATGAGAGAAAGATTTTAACCTTTGCAGCTGCTGATCTGGTATAAGGTATTTGTGGAGAATTTCCTCCCAGCAGTTTGGAGGGGGAAGATAGGGACCTTGTTTAACCATGGTGACACACACACACACACACACTACAGGGGCCAGAAACAAGACAACAGAGTAGGGCTATATGCAACAAGACAAACCCCATTTCTCCATCCATTCTGTAGCTTTACATGCTGGTCTCTTCAGAGTCAGGCTTCAGCATGAGTGTGACCAAATGTTTTATAGAAAACGCTTTGAAAAAAACATGCTGACAAAAAAGGACTTAAAATACATAAAGGCACAAAGTGTAAACAAGAAACAGAATATTTAGGATCTACAGCAACTTTATACATATATTTGCATGCATAACATTTACCCACTTTGACAATGTCAAATGGAAATCCCATGGCTCAAAATGGAAGGAGGTGTTTCCTGTTAGGTCATAATGAATACTGTCAAACAAAGGAACTTATTCTTCTGCAGATGGATCACATTGATTATTTCAAAGGTTTTGTCACACCTGTGGCAGAAAAATCTTCAAAGTACTTCTTCAACTATGTGGCCTCTGTATAGCATCAAATGAAACGTCCCTGTGTCCAAGTCTGGACCAGTCGGCCAGCAAACACGAGCAGCGTTCCAACCTCTTTATTTCTGCATACTACTGGCAGTGTAGATGTGGCTTTTTCTTGAGAAAATTAAAATGTTTGCATGTTCTAACAATGTATGTGCATGTAGCAAACTTAGTACTTTTAGATACTATGTATGTGTTATTTTGTTGTTGATTTTTAATATTTGATATAAAGTGTGGGGTTTGTTGAAAAGACAAATTTCTATTAAAAACAGTATTGAACATTGCTGATAGTTCCACCCCATGCAGCAGCGCTGGAACATTCCTTTATTTGGGTCTTGGGATTCAGTGAAATGTTTGTTTGCCTGATTTTATGTTTCTTGGCCAGACTTTGAATTCTACTGTTGTTTCTACATTCAATATTTTGTATGAAGCAAAGTTCCTTGAAATAAAAAAGAAATGAAATGAAACTGTGTGTGATTAACTGAATGATCCGAGTATAAGGATACAACTGTGGTGGACCGCATAGATCAAATCATTGCATACATGGATGTATGATATGTCCACTCCTCTGCTGTGTGTCAAAACATTTTTGAATGCTCCCAAAGAACTAAGTGGACCATGAGTTAAAACTATTTCATCTAACTACTGTTAAAACATGCAGCTTGCTCAATTTACATTTCTATTCAATTTACAGTTCTGTCTTTTGTTAAACATTCCTGTTACTCCTGTAAAAGTTACAGTTTTATGTCTTCTTAGGTAAGTCTCGACCAGCTCTGCACACCTAGATTTGAGCAGTTTATCACATTTATCTTGACAAATCCTCTTAAACTCCATGAACTGACTTTGTCACAGAGGATTTATGGGGTTTAAGTCTTGGCTTTGGCTGGGACACTGGAGGACAGTCAGAGACTTGTCCTGAGTCTGTATAGTCTTTTCAGTACCAATCAGGCAGTCTTTCTGTGGGCAGGACAAGAGTGTACCAAGTGAAAATCACTTTAAAAATATGGTTAAGACGGACAATTGGCAAATAAGAACATATATGCATTTGTATGCAACTCTTGGATTCCAACACTGTGTTCCACTATCGAGTTTTGCAGAGACAGTACCCCATTTTTGTATAAAAACAAAAAATAATTATGGAGGAGAAGATAGATGACATTTCAAGCAATTTCGTGTTCTTTAATAGTTTAGATGTATGCTATTCTAAAAAAGTTGGGAAATACTCTTTGATCCAACATTGCTGCTCACGCAAACTTGAAATTTCGACCGATAACCCTCACCAGTTAGTAAATGAGCACAGCATGTGTGATGTTCAGCATCATGTCATGTATGCATTCAGGGACTTGAACCCATCACCCCTCTGGTCATATGCACTTTGTATTCTGGTGCCGTCTGATTTACAAATTAAGCACTTTGTTGTGCACGTTTACATATAATCTTATTCGTGGTTAACTTATCAGTGTCGAAAGTACATCCCATATTAGACTATAGGCCGCTCTTTGTTTTGAAACTTGACCGGAAGTTGACCTCTGCGTAGACTTGCTAGCTTGACTCCAGTCAGTAAAGGTATTGGCCACTCCACCACCTTGCGTGTTGGGGAGGTAACCGCGGGGTTGTCGATCATCAACAATGATCAGCGATGTTTAGTCTAAAACCAATATTTTAAAGAGGCATATTTAGTGGGCGTTGTTGCTGTGGGTTATTTTGCTTCTTTATTGCGGAACTATGTTTTCAATACGCACAGTGCAATTTTTGTTGCTTTATTTTGACACACTTGGAAATGCTGTGGACGTTATGTATTTACATGGAGACGCAAGGAGTTTTCAACGGCCAGGTAAGATTTGCCCTAATACAAAATAGTAACGGCGCTGAAACATTTTCTGTACACTAATGGGTACAACTGAGATTTATTTTCACTTTAATATATAAATTCCAATAGTAGCCTTCCACATACGTGGTGGTCACTGACACTCAGCACCTAGTAGACTATAACACAAATTATTTCTGGTTAATTCCCTTATCCAATTATGATCTGTGTTAATAGCTGTGCTTTTAGGCTATATGTGTTGGGAAAATAAGATGTCATGTTTCTGATGTAAAACCGAATTATTTCTGTCTTTCAACTTCATCAATTCTCACAAACCTCCAGAAATCTTGATAGAAGTGGGTGAATTTTTCCAGTAAATGGTGATAGTGAGTTGCAGTACCGGGTTCTTCCACTTAGAGCAGCTGTTGTAGTAGTAACACAGCTGCAGCAGCAGTTCATCTGATAAGTGCCCAGTGATGGAGACAAAAGACGCACAGCAGCAGCAGCTCTAAGTGCAGTCACTGAGGCATTCTCCACATTTTCATTTTGTATGACAACATCTCTGTGAGCTGACTTCCTGCTTCCACTCAAACCTTTACCATTTACATCTGGGACTTATTACAGAACTTTTTATAAAAACTATTGGATCGCCTTCATATCCCCAACCTTTCAGAGCTAGGAGGGGAGTCTGCGGAAACAGACATCACTTTAACCCTGAGTTTTTCTCTGAAGACCCTGAGGGAGCTGTCACCTTCTTCCCCTCATTTATGCTGTCCATGTCAAAGCGCATATTGAAGTTTACAATGAGAGTACAATATTAAAATGCCAGTTGTACGTGGCCTGTCTTTACTAACAATACAAGCATTACATCACCACTGTAACATTGCTCTCTGTCCTTAAATTCAGATGTTCTGCATGGTGGCCTTTCTAACACAGAGACTCTGTGGACATTAAGACAGCTGTCAGTCAGTTCCCTGCACTGACAGTTTTTTTTTTCATATTGCTGTGATCATTCATGGAAAATGAAGAGACAAACTGTCTCAAGTTTTGGACACATTAGACTCTCGTCCATGAATAATCATCTTTTGTGCTCTGATTGGTTGCGCCGATGGAAATGAAAGTCTGTTAATAATGATGGTCTGGTGCTCAGGTTCTTACAATGCTGCTATGGTGTTCTTCAAAAATAAAAGCCACACGTGAATCTTACTAGCTCCACTGGATTAAAATGAAGGGCCTGCCTTTGGTATCCCCATTGCCCTGGTGATTTGTAGTATCCGCGCTCCACATATGATGGAGCACAAGCCAAACATGATCTTGAGTGAACACAGAGTGACTGGACTAACTATGATCAGCTGTTTTGGCACAAACACTACTGTCCCACCCCAGGGTGAGTCAACTGGAGTTCAGGGTTAGATTCAGTTTAAACTTGATTTTTGATCGATTTGATTTGATCAGTATTGGTATGTAACAAGGTTAAGTCATGTTACAAAACCTCATAGAATTCAAGTACAGTCCAGAAAAAAAAAACTATTCCTGTTTGTACGCTTTATCTAATGCTGAGTCAGACCAGGTTTCACTGCTTAAAAGTTGAGATTTTTTCAGGATAGAAATATGTGCTGAGGCTGCCAGGAACAGCTGACACTTCTGCTATTAAAGAATTCCTGAGGGAATTCGCTGTTTTGATGTGTGACATGCAGAGGGTGCAGGGTTGTCAGCTCTGTTGTATCTGATGTAGCGTTTGAACGGCCTCTGTGTTCTGCCAGTAATTCACGTCTCTCACCTATTAATCAGCAGCTTGTATGTTTGGACAAAAGAGAGTCACAAATAAAAGGTACATCAAGGGGGCAAGGTGCTGAGCTATGCACTCTGTGCTGGCTCACATTGACCCCAACACAGGGTGGGAAGCTTTTCTGTAATTAGTTTTCGATTCCCCTGAGGTCATGCAGCTTTACTTTCCAAACATAGTGGGCTCAAAAAAGTATCCTTCCATCCTTATTTTGAGAGCAAGACTAACAGTGTGCAGCGATGCAAGCAGCCCTGGAAAGCTGTACTTTCAGCTAAATGCTCATAGTGACAATGGTCACATGCAAATGTTTAGCATGTTAGCATGCTGACATTTGCTTACTGACAGTCAATGCCAAATGTTAGTAGTTTTACAGGTATTTGGCTATAGATCAAAGAACTGGACACATATACAGTTTGATCTGATGACAGTGCTTCATGAAAAGATCACCTAAGGCAATACAGGACATGAGTTTTTCTCTCTAACATTGTGAGGTCATGACCTGACTCTGCAAAGTGCCTTGAGATAATGTATGTTGTGAAATGGGTCGCTATACAAATCAAATTGCAGTGGTAAATGTCACTGTAATCCATCCATTAATTGCTGAGAAATATTTCACCCGTGACCTTCATGGTGACACCAGAGCAAATATCAGAAGGCCATCAATGTCATCAATGAAGATTTATTTTCTGCGGATGTTGAATGACTCCAGAAAAATATCTGTGGAGATTCTCCATCATCCTGGTTGTAGTTACACAAAGGGCCACTGAGGGACTTAAGAAGCCTCTTGGATGAGAGGTGAAACTGATTCCTCTCTTTGGGTCTCTACAATAGTTGTTATTTTATAAAATTATTGAATCCGGACCAAAGTGATGCCATACTGGCAGCCATGCTGAAGCTGGAGTTTATACTGCAGCTTTCTAATAGTCACTCATCTCTCAACTAAACTCAACACTTCTGAGCTCTGAGAATGGAGGAGATCTGAGCCTCCCAGAGTCCTTTCATTACCAAGACATTTACTCTATCTCCACTTCTCCTCTGATGTCAACACAGAACAGTTCAGTAAGTATACAAAATCCATATCCACTGCAGTTAGTCTATAATCAAGTTTAGCAGCTCTCCAATGACATGATATCCTATCTTTGCTTTGTATATGTTAAACATGAACAATCTGTATTTAGTCATGTGCATAGTTACAGTTGTTGAAACCCGAGCTGATAGCGGCAGGAGAGCTTTGTGCTGCTTGCTCTCTCCCATGTCGCTGCCACCTTGATCTTTGTGACTGATGGCCCTCTTGATGCTCGGCACTGTTGGCTCCCGGGGATGTTGGGCTCTGAGCGGCTCGTAGCAGGCAGGGGGTCCTGGCACCTCAACTGACAAATGTCAAGTCCTGTCTCATCTTAACACTGTGACCCACAAGGGTCTTGGTGATGGGGCAGCATCGCAAGTTGACCTCTTTAAAGATCGAGAAAGACTTTAAGAAGCCTCCACGTAATTTATTTTAGTGTGGCGCATGTTTGGATGTTGCTAAATTCCTGCCAGAGGTTTTTAGGAAAACCTGGCTTGGGTTTGGTGGCTTTTACTCAGCTGTCTGTAAAACCTGCACTGAAGTCGACTTCCCTCTGAAGAGATGCTGAACCACCTACGCTCATTAGCAAAGGTTTCATCAAGACTGGATGCCATGGGCAAATCAACAACAGCCCCTGGTGTTACTTCCTGGTTTAGTCACCTTTCATTGCTCTGAGTTGTTATAGGTTCTATCCAGTTGGTCTGCAACTGTTGACAACACTATGGAGCGGTACATGGGCCCAAAAGATAGATGTTATACTCAAGGTGAAGGTGAACCTTTATCACTTAAATCAGTTAGTGGTTGTAATCCAGCCTTGAATGTAATTGATTGGGGGCCCCTGGGGCCTAACAGCAATTTTGTTTACCTGATTTTGTCATTTTCAGATAACTTTAAAATTAAGTAAGCAGTAAAAAGCAGTAAGTAGCAAACCCGGAAGATACAGGTTCAGGTGCCATGAGCAAAAGAATCCTTTGCTGCTTGTGAAGGGTTTTGATGAATAGCTATCAAGAGTGGCAATACCAAGATCTAGCAGTTTCTTTACCAAGGCTCAGTCTAAACACTGGAGATCTGTTGACCCCATTGTTGTTTAATCATATACGAATCAGTAGTGGTGTGCGATACTGCATATTTTGGTATCGATCCAATACTGAGTAAATACGGGCCAGTATCGCCAATACCGATCAATATCGATACTTATCAATAAATAAGGTGAATGCATCATTGAATTGCTAAATCTCAATTAATTTTCATGACCTTAAGTGTTTTTGTGATGTTTCCTTTTTTATTATTAAATAGTTAAACCCAAGACAGAATCAGGACAAATTGATTTGAAGTAATTTGAAAATGATTTTGCGCGTCTAAGTCACGTCACATGACTCATGTGACGGCGCAACATCTAAACACAAGAGGGGGGAGGGGGAGCAAAGTGTGCCTGCTCTGCGCTGACACAGGAGCAGCAAGTCCGGTGACCTGGCTGTTTCCTCTTTGCCGAAACCGCAGCATTGCAAACAAGAGCAGAACTTAAAGTAAAGAATCGATCTCACCAGGCTAGTATCGATCCAATACCGATACTGACTTGGTATCGATACTATCGATATTTGGATCGATCCACCCACCACTACGAATCAGAGAGATAGACAGTACTATGTGTGGAGCTTCCTGTAGGTCACCTGTGATCCAATCAGTGAGTACAGAGCCTGGCCAGACTGGCCACAGACACTGTACACCACTGCTGCTGTCTTTACTGTAGCTATGGGTTATAGATGACCTGAAACATCAACCATTTTGATGCAGCTATTTCTCCAAGCCGATCATTTGTAGATTATTTCACATGCACTTATAGTCAGAACCTATATTTCTTGCTGTGGCAGTATGACCAGAGGTTTGAGTGGCACACTTTGCGTCATACATTTGCTGTATATTTTTTATGCACAAATGACATACAATGAAGACATTAGAACAGGCTCAGTTGAGACAATTAATATTAGCAAGTGATTGCCATAGCAACACTGTATCATAATGCTGCCAGTGTTGATGTCTGACATCAGAGGAACTATCTGAATGCATTTTCCCTTCCCTGCTGCAGTATTCACATGTGCATTACCTTCAAAAAGCTGCTAACCCAGCAACAGTTGAAAAACATCTGTGTGGCGGATTAATGGAACGCTGCCGGCAGATCCACAGCAGGACGAGCTCTTTCTAAGCTGAGCATCTGTCCCGAGCCTACTGAAGTTACTTTAAGCAGCCATAACTGTTCAGAGATTACAGCAGCGTCATGGACGAGGAATGTGCATTAACAGGATTAGAAAGCTTTGTACTGTACATGCATGGCCGTGCAGCCTCATTTCCACTTCCACAGTTGGACACCATGATGCTCTCTCCACCTTCAGAATGGTGTTGGTATGCAGTGCTCACTCTTCCCAAACAATTATACCTTAGTGTCATGAGTGCACAGTGATGCTCCATGATCAGGGTATGATAGACTCACAAACAGAGCTGTGAGCATGCTTTAAGCCTTTAGCTGCTACTCCGGGCTTCTGTTTCAACCCACTGGTCATTTTGCATTGTGTCTTTGGAGCATCTTAGCATCTTAGCTCTTCTAGGAGATTAGTCATAGAGCTAATCTCCATTCATAGATATTTTTGAAATTGTTGACTGATGTAGACTTTGGATCTTTTTTTTATAATTATCAACAATTGTTGATAATACCTTTTCTGAGATCTCTTTGACAATGCATGGTTTGTATAAGCAGTTGCTTCTTGTGCATAACAAACCCTAAATTTCATGTTGTGGTTTTTGGATGTAGCTCTGACTCCACACTTCCAGTAAGGTTTCTTTGACTCTTTGTTTGTTAACTCCTGACTCCAGTTATCTTTTGTTGACGTCATCAGCAGAGGGGTTCACATAAATTTGCCAACCCACACGGTGAATGTTTGAATGATATTTCATCCATTCATACAAACAATACGATAATCTCTGTGTTACAAGTTAAAATAAATTGTAACCTGACCATGTTTTAAGACTCATTTATAGATAAATACGTTTGGGTACTGGAAGTTTTGAGGCTGCCAGTCACTGCAATAATGGCAGACAGCTGACCTTTATTGTTGTTGCTTTCTGTGGTCATTCGAAAGCTTGTCTGGTTAATGTCTAAAGATGAATCATCTCGATCAGTGTTTCTCCACTGGGTCAGAACCTCTGTTCTGTGTATGGGGAACCTGGTCTTGCAAACCACTCCCTATACAGCATCCTACATCTATGTATGAAATGTGCAGTTGATTAAAAATGTTAAACTGTTTCCTGAAGGTATACTGGTCTTAGCAGAGTATGTAACAGAGGTCATAGCTGATGTTTCAGGCTAATACTGTATAACACTTGGTGACTCCTTCAGGTCTCAATATTATTCTTTTGAGCAGGGAAATGAGGAAATATTTTATGGCCAATTTCAATGAAGGCGGAGAATGTGGACAGAGCTTTCTTTAAGCTCTGGCTGAAGGAAGCTCTGTCCACATTCTGTTAGCAGACAGCCCACTACTCCTGAAGTCTAGTAGGCTCCTTTGTTATATGGATTTCTGATTCTAAAATAACTAAGGGTCTGATGGTTTAAAGGTCTAATGAGCCTGAAATCTTTATCATTGACCAATGAATGTTTTTTTGGAGATTGCCCCACCCCTTTGGTGAGTACAGACTGCACCCCCAGCTGGGTAGCCTGGATGAGAGTGTATGATGTTTGAAAGACCCGAACCACTCAAGGACCCCAGGTGAGATACTCTTTTCAAGATGATCATTACGTGTTGCTTAATATAGGGGCTGGACCTCATTTCCACATCTAAAGATGCTGCATTTGAACGAGAAGAATCTGGCCATGGGGCCAAGTGACATCTGAAAGAGGAGACAAAGAAGCGTTCATGTTCTGGCTCCCCTGATGTCATGCCAAAGTGTATGAGCTCTGCACAACCCTACTGCTTATGCAGGTCTTTACAACTGGCTTTCTCCATGTGTTTAAACGTGGCTGCATTGAAATTAATGTCCACGCCTGTGAGCTTAGCCCATGCTGATTCAAACAAAGTTTCAGTGATGTCCTCTGTCTTTTTAAAAGTCCATTCCAGTTTGACCTCTTTCCATATCCTCAGGATGACCCTCATCATGATGAATTTGACCAACATCTTCGTCTCATTTTCTACCTCCGCTGACGGATGCCCCAGCGACAGTGTCCAGTACACTGACCATCACTCTGCTGCTCTGTCTGGCAGCCTGGGTTCTCAGCCACCACAGCATCAGTACCCGGAACCCGATGACACTGTTCCATATGTCAGTGTACAGTTGAACTTTCAACGCAGGAACAGACACAGCGCTGCAATGTGTCGGTCTAAGTTCCTTTGGAATAACATCTGTGATGTGCCAAAGGAGGAGATCACTTAGTGCTTTAGTGAAGGTCAGACGATTGTCTGCCGACATTTTGTCAGGCTGCCCGTACACACACACCTCATTTCCACCTACCTCCATATCAAGCAGATCATCAACACCAGCCATGAAAGCCTCGACTGACTTCTTGCCTTCATCTTTCTTTTCCAGGTGGAATTTAGCTTTGATCTTGGCCACGATGCGATGGATCAATGCTCAAGCATATCTATTTGTAAAAAAGTTTTTGATCTTCATGTGGACACTTTTGTTGCATTGTTGCTGGGCTTCTGGGCTTTGACGTGGAGATTCGGTCTCTTCTGGGCTCTTTCTGTTGTCAGTCATTGCCTGAGCAATGTAATCAGCGGTGCTCTTTATCTCCTGAGAAGATTCAGTTTGCAGTAGCATGCGAGTGCCGAGTCTATTACTTCATCCAACAGTGGCTTGATTAATTCATTCACCTCCTCGCTAATTATCCTCTGGATGTCTTCACTTACACTGTCTGAACCCTCTGATTAACATACAACAAAGAGTTCTGCCGGGTGGTTGTGCTTCCAACTTTCTTCTATCACAGTGTGTCGGAAGTTCTCTTCCGCTCGGTCCTGAAAGTCTTGAGCATGTGCTGGCATGATTGATCATTTCATTCAGTTGCTCAGGCGAAGTGCCGTGCAACAAGAGAGGCACCAGGGAGCTCGAACTCAAATTGACCCCCTCAGTCACTTCCTTCACCATCAAGTCATTCAGCTCTTCAAAGATGTGACACTTGATGGCGTCCTGAATGCCCAGAGCCTCCTTAAAGATTGGCACCTCTTTCTCTCACAGCCCCTGGCATCTCCTGTCTGGTTCCTTGTGAGCCTGAACCTCTCTCAACAAGAAGGCTTGATCATTTTTACACTGTGGGGCTATACCAGAGATCTCCTCAGCTCCTCCAGAAAAAGCCTTCTCTTGAAGGGTTTTCCAGTGTTCCATCCAGGATTTATTTCTGTTCACACTACAAATGCACTGTATGCTGAAACATCCAATATGGTATAAAAGACAGCCATTGGACACCTTTTTGTCTTTTGCTTTCACGTGTATGTACCAGTGACCTGGTCCAGATTGTCAACTCCTCCTTTGTTTTTCTAATTATCCAGGATCACCATCCCATAACATGGCAGTAGCCTCATTACAGGATCTGTACACCCCAGCAGGAAGCAACAACCTGATATATGCATGTAGCTTCGTTTTTTCAGTCTCTGTCCAGCTATTGCTAAACACCCTTCTCCTTCCATGTTGGTCATCTCAAGCAGGATCTTCTCAAGAGATGGTGGTATGAACAGCTCAAACATTGTCTTGATGTCTTGGGCATGCGACACAGCATATCTAATAGGCCCTGGAGTCATTTTGATGATGTTCTGTGTTGGTGCTCTGCATTGGATGTAAATGGCTTGATGACCTTGAAATGTCACCTTTTCTGGATTTGAAGACCTCTCTTTGAGCATCTGTGACATCTGGGTCCTCCTCTTCATCAGATGTGTCTTCTTATTCAGGGTCATACTGAACATCATCCTTTTCCTAAGACACATACTCCTCAGTTTCGTTTCCTCAGAACAAACTGTCCTTTAAGTGGTACAAACTGCTCCGCTCTCTCGACACAATTCAATTCAAGGCTATCATAAGATGAGTATTGGAAGAAGCAGGGTTGTTTTCATTATTTTTATTCTATAGTTTATGGTTGCTGTTGTCCTCAGTTTGAGTCCAGCTGCTGACTTTGCTGTATATTGGACCCCTCTCTATATCTACTATACACTACCAATATTTAATATAAAAGCAAAATTTTTAACATAATAATAAAGTAAAAATAATAAACTGCATTTCATTCATACATTGAAATTTATCACTTCAAATACACAGCTCTGATGCATTGCTGGATTCCTCACCACACTGTCTGACTGTCCATGAATCAAAGTTAAATCAAAGAGGGACATCATGGAGAGGAGGACAGGAGGACAGGAGACAGGAGGTTTCCCTGCCATATGTTCAGTCTGAACGTCTATGTATTCAAATGGGCTGCAGCGTTGCTCTCTGACAGCTCCAGACACACTGCAGCCATGAAGCTGTCAGCGTATGGATGGGCTCCTGGTGCGCAGAGCTAAGTCCAAATTTACCTCTCGTCTTGTCTCAACACATGGAGTCAAGATGCCAGTTTCTCTGCTTCCACCGGCACACATCAAGTCAGCTGCCTGCTTTGAAGGATAACACCTTTCTGTCTGGGCTCCTCAAACATTTTCAGGACTGTCAAACCCTAAACCAACCTAGTATTTGCAAAGTTTATTTCATATGACAACACATTACAAGTAGGTTGTATTCCAGCACCAGTGAGTGGAGGGACGATGATGCTGCAGTGGTTTTTTTTTTTCTTCTGATCATATGGTGACTTTCACAACCTGGTCTCTTGTGAACAACATACAGGATACTAGAATATCATGTTGTGTTCAGCGGTACAACAGTCATCACATTTTGTGGATGCAGTTACATACTGTTAGTGCTACTGACTTGCTCACTGTTGAACTGTGGAACTTCTCAGTGACGATGCATGTGTTTTCTTTAGCCACGGCTGTTACAGGACTGCTGAGCTCCACCTCAGTCACTGAGAAATGAAATGAATGAATGCAGCCTGTTAATACCTCCTGTGAAATGGCGTGAAATCCAACCATGAAGTGAGTGTAACAAAAGTTCAGGGCCTGGGTCAGGAGTGAGGAGGTGAGCAAATGGTCAGGCTGCTGAATGAATTTTTTTTCTTTTAGCTCATACAACGATGCAGGAATTTATGCATCTAAACTACAGCTGTTCAATCAGTTTAAATATTTAATCAAAATTTTGCACGGTTGTGCATAGTTAACTAGCAAAATTTTTATCTGGTCTAAATGTAGCATAAAGGGATATTTTTTTTTTGTTTTTAATGCTCTTATAACATGGAAGTTGACAAATATGCTTGCTTTATGCAAATGTATATTTATTATTGCAACAATCCAAAGCAATTAGTAATACTGTCCACAATATTCTCCCAAATAACCTCAAAGGTGCTGCATGCTCAAAAAATATGCTGAATGTGCATCTCCGGTGCAAACGATCCAGCATGGTCTGCCTTTGGTGAGGGGGAGGAGGCCTCTCTGCATCAGCTGTGCGCTTGGCCAGCAAGTGGTGTTTGAGACTAGGCTTACTGAGCTGGTATCTCAGTTTACATCGAGAGTAAATGCAAAGAACTTTGGTCATGTGTAGGGAACCATGTGGTAGGGGTTTGCAAGTGAACCTGCCATTCAAAAGAACCCTTTCTTTATCCATCTCTGCTCAAGGAGGTTTGTTTCTACTTGTCATCCACATTATTGCTGCATCATTTCCTGAATTCTCAAACTACGGGGCGTACCGAGGGTCATAATCACAGAACAAGCGTATGTAATAGTGGCATTCACTTTGTGATTCCCAGTGTTGCTTTGGTATCTCCACAGAGGATGTGGATCTGTTGCAACATTTCTCCCACATGGTGCTCAAGTCCACCAACGTGTCCTTATCCATGGACAGTCTGATGTGTCCAACTCTCCAAATCGGCCGTTATGCCAGTCTGATGATGGCCACACAACAGGCATTTGGTCCCAGGTACTTTTCATTCTCTGACAGAAACACTGAAAACTCTCTGTTTGCATGTGCAACACTAACAATGAGATTGCAAAACATAAAGGAATAGTTCAACATCTTGAAGTTTGTTTTTCTTTCTTGCTTGAGAGTTAGATGAGAGGATGGACTTCTTGTGTCTGCATGCTAAGTACAGACCACGGGTCAGGATGTGGTTAGCCCAACTCATCATAAAGATTGGAAGCAGGAGAACAGCAGGCCTAGCTAGTTTCTCCCTGCATCCAAATCTTTATGCTAAACTAGGCTAACAGTGTCCTGATTCCAGCTCTGTACTTAACACACAGATATGAGATTGATATTTAGCTTCTCATTGCATTTTCAGAAAGAAAGACAACAAGCTCAGTGTTGAGCTTTTCCTTTGTGGCATACACAGCGATGAGATAGATGGATCAGTGTGTGTATGTGTCTTTCCTGCAGGTTTTCTGATGAGTTCAGCGTGCTGCTGGAGTTGCGTAGCTCTCAGAAAGAGGAGAGCAGCGTTTTGACTCTGTTAGACTCCCAACATCACATCCACCTGCAGCTCCGCCTCGGCCCGTTTTCCCTTACCTTCATCTCCACCCAGCACAGAGAATACGAGTACGTCTGACCCCCAGCTGAGCAGGCATCAACTATACTGTGATTAAGCACAACATGTGCACTCTGCGCAAGACAAACGGCTGCTGTAGAAGCAGGACCTGGGTCAGCCATGTCCCATGTTCTGTGTTAGTCCAAAGTTATCATAACTGAAAGAAATGATGGCTAAAACTACGAAACTAAGAGCCAGGTGGTTAGAAATAAGAGGTTCTTTATTTACAACCGGCCCTAACCTGCTGGTGGATCTTTAGTGAGAGCCCTTGCTAATTTCCTGAATCTCCCCTCTCTTACTACATCTGACAATTAACATATAGGTTCAATGTGGGCCCTCTGTTTGATGGTCAGTGGCACCAGGTGTCACTGAGTGTTTCCCCGCTGTGGCTGGAGGTGTATGTGGACTGCTCTCTGGTGGAGAGGGTGAACTGGGCCTACCCTTGGCAGGACATCTCCACTGATGGCATACTGATGATCGGAGGAGGCCTGGAGAGCTTCGAGACCCCCTTTGAAGTAAGGAAACATTTATCTGCTTCTTGTAACAGCTGCACTCGCCCTTTGTTTTGCTACTGATCAATGGCTGTGCAGAAGGCTGAACTGATTTTACATCTCTAATGTGCCACTTGGTGGCAGTAGAGGAAGCGTGATTGTGTTATCTGTTCTTCCACTTAATTTCTAATTGTCACTTTAGTGCCTTTGTTAAGGCAAATTAACAAAGGACACATTGGACAGAACAAATGGCACAAACAAAGTCATATTCCAAAGAGTTATTTTCAGTAGTGGGAGAAGTATTCAAAATTGATAAACAGAAGTTGTAGTTGAATTGAGTTAGTTTCATCTGACACATTTTAGTCTTTGAGAAGAGTTAGAATAAAGAGTTAGTATTCACACTATGAAAATTAAAGGGATTCATGAGGCAGCAGAAAGGTCCCTATCAGTGTTACATTCCTGTATATATTATAGCATCTGATAATTATTGGTATTTTATGAGTACAGGTACATCATAGGTTTTCTTTGTAAAATCTTAATCTGAAAGTAACTAATACTGAAGCGAAGTCAGTTTGTCAGATACATTTAGTGGTTTCCTTTTGAAGGACATATAAGCAGAAAATAGCTCAGAATTCACTGGAAAGCTGAGTAAATTGTGCTCTGTTGTGTCCACCATTACTCACTGCTGATGAAACTGAAGTATCTGAACATGAGGGTATTTCATCTCCTTTCTACTGCCTGTTTCACTACAAACGCATGCTAAAAGCAAGCTTGATTAAAATTGTTAGATTTTTTTTTACAGAGTTGAAGCTTTGAAAGTGGAGCTTTAAGATGAATTCCAGGTGTGTGTCACAACTAACTCCCTGTTAGCACACGCCCTGTTAGGTATGGTTTTGTGATTTGTGACTGTGCAGACTCTTATTGTCTGCATGAAGTGATTAGCGAATACTGTGTCATCACATCACTGACTGTCTGGGTCCCATCTTCTGTCCTTCTGATGAAATTGATCAAATCCATGATGTTCATGTGCTGGGCCAAAGCACACCACTGTCCCAGTTGTGAGACAGTGTTGCAGAGAAGGCATGGGAAGATGGCAGCAGCAGTCCTTTTACAAAGGCACTGAACTCACTGTTTTTCCTCACCTGCCTGACTTGAACTCTCCTGAAGTGTCAAAAGAAGAGACAAGTCGATTTCCTGCACCTGAGATTTACCTATGGTTAACCTATGACCCTGTCTTCCCACTCGTGTCCTCAGGGTGCTGTGAGACAAATGACGTTTGTGATGGGGGATCCAGAAGCTGCCATGGACCGCTGTACTCTCCATCAGCCTGCGTGCAACAGTGCACTCTGGGTAAGGCCTGAGTATTAAGTCTGATACAAATTTATAACTCAACCTGTGTTAGGAACTGGGAGCATGGAGCTTGAAAGAAACTTGTGTATTTATCAGACAATGGAATTCTAATGAAATGTAAATTGGTTGCATTATGAAAAATTCTATGTTGTAGGAGTTGTTTGTTTTTCAATTTGTTAAGTAAAAAGTTTAGACAGAGGTTAAGTTATTTCCCAGAGCATTCTGGTAGGTAAAGTAACACTTTCTTCTCCTTTTTCTCTTCATTGATAATTGGCAACATGGCAACAAGTCTGCTGTGAGCAAACCTCCAGGTTGGACAGAATCATTTCTGTGAGGAAATGAAAGAGAGCAGTGAAGATCTTGTAAACATCAACTTTCGGCCTTAAATGTGACCTGCTGCAGGTGCACGGAGGTGTGCTTACGTTAGGTGTGACTTTAATTTTAATTTTAATTTTTTTTTTAACATCTTGAGTGCATAATTAAATAGCACAGCTATAATTAAGCAGCATTTCCCTTTAATGGCATAAGTTACAGTCAGCCATAACCATTTAAGTTTGTTTTGCTGTTATGATGGCTGTTGCTCATAGTTTACTCACACTTGGAGTTAGCAGACATAAGTTAGCATGATGGCGCAGTGGTCATCACTGTCTCCTCACAGCAAGAAGGTTCAGGTGGGTTCTCTCTGTGGCTGTGTGGGTTTTCTCCAGCTTCCTGCCACTCCAACAGAATCATGCAGTGACTGTGAATGGTTGTTTGTCTCTATGTGTCAGCCCTGTGACAGACTGGTGACCTGTCCAGGGTGTACCCCGCCCTCACCCAGTGTCAGCTGGGATTGGCTCCAGCCCTCGCGGATATGCAGCATAGCGAATGCGTGGGAGCTGCCATTTATTTTGCCGGTTTCGAACACGCATTCTGGCCCTGGGCCCCATTAGTTGTCTGACAGTCGAGAGGAGTCTGCAGATAACAAATCCACACATCTGCTGATAAGTAGCCTGTGCATTGTTGACTGGACTTGTTCTCCTGTCTGAGTAATGGCCCCTGTGGGGACAGTGGTAGTGCTTACTCAAATTTTGCACTTCCACTGTAGATCTATTACTGCATGCAAGGTTCTAACACAGCGAAGGGTTAGAAGCAAGAAGGGAACAACGGATGAATGGCTTTAAGTGTGTTCAGAGAAGTTCGTAACATCAACAACACAGGTTGTGCTGATTTGTAGTTGGTCCTCATAAAGCTCAGACTTTATACAGTATTCCCTGATGGGAACGGGCAGTATTTCATGCGTGCGGACATGTTGGCTCTGATGAACACCCCTTCGGGGAGGATTCTGGTTTGGCCCTGTGTTCATTCATTGCCTCTTCTTTTAGCTGCGTCGTCAGGGCTGCTGCTAACCACCTTCAAGCAGCCTTCGCCAACTTTCCACGCTCAACAGAGGGTGCACTTTTCAGGGTGGTGGGAGCCTAAAGGTTAGTGGTTCGGATGGTTATGTGGGTTGGGAAGATCCAAAGAGAGTGGTCGATTAAAGATCTGCTTGCTCTGATCTATTTTTTTTCACCTACAGTACTCCCTTTAAAACACGACGGCTTCATGTAAAGGAGAATACATGAATCTGATCAAGTGAAAGTAGGAGTTCCTCCATAGTGATGTTTAACTGAATATAAGATCATTTTTTCAATTCAAATACTGCTAATAGTGCTTTTTTCACCATTATAGCTCAGGTTATTGTTGACATGGGCGAACAGGGTGATATGATAACATATAGATTTCTTCATACTATTTATATTGATGTCACTGTTACTTTCATGTCACGATACTGAAAGTCAGTGAACATGACAATGGCAGTATTGGATCCTTCTGTGAACTCTTGCATCAGTGGGATGAAATGCATTGAGGTGTCAGGCAAGCTGTAAAAACAGTTATTTACAAAAAAATTGTTTCTTGTACACATTTCTTTTCCACATCTTATTGGTGCATTATCTAAGTCAGATTTATAATTGGATAAAATAATTATTTTCCTTTATGACAAAACTCTTGCTGCCTAGCCAAGACATGGTGATCTGAGCCACCTTTTTCTTAAAAAAATCTTTTTGTTAAGAAGAGTGAAAAGCTAAATATTACTACCACGTCATGCAGACAAACTTTTCACGGGTCAGATTGGATTTTCTGTTTGGACCCTGCACAGAAAAGTGATTGGTGGTGTCAGGTTGTTGGTCCAACAACTGTCTCAGCAAGTGTTCCACGGGTTTCATTCAAATCTGATGCAGACATGTTCCCCTCAGGAGGAATTTTAACAGCTTTTCATCGAGCGCCACAATCAAGTCAAACGTTTCACCTTGTCCAGTTCTTTGGTTTATGGACAAATATCTGCTGATGATGATTCACCAAAGATAACCATCATCATCTGACACAACGAGGGCAAATGAAGCCTTGTAGGCCACAGTGTTGCCAACCACCTGATTTTAAAAGAAGCATGTGTGTTTTACTGATTGCTGTCAGTGTAAGCCAGGCAGACAGGGCTTTGAATTACCATGACTGAGTGGCAGGCTGATGAAAACATGTAGTGAGTTAACACAACACAGAAAATGACAAGAGCTAGATTTTCAAATCAGCCGTGTGTTCATAAGCATGAGTCACGACTCTCAGCCCAGCTGTTTGTCACTGTGGTGTGGGTTTAATGTGCACCGTACTTGTACTGTATCCCAGATGTCTCCACTCTTTTCAATTATCCAGCATCTCCGCGCCTCAGATCACATTCTGCGGCCTGTAATTTGGTGAAACTGACTTCAGCTGAATACAGTGTGTGTAAGAGAAGAAACATTACAACCGTGTTAGCGGCGCTTGTGCGATGTAAGCTGCTGTTGAGCTTAACCGTCTCCTTTTCACACCTGATGTAAACGTTCGCTGAGAAAAGCTATCGCATTCCAGTCCTCGCAGTAATAGAAACCACATGTCACATATATTGGACCAGTGTTGTCTCTGTCATGGTTAGACTGTGTATATTTGTGATGGGACGTGGGGGCGTTTATTTGCTGGAGGTTTTCACTCTTTAACACAACACGTAGTCGAGCAATGAAAGCCTCATTTAAGATACACTTTCTTAATGAACCTCATATAGTTTCTCCTTCTTACATCTGATCCCTCTGTGTAGACCCTCCGATGACCCCCCCCCCACTCGCCGTGCTTTGAATTAGGCTGCTGTAGGCCTCCTCTGTAATTCTTCCATTTACATCAAATGACCTCTGATTGGTGCTGAGGTTTTATGCTAGGAAGCCTCTTATTGTATGAAAGACTTGTGGAGACTGTAATAACTGGCATGTATTATCCTTGATAACTGTCTCATTCTCTTTGACATCAGTCAGTGTGGTGAAAGTTGGTGAGAGCGTGCAGCCTGAGTGTGGCAGACATCTGCAGATTTAGTAGAGGAATGTAAAAGAGTGGCTCAGAAATTCGGCGTACTGTAAGAAAGTGTGTCATGAATTAGAACAGCAACAAACCTGACGTAGCTCCTTTCATTGTATAAAAGATTCGGCCAAGGTCAACATCTGAACAGTTACAAATCTTTTTTTTTGCAACCAAGTGGTTTCAATTTTCATTTTTGGCTTTGTGTTGTGTTGGGGTTTTTTTAAGCACAAGATGTACAGAAATCAGTCAAAGGCTGTTGTATTAACTTTAAATGTACATTTGTATTCTGCACATTCTCGATATGCTTCCATCACAACAATTTACATACCCTGTGAACAAGCTGGATTGTGCAGATTTCACACTCTTATGAGAAACCCTCACACACTTCCTCACATTCTTTTTATTTCACCCTCTTATTTCTCTCTCTTCACTCGTTGATCCTGCAGTTGATTGGGGTGATTTCACTTTGCCCCTCATGGAAAGGTGCCAGTGGGGGGACGATGTTTTAAAGCTCCTCTGCCTTATGGAGGCGACAGCACATCACGAGGCTTTGATGTGACAGTGCGCAGCAGATAAGCAGCCGTCCTCCTCGGGGGCTGAGCGGCTAGTTTGGGGTGTGGTAGCACGCGGTGCAGTGTGTATGGCAGCCGAGTCCTGGGTGTGTCTCTCTTGGCTCTATGAGGGGCAGCTGGAGGAGGGGAGAGGCTGCAGCTCCTGTTCTGACGGATCCAGTGGACTGGACTGCATATGGGCTCTGGACTCTGCTTTACTCAGGCACAGCTGCAGTGATTGAGGACATGCTGTAGTCATGTGGATTATGTTAGCCTTCATGCTGAGCTGCCTCTGGCTGCAGGACTCTCTCCACCTGGGACTGATTGTGGATGGGCGACAGACAGATGTGGTATGTACAGTAAGGGATGCAACAGAATGCCAGTGATCACAGATCAGAAAGTGTAGGGATGCAGCTTTTGTATGAATGAATCAGAAAGTGACTTTCAGTGAATGCACAACATCCCTCCTGTGACTGTTTCGTTGGTTACATGTTCTGATCTGTGCACTGGATCTTGTTTCAGGTGTATCTATGACACTCAGGAGCTTATTTTGACATGGTTCTTTGATACACTTTTTTTTAGTTTAGCCTTTATTCACAGAGGTCTGTTTGAATCGATTCATATGCATGACATTGCTCTCCTCCAGTTGCATTCCTTTTTTGTCTCTGATCATGTGATGGACTTTAACAGCATTCACAGCAATGGTGTGCGTGGTGAAGTGAGAACTTGGGGCTGGAAATGATCCATCTGAGCAAAATAACAATGGGAAGACGACTTGTAGACCTCTGATGCTGCTAGCACTCCTTAACCTTGACCTCCCTGCTGAACTCCCTCTGCGCTCTGACACAACCCTCCTCCAGCAAAATCCTAGACATAGTGTTTCTCTAAAACCAGCCTGCTCATTATGTACAGCTCCAGATGATGGAATATGTTTGTCCAACTGTGTGGGTCAGCAGAGATCACATCATCACTCTGAGATATAAAGACATGAGTTATTGTAGCTGACATTTCAGTCCTTTTTGCATCCCCACTGTTTTCTTTACAAACAAACCTGGACAGACACGTAACGTATTCATTGGGCAGTTTTGGTGGCGTTGCTCTGTGGGATTGTTCTGTTTAGGTGAAGAACTGCCAAAATACACGGCATAGAACAAGCACAACACACAGGTGGTCTCAGTGTGGCTGCTTGGCCTGCACCACAGTTGACCTGGTATGTTTCCCACCAGCCCAAACCAACCAAACCAAACAGGCATACACATAGGAGTTTGTCTGAGGAATCCTAAATGGTGCTCCAGTGATTTTGTGTTTGAATCTCATAAAGTTGTGAGACTTGCAACAGACAGATGTTTAAAATAATGATTCTGGATCAAAGTTCAAGAATGATGGCCCTCTAGCCGCCATAAGGCAGTTATAGTACGATTAAAGCATATCAATCAAACATCAATTGGACCTTTCACCTTTCCACAACCCCCTGTTCTGACACGCTTTTTTTGCCTGCCTGTATGTTGATGACCACTTGTCGTAGCTTGCTTTTGTCTGCTGAGCCTAAAAAAGAGTGGACAATTGTGAAGATTATACTGATGTCTTGTCTGTAAGCCATAATGGTACAATTTGACCAGTATAGACTGAATCAGCTTAGGACCAATATATAAAGTGCTTTAGGCCACAGGCAGAACAGCAACCCTCGTTCTTTGTCCGTTAGTATGCACCTCCGAACCCTGGAACCATCCTGAAGTGTTGGAGATTGAAAAGGCAACCCAGCAGCCCTCAGTTCCACCACAGGTCTGTCTTGCTGCTCGTTCATCTCCTACAACGTCTCCACTGCCTGCCCTGCCTTCTGCTTCCAGACTTTGTCAGTACATCACCACGGCCAGTTCAGTCAGTTGGAATTGAACCTGGTCACAGGATCTGTCAAGTAATAGCAAGGGCTCACCAGCAACCACAATGGTCCGGGCTGTGTTCTTGCTGCCACTGCCCATCCGTTATCACCCATGGTGCCATTTCTCTGAACTTTGTGACATGGTTGCCACTATCTGATAGTAATACAGTCGTAATCAGAGTCACAGATTGTTTCTCAAAGCCAGCATGCATCCTGCCAGTTCCTATATTAAGCTTCTGCTAAAGTCACTGCTAAACTCATGTTGCAGCAAGTCTCTTTCTGCATGGCCTCCCAAGAGACCTTGTCCTTGACCGGGGGCCCCAATTCTTCACTTTCTTTTGGAAGATTTGCAGCTTCCTGGGAGTTTGAGTTAATCTCTCCTTCAGGTTCCACCCCCTGACCAATGGCCAGATAGAGCAGCTCAACCGGGAACTGTCTCTCCTCCAAGAATCTATCCTCCTGATCCAAGCATCATCTGTGGGTGGACAATGTGCACAACACTCTTTCCTGTTCCTCTACCAGCCTGTCTTCCACTGCATCCATCATCTTCTGCTGCTACCAAACCTGGATTAAGGTCAGCCCTCATTGGCTTGTTACCCACAGAACGTCAACTGCTGCCATACTCCTACCACACTCCTGCTACTTCCATGGGCAAAAGGTGTGGCCCGCCTCAGGTTCTTCGCTTAGAGTCAAGGAAGCTGGCTCCTCACTTTGTCCCTTTCCCGTCGGTGGTCTACCTCCTCCTTGGGTCATTAGAATCCCTCCCACGTTTCATGTCTCCCACGTCATGAGTCAAGAAATGCCCTGTGCCTGATTTTGCCATGAATCACCAACTCTCTTGTTATTTCCTCTCTGCTGTAACCCCCGTCTTTTCTTGCAGCCTCTACTGATCAGTGTCTCTGAGTAATGTATTTGAATCCTTCCAGGTTTGAGTCATGATAGTGCAGCTGACAAATCTGCAGAAATTACATGACACAATCATGTCAAGAATTAGCACAATGTGAAAGGAATGAGTGCAACATCTTGTGGAATCCACTTAGACCTTGTTATCTGTGCAGAGCACTTAAAGACAAGCCACATTTCATTCTTTAGGGCAGAATGATCCAGGAAATAGTCCTGGCACCACTTTTCAGTACTGAAGTATTGCTCTCTTTGGCTTTGCTTGAAGGCATTGTAGATGTTGATGAGGGTGAAGTGATCGCCTTCAGGGTACTGGAACTTTCTGTGACACTGGACCACCACACACTGTGGCTCTGATTATTAAATGGGCTGATGATGAAAAGGTATCATATCACTTTCTTTTATCCTGATGCTTTGGTTATAATACATATTTGAGAAGAATCTCGAATGTAATGAATATATATAAATGCCTGAAGCAAGCCAGTTCCCATGTCACTCACACACACACACCTACACCTCTAAGGAAACATGGTGTAGATAGTTGTGGATGTGGTGTACCCCTTGGTGTTGGTGTGGTCAAAGCCTCTATGCTAGTGTTGGTTTAGGATTTTCTTTGTTTTTGATTCTCAGTTATTTTATACAGTGTTCCCAGTCTGTCAGAGCAGTGGTGATGAGCAGTGTGGGGAAGATTAGCTGGACAAATAGCCTCAGGTGCAGAGTTACCGAGTGTCTGCTGGCTGTGAGAGCTGCAGCAACAATGGCAGCTTGTCCAGCATAAAGGAGCATTGTCCACTGGTGAAAAAGAGTGAATCTGTCACTGCACAGCTTCTGTGTTTAGCTCTCTCTTCATGCCACTCATCTGAGCATCGCTATCTTCTCACTTTTGTATCACATGGTCTCTGAGGTCTGTCATCTCCAAACTTGTATTAAAGTCTTGCTTGAAATGAATGATGCTGACAGTCTTGGATTCAGTCAACATATGTGCATGGCCATGCTTTCTACATCATACTTTGAACTTCAAAACAAAAAAACATCACTTTTATGTGCACTTCTTCATCTTCATGTTGAATATTTTAGTTGAGTGAATTATCAACTTAACTTTTACTAAGTAGCACAGCTGTGGACGAGTGGAATGTCAGGAGTTTTTGCAGCAGTTTGGTCACAAACCAAAGACCTGATGGTTGTACTAGATGAAAAGTCCCTGGATTGTCCATATCAGTACAATCCATCCTCCAGCAGACATGAATGACTGTGCACATTTATATTTTATTTTTTTAGGCTTTATGTGGAAGGCATTGATCAGCAGCCCCCACTTTACCACGATTCATCCCTTTCCCTTTTAATGTGGAGAGACAGTTTACTGTACACTGATTCAGTATTTACTATGCAAGGCAGCCCACAATTGATTTACACTTAATTTTCTTGGCAACACTGGTAATGACTAAAGAGCAGTGTCTTTGATTACATTTAATGTAAATGGGAAGTTGTACAACCTGCTTACTGCATCTGCTACTCAAGCTGCTCTTCGTTTGCTGGCTGTTAATCACCTGTAGAGGCATAACTGTGTGATTGCAGTTTATTTTTTTGTCTTCCAGCAACAGCTGTTAGAGAGAAGCCCTCTGGACTCCAGTCATCAAGATGCTGCTGACCAGAGCCGTGACTTTGTTCTTGTTGATGAACCTCACATTGTGTTGGCATCCAACAATGAAGACCGAAGAGTTGATGGCATCACGGCATCCTCTCCGACCATCACAGCGTCAAATGAAAATGTCATCCAGAGGAGTGCAGAAGACATAGCCACATATAGCATAGTAGACTTCACCGTGCCTGACCCACTGACACAAATGTCTGAGATGAAATCCCACAATGCCTCTTTACTGATTCAGAAAAACATCATACTATCAACGGCATCAAAGGGACAGTGGGAGACAAATGAGCAATTCCCTCCTTTAAGAATCAGTGAGGAAGGGTGGCATTCCAGTCTGCAGCAAAGGGAGTCACTGCCATCTGTACCTACTGTTGGAACAGGGAACATCATCTATGGATCTGACCACAGAATCTACCGCATCCACAAAGGTCCTTCTGGCCCAACAGGACCACAGGGAAGACGGGTATGTATTACTTAAGAGTTGAATGAGACAAGCATTGGTCTTTGAATCCTCTTTGGATACAGTTTAGTTCCTAACAACCAACGTATGCGTTAATCCATTCCTCAGTTCTTCTGACTTCTTTCGAGTGTCAGTGTCACTAAACCTTAAGCCCGTTAGTTCCAGCTAAAATCTTCAGAAACCAGGCTCAAATGTATTTAAGAAGAGTTAAATAACTTCTTGAAGTGGCTCTCTACTGTAGTCTTTAGCAAATATTACTCACAAAGGAGGAAGTGCATATATTGGGAACAACTACTGCAGCGGAGCATTCCACACTCCTACTCCTATCAGTATTTTGGGCAGCAGGACGGTACGTATGATCAGGGTAATTTAGGAACATACCACTACCACAACTACTACGACTGCCAATAATAATGATAACAATAATAATAATTGTTACAATAATAATGAAATAATGTATACAGCACCTTTCAAGACTGTTACATAATGCTTTACAATAACAACAAGGAATAAAAACAAGAAATAAAAAAACATGAACCTGTGAAATAATTAAAGCAATTACTACAAATATAATCAGTTAAAATGCCACAAGACAAAAGTGATTGTAAGAAGAGATTTAGAAGAAGACACAGTTTGCCTCAGGCAGGAAGTTCCACAGCTGAGGGGTCTGAGTAGTAAACAATGTGAGAGTTTTGTTCTCTTAGTGTTTTGTATCAGCAGTGATTTTTGGATATTTCTCCTGCTTACACCAGAGTGCTACACTAGAGTACATAACAGCCATCCAGTCTGGGGGAAATAAAACATGACTCACCTTTCCGAGATCTGCATGTGAAAGGAATGACCTGATCTCGGTTAATATCAAAATTGTACAAAGCAGGACTGCACATGAGTCATCTGACCGTCCAAGGACAACTCAGAGTTGAAAACAACACTGAGGTGGAGCTTTTCACGAGCCAACCAAACAGCCCTCTGCTCATTTAAGTCCAGGTGGTTGCTTCATTATAGAAATATTTGTTCTAATATAATAGTTTGGATTAACAAGTTGCATTTCCTAATTGAGCAGAGTAGAAAGTCATATTCAGTGTTTGATAACTATTAACAAACTAATGACCAAAGACAGTAAGCACTATACTCATTGCACAGACAGGTACATCCTTAGTAGAAACTTGATGAAGTCCACTGAAAGTGCTGCATTTTCTATATACACAGATATTTATGGGCTTAATAAATAAATGTTCTTTATATACACTGAGCTTTTACAGAAGAACCATCTCTAAGTTGCAGTTCAAACACAGGCCTGTGTTGTATGTACCATTGACACATTACTCAAACTAAGATGATGCCCTAAATCATATTTTAGAAAAAAAAAACTATAGTGTAATAGATGTTGTGGAATGTTTTTTTAAATAATCTTACAGGGGAGGTGTCACAAAATAAAAACAAAAATGAAAGATAAAATTCTAATTCACAATAATTCACCATGTTTACAATCACCATAAAACGTCATTCATGTTTGGGGGTTAGCTTTGGAAACTGTAAATACAAGTTTTTTTGAATAGAACTGGGGGGGTAATATTCATTCATTACCCCCTGGGATAATAAAAATTGTACTGCTCAATTATTAGTGTAAGAGGCCCCACGATATTATTCTTAATTATTCTTAGTTAATCTTAATCAATTCTTTAACAGAGCATGTCTAATCAACTAAAACTCAATTAAAATTGGAATGACTTGATGATATGATGGCTGCTACAGTACAACAGTAGGTTTTCATCAGTTTCTTTCCAAGAGTTAGACGAGATGGACAGAGTGTTGTGACTGTGTGTTAAGCACAGAGCTGGAGTCCGGATGTGGTTTGCAGAGTGAAGCAGCAGGCCACAGTCAAAAAACCAGCACCTTCTAAACTCAGCATGTTCAAAAGGAAATGTAAGACCTGTCTGTGAGAGTTACGTGCTGGAACTGTTTCTTTCAAAACAACAGTTTGTCTGTTGTCTGCTCTGCACTTCTGTGCAGTCTCTCCAGCCACACTGTGGTTTGGTAGACGTCTCTGTACAAATCAGATGCTGCAAACATGACTTCCGCACTGCAGTGATGATATGGGTAATTGCAAATTGTGTGGGTGAATCAAATAAATGAGATGCAGCATGTTGTAATACGAGTGGTGGAAGGTGTTATTTCTTTCTTTCTAAATTTATTTACATTTTTTGGACCTTTCCCAGTCTTTATGTTAAGCTGAGATAACCACATCCTTCCTGCTCCACACTTGCATTGACACAAGACTGATTTTGATTTTCCTCATCCTCACTATTGGAAACTTGGAACTTTGAACTGTTTCTGTAGGCTCTCCAACCTCTTTAAGAGCTCAGACCTCACTTTGGGAGCCACTGCATAAGTTCACTTAAGAAAACCTCTACAACACATTTTCTGTTGTCACTGGTGGCACCAAAATATCAGCAGCAGAATAAACTGTCTTTTCTCATTGCAGCAAGTTTTTCCCTGAGTGGCTTATGTAATTCCTGAAATTACCTCTCTTCAATGGGCCTGTATTTTGGTTGTAAGTGGCAGTTATGGTTCGTCTGTTCAAACAGTGTGGTTGCATCAACCCATGTGAAACTGACTCATACTGGTTTGTATTCGACTTGTGAAATTACAGGGTGCAGAGATTGCTTTCAAAACACATTGAATTAATAATGGCTCTGAGCGACCGCAGTGACCTTTTCTTTGTAGGATCATCACACTGCAGACGATGGCAGAAAGCAGGCCTGCCTGTTGTTGCCAATAAGCTGTATACAGATGGTAAAAATAGCTGAACGGCATGTTGTTCTTACAGGGATGTGCTGGGAAACAAGGCTATATTGGATTTAAAGGTGACAAGGTAAGATGTGCATGAGCAAGTTTGCAATTTTGTTTTGTGTTATTTTTTTCAAAAATATAATCATATGAGAAGATATGTACAGGTTATCAGAGTTAATAGGGTAGGTTTGCTGAGTAAAACAAGCATGGTAGACCATTAATAGTGATTGGCAGCTATAAACAGGACAAACACAATCCACCTTGTCCTCAAAAAAAATCCGAGAGTGTGAGTTTTTTTGGAAGGGGCGGCTGACTTCTAACTCACAGTGGCAGTTGACCCAGATCCACCTTTTCAAACAGTCTCGGCCCAGTTCTTTGGTACAAGTTTAAATGAATGTTTTCACACCATCCTCAACAAAGTGATAAAACAGGCAAACACACTCACCTTCATTTGAATCGAAGCAACAGATGATGTGTGAAAACACCCACAGTGTTTGATTTAACCAGGAAGGTTTAAGTAACTTTGCTGTTTGCTTTAACTTTGACTTTTCTAATCCTGACATCTTATTGCCAATCTTTTCTCCTCTAGGGGTCTCAGGGTATTCCAGGCCTGGATGGGAGAAGAGGGGATCCAGGGCCTCCAGGACCTCCAGGACTTCCCACTCTTTACATGTGGAGGAACACTGAGGACGACTGGGCTACTTTTAGGGTAAATTTAAATGTAAACAACCACATTACAGTCCATCTGGGCTTGCACTGAACCCTTGAGATTTTGGACCATGCTGCAGCACCAGGACAGAATACTTGCCAATGTTCCTTTTAGTCCATTTGTCCTCTCGAGGTTGTCTCAAACCAGCGTCCTCACTGACCGCATTTTGTCTATTCCTGGCTGCTAATGTCACCCTGTCTTAATACCACAATGTTCCCAGCCAGCTCTCTCTGATTGAAAACACTTGTTTAGTTAATGTATAAGAAGTGTCACAATATTGTGGGTTTATTATAATTTGGGGTCTTACTATTTTGGGGCTCTTGGTCATCATTTCCATCTCTTATGATTACATCGTAATCTGCAACATAATTGCTGAGGTCTGAGAAAGTGGTGACATCACTACAGGGCTAGGAGGATCAGAGAAATGCCAGCAGCAAGGCAAACAGAAAGTTTATCCAGGTCACTGTGTCGAACATATTCATCTGTTGGTGCTCAAGAATGTCTGCACACAACTGTAGTAAGTGTAATGGGTTACAGTTGAACCAGTATTTCATTGTGTGAAAATGAAATACAAAATTATGTGATTGAATGTATGATTGAAGTGAAAATGTGCAAATCAAACCACAGCCGCAATAACTCTGCTATGTAAATGCAGTGCTTCTGCAGTAAATTTGTATAGGTGCCGATCACATGAGGAATATGAGCTTCTCTTTCACACAGGGCTGAGCAATCCTCTCCCAGTGCGTTGACAATTTATGTCGATGGCCACAGCGGGCCTTGCAGCTCTCTGTGCTCACACAGTGCATAATGAAAGCTGAAGTCTCTGCCAAGCATTGTAACTGGAGCACATCCAGCCCTCATACCGGGGGTCAGTCCGCGCACTTTGCTTTTAGAACCAGAGAAAAGAGCGGGGTCGAGTTGGCCGTGAAAGGCCTCAGTGTTGTCGCCCTCTCCGAGCACACCGAAGGCTCTGACTGCTCCGTCCACAGAGACGCAGTGAGCCTTAAGGGAGGTCCGGTCCCCTCCTCCAGTCTGAACTTGACCATGACAGGCTTGGCTGGCCTCCACTCATACTCCCAGCTGCAGCACTGTTGCCAAGACAAATATTACCTGGAGCGGCAGAGCTGGGTGGTGGAAGAAACCAGAAGGATCCCTGTGTGCTGGAGTTGACTGGCACCTTTCCTACTCTGAAAGAGCAGAGACAGTGAGCTCTGTGCTCCATGGTTTAACAACCATCATCGCACTACAAGAAGTGCTCTCAACACTTTGTCACACCCTCATGTCTTTTGGCTCCATCTGCAGTCTCCAGCGTTACAAGACATGAAGTGTGGGAGCGCGGTCACCCAGCTGTGTTCAAGTACCAGTGTAATCACTCACAGCTGTCCTGCTTCAATGGCTCTCCTTGAAGGTGCATTTGTACTGTGTGGCACTGTGCTGCGCTATTGGGCCACACGGGAACTTCAAGAGTAAAACCATCAAGTGTGGTCTCCTTAACAGTTCTGAAAATGTGTAGTACCACTCATACAGTAAAGTAGTGATGGCTGATGTCAGGACTCTAAGGACCCTTCTAAACTTCTAACCATGCTAGTGGAAAAAAATTTCAGTGGACAGCAGCCAAAACCTGCTCAAACAGCCTCGAGATGACGTCACGTGCTAATTTGCATATCTATGGCGTCATAAGGTAACTGCTGTGCTACTACTGTAAAGTTTTAAAAAAGTGTTTTTTGCAGGCTGTTCCTGAATAGAAAACTTGACAGTATATCCTCATTCTTAGAGTGACAGTCATTCCAGTAAACTAAAACAGAAAACATGAATAAAATGGAACTTCTAGTTATCCCTTGTAGTGTAAATGTAAATTTCATTTACAAATAAAGCACTTAGTAGATAAGATGAAATGTAAGTTTTACTTTTAGTTGCATTTTATCCGTTTCATTTAGAACAAAAAAGAAGAAACAATGGAGAGCAGTGATTGGTCGTTAGCCACAAACCTTCACAGCTCATTTGCGCTTCTGTCTGGTGGCTGATGGGTTAACTGAATGTGCTTAGTGAACACAGTCAGTCTAGAGAGCCACAGCCACATGAGTGCACTTTCACTTCCTGCAAATACATGACTAAGCTAAGTTTTATGTTTGCCAAGGCTGGTCAGGCAGTGGGTCAAGACTGAAATATTGTTTTGTGTGTTGTTTTAGTTTAGTTTAGTTAACGATGAGCTCCCTGAATGTTTCTGCATACTTGATGAAACCCAGTGATGTTCATGATGAGGATGTCTTCTCCAGCTATTAGAAATCTGAATTGTAATTAATTCAAATATTTTTGTGCAGACAATCATTGTTTGCATTGTTGACACCCTTACTCTTCAGTGCCCCCAGCAGGTCACTAGTGAGTGCTAATTAGCAAATGCTAATATATTAACACACTGAACTTAGATGGTGAGCATGGTTATTTTACCCAGCTAACATTAGCATGTTAACATTGTCGTTGTGACAATGTTAGCACAGGTTAGCATTTAGCGCAAAGCACTTGTGTGCCCATGTATGCAGCCACACAGAGTAGCTCGACTGGCTGTTGCATTTGATAGCAAACTGTCAGAATGCCCACCTCAATAGCAGTTAATTACTACCTTTGCAAATAAAATAAGTAATGTCATCAGATACATGCACATTCATTTCAGTTCTGGTACTGCTTCTTTTCCAGAGATCAAGTGTTGCTCAAATGCTCAGAGCAGGCTGGCCGGTGAGTAGCTCATCTTTTACACTGCATTTGAGACGTTCAGTGATTTCAGGCGGAAGTTACTATTTCTCTTGCTCTCCAGATGAAGCCTGGCCCACCTGGACCCATGGGTGAAATGGGAAAAGCTGGCCCTCCAGTGAGTTACATAAGTAATTTAGGATGATGATTTTGTCTTTGAGTATATTTGTTTTAGCATCAGAGTCATTTTTAAAGTTGTTATGAAAATGTATTTGTCATTAAGGGGATTCCTGGAGACCCAGGGAACAGAGGGATACCAGGACAGAGAGGGAGCATGGTAAATGTTGAAAATGAAAACCAAATCCATCATTATCTATCTCATGCCTCACATCATGTGATCATATGTGTGTATGTATAAGGGTTACCCTGGGCCAAAGGGCATCCCCGGCAAGGCAGGGAAGTGGGGCAGGAATGGCAGTCAAGGAGAGGATGGGTGTTATGGACCACCAGGACTACCTGGGCTCCGGGTGAGAACCAGAGAAGTAGTCATGCGTTTAGCCTGCATCATTTGGTAACATTACATTTGTTGTCATTCTTTCTTACCAGGGTCCCAGAGGTTTTAAAGGGGATGGGGGTTCACTAGGAGAGAAAGGAGATGAGGTGAGCCGTATACGTAAATCAACTACTGTAACTAATGAAATGTCAAAATGCTCAAGTTTTCTGTGAAGTGTGTGCTAGGGACACTGAGCCAGCACTACAGCACTGCTGGTTGTAGTGTACATGATGACCATTTATATATTCAACCAAAAAACTATGTCCTAGGAGTTCATCACACATGACATACATAGGATAGGATCCCTTTCCCTTTCCCATGCATCTGTACACTGAGTGTGTGCGTGTGTGTGTGTGTGTGTGTGTGGGGGGGGTGTTGGGATGTTGTCGTTCATGGCCAGCAGATTAACCCCTACACTGACTACTCAAAACTCTTTCAATATAGTTCTTTATGTGCCTAACTTACATGACTAAATCTTTCCCAGTGAAAGGAAGATGGCTTGTGAGCATTAAAGCTCACTGGTTATTAAATTAAAGTCCATTAAAATAAAAGTTTTAAGCCTGTCAGGTGTCCATATGAACACTTAAACAGAACAGAGACCGAGAGTATGTGTGTTCAGCAATCTGAGTTAATCACATCAAGGTGATCGCTCCCTAAGTTACAGTTCTATTTCTATTTCAGTTTGTGTTACCTTGTTTGACTAACTTGAACAGCTGAAGCCTCATATTTAAACACTGTGAATTCTGCCGCCCATCACTTACACTGAGGGCACATTGTAATCAATGATGCAATAAATAGCAAGGTATTGATATCTATGGATACAAGATGTCTGTGAGTTGGCTCGTAAAAAGACACATGCACTGTTCCCCAGTGGCACCAATATGCCACAAATAAAGACAAATACATTGACTACACCAATTTATGGCATTTAAAAATGCTGTACAACTTAATACTGACAGTCACTAACTCCCTTGTTCCTACCTGTCCCATAGCTTTGCATTGTGTGTACTGTGTTAGTATGGAGCATGAGAGCAAACAGTCGATCAAGTACTGTTTAATTTGGGCCTTTTGTTCCTCATGAAATAATAGAAAAGCTGATTAGGTGGACAGGAAGATGTGCTCTATTGGAAATCTTTCACTCTAACACTGCCAACATTTCAGTAGAGCCGACATTAGCTCTGGTTCCATTTGTAGCATTACTTCTGATGTAATTCCCAACCGCTGCTCAGTGGCCAGCAGCCTGGGTGCTGGGTGGTTCTGGGTACGAACTGAATAAGTACTAAGAAGGTGGTTTCTACAAAAAGCACAAAGTTTTGTTTCCTGTGTCCTGAACTGCAGGGTTTCAAAGGTGAGCCTGGACCACGTGGAGACAAAGGGGCAGCTGGGGAAAAGGTCTGTATCAAATTAGTTTTTTGAAATAATATCATGTTAGAATACTATATAATAATATAATATTTGAAACTATACTGCTAGCACTATCACTATTTCCACTACTGCATCTGCTACAGCTGTGTGCCTATTACAGAGAAACATTCAGTCAGTTTTTCATTTCTGACATGAAATGTTTATTTACTCACTGGAGATACAGTCGAGTTAATCAGTAAATATGACATCATCCTGGCTGATTAACTTTACCCTATCTCAATAGAAAACTGCTCATTTTAATCAATAAAAACAATAGCGGTACCATATCAGTATATACTGATAACAGAGTGGTGGGAAATGTGGACCAGCTGATTTCCTCTTCATGTTGTTTGTGCGCCCTCTAGGGATCAAAAGGGGAACTGGGAGAAGATGGGCCTGTTGGACCTCCTGTAAGAGCCACAGCTAGTTGAAACTCTCTATGTTGAAATTAAATTTCTCCTGCTTGTACTCAGTAACATAGGCTGAATCATCACCAGGACTTGGAACAGAAAGTCTGCATGACAAACTGAGGGAATAGAGCTTGTAATGTGTGGGAATTTTTAGACCTAGAGGGTGCTATGAAAGATGCATCAGAAGTAAAATGTAGGATCTGGGCTTTTTGGAGCACTACTAGGCTCTAAAGGTAAGGAACATTCATCGTTCCTATAATCTGTCTTGTGAAGGTGGAGTGCTAAAATACCCCTTCCATACTGAATATTGTTGATGTTATAGTGACCCATACCATCCTGTCCCATTTATTACAAAAGACATTTCCTCTTGTAAGCAGTACATTCTGAGTACTGTATGGTGTTTGCACTGTGAAATATTTAAACGTAGGACTCCACGTTTTTTATGATCCTGCATGATTCCATCAGATAGAAATATTTTGTCATGTGCATCTATTCAAACACATTTCTCCCAAATTCAGCCCAGCATATTCGGTGTCTTGGGAATCTATGCGAGAATTTAAAAGGGAATTCTGTCTTTTTGCAACAAAGTGCAACATTTTTGGTAATACAGATGTTTGTGGAGCGCATAGAAATACAGTATGTTGTATTAACATGAAGTGTTGGTAGATATAATCCATACAGTTATTATACAGTACTGTTTGCACAAAGGAAAAATATAATTGTTTACTATATATTTCTGTTGAATATCATTTTTCTTTTGACATTTTCTTCATCATTCCACAGAACAGCACTGCGCTATAGGGATGCAAAATGTCTTTTGGCTCATTGCGACATTATCAGATGTCTTATATGACACATATTTAGAGTGAATACTCAGGGACAGACACTCTCACATACTGTACATAGATTAACAATCTAACCCAGCAATGGAGTCAGTGTTTTCATCCTCAAAAGTCTCTTGTTGTTCTATGATGTTTCCCTTCCTTTGACAAATCTGACTGCAGTCTGTGCTTCTCAGGGCCCATTAGGTAGAAGAGGCATTCAGGGGCTGCCCGGACCTCCAGGACTACAGGTAGGACATTTGTGATGCTATAGTGCTCAGATTGTGTCATTCTTCCCCTCACTGAAATGTGTTCATTTCTCCTCCTCAATCAGGGAGACGCTGGACACGATGAATTGAAGGGTCCTCCAGGACCAGTGGTGAGCGTGCAGTGGTGTTTCTACTTGTCTCATAGTTTTCACCCCAGTGTTACCTGCTGCTGATGACCTGAATTTGACAAAGAGTTAAAAACAAACACTAATTTTCTAGGGTGCACCAGGGGCCACAGGTGATGTAGGAGCACGTGGACTGAATGGTTCTGAGGTGAGTTCCATATTCCTTCATATAACATCAGATTAAGTCAGTACAGGAACATACAGGTACGAAGGTTTATGGTGTTCCTCTTTGTCCTGTGCAGGGACTTCGAGGCCCAGCTGGTCCACGGGGTCGGAAAGGCCCACAAGTATGTCTGTCACTTCACCTAATAGCCTGAACTTACAGTCCAGATAAACTGAAGGATGGATACTAAATGCAGCAGTGTAATCATTTCATTTGATTGCATCTCTAACAGGGACCAGCAGGATTAGCAGGAGCGACAGGCTCACCTGGACCCCGAGGGCCTCAGGTAAATGTAATCCAAACCTGAGTTGGCACAGCTGAAAGCAAATATCCTGGGCTTGAGTTCTGGTTGTCATCCTCTCTGTGTGGTGGTGTATCACAGTCATTTAAAAACAGTTCAACCAGGACATTATGAATTATTGCCTCGTTTATTGGATATATAGAAAAGAATGCTAGAATGTTTTTGTATTCTTGTCCCGGAATGATCAGTCTTATATTTTGCGGCTTCGTGCAAAGTTTCTAAACTGAACAAATGTGTTATAAAACACTTAATTTGCACTGATGAATGCCACATGGTCATGAGGAGGTGCCTTTTCGTGAGATTTGATCATTAGCATAATCACCAGTCCTGAGACGGTGGTGTTGATTATGTTAAAAAAGGGAATGGTTTAGGCAACATGAAGTTAAATGCTAAAAGCAATGTTACAGCAACAATAGGTGATGTGACTTTGTCAATACTGGACAGAGACCTGCAAAAACAACCCTGAGGCAACTGTTGGAGAAATTTCCTAAAAATTAGTCAAATGTCTAAGGTGCCCTCATGAAATATGCCAATAAAAATACTAAGATCTAAAACATCGGTCAGTGTGGTGAACAGAACAGAATATTAACTCTGCATTAATTGTGTAATAAATATTTTTTAATTAAATCAATTCGCATCATATTTAACTCCCATTTCATTCAGTTGAAGCCACTGTAACTGTAATGACAGAAGAGTATGTTTTGTCCTCTCTGAAGAAAAGTAGTCTGTTCATTAGTCATACATCTGGTCTGGACTACTCTGGAACTTTATTACAGATAGGAAACCAAGAAAACCTGGTGAATGGTGACTGCCACAAATTCTCCTAAATTGCCTACAGTATGTGCCACTCACCACTAATCTGTTGTGAGTGGTTCTTACATGAGACGCAGTGCCTTTTAGTAACGTCTCACGTTAATATCACATAATATCTTTTTCCATTTTTATTGTTCTTTTTAAATTATTTTTTGACAGGGTCAGCCAGGCAGTGATGGCCCTTTTGGTCCAAAAGGGGATGTGGTAAGTTTTAATGCAGTAATCAGTGGATAACATTAGTCTACCAATGATACCGATGCCCTCGCTCTCTCTGACAGGGTGACATAGGACCTATGGGGAAAAGAGGATTGCCTGGCATGGAAGGGCTGATGGTAAATGATGAATGAATTCATTATTTCTAATGTTCACTTGCTATTTTTAGTCAATAAACTGTACATCTTGGATACAGTACACTACTCATTTGATCCTCTGTAATTAACCTGCATGTGGTCTACTAACCACATACAGTAAACACGAAAGTGTGTTTTGTGGGTTTGAGTTTCATTGGCTCTGGATGAGTCATTGCATTTACTTGAATCATAGTCTCAAAACTGAAGACCTGAACCTTGACTTGATTTGACTGCTACAGGATGGTTACATATGACAGGAAAAACCTGAAAGTGGAGAACCTGGATTACATCATCCATAGAGTGTGAAGGGTCACTGAATGGTTTGAATATGCAAATTACGTGAATAGTATTCTCTGACCTTCACAGTCAACAGATCTGAACAGATTTTGGTCTCCACCACCATAATCAAAACACCAGATGAGGGAATATCTTTTGGAAGAATGGAAAAACATCCCTATGGAACATTTTCTACAGAACTTCAGTATGTCCTCCATTTTTAACTGAATCCACCTTAAAGGGACAGTTAAGGTTGTATGAGGTACTGATACCGGTACAGTCGGGTTATTAGCTGCACTAGAGTTTGGTTTCAAACAGTCCTTTCCTTCAGCCTCCGACCTCAACTGGAGGTAATAAACTGACTATACAGTAATACCTCATACAATTCCACTTCAAATAACCTGAATTTGCATTCCAACAGTGTAAACTGTGAGGACATGTAGCAGATGTGTGCATTGTCACAATGCAATCATGTTTATATTTTAGGACTCACGATGCTCTGTTTGCTCTATCAGGGGATGACTGGAAGTCCTGGTCCAAAAGGATATGTAGGTGGCACAGTAAGTAGCCTATGTCAACAGTAGCATTTAGGATTGAGGTTAGTCATTGTTAAAGCTGTATCAAACTATGTTGGACAGTAGGGACAGAAGAACTGATTGATGTATGGTCCCATTATGAATTATCAGTTGCCTAGTTATTCCAGGTGGATATGGTATGGGTTAACAGTAGTTAATTAATTAATCAATTAATTGCTCAGTTAAAACCAAAGTTGGTGACTGACTAATTTTAGATCAGGCAAATTTCATCTGTTGATTAATCCCTGGTCTGTCTGCAGTTTCAAATGAATTTTTTTGTGTGTTGTAGCTAACTGTAATATTGATTGAAACCATGCTGGGTCACAAAAAGCTTTTCTGCCTTTCCTGTGTCACAGTATATCTTGCGTGGATAAGCCTCACTGGACCTGTCAATGGACCAAAAAGCTTAGGGCAGAAATGTGTTTACATTACAGTGTGAGCAGCATGTCATGGCTGAAAAGAGTCGTAGCTTTGGCTGTGCAGAAACACTGTCAGAAACATGTGGTGGGAGTTAAGTGCAATGTACAAAATTAGTTAAAAACGTATACTGCCTGCCAAGGTTTTCACATTTAGCAGACATGGAGCTACATTGTCACCCCATCTGAAGAATGTAACTCCAAAATTCACTGCATTTACTCTGGTTTGAGCTCAGCCAACTGCTGACAGCTGATAATGTGTTCCGTTGTCTTCGCCAGCCACTAATTCTTTCTGCCAGTTGGTGTTAGACAGGCAGAAAGCTGCATGTTTTATCACAGCCTTTGCAAAGCTGCAGCAGCCAACACTGAGAGAGGCCAACAAGAAAATTCTCTGTGGGCCATCAAAATATATTTTGTTCTAATATAAAATATTGATTAATGCAGCTTTAAGTGAAAATTTGTCTTATTTTTGTCATTTTTAGCTGTTACAAGATAAGTTGAACTGAACTGAATTGTCAAATGCAGCCAGAATAATATAGGATAACAATTCTCATGTGACTTTGCCAGGAAATATGTAATTTCATGTTTATGTTTAGGGCTTCAGAGGACTGAATGGTGACAAAGGCGAGGCTGGACCCAAAGGAGACAGAGTAAGAGAATGACATCGCTGGTGATGAACTGTAAAATGAAACGAATTGAATTTGTATTTGGTTCAGATGAACTGTCTTCTTGTAGCGTGATGTGCCATTTAAGCATTTAACAGAATGAGCACATCATTTTAACAAAATGAGACCTTAATAACTCCCAAAGAATTCAGATGATCAATCCTGATATGAACTTGGACCAGCAGTGTGCTTTTAGAAATTAGAACCAATACTGAATTTAATGGAATGGGATGGACATCATGAGAGACGTAGGAATATATTTAAATAAAATCCCTTTGCTCAAAATTAATATTTGAAAAATGGAAAGCTTCACTGTAGATCAAAGTGGTGAACAGTGGCCTCTTCCTACTGCCAGTGATACTGCTCGTGCTCACATTCCCCTAATTTTAGAGGGCATGTCCTCTAAGCCTATACAATAGCCTTTTAAGAACTAAACGTCTGAACCTATTCTTCCCTCAGGGCCCACAAGGTGCACCAGGAATCCAGGGTCATCAGGGCGAGAGGGGTGACCGTGGCACCTCAGGTCCTCCAGGGGTGAGGGGTCAACCCGGGTTCCCTGGAAAAGAGGTACAGACCATGATCCCATTGTAGTCATGTATGAAACAATATCCAAGCTCTGAAAGTTGATTTGGCAGAGAAACATCTACTTTGCTGATGTAATATATCAGTTTGGTTGATGTTTGGTTAAGGTTTATTGTTTCATTTTATGGCTTTATTTTAGTGTGGTGGAAGAGCATGTCACATGCCATTGTTCTAAAGACTTTCCCTGTCATGTCTTCTTAGGGCGAAGACGGGGAGCCTGGTCTCCAGGGAGTTGCTGGGAAAGAGGGGGCAAAGGTCTGAGGCTTTCATTGCTGCCTGGTCAAGTAAAGTTAATAAAACAGAGGCGTACATATCACAGCTCCTCGTCCACAGCAGCGTTTGTTATGTTGAATAGTGAATAGTAAATAGGGGTAAAGTCATACTAACATAGTAACGTCTGACAACGCTGCTGAACCATGTGGTGATTTGTGCGCTGGTGTAAAGAGAAATAACTTTTGAATTGAACTTTTGACTTTTGAATCAGTGGTCACAGATAAATGACTTAATGCCCTGGCAGATACAGACAAGTGAAAATTAAAGGAAAACCCTGGCGGGAGTGGTCTCTCCCAGGACGGTGATGTGGACGGTGATGTGTACACCGAATTGTCAACAGTCGCTTAGGCCCATATACTGTATATCCAGGTTTGAAGAATTGGACTTCAGAATGCTTATTCTTCTTTAAAGGATACATTTTATCGTTGTATCAAATCTTAAATGTATCTCCATGAACAATTTACACCTGAAATTAACAATGCCACTGATTTATAATATTTCATAAGAGTTGGTATATGCTTTTACCTGTTCTATCTACCAATTCTCTCTCTTTTGGCACTGTTTTTGGTCTCCACCAACCCCTGAGAGAAATATCTGGTTCTTTCTCTGCCAAATACTCCACTGTGTTCACCAGATAATCTCAAGCTTCATCTGTCTGCTGTTTGGTATTTGACAGATAGTGTACAGTGGCTTTATCAGAGCCAGTGTATTTACTGATGAAAGCAGGTTGATTAAAGTGCTGAGACTTAAATTTGCTGTGAAACCAGTCTGTGTTTAGAAAGAGCTTTAAAACTCTGGAGTTGAGGGGAACTACAAGTGCCCCTTTTCACATTGCACTTTGTCATTTGGTCATTTATTGATATAAAATATTAATTAGTGCAGCTTTAAATGTAAATAAGCATAAAAAATATGAATTTCAGTTGTCTAATCAGCATTACATAATCCATTCCAATCCCGATTATTCCATTTATCAAGATTAAGTTGTTTTAGTGTGCTTTTATAAGGCAGATTGAGATATACTTTACAAATTGGTAAAACTTTTTTTTTAATCAGTCTTTTATCTTAGTCTAAAGGTGAATGTCTTCATATTTAAGGGCAACAGAGGCAACCCAGGACATAACGGGAATTTAGGACCCAAAGGAAAAAGGGTAACTATTAACTGGATTGTAGAAGCTCACATGAAGAAAGATCATAATATATAAATTGTTAGAAAAGTTTTTATTTTATTTTATTTTTTGTGTTTGCCAATTTACAGGGTCGCCCAGGGCTCCCTGGTCTGTTTGGTCACCCTGGCATGCCGGTAAGCACGAATGAAACCAGCTCATCGCATCTGATTTACCTGTGCTCACTGAACCACATGTGCGGATTTGTTTGTGTTTTTGTTCCAGGGTTTTAGAGGCCTAATGGGGACCGAGGGACCAGAAGGAAAGCCTGGTACACAGGTTCCCATTTTATAACTTTTCATCTCATAAAATTCTGTTTTTGCTGCATTCCTTTACTCTTAACCATCTCAGCATTTTCTTGTGTAATATTGTGATAAAGTTGTAATGTCATATGTCTTTTGTGCAGGGTGTTCCTGGTTCTGATGGCTCTCCTGGCCCAAAAGGAGACATAGTGAGTTGTTCCTTTTTTTAATCTACTGATAGTAGAGGGGTGGTTAAGGTTCTGAGTAGCAAGAAAAGTGCACTGATTTCACAAGGTATAGGATTTGGCTCTTTGTTAACAATTTTATGTATTGAAACCTTGTCAGGGAAATTGAGCCAAAGCATTCAGAAGACACTGGTGGTTCACAAGAGGCAAAATCCAACAAAGTTTTATGTAAAACTGTTACTGTGCATTCTTGTTAAAAGTAGCCGTCTGGTCTCTGTTCTCATGTAGGGGTTTCCAGGTGTGGCTGGTGGTCCTGGGCAGCCAGGTTCTCCAGGATCTACAGTAGGCCAACCCTTATTGTTCCAACAATATTACTCCCAAACTAGCGAGGTCCTTTTGCCTTTTTAATCAACTGAAGTCATGTGTCAACTCAACAGGTTCCAGGAAAGCCAGGTGAAAATGGAGTCCCCGGAACAACTGGGGAGAGGGTAAGGATAATCAAGATTGAACACTGATAAGGTTGAATTGAAATTATCGTCTGACGTGATTTGTAGGCTTTCATTACCCTTTATTTTAATGTCTCTCTTTAGGGTTTCACAGGGAAACCTGGGTCGATGGGCCCCCAGGGTCCAGTGGGCATGTATGTAAGTGATGCTAAAAACAATTAAACTCCGCTAACGCAAGGCTGCTTTCTCTACAGAGCAAATTTCACTATATGGAAAGCACATGTGTTCATTTTCAAAAAGAGATATCAAGCATATGCAGTGTGGTGGCACAGACACATATACAAACACACACACACACACACACACACACACACACACACATATTTATACACATTAGGGAGGAAGAGTAGAAGCTACAAGTTAAAGACTTGCTACAGACATGAGTACTGATACTGTTGCCACACTACAGCAGATACACAGACACAAACGGACACACAAACTGTTCACAGGCCTTAGGAAACAGGAATATTTTGAGCTCTAAATGTAGATATAAGATTTTTATGGAGCTGGTTTGCCTCCATCCACAATTTACTTTGTTTAAGCGCATTGTATTGAAGTATAAACATCTTGTTCCATCAACAGCACAATCACAAATCAGTTGTGTTTTGTGTGCATGGTTTGAGTACACTCGTTTTTGCCTAGTATGAATATGGTACTTAAAATCTGCTTAGTATCAGTATGGAGTATGGAATTGGGACAATGTCCATTTTGAGGTTGACAGTGCTATTGAAGAGCAATGCTAAAGTGGTGCAGTCAGAGTAATAATTGGTTTAAAATGACATGTGAATGTAACTTCCCCACAGGGTTACTCTGGAGCAGTGGGTCCAACTGGGAGACCAGGCCACACGGGGCAAAGGGTGAGGCAAAGTTACAGCATAAAAGCAGTGCATATTTCTTCCACATATTTAAAGTTCATGGCACAGGCACAATAAACATCACATACTGTATAAAGCCTGGATTACAAATCAGGCGTAGCAGCAAAGGCCAAACTCAATTGTATTTGGCGTGTTTTTCCAGACAGCTGTCAAAGATTAGCTTCAGTCAAAAGTTTCAGATATTAGATTTCAAAATTGGTTGACTGACTTGATTGCAATGTTTTGTGTTCACTGTTGTACAGGGAGATGCTGGTGTCAGAGGCCCTCCAGGCAGCCCAGGAAAGACTGGACCTCCAGTGAGTGTGTCTGCTGAAATTTGATGCTTTTGGATTTCGATCTACCTGATGTCCACACACATATGCAAGCCCATTTTTCCCTTTCCACTGAATACTATGGTTGAGCTTGGCTGTAGTCTTAAACATTGCATTCTCAGGGTCCACAGGGCCTTCCTGGTGAGAGAGGGCCTCCGGGACCAAAGGTGAGAACACGACCACTCTCGACCCTAGGAAATGATTGTTCAGACGTCATCTACCACCATGTTGCAAGGGGGTAACCTGACGATGTTGTCTCATTCCATCAGGGCCGCCAAGGAGAGTTGGGACCCAAAGGCCTTCGGGGACTGCCAGTGAGTACATCTTACACATTGGCGTTTGAGGTTTTGTATTTAACAAGTCTGGCAGCATGGTCAGATCATTTGTCTTCTCTCTTCTGTATACCAACACTTCTGTGACATTATCTCTTCCCAGTGCATCTACATGCTTTCACATGTTACACGTTTCAGGAAAATTAAAAATAAAGTATCCTATTTATAGAAGAGCAAACCAGATGACCAGTGGCCTTGGACGAATTATATGACAAGGGGTCATTGAGCACACACACGTAAAGCTACCTCACCCCACCCCACCCCGATTCAAACGTGAATGTAGATTTAATGTACATTTATTGTAACCTGTGCACGCTGTAGCTTTCTGACTGGTACATAGCCATAAATGAAGAAAAAAATAATAAAAATGAATATTGTATTAGAGTCTGTGTCAGCAGAGACACAATAGAACCATAATGGAGACTTTTATCTCTGTCTCTGTCAATTATAATCCATTCACTCCAACATACAAGCAAAAGCTAGAATTCACTGCAATGTGAAACAAAGAAATGTTCAAGGTTGTTTCACTCAAATTAAATCAGTAATACACATAGTTTTGGTTATATTTGTGCAGATTACAGATATTTGAGACAGAGATATTCCACTGAGATTTCTGCTGCCACCCTAATACAATGGATTGTTTGTGTAGACATAAATGATGAAAATTGGATTTAAAAGATTCCACAGCAACTTCCCTGTGAAAAAACATTTAAATCCCTGTCACTCTGGACAAATGGCAGAGGTAGCAGTAAGCAGTTTTATTCAGAACAGTATTCTTGTATAGAAATGGTCCAAAACTATCAGCATCGCCATGGATAGAGGTAAGGGAGAGAATGCCTGTTAAATCCCTTTCTCAGTGGATAAAAACCTGCTAACTGCCACTACCATGTGGCTTTTGTCTTGAGTGGGAAAGGCTACAATCATCATTTATTCCCATGTCAAATGACCCTGTAGCCTGTAGTAGTCATGGGTGTTTATCAGCTTCAGCAATGGAAACATGACACCCGACTTTTACGGCATGATGCTGTGACGCGGAACATGGAGGTGCACAGTTTTTCGCCTCCATCAGTAACTGGTGCTTCTGTTTACCAAGTCAGCTCCGCCGATCTCCACTCAAGCAGTGCTTCAACATTGTTCAGGTGGCCAAAGATGAAAAAATGTGACCGCTGTAACATTGTCATGCTCATCTCTACTGTTCAGTAACCATATTTTCCTGCCTGTTTGTGAAAACACAAAAAAACTTGTCTGTCAAGAGTTTACCCATTAAAAAACAACAGAAATTTGCTAATTTTGGTTTAAAAATGGGTTTTGGTAATCTGGGTGAATCAGCTCTATATATCACATTTCTTCACCCATTATTTTTTTGCCAACACTCAGCAGTTCAACTGGAAAAATCAAAGAACAAGCAATGTAATCAGACTGCCTTTACAAAGACATAATGTTCAGTCTTGATTGACAGTGTCAGAGAGGATTCCATTGAACTGCATTTTCATTATTGTGACATCGTAGTTTACAGTGTTGTGCTGCATTATACTGAGAGGTGTTTCTGATATTTGTTCACCCCGTTCATATACATGAGAAATCCAGAATGCAACACCCACTATGACTTAATAATGATAAACTTCAAGTGGAATGAGGACTTGAACTGAAACATTAGACACTTGGTAGAAGTGGAATTCATGGCAGAGATGTTGTGTTGGATTGTGTGACACTGTGCAGGTGGACCTCATGAAGCAGCCAGTGATTGTAGATGTAGAAGTTTTTCGTAATGTGTGTTATTTTCTATCACCCATTTGACACTTCTTGTCACCAATATCCCAAAGTCATATCTCAGTTGAAGATGAAATCACAGATGAAATCTACTGAAGATCCTTTAATAATGCTATTCAGCATTTCAGTGCATTTTGGTATTGATTTCTAATGATTAAACCCCAGTTAAACTCTTTTGTTTTCATTCCAAATGGTTTCAGGGCCATTCAGGCCAGACAGGACCACAGGGCAGCATGGGGAGCCTTGGTCCTCCAGGAAGCCACGGGCCACCAGGGCCACCGGGGTTGGCCGGACCTAGAGGGTTTCCAGTGAGTGGGTACTTTTCACCTTTCCCTTCATTACATACTGTACTGCTATGAAACCCTGCGATGCTGCCCAAAACTAATATTGTCATATATCATGCAGTGTACCTTTAGTGTAAGATCATAATCTTTTCCAGGGAAACCCAGGAATTATTGGACTGATGGGACAGGCTGGAGAGAAAGGGCAGCAGGTGACTGATTTTAGTGTCTTTGTCATTACACAGTGTTATCACGTACTGAGTCGCAGGTGCTGCAGTTGCAGAAATGCTGTCATCACTGTGAAAACTGAAATTAATCCAAGTCTAGAGAAAAGAATGCAAGCAGTTTCAGTCATATTGTCATGCTACGTCTTGTTTTTAGGGAGCAGTGGGTCCTGCAGGTGATATTTGTTCTCCAGGTCTGGATGGGCAGCAGGTCTGTTATCTTGCTACTACCATTTCATGTAATACACTCATTCTAAATGCATTGGTTTCACCTTGTTATCTAGAGTGTATATAACACTGAAGAACCTTGCTATACATTTCAGTGTATTGATGATAAATTTGTTTATACTTGTCATGTTAGGGTTCTCCAGGTCCAGTTGGGGAGGAAGGGATTCCTGGAACAAAAGGTGAAAAGGTCTGTAACATAATTACTAAACACACGTACACACAAACGCACACATTATATTATTAATGATATTAATGTTATTTTAAAGATTGATACAATCTGCCGGAAATTAAAAGAAGAAATGAAATCAGTACAGACTGGGTCAGTTCCAGGCAAACTAGGCCCACATTTCATTAAAAACAATTTCCTCGTTCCAATGCCATCTGAACATCCACCATGTTGTTCTGTTGCTTGAGTCCTTGAAGGTTGAAAGATAATAAAATACCTTCAGCAGCAGGTGAAATAATTTAGACAGTGACTGTCAAACATTTCTATTCTGTTGAAACAGGGAGCTCCAGGTCCCCCGGGACAACCAGGACTCAAGAGACCGAAGGGAGAGCCAGGACCTCAGGGCTCCCAGGGGCTCCAGGGTGAGCCTGGCCAGAGGGGTAAACAGGTTGGTTGTATTGTCATTCCAAACATATGCATTATACATAGAGATGGAACTAACGATTATTATACTCATTGATTAATCTGCCCATTGTGAAAAATTCTCATCACAATATCTTACAGCCTGATATGACTTCATGATGTCTTGTTTTATCTCACCAGCAGTAAAACTCTCTCCATGTTTTTTTTAACTTCTTATAATTTAAGACCAAGAAAAGCAGCAGTTTCTCACATCTGAACTATAACTGAACTATACTTTAACTTGAAAAATGATAATTTCTAAAATGATCAATTTCTCTAATTTTATTGTAGATACTGATAGTTGCGCTGCTGATTCTTTCCCTCATATTTGCTCTTTGTGCAGGGAGATGTTGGAGGGTCTGGTGTTCGTGGAGATCCAGGGGCTAAAGGAGCTAAGGTTATTTCTACCTCACAATTGTGTTGTCAGTTTCTGTAGCATGTGAGACGTTATATTGAACTGGGTATGCATGTTGTTGAACATGAATAACCCTCAGCCTACAGTTCCAGACTGGTGTACTCATCCTCTTTAATAGGACACACCCATCACTGGTGAAGCTGAGTGGTTTCAGATCTCTGCAGTCAAGGTCTTTCATTTGATTGTTGTGTAATACAGCATCATCTGGAAGATTCACCTTCTGAGGAAGAGTTGAATACTTTTTACATGCAGAGTACTGTTCAGGTCAGTAAAAATCATGACCTTTTTCTACAGGGACAAATGGGAAATCGCGGCCAGTCAGGATCAGAGGGACCTCAGGGAGTGCCGGGCACAAAGGGTCCGAGAGGGTCAAAAGGAGAAAAGGGTTATGCGGGGTTAATGGTACATGAGCCTCATAACCTGTATATGATTCACTCCACCTGCCAAGATCAATATGTGTTTATCTACTATACAGTACCTGTCCTCATCAGTAAGTGTTTCTGTTTTCAGGGTCAGGGTGGCCTGATGGGCAAGGTTGGACCATCAGGCTTATTAGGACTACAGGTACATTACTGCCCATCCATAAGAAAGGAACTTCATTATTGGTGTAATCTTTTCATTTTTGCATTGTTACACTGTCTCAATTTGAACTTAAAGATAATTTGCTGTTGCAGAAACTGATACTTTGATATCTTCTGTGAATGTACAACTTTTTTCAGGGTTTTCCAGGTATTTTTGGGGTTCAAGGACCTAATGGAGCACCAGGACAAAAGGTAGACAATCTGCCAGTCTACAGTGTTCTGTAAAAAACAAAGCACACTCAAGACGTGCATGTCATGAATTCTTTGAGAGAAGTATATGGGGCTGTAATCATTCTTCTGCACATTTTGGCCGTGAAACCACCCTGTCCTAACACGAATTCACTGGAAGGACAAAACCCAGTCCCTGCTTGGGGCTTAAAGACATTTAAGTGCTCTGCTGAAGCTATTATCAGGCGTCAGCAGTCGGAGTTACCCAAATCAAGTGGGTACCTCTTTCCTGACAGTCTTGTGCTGGTTTACTGGTGTTCTTCCTAGCAACCGACCAAGGAGTGTTCCTCCCCCCGGTACTTATTTGATTTGAGTCTCTGCTGTATATCAACTTTTACCCTTTTTTTTTTTACATAGAACTGTATTTCTTATCTTGCACAGGAAGTCTTAGAGTGTTTTTGTTAGTTACTTTTTATAAGCTGGATGTCTGCTGCGTACAGGGAGACACCAGTCCCGCTGGTTTGACGGGGGAGCCAGGAACTCCAGGTCCTAAGGTACAGAGCACTCCTGCTGTAATGTGAAGCCATCGTTCGTCTGTTACCAGTGTTCCTTTCACTGTGTGCTCTGTCTAACTGCAGGGGGTGGCAGGAAGTCCAGGTGTGAAAGGTGACATGGGAAAGCCTGGACCACCGGTACGTTGATCAAATGACGAACCAGTGTATTGTATGGGATGAGACGTGTCCTATTTTGACTTATTTGACTTTATTTTCCAACTGCCGTTTCAAAATGTCAATTTTAAATAATAACTGGACTTTTTACCATTTTCTTTTCTTTCTTTTTTCTTTCCTTTTTGTTTAAAGTTTTTTTTTATATATATAAGATAATTCAGTTAACTTTTTCCCTTTATTTGCACTCCGTGTTACAAGATCATACCTCAAGACAACTGTTGATATTTTTGCTCTTCAGGGTTCTGCAGGAAAACCAGGAAGAATGGGTGATTCTGGTCCAAAGGGTTTTCCTGGACCTGAGGGGCTGAGAGGAGAGCCTGGACCAAAAGGGGGGCCAGGAGAGGTGCTGAGAATTTGGAATGTCCTAACAGCTACTGTACATCTGAACAGGACTTTCATCAGCTGTTATCTCACAAATCAAAGATGACCAGATGATCATATGTCACCTTACTGTTTACAGGGTCCCGATGGCCCACCAGGAAATAAAGGACCTCCAGGATTACCAGGACCAGAGGTAAGACCAGGTCTTCTCCACAGGGCTTACTGTGTGTCCCACAGTCAAAACCCAAGCATCAGTCCCATGATTGGATGTATTGTAGGCATCAGGCAGGTCAGCAGTGTCGTCTGTCTTAAAACAGCATCTGAAAATCTATTGGTACGCAGGCTTCCTATTTCTAATGTGTGGTTTGGCTTAGCATGCTGCTTGGGTGCAGTTTCTCGAGATATTGATGAAATCCCTGTTGATCATGGGCCGTTCCCAACACTACGTGTGGACAACCTAAGGGAAATGAATTATTTACTGAGGATCAAACTGGAACAGGATGCAGAAACAAAAATACCATGGAGTCCAGCACCTTCACAGAACAACTGTCAAATCCAAGAAAACCTTCCATCTGTACTGAATATTTTTTAATTCGAATTAGTTGACTACTTAATATTTTACAGTGTATGAAGTTAAATATTAATTAAAAGTGACAGCAGAACATGACAAGAAGGGGAGATAGGGGAATTTGTTGTCATCAGCAATGACACACTAACAAAATACAACAATGCCGTTATCAGTGTATAAACCCCTAACAAACACACGGTTGTGTTCCATTTTCAGGGTACTGAGGGTGAGATGGGTCATCATGGCTCTGCTGGCCCTCCAGGACCTCAGGTCAGTGCTGCTGCTGCCACTCACACACACACACGTGCTAACCCCAACCATAATAGGCAACCAAAAAATCTTCTTTTTCCCAAGTGGGGACACTGGTTTTGTCTCTGGTTAACTGGCTTCTAATCTTAAATTTGTTCCTAATGTAATCTAAGTCATACACAGATACATTTACATGTGTCACACAATCATGTGCATTATTCTAATCACGGCTGCAATGAGATCCACCAACGTTATATGTATTTCCTTAAGGGACCGAAAGGTCAACCTGGGCTGGTTGGAGGGACAGGACAAAAAGGTCAAAAGGTCAGATAAAACCCCCTGTATGCATATATACTATCTACTGTATACTGATAGATTCATCCATCTGTAATGGTTGCACTAGTTCCTCCTGTATGAGTAATGTTTGCAAAAAAACAAGTGACCAGATTTTGTTAGGAATTTGCTGAACCCCTTTAAAACCTGAAATGATATTTGTGATCTGTTTTTAAGAATTTACATTATCAGTAAGAACTAGTGGACTTGGGGCTAAGCACTGCAGACAGGGAGGGCAAATCAGAAAGTACTGAGCACTTGACCATGTATTTACTGTATTTGTTAGTTTTATTTTTTCATAGACACTTAAAAACATTTAGCAGTCCTATCCTGTAGGTGTCTCTCAGATAGAAGCCTTGCACTGTGAGGATGTTGTGACTATTTAACATGGATACAATTTCAGGGAGATGATGGCAAAAGTGGACTTCCGGGGAAGGCTGGGCATACTGGGAAGAGGGTAGGATGCTACACTTACAGAATTAACAGCTATCATAAATGTGAAGCTGAAGTCACATTCGATGTTGTTCCTTTTAAAGGGGAAAAGAGGGAAAGCTGGAAGAAGAGGCATAAGAGGAAGGATTGGAGAAAAGGTTGGTCATGGCTGTTGTTACTGATGATCTGTATGAGCGCTTTGACTGTAATGATTGTGTTTTCATCTCATAAAATGGCTTGTCAGTCAAACATATGCCACTGATGATTCAAGTCTTGATCTTTCTCCGAACCCTCAGGGGAAGATGGGACTTTTTGGTCCATTTGGTTCTCCAGGAAGACGTGGCGCATCTGTGAGTTGTTTTTAGCCCTGTCAATTTTATTCTTATTCCATTTAATCAGTCAATCTTCTTGACCTCACAAGTCGCCTCTTCAGATATTGACAGCCTCAGTGTGTATGTTGTGCTGTATGTTTGTCATCTTGTGTTTCTCATCCCATGTCTTCATTTTGAGCAAAGCAACTGTTTGGTTAAAAATTTAAAGTTAATTATATTCATCTCCTCTTTTACAATTTTTTCCGAAAGGGTGGCACTGGTCCTCGTGGAGAAAAAGGTGAAATTGGTAGATTGGGCTTTAAGGTAAGCCTTTAGACTTAACATCTACACATTTCCAGTTGGTATTCTTGCAGTGTTCTCATTATTTTCATTCTGCCTGAACTGTGATCAGATCTCAATATGGAGATTAGTTGATAGTACAGCCGTGGCCAAAAGTTTTGAGAATGACACAAATATTAATTTTCACAAAGTCTACTGCCTAATATTTTATGATGGCAATTTGCATGTACTCCAGAATGTTATGAAGAGTGATCAGATGAATTGCAATTAATTGCAAAGTCCCACTGTGCCATGAAAATGAAGTTAATCCCCCCAAAAAACATTTCCACTGAATTTCAGTCCTGCCACAGAAGGGCCAGCTGACATCATGTCAGTGATTCTCTCGTAAACACAGGTGAGAGTGTTGACAAGGACAAGGCTGGGCATCCCTCTGTCATGCTGATTGACTTAGAATAACAGACTGGAAGCTTTAAAAGGAGGGTGGTACTTGAAATCATTGTTCTTCCTCTGTTACCCATGGTTACCTGCAAGGAAACACATGCAGTCATCATTGCTTTATACAAAAAGGGCTTTACAGGCAAGGATATTGCTGCTAGTAAGATTGCACCTAAATCAACCATTTATCGGGTCATCAAGGACTTCAAGGAGAGAGGTTCAGTTGTTGTGAAGAAGGCCTCAGGGTGCCCAAGAAAGTCCAACCAATGCCAGGACCATCTCCTAAAGTTGATTCAGCTGTGGGATCGGGGCACCACCAGTGCAGAGCTTGCTCAGGAATGGCAGCAGGCAGGTGTGAGTGCATCTGCACGCACAGTGAGGCAAAGACTTTTGGAGGATGGCCTAGTGTCAAGAAGGGCAACAAAGAAGCCACTTCTCTCCAGGAAAAACATCAGGGACTGATGATGAGACTGATATTCTGCAAAAGGTACATGAATTGGACTGCTGAGGACTGGAGTAACGTCATTTTCTCCGGAAAAAAAGCTTGTCCAGAGAAGAAAAGGTGAGCGCTACCATCAGTCCTGTGTCATGCCAACAGTAAAGCATCCTGAGACCATTCATGTGTGGGGTTGCTTCTCAGCCAAGGGACTAGGCTCACTCACAATTTTGCCTAAGAACACAGCCATGAATAAAGAATGGTACCAAAACATCCTCTGAGAGCAACTTCTCCCAACCATCCAAGAACAGTTTGGTGACCAACAATGCCTTTTCCAGCATGATGGAGTACCTTGTCATAAGGCAAAAGTGATAACTACGTGGCTCGGGGAACAAAACATCAAAATTTTGGGTCCATGGCCAGGAAACTCCACAGACCTTAATCCCTTTGAGAACTTGTGGTCAATCTTCAAGAGGCGGGTGGACAAACACAAACCCACAAATTCTGACAAACTCCAAGCATTGATTATGCAAGAATGGGCTGCCATCGGTCAGGATGTGGCCCAGAAGTTAACTGACAGCATGCCAGGGCGAATTGCAGAGGTCTTGAAATAGAAGGGTCAACACTGTAAATATTGACTCTTTGCTTAAACTTAATGTAATTGTCAATAAAAGCCTTTGACCCTTATGGAATGATTGTAATTATACTTCAGTATATTATAGTAACATCTGACAAAAAGATCAAAAAACACTGAAGCAGCAAACTTTGTTAAAACCAATACTTGTGTCATTCTCCAAACTTTTGGCCATGGCTGTAAGCATGTCATGTTGTTTTTTCAGGGAATGCAAGGCTCTACTGGAGAGCAAGGAAGAGCTGGTCAAAAAGGAGAGCAGGTGAAATAACATTAGAGAATATAATTCACAAAAACCTTCTTCACACCAGAATATGTAATCCACTATAACAATTTATTGTTATATTAATCAATATTAATCAGTCAAATCAAATCACAGGTTTCCAACACATAGGACATAAATGCTGGGGGTTTAGGTGGAACTCCACTATCTTAGCTCAAGTCCAACCTCACAGATAGAAAACAGTTGATATATATATATATATATATATGTCTTGGAGTAATTCTCCATCAAATCAAAGATGATTTCATTTTTCCATTTGCTGTTTGAATGCAACACAAAACTTTTTTAATAAACCACAAGATCTGTGTCATTCTTTTTGTGCTCAAGTGTGCACTCATACTCATCCAGTGGTATTGACTGTGTATTAGGGCAATATCGGCCTACCGGGTAGACGAGGTTCCCCCGGCCTGCCTGGACTCCCTGTAAGTCATCTCCAGTCATTTCCAGCTTTGCCAACTGCTGCTGCTCTGATGTTGGGGAGAAGTACTTTACCACTCTTAACACAGGGTCATCTGCTTCTCTGTTTTAGGGTTTGTTTGGACAGAAGGTGGGTACAACCAAAAACAGTTTGCTTGAGATAGTTTCCTGAGAAACCTGATGAAAACCTTTACAACATATGGCTGATTGGTGTATATGCTAATTAGAGGCTATTTGTTATCACCAGGGCCTGAAAGGATTTGCTGGACTGTCAGGCCCTATTGGGGAGAAAGGCTTACCTGTGAGTATACTTAGTCTGTGCACAGTACAGTGCCAGTTGTGTAATATAATTTGTTTTTTGTAGAATATGTATTTACTGCTCTCACTCTATATGCCAGGGTCCACCTGGCCAACCTGGACCCCCAGGGACCTCCCTGAACCTCACACTGACCCATCTGAAGGTAAGCATGACTCTAACCAAATGGCAGAAGAGCCACTGTGTGTTTGTGTTCAAGTGATTGCTTCTTTGTGTATTTCTTTTGAATGTTGGTTGCGCAAGCCCTCAGAGGAAACACTTTGCTTCAGCTATATTTAATTGAGCCCATGGGATTAGGGGTTAGAACACGAAGGCGGGCTGATAGCGAAGAAAAACTATCGCTGTCTGAAATGACTGACGCTATGTCCCTGTGGCCCCTCACTATAGCAGGCTCCATCAGTGGCACCATTTCTAGGTATGTTTATATTGTACACAACCTAGAGTGCTCATGGAAGGTACTCCTGTGTTATCTCTAGTAGTATTTATCACTGGCACAACATCGCCTTCTTCCAAGGTGCATAGACAAGGAAAACATACACAACACAAAAGAGATGAGAACTCCAGCAACACTTTTAATATAAAGATCTTCATTATTGTCAGTGTTTTGGCTTGTGGCCTTCATTGGGTCCCAAGTGTTACTGAAGTTTTGATCTCTACAAGTTTTGCCAGGGATTTGGCCCCTCAGTAGATTTGTTACCTCAGCCTCACTCAGTACACATAATGTACACAGGCATCATTGCTATAGGAATAGCAGTAGAATAACTTGTGACCTGCCTAACTTCAGAACTGAAGAAGCCTTTTGCATGAGAGATGGGCTGTCTTTAAGGAAACAAACACTTGCCCTCACTTCAGCACTTTCTATGACATGTCTTGCACTTTATTATATTGCTTGCATTACATATGACATTCTATAAAGTACAACAGTTTTAGAGAGCTCAGTTTTTTCCAGATATTTCTTTTAGTAATACCTCAGTGCTTCTGAAAGTGAAGCAAAGAAAAAAATAAAATCTTCTTGTTAATCTAAATTTGTTCTAAATGTTTTACTCAGTCAGCAGCCAAATACAAGTGTGACATTCTTTATACAGTGGAAATCAATTATTGTTGAAAACGCTGGTCCCTGGTTTTCACACAATTGCACAGCTTTCACATCTAGTCTATAGTATACTATTGTAATATTTATGGATCTTTCATGTCATCTCTGTAACGTCTTTCATACATTTTTTTTTTACCTCAGCCTCTTTCTTGTGCTGATGTAACATGCTAGGTTCTCCCCTCTGGGGATTAATAAAGCCGTATTTCATCTTATAAATACTTTTAATGGTTAGAGACAATATTGTAGCCAAAAGGTCAAAGGTCAAAGACACATATTCATCAAAAAACTGAAGATTCAATGTGAAAAATCTTAATGCTCAAAGGGAGTAAAATAAAGTCAACAAGTGAATAAAATGTTGCAGTGCATATCAACTATGTTCTTTTTTCTGCTGATCTTGCATATTACATCTCTCTCTGTTTAATTTGCAACGAATGTCTCAGGAGCTCATGTACATGTCAGACAAGCCCAACTCCATCGTGGTGCAGGCTCTGTTGGACTCCCTTCACAGAGACCTTCGCTGGTTCATAAACCCACCAGATGGCAGCAAACAACACCCAGCTACTACCTGTCTGGAACTGTGGCTCGCTCACCCCAACTCCACGAATGGTGAGACCAACACAGGCTCATTCACTCGTTCACCGATGATCAGTCTTTTAAGGGAGAAATGTTTCTCCTTTGGAAGTGATCACATGTTTTATCGTGATCTCCAGGTCAGAATGGACTTCATGTCCTTCTGCAGGTCATATAAATGTATTGTAGATGGGAGTAGGAGAGGAGTATGTTTGAAGAAGATGTTTGATATTTGTACTGTGCTGTAAAATTTGAAAATGAATGGTAAAATGCGTCCTCTTTCAGGGATGTATTACATTGATCCTAACCAGGGCAGCCCAGCCGATGCTTTCCAAGTGTACTGTGACTTCACAGCAGAGCCAAAGACCTGCCTGTTTCCAATCCAGCCTCAGGTACCAACAACACAACATTCTTTAAAGTGGGACTTGTAGTATTGAGATATCATACAACTGCAATACCGACTCAAGAATACGTGACGAGGAAATTCATCTGAGGGACTCTAAAAATAGTTTCCTTCGTGAATCAATGTTGCCGCTCATCCTTTGTCCTGTCATCATCCACTGCTGTCAGTTCCTCTCTCACAGAGCTGGATAAGAAGACTGATATGAACCGGTTGTAGACGTATTCAGCTAGAGAACAATAGCAACAATAGGACAAATGCACTTTCCAAAAAGTCCAAATGTGTCCAGTTTGAAAGTTTACTGAATTTATCAGAGATCATTCAAGGGATGATACACTCACACACATCTCGCTCTGATCTGTCAGTCTGTTCACATGCAACACTCAACACGTGGTCCAAATTGTATGTCTTTTTGTTGCCATAAACACATCTTTACACATATTTTCAGTGATCACTGAATTGTTTGAGGAAGAAAAGAGAGAGAAAGAAAAAGCTTTTGTGTTGCTGCTGTTAACAGTTACTTTTATGTGTTTTACATTAATGACTAATCACAGGTTCCGATAAAAGCTTGGCTGAAGGACTCAGGCACCGATATGTCATTTCACTGGTTGAGCACGGTTGAAGATGGCTTCCAGGTGAGCATCTCAACCAGATCTGGGCTTCTTATTGTTATTATTTTTTGTCTGAGAGGGATTTTACTATTTTAGTTTCTTTCTTTCTCTAAATCACATCTCATATGCAAACCCGCTTTCCACCAGTTTGAGTATCCAGGAGGAGCGGATGTGGTGCAGATGAGGTTTCTACGACTGAACAGCAGATTCTCCACTCAGACCATCACCTACTCCTGTCAGCCAGGTAGCAGGCAGAGCCACAGAGAGAGGGAGGTCAAGTTCCTGGCTGACACTCGGAGGCAGAGTTACCTGGGGGCACTGCGAGACTGTGTGGTAAATGAATCACTCAACAGCGATATTAATCCCAAACACTTCCACTTGTTCTCCTCCTTGTCATTTCAAACAGATATATTGTTTTCATTCACTAATTACTTATGTTAATATTATATTAATGTATTAACATTCATTATATTAATTATAGTTACTTCCATTTAACTGTTTTTTCCCGATCCCTGGTAAGCTACCACCAGTGAAACTGGACATTTCCTGCAAAGATATTCAACTCAACATGGCATATTTCCACTTGCAGGCTGGTAGCAGCAACTGGAAATCATTAGTGAATGAAAACAGTATTCCTGCAGAGGGGTGAATATGACATGAATCTGTTAGATCATGCTTTGGAAAGCATTATGCTAAATTTACCTTATGACATATGAGAGTATATGATTTCCATCCCTATTCAGCGTTTTTTTAAGTCCAAAACTGTCCCTACAAATTTGAATACTGGGTTTAGAAGAAAATGTGTATTAGCATTATTCATCATTTTAACATTTTTTCTTTTTACTAACTTCGGACAGAAAGCCTGATTATTGGTTTATTTTTTAACATTTATTTTTCTGTTTTCTATTGATTTGCCTACATTTTGTATTGGTACATTGTGCTAAATGCCAAAATCAGCATGCTAACTTACTAACAATGACAGTGCTAACATTGTGATGTTTAGCAGGTGTAATGTTAACCATCTTATTTTAGCATTTTAGCGTGCTAACCTTTGCCAATTACAACAAAACACAAAGTATAGCTGAGCATAATGGGAAGAATTGGACAAATGAAAATGATGACACGATGATGGCAATCGATGAAAAGAGATGGCAATCCAGAAGAAACACCAAAGAAATGGACTTGTTCTCAGTAACTGTTTCCTTTTCCACAGATGTCAGAGACGCTGGAGTCAGGAGGCCAGGAATCAGTTTTTCAGTTTGAAACTGAAGATCTCCAACTGCTGCCTCTCAGGGACCTAGCATTGTTTGGAAATGAAGATGTAACCTGGAAGTTTGGCTTCACTGTAGGACTGGCGTGCTTCAGCTAGGGGACGTCCCCTGACTGCATCTATGAGAAGATCTGCAGCGAAGCAGATCTGAACAGGCAAACATTTACTGTCTTTTATAGCTTGACATCAGTTTTTTGAGTTGGCATTGCTTAGTCCAGCTTTTTTGCCAGTATGTTACCCAGCCAATTGATTTTGGATGTTTTGAGCTGTCGTGATGTTTGTAATGTAAATTCTGGGTCAACACGACCAAGGACGACCTCCTGTACTGACAAAACACTGAGGACAAAAGACAAAGTGAGCTGCAGATCCTCAGGGAGAAAGAGGTTCTCTCCTTTTCTGAAGGTTTCCTCTGCACAGAGTCACTGATGGCTTGCCCACTTTTTAGACGAGGGATGTTTTGAACCTGCATCTTTTGATATTAATTGATTGATTGATTGATTTTGATATTTTTACATTTTGTTTGTGTGTATTTGTGTTTTTGAAACCTGCTTATTTATGTAAATGCTTGATATTCAATTAGTCATTCTGATTTTTGTTCAGGTACATTTTCACTTGATCACTGTATTCAAGTGATGACAGAAGTGGTGCTGGAAGCTTAGTGACATAATGATAACTCTTAGAGTAATGCAACAAAAGGTAATATGACTGCCTGTTCTATTCTGGTCCCTCCATTTCTCTACTTTCCTTCAAAGGTCAGCATTGTCAAGGCCGAAAGTCAAGCAGCACAAAGTCGCATGAAAGAATCATGTCATGCACACGCAGAAGAACCACATGAATGACTTTGCCTTGGCTTGCAAATCCACAAACTGTGGCCTTTGCAATTAAAATAATTAATTTTGATGTGAAATTTTGCTTTTATAAATGCAGATATGACTCCATAACTCCAGTATCTATACCTTGCCATCACAACACTATCTCTTGGTTTAACACCTAAACCCAGTGATATATTGTAAGTGCTGATCATGGATCAGTGGACAGTGACCAGTCATTCAAGATAATTTCATCAAAGATTACTGAAGTGGCTTTCTGTCTGCATTTCAAATGGAACCCTGCAAATAAGTCGGCCAATTGCCACTAAATGAGAAAAAAAATCCCATTCACTGTTTTATTTGATGGATTGAGCACACTGTCCCTCTGTTGCACTCACTTTATTAATGACATTTAATTTGTTAGACCAGCAGCCAACACTTTTAATCCCTGCACTGTCCTCATCAGTATAAGACTCTTCCCCTGTGACAGATAGTCTGCAGATTTCTTTGCTTCATTTGCAAGAGGTTTTATGTAGAAACCTTGTCCAAATTGTCACCTATCTGGACCTACAGTATATGTTAAATGTAACTACTGTAAATACATCATGTTGTGGTTGTAGATATTTTTGAACTTATTTTACTTCAGTCATCTCTGTGCATCTCCATCTTGTGTCATGAGTTTTCTTCTGTTGATTTTCTAATTTGTTTTAAGAGGACCAGTGTGTAGGATTTAGGGGGATCTATTGACAGAAATAGAATATAATATTCCTAATTAGGTTTTCGTTCATGTATAATTACCTGAAACTAAGGATTGTTATGTTTACATTGACTAAAAATATCCCTTTATGTCGACATAGGGAGCCACCCCTCTTCTTGGCTGGCTGTAATCTGCAACCTCTCTCCACTAGATGCCACTAAACCCTACACACTGAACATTTAGGGTTTTTAATTTCTGTTGATTTCAGGATTTCAGGTTTTTCTGTTTGACTCTCAAGATTTCACTTCTGCTGCACAGAAATGAAATATTGATATATTTTGGCTATTTTGTTGGGTGCCGAAAAAGATGAAAACACAACAGTAACATTATCACTTTATAAAGTCATTATGGAGAATGGAGAAAGAGTTTTGTCCACCTTATGAATGTCACAAAGATTCACTCCCATTTTGGCTCTGTCTTGATCTCCACTAATCGCTGAGCTAAATATCAGTCTCTTTAGCTGCTAAATGCTCCACTGTATTCACAAGCTAGTGTTACTGTTTGTCTGGAGCATTTTTTTGCTGAAAACCTGCATTCTGAACAGCGTTAATGATGGGGAAAAACAAAAAGGTGTGCTAAAAGAGGCAAAAAAAAAGTGCTGCAGTCCAGAAATAATTCTCTGAGTGTTTTTCACTGAGAGTAACTCTTAGATTCTTAGATGTAGTAGTCATTTGATTCATCTTTCATATACAAATATTGATCAATGCAACTTTAAACATAAATGAAGGTGTTCTGTTGTTGACGACGTTGTTTGGTCCTACATGGTTCAATAGGCACCAAGCTACCCATGCAGAAATATTACATCAAGGTAACTTATATGTGATACTACCTGGTGCTTGATCTAAATTTACATTCATTCAAATAAATTTTGTGGCATATTGTTTTACTCAGGGAAAGTAGCCTAACCCCATGACCATGTACGACCTGTGCTTTGTTATTCTCAAATCCTTATCTTCAGAACACAAATTTGATTTCAAAAAAACAAAAACAGTGCACCTTTAAAATCAGATGTAATGCAACATGTTGAAAGAGACAAACTGTCTAATGTAGTTAATGGCAGCGCTAATATCACTGTTGTATGGGAGCTGAAAGCAGAGTTGCTATTTTCCAAACCTCTTATCTAGATAATCTGATCTAGATAACAACCTGGGAGAAGGACATGATCCCACAACAGTTTCCACCCATTGATACTGGTAAAATATCTCTGCAGTATTGAACAAATGTGTATAAGGTAAAGTAAGTGTTGATCAAATTAGCCATATAGTGAATCAGCATGTATGCATCTGATGTCATGTGGGCCTGTTGCATGCCTGCTATTGTATATACTGTATGTTAAAAATGTACTTCTTTGTACCTCTGTGCCAGGCAGCACACACATGCATGTACTGTATGTTGCCACAGTGAGAAACTACGGCTCCACAATCTTAGTGTAAAGGTGCTGACTTTTCACAGTCATGTTAGTACACGTGTTTATAGTATCTGTATTCATAATAAAGAATGTATTGAACCGTACGAAACCCTGCACCTTCCTGTTCAAACAAACCGGTCAATAAAAAAACTGACATGATGAACGTTTATCCACCATGACTTACAGGGCATTGGAATATTAGTCTCTTATAATTGTTGACTTTATTTATTTATTTATTTGGCCTATTCATATGATATATTATGTCTAACATGTTGCTGGTGAGTAGTAGACAGTAGAGTCATCATTCCGGTTCACCAAATGAGTGTCAAGTTCATGCCCCCTCCAGTGGTCACATTGAGGAAGTGCAACACTATATTAAACAGTTTAACATTAAAACGTGTGGTGCATGTCATAATATATGAATCCTTATTACTATGTTTAATACAAATAACAGCAGTGATATAATAGTTAACAGGATACTGAAAATGACTTTTCTTTTCTGGAGACAGGTCTTACCAGGGCGATACATGATAGCACACTTCTGATGAAACCTTTCAAAACGAATAACAACAAAACTCACAAAAAACTGAGAATTACAAATGGTACCATATTGACCCCCCTGTCAAATTATGGACCTGACGAATGGTGGTATTACAATTATGTAACAATGATCAATGTTAGAATTAATTTACTTCTGAAATTATATGAGTACTGGCTTTTCTGATATTTCGGGGCAATCAGTGAAGGCAGCATGGACACATCTGAATCAGTTGTGGTTGACAGCGAGCAGCGTTACATTCAAAGCTACAGGAGGATTACACTTAACTATCAGATACTGAATCGATCATCTGTTTAATAATATTAATACTAATAAGTGTTTTTAAACATGAAGTGACCCCCCTTGGCTATCTTATGTGCTGTGCCACCGGCAATTGAAACCCATGGTGTTCGATTAGATTGGTCGCACAACGCTGGATACTTCTCAAGGTAATGTCAGTACATGTTTCATTTTTGCTGGCGCCCACTACATCACCAGCATAACATTTTTTACGGGATGTTGGTGCTGTACTTGAAAAGTGCGAAAGTATTTATTCGTGGTATCGGTTGTTTTAGGCCTCAAACCATGCCTCGGCTCACAGTTGGGCTGTGAAACCGCCAAAACGTTAGTTCAGCCCGGTGACGCGTAGCCGAGCGAGCGGTAACAGGGGCTACAGCAGAGTTTACCCGCTTTGCATGAGAGGTAAAATGACGTTATGCTATGGCTACAGGAAATTAATTTAAAAGCAGTTCTAATTTCAAAAGTTATTTGAGAAGCTCTGTATATCCACATAAAGTTTACATTTAGGTTAAGGCGGCCAGTAAAGCCAGCCTGTTGATTAAACTTTGCCTTTGTATGGTGGCGTTTGCAGATGTGATTACAGCTATGTGGCTAGCTGTGCTGTGCTAACCACCAACATTTATGCTTACTTCCTGAAACAGCACGGGCATTAATTAGCAACATGTCACTCAGCTGCACCGAAAGGGACGCGTTGTATTGCGGATTTAGGTGACAGCAACTTAAGTTAGCGCCAGAAACTCTTCAGTAAGTTGTTTTTTCTTCTTTTTTTTTTTTGTGGAGCCAAATGGGCGGAACTTAATATGCTCTTAATATGTCGCAATTCGGTGCGAGTTTGCCGTCATACCATAACCGCACCTGTGTTTACCAGCCACGCTCACAGGCTAGCTGCGTCTTGCCCTGCCCAGCTCATCACCACACCAGTTGTTTCCATCCAGTTCCGCCTCTCACTCTCACACGCACTAAACAGCGCGTCTCCCTCCAGGGACCCACTTACAGACATGCACCCACCGCCTCGACAGGACTATGTGTCGATAACCTTGGCCGGACAAGGAAGTGGAGGTTACAACAACAGTAAGCAGTGGAGGAGGCAGTCCTGCTGGAGGGTAAGTGGGTCACGTCACTGAGCGTCTCCTCATCTTCACAGTGCTCTGCTTTCCCTCCAGTCTGATAAACATCCTGCGATTGTGTCCCACTTGGGACGGGTGAACCCATCCCTGGCCTCAGTTCTTCACAATTCTTGCCTGTAGTTTGGGGCATAGCATAGTATTTACTGTCTCAGAAAGGAAATATGTTCTATCGTTGTGCTGCCCCTCACTTGAACAGTATTCGAGTCAGGTCAGTTTATCTATTCCTCACATTTAAAATCAACAAATACTGACCAAAACTGGTGTCCTTCTCCGTCTCCGTGTCTTCTGTGTGCCCGCAGAAATGGAAGCAGCTGTCCAGGCTGCAGCGGAGCCTCATCCTCTTCATCCTCGTCCTTCTGTTTATTTGTGGAATTGCTTCCTATCCTACTGTTACTGAACACCTCAGAGGTAATGCTCTTTATGCATTTAACATCTCCCGTGGGATCCTACGCAGATCAGCCACAGCGTTAAAACTGATTTTATGGTTGTGTCAGGTTGGTGTCTATCTGTGGGCTGTTTTGAAGAAATATGATTTAAAACTTAGCTTGTAGTTTCAGGTTTTTTCCCCATAGCTTCATAGTTTGATGTATACAAAAATACAGCGATTTTGGTGAATGTCTGAGCCACTGGCATGCTCTCAAGATCTCCTAGGAATTGGACTTGTAGAATGCCAACAGAATGATATGTGTGTGTTATCTTGTTAATTGCTAATAAGACAAGTAGGCATACAGTTGTATGCAATATTTGGGCGCACTCATGCAAATGACAGTCACTGTTTTGTTGATCAGCTGACTAGGATTTGTATGACAGGACAAGAATTATCATTAGGAGTTTTAAACTGATATCAGTTCCAGAGCTGATCAAGTCTTTGACTCTTCAAGCTGTGCGGCAACACTCATACGATCCTCTACGTAACTTACTGAGGATCTGAGAAATGAAGCTAACTGATGCCTGCAAAGCAGGAGCAGGCTATAAAAAGGTGTCGAAGCACTCCCAGATTGAAAGTCCCTCTGTCTATGTGCAGTATGTCATTAAGAAATGGCATTGAAGGGGACTTGTGAAAGTCAAGACAAATATCTGCAAAAATCAAGAAAACGGCAAGAAGAGCTGCAGGAAGGTTTAACTGGCTAAGGTGCTAATGCTGACTTGGTCGAGCACTGTATTCGCGAACGAGTTTGTGTTCTGCAGATTTTGTCTTTATGTACTTCAGCTAATCAGCAAAATATGGAATTTACCCAGTGGTGCTCTTAGCAGTGAAGAATCATAGGATTGAATCAGCCTACTGATTTACCTATCTGCACCATTTAAAACACAGTATTGAATCGAGGACACTGGCAGATCATATAAAGTGTGTATTAGCATCTTAAATCCCACATAGTCCACAGCTTTGATTGGCACCATAGGGAATGTATGCAGCGTGACGGCCTTAGTCACATGTTTGCTTTTTATAGTATTTTTTCATACACATTGGTTAATGATAACTGGGGGGATACAGATGAACGCTCGCAGCGTGTTCCTTCAGATGCTTCCTTCTTCTTCAGGTGGTTTACATCAGGAAGTGTCAACAAAGTGTGCAGATAACTCGGCTTTCAGAAATAACAGGCTTGGCAGAGCTGAACCACTGCCATGTTACTGACCTCAAGTCAACCTACGATGACATTTGACCAATCAGCACAGCCGTCTAGTTGGCAGTCAGTCAGTGTACCCATGTAATTAGGATAGACTCGGTGTGAATGCAATATGATGTCACAATCCCTATGATTAGCTTGAAAAATAGATCGTGGACGTCTCCAAGATCGATCATGACATAAAGCCGTCAAATCGCCCACCCCTAGGCGCCCCAAAACTTTGGCATTCAGCTGTATTGATCCTTCATCAGTTTGACACTTTTAGTTAGTTAGACTCTTTGAGGTTGTAATGGTCTTTTTGCATGCGTGTTGAGGCCTTACAGATGGAGAGCAGGATGCAGGCAGCGTCCCAAGGCCTGCTGTCCCTCACCTGCTGCCCGAGCCTCTCAGACCGGGCCGTCCAGCACTGCCAGCGCTGCCAGAACAACCGGCCCAGGTTTTTTTTTTTTTTTTTTAAGATATCTTCTCTCTGAGGGAAAACCTCTCTGCTCTGAGGGCTGATACAACGTGTTTTGGAGTGTGGAAAATTCTCTTTTTCTGTTTTTATTTTCAGTATCAAACTATTACCTAAAGTATGTTACAGACAGGGTGAAAGTCTGACTTTAATGTGACTTTAATGGCACCTGTTGTTATGGTGAGTTCACACCTGATGTGAAGCGGATTTTCGCTTCATTCAAACAAATAAGATGTCACAGACCTTTGGACTCTGCTGTACGTTAGGTTAGGTTAGGTTAGAGGCGACTTGAGGTTGCGTAGAAATTAGTGATGGGAAGTTCAGCTCTTTTCAGAGAGCCGGATCTTTTGGCTCGGCTCCCAAAGAAGAGTCGGCTCTTTTGACTCCTCAGCAGCTCTTAATTTAGCATTTTTTGTAGGCTTTTATTTTACGATAACTTTGCAAAAATTAATGAATTGTGACACAAACCATTAATTTTTGATTATAATTTTAATTTATTTATCATTTTAAATTTAGAGCCGCTCAGGAGTCGAAAGAGCCGGCTCTTCTTTGGGAGCCAAGCCAAAAGAGCCGAACTTCCCATCACTAGTTGAAATGCACTGTTGCTATGATTACCTCCAGTTTAATACCCCCGGTGTTGAACAGATTATAAGGTGTTTGAATAAACTGTTTAAACAGACGGCTGTCAACCAATCAGAAAAATGTGTTTTTCATGCCTGTGGTACACGTTAGGTTTCCCCATCCCAAACTTTGTTAGATGACCCCACAAATTAATGTTGTCCTAATAAATCCATTCACAAGGAGATTAGCAGTTATTCATGACACACACAAAAGTTGAAAGGGATGTCATTGATAATTTGAAGAAGACAGCTTTTGAAATGGGCATATTAGGAATGTGCCAACAACGTTTATCTAATGGAAAGGATTTGTGTCACCATTTGCCTCAGAGGAAATTATCCAATAAGAGAAGACCGCCCGTCCTTCACAACCGTCTTCAGAGGAAAGGAAACGCTTCAGATACAGTGGTGGCTGACAAGGCAGCTGACGGCAAGAAAGAAGTGGAGGAGGGGCCAGTCATCAGGTGAGACTTCTACTTCGAGGCTTGTGGAGGTGAGCGTTGGCTGTGTGTTTGTGTTTGTTTATTTCTAAGGCCTGTGTTAACTTTCAGCTGGCGTGGGGCAGTGATTGACACCGTCACCACAGAAGACCCCAAGGATGGGGAAAAGGAGGATTCACCTGCCAACAAAGAGGCCAAATTGTCTGAGTCGGGTACGTGCTGGTCCATCTACAACCTTCTGTGTTCAATGTGAATCAGCATTTGTAGTTTAACATTTTTACCAAAATGAAAACAAAGCATCCCAGTTTGTAAGAGGTGTGATTGTGCCCGAGTCATTCATCCCATCAAACCAGTCATGTGTGTCTGAATCACTCTTCAGTCTTACTATAGATGAGTGTGTTGTGCGCCTCAGATGCGAGCTGGCTGGAGGCGGTGCGGGAAGCTTTCAGACACGCATGGAAGGGTTACAAAGATTTTGCTTGGGGCCACGACGAGCTCAGGCCCATCTCCAAGTCGTACAGTGAATGGTTCGGCCTGGGTTTGACGCTCATCGACGCCCTGGACACCATGTGGATCCTGGGGCTGAAAGAAGGTAGGCGCCGCCCTCCGACCCTCCAGCACTAACAGTCCGGTTACGGAAACCGGTTAAATTGTTAAACGTTGGTTAATTTCTCGACGCTTCTGTGTTTATTCTTAAAACTGTGTGGCAGAATTTGAAGAGGCGAAGGCGTGGGTGGCCACAGAGCTCACCTTCAACAAGAACGTGGACGTCAACCTGTTTGAGAGCACCATCCGCATCCTGGGAGGTCTGCTGAGCACCTACCACCTGACCGGAGACGCCCTGTTCCTCGACAAAGCCGTGAGCCAACGCACACGCTCTCATTTTTTTAAAAACCCCTGCGGCCGCGTGAAAAGAAATGACGCAAGCGTGTGTTGAACTGTGCGCTCAGAGCTGTGTGTTTGCTCAGACTGCTAAGCCCCTGACATATTAACACATCTTACACACCTGTGGTATTTATTTCCATGAGGCCTGTGTCACCTGTTGTCTCTGGCGTTGCTGAGAGATTTTCCACTGGCTTCAGACTCATTTAATCAGCTGCCATTGGCAGAATTTTTGACAGAAGCACACTGTTACCTCCTGTTGGGCTTTGAAGACTTTAACTGGAGCGCATACAGCGTAAAATGGAGTGAGGAGGGTTCGAGAGTCTGGCTCATTTATTTATTGAAATTTGGACAGTGTGTTAAAATGTTTATTCTTTTAATGTAGGAATAGCAAAAAACTTGGGAACAGGGAAACAGAAAATCTTCACGTTTGAGAAGGTGAACATTATTTTCAGTGTTTGTTCAAATGATTTAACGTTTAATCTTTTATCAAAATTGTTTCAGTTTAAGATTCTCTTAACAGACTAATAGATTAAATGGTTTGACGTGTGTCATATTGACGTTTGCGTGTGAAACAGGATGTAAGCCAGAAATCAGAGGGTTCAGCTGTCGTTCACACAATACAAGCCCCTGTCAAAGTGCCGGAGTGCACATGGCAAAGCTGCACACCACTCCCGATATTTTAAGAACTTAATTAAAGTCAGGCGCGACCGACCCTGTCACTTCTGGTTGTCGGTGCCTCTCGGCTGCAGCTGTCTGAACATAATCCACGCTGTTCCTCTGCAGAAAGACATCGGCTCCAGGCTGATGCCGGCCTTCAACACCCCGTCCAAGATCCCCTACTCTGACGTGAACATCGGGAAAGGCACGGCCCACCCCCCCCGCTGGACCTCAGACAGCACCGTGGCAGAGGTCACCAGCATCCAGCTGGAGTTCAGAGAGCTGGGCCGCCTCACCAAGGAGCCGCAGTACGAGGTGAGCGGCCGACTGGGGGGGACGCAGCCATGCTGATCCAGGGTCTGCCCAGCACCTTTTTAAGACTGGCACTGAGGCTCAGCCTTCCATCTGTATTGCTGCTGAGGTCATTAAGTTTTTCTAACATGACATTGCGTTACGTAGAGATAACACATCTGATCTGCAGCTGATGATTTAACTTGGCCGCTCGATTCCTCGACTAATTGTTTCAGCCTCGCGTTAAGGTGAACCGAAGCTGATGAATGACAGCTGCAGGAGACCAAATCCCAGTGAGCTCAGACTGGCTGGAGGTTTGACATGGGCAGAGGTGGGCAGATGAAGGCTGTCTCTCTTCTGGCACCACCCTCTAACCAAAGTCTCTGCGCTGAAGACAGGAATATTGTTTCAGCAGCCACGGTCGCCTCTCCCATTGCACCTTGGCTTGCTGTCAGATGCAGGCTTACAATCTCGGGGGTCTCAGGAGATGGGCCACATTCGATCCCAAGAGGTCTTGTATGTGCCTCAGGCAAAAAAGCTACAGGAGTTCCACTTACAAGCCAGTTTTGAGAGGACACGGAAAGAAATGCGCTGATTCTGAGTATTTAAAATGCTGGATGCCCAGTCATCTATCAGCACTGGTGCAGTCAGTCACAGCTTCAGTCAGGATGAGGCACATACATATGGAACTCACACATTCTGGTGTGATTACTAACCACTTTCTTTGCAATGATAATCTGCCGTAATATTTAAAAAATGCAGGTCAGGGGAAATTGTTACTTCTGAGCGGCCTCTCTTCAGATGGGAGTAGCCAGGCGCTTCGGCACGACGGCTTAATATGCACTGGGTCCCGCATGCTGACTGACATGATAAAAGTTAAACACCGAGGACATGTCGCAGCTGACCCTCACTGGCTCCTCACCCACAAACACTAACCCCCGCTTTGGTTGGATCCTACTACCCGCCCGCAGGCACCGCTGCCACCGCTATATTCAGTCAGACGGTTTTATTCTTCTCTGTATAAAGTAAGCAGGCATTTCTGTAGGAAAATCCTGTTCTGTCACACATATAACCACAGCTGTACTCATTTGACCTCTGACCTCGATGTCCCAGGCTGCTGTGGCTGAGGTCATGAAACAGGTCCACAAGCTGGACGGTAAGCTGGACGGCCTGGTGCCCATGTTCATCAACACGAACAACGGACAGTTCACCCACCAGGGCATCTACACGCTGGGAGCCAGAGCAGACAGCTACTACGAGTACCTGCTGAAGCAGTGGGTGCAGGGGGGCAAGAAGGAGAGCCAGTGAGTCCGACTGCACCCACCCACTCTCGCTTTCACGTCAACCAACATGACATCCTGTCGCATAAAGGGCCGCGCCGCTGCTTTTAGCACCATGCGCCTACGGCTCAGCTCGACAACTGTTTTCCACTTCACGTCATTTTTAAACTGCTTGTGCAGCTTCCTATAACATTTAAGCCTTTTACATATTAAAACAGTGCAAAATTTGCAAAAACCTCAAATGAATATATACATTGTCAAGTTGATTTTATATATATAACTACTATAATATATATTATTTCAGAGCAGGTCAACACTGTACTCTTTATAATAATATTTCCAGGAAAAACGTCCTTTTAACAGGAATAAAACCTGGAGCATAACTGGTCTGTGGTGGGTGGTGGGTACTTGTCATGGTTATACTTGTCATGGTTAGTACTTCTCAGCATATGAACACTGTTGCATAATGTCCTGTGTGGCATAACTAAGTGACATAACCATCTGTGTGGGATTGCAGCTGCTGATTACCAGACAGGAAGGCTTTAATTAACGGCGCTATCAATTTGTATCACGGGAAAAGTTGAATCCAGCGGGGTTTTTTTAAGTTGGATCTTTACTATTGTCTCTGCCCCTCCACAGTCATCGAAGTGCAGGTTTAAAGCTCTGGAGTCCTCTTTGAACAAGAGTAGTCTCAGTCTCTTGTTGCATCCCACACGGGAGAATGATAAATCAGCCAGTGTCGTACGTAGGGACAGAAGCTGTTCTGCCACCGTTTGGTTCCTGTGCTTGTGTCAGTAGGACTGATGAAAGATTCATGCACTGGAACAGTTATCCCCCTCCAGACACCCAGCACCACTCAGGGGCGTAGGCTTAGATTAAGCAGCTTTGGCTGTCTGAGTGGAAGTGTGTTTGTGGGGTTTTGGCCTACGTCAGCTGACATGTACCGTGGCTTTTAGGGTGGAAGAGGGAATAAATTCGTATCCAACTGGCCTCAGGCACTGAATTAATAATCACTTGAAGAAATCATCTGCTGCATGTCTGTTCTGGAAAAAAACCCACCTCATCGTATCTTACAGAAGATGGTGTCATCCTCATTGAAAGCATGCAGGTCTCCAGAGTTCACTCTGTGTCGCTTCACTCTGTTCACTTCCCTGTAGAATGCAGTTTCTGAAGCGTCATATGTGTTTGTGATTTTAGGCTCTTGGAGGACTACCTGCAGGCAATAGAGGGCGTGAAGAAGAACCTGGTGCAGAAGTCTTCTCCTAATGGGCTCACCTTTGTTGGAGAACTCTCACATGGGCAGTTCAGCCCTAAAATGGTGAGTAATACTCAAACCATTCTCAACGTTCTCCCGCTTGTCTGTAACTCTGTCCCAATCAAGTGAATGTGAAACGCACAGATGAGCACAGATACCACACAGTTACCTAAACAAGTCAAATCAATACCAAAGCAAATAATAAGCTCAAAAAATGGAATGTGTGTATTCACACTCCGTGGAAACTTCTGACAACACCTTCTCATTTCTGGGCTTGTTTCTCAGTTTTAAATTCACAACAACAAAATATGGACAAACCCTCTGGTGGTTTCAGTTCTGATTGTTTCTCAGTTTTGTCATTTAACGAACAGATGAGGATAAGTGATCAGCCAGGAAGCAACAGAGATGAAATGAAATTATTTTCAATTATATTAATGATCTCATGGTGAATTTGAGGGTATTTGTCAAACCCGGCTGTCTGTCCGTTGACTCAGGACCATCTCGTGTGCTTCCTGCCGGGCACCCTGGCACTCGGCGCTCACAACGGCCTGCCTGCAGATCACATGGACCTGGCCAAACAGCTGATGGAGACCTGCTACCAGATGTACGTCCAGATGGAGACGGGCCTCAGTCCAGAGATCGTCCACTTCAACATGCATCAGGGCAGCACTCGAGACATCGAGGTGAAGGTAGGTCGAGACGGCGTGGCAAGAATGGGAACACACACTGTCTGCTCCCTAACCCTTAGATACCCGACACGCTTCCATACGTTGTTGTTGTTGTTTTATTTAGTTAAGAATAATCATTTGTACAATCCAGTTGCATTTCCCACAACTATTGCCGACTGCCATCTTTGACACCTCTTGTGTTTGGGTCGGCCCTCTCAGCCTCTCGTTGCTCCAGTGATCGCGGTTTGCAGTTGTGGTCAGCCCTCGAGTCGACTCATCCTGTAGTGTTGTAGTGTCGCCAGTGTTATCTAATTGTTGATGCACGACAATATATATTCTTTCACACTATAGGTGCACACACAAACGTACAGTAATGTTAGTGCATTTGGTTAGTTAGCCAAGTAAACTAAAACATCTTAGTATAATATACCATGAAAATGCAAAAAAACCTCCATCACTGTATCGTGCCCCCCCTGCCGGGCACGCTCAGAGCCATACAGTGTCATTTTCAAGACACTTAACTACCGTTTCTTGGAACCCAGAGTCACATAACGAGAGAACGCCGAGCCGCACGGTCGGACAGCTGAGGGCCGCATCCCGGAGCGTGCGCATCAGCGCCACAGCCAAGGTTTTTACTCAGCCACAAAAAGTGCACTGATCCGCCATAACATGACAACCACGACAGGAACCAAGATGTTAGCATCTGGTCCTTTGTGTCCTGTAAGCTGCAAGGCGGGCCTTTTGCCCCACAGCTTTAACTGATTCATAAGGCACTGGACCAGGACATCTAACCGAGACTTCAAAAGTGACGCTCCCAAAGCCGGTGAATGTAATCAGCTCAAGTGTTGAGAGCCGCCACAGCTCAGCGGTGAGTTTGATCATACCTGGCATACCATCACACATCCTCTGGACCGCATCCTGTCGTGGCTTCACTGATGATGACGATCTGCTGATCTGGGTGGAATATGAGTATAATCTTCATCATCAAGTATTTAAATTGTTGTTAACTCCGCTTTTTTTCCAAATCTTCTCAAGAGACGTTTCCTTACTTTGGGTATTTGTACTTTTCCTGACCAATCATAAACAATACAGTCCCCATGATTTCTAAGCACCCTAGCTTGATCCTATTGCAAAAACTTGTCAACTTGTTATGTGATATCAAACTACAGACTTTAATAAGCATAAAGTTTCAACCAAAACATTTTGTGCCGTTTTCCTTTTGGTCTTGATTGCATTGAGTGTTAACCAAGTTTGCTGCCATCTGGTTTTTACACTGTTAAGTGCATTGTGCTTTTGTTAACACAATAATTTCACAAAAAAGTGTCTAATTGGGACAACAGTACGAAGCTCAGCAGAATGAAGTATGTGGTGTAGCAACCCTAAAACGTAGGGTCCTCATATGAGGCCGCAGGGTCTCAGGGGGGTACGGAGAGTTGGTTTAGGAAGAAGAAGTGTGAGTGAAGCAACTCTTTAAACTCAGTTGTGGCTCGCTCTTGATCCCTCTGCATCCTCTGTGCCAGCTTGCCGACAGACACAACCTCCTGCGACCAGAGACGGTGGAGAGCCTCTTCTACCTGTACAGGTTCACCAAGGACCACAAGTACCGCGACTGGGGCTGGGAGATTCTCCAAAACTTCAACAAGTACACCAAGGTGGGTGAGATGAAGGTTGTCTGCACTGCTCTGTCTCCATCAAGGATCTGCACCTTAGGGTGGGGGGGTCAGATGTGTTGTGGTTTGCCGGATTCTTTTGGGTTGGGTTCAGGGTTGATTAACATCTCGTCTAATTTAGCAGTATTGACTGTACCTGCATGTTCTGTGTTGATGTGGGAGGAAACGGAGACTGTTTAGGTTTTTAAAAAAAACAAAAACAAAACAAAACATTTCTCTTTCAACATGGATGACTAGATTGCATGAATGTGGAGAAATGCCCCTGTGTTCCAGGTCTCCTCCGGCGGCTACACCTCCATAAACAACGTGCGCGACCCCGAGTACCCAAGCCCCCGAGACAAGATGGAAAGCTTCTTCCTGGGAGAGACCCTGAAATATCTGTACCTGCTCTTCTCCGACGACCCCAACCTCATCAGCCTGGACCAGTATGTGTTCAACACTGAAGCTCATCCTCTGCCTATATGGCCTTCCACTGCGTGAGACACACACATACACACACACACAGCAGGATATCTCAGGGTTGGTCCAACACCAAGAAGATAGCTTTGTCTCTTCTGTCTCAGCGAGTGAACTCTGCTGAAACAACCCTGAACACGGAGGGACAAAGCCTCCTCTTTCCTGAGCGAATCAATTGTTTGCTCCTCGCTAAAAGCCATAACAGCCTGACACGAGCCCGGCGCAGCAGGCGGCTCCTTCATCAGTTTGACTGGTCGCCCGGTGGCGACAGAGCTGATGCTGGACGAGCAGAGGAAGTCCCCCCCCCCCAACACCCAGTGAACCTGACGGCGGCTCCCACGTTGAGCAGAGGAGCCGTTGTGTCGGGCTGGGCCGGTCCACTTTTCACTTCGAAGCTGCTGACGGCTTTGATTTGGCTTCCAGTTGCTCACATTTGGTTTCCAGCAACAGTCTTAATTTTTAGCCCTGCATTGTACACACAGAATGTAATCCGTGTAACGTGGAGAAGCCAGTGCAAAGCGGGCCTTCGTGGCGACACGAAACCGACCGAGCACTCCGCTGACCCTCGCAGGGAAGTGAGGAACCGGCTGCTCACAGCCGCCCTTCATCACACTGTATATAGTCGTTTCAGACGCTGAAGCTTCCTGCCACCAGTCTCTGTTTGCTGTCCCATGCATTCATGTCACCCAGGACCACAGGGGTGTTATCTGGTCAGAAAGTGGTGGAAGCTGATTGTGCTGTAAGCTTCGTATTTCAAATCTTTACGTATGTAATAATAGTAATACAAGTTAAGAAGCATGGATGTACCTTGACCTGTCAGGTATTTCGGTTGCTGAGAATGGCCAGCCAGGTCACCCTCTCTGTTTGGTTACTCTAATCATAAAGCATCTCTTCATTGATTTTTTTTTTTTTTTCCAGAACATAATCTATTATCAAAACAAATGTCAGTCTGCTGCGTGATTAAACCCCCCCGCCCGTCGCTCCTGTGTGACATGAATGCAGCACCGGTGTCTCACAGGACACAGATCGACTTATTCCAGTTGTTGCCAGGCAGCAACACTTACGTTAGAACTGTGAAGCTTCTGCTTGGTGACAGCAGTGCTTCTTAGCATCAGTGATTTTTTTGGTTGTATTTTTTTATTTTTTTTATTTTGTTGTGCTGAGCAGCTGAATGTTCTTTTGTCATTTTCCAATGAATTGTAAGATTTGAAATATAGATTTAGCATAATATATTGATTTGTTGCGTCTATTTGAAGTTGTTATTGCAGCGACCTTGATGCTTTAAGCTCAGATTGTGCATTGTGTTTAGTTTTTGTGGTAATGACTACTTAAAGGGACAGCTGGGGTTGGATGCGGTACTGATGTTGCAGTAGCCGGTGACGCGTAGGAATACTGTAGTTCAACAGTAAAGAACGTAGCGCTGAAAGAAAGCGCTGTTCGATGGTAAGATAAAGAGATGAAAATATTTTCAATATGGCGTTCACTTCAAATCCATGCGTGACTGAGCCCGTGCACAGTAATAAGGTGACCCGACGTCAGTGCCTCATACAACCCCAGCAGCTATAAATACCACTAGTTTCCACCTTAGCTCCACCCGTCTGCCGTAGTTGCTCCTTTTTAAGAACTTTGTCAAGTTGAATCGAGACCAAACTCATTTTGTATCTTCTGTGTTCCTCCTCACGTGTGCCTTTAATGTTGCTTCAGACAACACTCGGAAGACGGCCGTCTCTTAATGTCCATTTCTATTCATGCGAGCTGTTTTTTACATGTGCATATGTGGTTGATTTCCAATGATGAGTGCGGGTATGAGGCTTTTTTTTTTTTTTTTTTACAGTAGAACAGTGAAATAAGGATTTGATATTTTTCCAGCAATCCCGAGGTTTCCACAATGCCTGTATCTGTACCAGTGGGTGCGATTAGACCCTGCCTACTTCAGCATAATCCCTGAGCCTAAGATGTGCTGAAAATCTCCTTAACAATAAAAAGCCATTTCTCCAAAGCCACACGTTTCAGGAAAAAAACTTAACTAAGCAGATATCTTCACAAGGTCCCTGCTGGGGGTTTTGAAGACTGATGACATTGATATTTTTAGACTAAAGTCATCGACGACCGATTCATTTCTACATTAGCTGCAGCCAGTGAACAGAGAAATTAATCATTTACTGTCACGTCTGACACGTGTGAGTCAGTTTACAGGTGCATCACCAGAGTCGAGTACAGCTGGGATGCAGGTTTTACAACTCACTGATGTCTGGAGCTCCAGTTACACTACTGTGTGAACATACACTGCCATTCTATAATCTTGTTTTTGCTTAAACAGTGATCTGGTGGATGTGACTGTGACAGACATGATAAAATGGTTTGTATTTGCTGATGCTGTTGCAGTTACACACAAACTGTGGTGTTCACATTACATTAAATTTACTGTAAACGAGAAGCCAGTGGTAACCGACAACTCAAGCAGTCAAATCATCAATCCAGGATCGTGTTCTGAGTTTAGGTTACAGTCAGCACAGCATCTACCTGCACCAGGTGAAAGCAAACCTTTCCAAACTGGATCTCAGGTGGAGCACCTTCAGCTCTACTCTGCTGGAGGTTTGACACTTTTTGACAAGTAGAAATTGGAATTCTGCAAATAACACACTGTTGTTTTTGTGTTGTGCGTCCAACCTAACGTGTCTCCTCTCAGTCTCACGTGTGAGCTCTGTCCCGATGCTGTGGAAATGTGGAACCTGTTCAAGAGCTCTGCTTTGATAGAGCAGCGGCTATGGATGCATTGGTTTGATGGTTTTATTTTTATTTATTTCAAACCTTCTCAGACATACAAAATGTATTGTTGATGCCACCTGGTGTATGATAAACGCTGGATCTGCTTTAATTCTGTAAAACCAATGTACAAATTAAAGAGTTATATTGAACACAAACAGAACATTTGAACTGATTATTTGCCTCGTGAAAAACAAGCTGCAGCTTTGTAATGTCATTGCCAATATACAGAATTTATTCAAATTCATTTTTTAAAAATGAGGAACACCAATGAAGGGAAAGCAAATATTTTCCTGCAGCCGTCTCACCACTGTTCATTAATCATTTTCCTCAGCAGCTCCTCCAGGTCAGTGTGTGTGTGTGTGTGTGTGTGTGTGTGTGTGTGTGTGAGAGCTGTATTGTGAGATAACACTGTCCACTGGCAGCACACTCACTAATGGAGCAAACTCATTTCACACACTGAAATTAAGTGCAGATAACTTGTGGTTCTTCTCTGGGGTGAGGGCACTACATAGTCGGCACGCACTGACCATCAGACTCCACAACAGAATTGGGACAGAGAGTTCAACTTGAATTCAATATTTTCTGTATTCTGGAGGTTTTTGAGGTGAACCTGAAAAATTACTAAAAATCACTGGTTTTAATTAATTCCAGTCCTGACGCAAAAGCTGAGCTGTCGCTTTACTACGGTGACCGTTGTAATCTGATCCTCTCCATCTTCACCCACTGCGCAATGTTGTCCGCTTCTGTTTTCCTGGCAGTGATCACTGACTCCGGGTCAGCATCATGAGAGCCTCTGCATTAACAATAGAGATGTGACGCATTTGATTTTGCTGTGTGAGTAAAAGGAAAGAAACAAAGAAGCAGCTGTACCTCAGGTCCAGATGATGGGCTCCTCCAGGAATGCTGACGGCAATCAGCGACGAGCTCAGGGACTTGCGCACCTGAGCAGCAGAGAAGCCGATCAACTCAGGCTGACGACAGCGACCTCACGGCTCGCTCAAATGCACACGCACGGTTTAATCTCTCACCCCGCCGTTTGCCCATGGGTCCAGGTCTCCATTGGAGAAAATGATGTTGCTGGCCGTGGAGAGGGCTGAACACAAAGAGGAGAGCTCATTACGAACCAAAACGCTGGTGAGGAAATGTGGAAAAAGTTGCACTCAAAAAACACCTGTTTTAAAATCATTTCCAATGTCATAACGTATTCTGAGTCACTGCTCATCAAAAGTCTGTGACTGCCTTTGTATGAGTGAATGTCACACACTGAAGTCCACTGCTTAGCTGCAGCTCCAGATGTGCCTCACACATCAGCTGGAGCCACAGTAATCAGATACAGAAACCTCAGAGAGAAGAACCTGACCTGTTCTTGGTAGGGCAGGAGACAAGCCAACGCGTCCAACAGAATGTGTGTCCATCTACTTCAGAGGCATAGCACCCATTTATTTAAATAAAACTTTTTGGGTCTAACAACCTTTTTCAAAAAGGACAGCTTCATGTTTGGGGGGGTGGCATTCTAACTGTCAGCCTGATATACTTGAGCTAACAAGATTTTCCACGAGTGTAATCGCTCACCATCAGCCCAGAACTGGACTTTGAGCCAGTCCGGTCGCGGAACCACAGCCCAGCGTTTGGAGCAGTAGAGCTCGCGGTCACTGCCGGTGAAGGCCATGGGAGGAAACATATCCGTCACATTGTTGCTCTCGAAGCACAGGTTGATCTCTGTGCACGCCTGCAACCAGAACAGAAGCAGACACCATGAGTAGTGTCGTGTACATAACCAGTGTGTCTGTAACTTCTTTAAATGCATTGTGATACTGATATCAGCAGATACAGATGGAAAAAATATTTTCTATCACTGTAGGTTTTCAACGCATCCATCTACAGCAGTTAGTTTGACTGAGTCCTACCAAATCTTAATAAAGCTTTAACTGATTCTAACCTGAAACGATCCTCTCCTGCCATTTTGTTATCAGATTACATACAAAATGCTGTGTTGTGTGTGTGTCGGTGGATGCCGGAGTAACCTGGTAGTCCCAGGCCAGGCTGTCAAAGCCCAGTCCGCATCCAGTGGGATCAGCGCACTCCACATACAAGCTGTACAGGTCGAAACAGGTCAGCAGCCCCGTAGAATTGTACACAATCCCTGCAGGATGGAGGCTATTTCAATGTCTGGCTGTGAGAAACGTTATCACCAGGTGCAGACTAGACAGTATCAAATTTAAAGCAAAAATACAGTTTTTGAAGAAATTGCAGTGGCACACTGTGCCGCTGCCTTGAATTTGTATGAGTTGAAGTTGTGTGAAGACCCCAACCCTCAGTGTGCCTGCATTCAGAGGTTGCCATGGTACACCTGAGAGTTTTAGACTGAGTGCAAAAGTCTAACAAAATACCTCAAAAACCGCAACTCGCAATGCTGTTATTTTTCCACAGTGAGCATGAGAAGACAAATATGTCATTTGTGTTGATGAAAAATTACAGAAATGTGTCAGTTTAAAAAAAAAATCCCACATTTGTAACTTTAACTGAGGAGACAGGCCTGTTGCTTAACAGGTCAGACTGTGTGAATCGACTCAAATGTCAACAACTCTATGTAAAACTTGTATGTGAAAAATGAAGGATATGGGAGCAACAAGGGCTAAAGCACAGAAGTTTCGTGGAAAAGAAAGAGCAGCTGGAAGTTAGAGTAGATGATGTCATCCACTGTAATATGATGAACAGTGGATTGTGCTCGCGCACCACTTTCAGGGTCACACATATGCCACACACATTGAATCATACGTTTCAATAATTAAGACAGATAAAGACTGAGCCCAGCAGGAAGAGGAAGTGTCTGGTTATCAGGCTGCTAATGCTAATGCATGCTAATGACTGTATGCTCAGAGTATAAGCACTTGATATGGTACACAGTGAATATGAACCGGACCCCTGCCCTCTAGTGCCTGCTGACATGAATGAACGAATCTGCTGAGCAACTGAGGAGCCTTCGTTCACCCTGTACAATATCAACGATAACTGAAGTAAATACAATCCAGTCTGAAACAAAATGATCTGATTATGACTAACAGTTATTCAGCATTTGAGAGATGAGGCACACTTTTTTTTTTTTTCCTTTTACCTGCCGTGTTCCTCAGGTTAGCAAGTAGGTCGGATCCACTCAGCATGGTTTCACAAGCCACCTGGAAATCACAGTCATGTCGCACGTCACTGTCGAGCTTCAGACTCTTGTTGAAACATCTGATTCATGTCACTCTCGTCATATCTGCCCATTGGGTCTCTCCTTTGCTTATTTTTTTGACTGAAATATTTATATCACAAATTATCGACATAAATACATGAACGTATATATTAAATATGTCAAAACAGTCACAGACTAGTAAGCTATGTCATAAGAACACAAAAAAATGTCAGTATGTCAAAGATGACATACTATAACCTTTTTTGCATTTTTACAAAATATTAAATTTTTGAGTGTTGATGAAGCTGTGCTCTAATATGTTCATGTCACTGCTACACTGGAGGCCCAAATCTGTTATTCTACAGCAGTTGTTTGCATATTGTATAGTGAATATAACACGTTTCTGTTCCGTTTCTCAGAATACTTTCAGTATATACGATGCTGCTCACTCATGGAAAGCATTTTAGACCAACTGATTTGTGGTTTTAAAAAAAAAAGAGAAATACACACTGTGTATGCACCTTGACAGGGTTGGCTGGCATGTTGCCCATGAAGTGGGTGCTGTAGGGGTAATCCAGCATGGCCATCAGAGTGAAGGCATTCCTCAGCAGGCCATACAGCTGATGGATGTCCTGAGCAGATGATGGACGTTTACACAGAGTAAACTTGGACTGGATGCCTTCGTAATCTGGTGATAAAATAACAGTAGTGGGGTTTAAATGCCTTATTCAGACATGCTACATCATTCTGACCCCAGGGCACTTGGCCATACTGGACATCCAGACACCACTGACTTTGAGTTTAATAGAGAAACAAGATACAGATGACTTTTATTATGAGGTCTCTGCTCTTTTGACAGAACCCCTCGCTCTAGCCTCTAGGCAACACAAATATTTTTCCTTGATATCAGTTTAAAAAAAACTAACTTTCACTATATGCAAATGATATTATTCATTTCAGACATAACTATTTAGTAAATTCTCTTCCATTTAAGAAATTAAACTAAACCGGTGCAAGTTTACTGAGGTCACTTGCAGTAAAAGATAATTAGAAACCTAACTTTGAAATATGGTATTTACAAAAGGCGTGATGTTGAACTAAGAACAGTTAGTATTAATAAAATGAAAATTTGACTTCCAGCAAACACTGAAGGACTGAACTCCAGAGTCCATAAAATGCTAATCTCACATAAACTTAACATTTCCCCAGTTAGTTGCTTAATTGTAGGGTCACATTTTTGATTACAAATGGCCCCAAATTTAGTTTTATTCATTAGAAATTAGACATATTCTACCCCTGAACACAGATGCAGAACAGGAACATATTATCCTAAATCTCCACAAATACAATATGGATGTTCTTAGGTCTAATTTGCAAACGGATCATCCTTTGTTTAGTTTTGCTCATGATAATAATCTCTTTTTGTCTCTCGGTGTGGCACAGATTAACCTTGGTGTTCAGCTAATTCTTTCAGCTGATGGAAAGCTCCTCTCACAGCATCTCTGCATCCAGGGTCAATATTCAAAAAATCCTGTGAAAAGAGAAACAAAGGTTATTTTCAAACATGCGCACGTGTGTTTAAACTTCCAAATGACGTGCTATGGTGTACCAGTTAAAAAGACAAGAGTGAAATAATTCTCGGGAAATTACAGTTAGCACAAATTCTGAATTTTTTTTGTGTGTCACAAAGCAGGGAACAACAAGACCGCCCATGCACTTACCGTTGTAACATCTCTGAAGAACTGCCTGGAATCTCCCAGCCCAGCAGTGGACAGTATGGGGGCGCTGGCAGCCAGAGCTCCAGCCACAACGTTTGGGTACTTGATTCTCATGTAGACCGACAACATTCCACCATAACTGCAGAGAGGAGAGGAAACAATCAGACCAAAACACATCGAAATCAAGAGCAGAGTAAAGAATGGAATATCTGCTTCCGTGTCAGTTTGACCCAGCTATAATTGAATATCTGAAAGCAAAAGAGAAACTTGTCATTGGGCCACGCTTCAGGAGAGCAAAAGCCAGCTCAAAAAGACCAACTGAAACTCACCGCTGCAGTTTGCTACATGTGGCATCTCATTTCCAGCCACTATCTGTGACATGAGTCCAAATGACTGGTTGAAAGGAAAATTAAAACTGGATATATTTCATTGTTTTATTCATACATTTTCCTCTTATGTGCCCAGATTTGTTGACTGCTGCATTGTGGTCTCTATGGCAGAAAATGTTAAGCAAAAAAAAAAATGAATGAGAAAAATATGATGTATATAAAACAACACAGGCATACTCAAGAAACTGGGAAAGTGTGAAGTATGCCTACAACAGTGATTTCTTTAGGTTCATGTGTAAAATTTGAATTCCAGATTAGTGGGGAACATCAGAAAACTGCATAAATGACCCTAGTGTTCTTACAAAAGAGATTAGTTTTTGTCAAGGGCACACATAAACAACCAGTTTTGGACTGATGAGTTACTCCAGTTACTCGTTACCTGCCGCCGAACACGATGACGGGACAGCGCGTGGCCGCAAGCTGCCGCTTCAGATCAGTGATCATGACGCTGTAGTCGGCCAGGGCCTGCTCCACTGTCAGCAGGCTGATCTGAGGGATGTTGAAGGAGTCATTGCCGAACGGCAGAGATCTGCCGTAGTACCTCTGTAAGAGGAAGAGGAGGTGTTTGAGCTTGAGGGGAGATTCAAAGCAAAAGGTCAGATCTGCAGAGCGCCTCAGCTCCAGCTCCAGCTCCACAGCTTCACTGTGAAACAACGCTGGTTTTAGTTGTGTCGCAGCGTCCGCCAGACAAAGAGGGCAAATGTTGTCTGAATTTGACAATAATTTATTTGAAATCAGGAACTATCTGACCAGAGAATAAATCCATTCCTTGCAACCTTTCATTCCTCAGTGCTACAGATATCAGAGATTTGATGCTCACACATAGTGTATATTTAAGATATTATAATAGCAGTGAAGCCCATTGAAAAAAAAAAAGACAAATAATACAAATACCCTGTCGCTCTAATACTCACTCCATTTCTGTATTTAATGATGAAATGCCATGAGCCTTTTCACATTCACATGCAGCCTCCCATCCTCTTTTTTTTGAACGCGCAGTCTTTGTCTGTTTACTTGTTATTTTTCTCAGTCCTTTTGTCTTTCCTTTACAGTACACACTGGAATGTTGAGTGATGATAATAAATTTGGGAGGCCATGCTTTCAACTTGAAATGGAAGCTGAGAGATTCTGTCAAAGCCACAAAGCGATCCTGTCATTTTCACAGTTGCGTGCATCTGGTTGTTTGAGTGGTTGGTTAATATGAACCAAACTGCCTTGTAAAATTTGGAGGGATGTGGGAAGTGAAAATCAGCTGACAGTTGGAGTTCATCATTTCCTGCTGCATTCGCCTTTGTCACATGATGTGCAAATGCTGCCAGAAATGACAGCGCTGTTTTCGTGTTTTCTTACGTGTTCAGCAAATATGACGAGTGCCCTCTGCTGCGCGGCCAACTCTGTGATGAATCCAGAGTTGAGGGCAAATTCCCAGATGTCTCCCTCGTTGCCGGTGTAGAAGAAAATAGGCCCGTAGCCTTTCTGCCAGTACTCATCTAAAAGGAGAGGAGAGCCAGAACAAAATGAGTCATTTACCCACACGTTTGTTACATTTCTGACAGGAGCCTGGTTTTACCTGTGATCAGGTAACGCTGACTGAATGTCCCGTTTCCCATGCTGTTGAAGTTGAAGTGATCCAGAGTCTGACTGAAGTACTTTTCAGTGAACTGGGGATCTGTCTTGAATCCATGTTTTCTTGACTATGAAAAATCATAGAGGCGTGCAACATATTATTCCAAATAACTTCATTAAATTCTGATTTCCTAGGTTTTCAGAACTTTAATGAGAGACCACACAGGGGTTTTATTTGACACCCGTGTTTTATTTTAAAAAAATTGTATAACTACTGTTAAACCAAACTCAAGTCAACAAAGTGGAAACCCCAAATTGTTATTTGCAGTCAGCAGAATGTGACTTAGCCTGTGTCTAACGCTTAAAACCAAATTTTCATTTCGGCTTACATCTGACATACAATTTAAAACAAATCCTAAACTTTCAAATGCGGTTTACCCTTACACCGACTCAAATAAAAGTCGCTTTCTAACTAGTTTTATTTGAATGAATAAGAAAAAGTCATTTGTTGGACCTTTCTATTCCGAATGTGATAAAGCTGTTGCAGCTGTAAGACCTAATCAATCCCAGGTGTGTGACGCTACTCGCCGACAATAACGGGAAGTCGAGCTCGACCATTCTGAGCGGAGTTTTGTCAAAACGTTAAAAACGACGTCGTCACCTGGAAAGACGTGTGCGGCAGACCGTGCAGCACCTCGGCGCAGAGCACGGCCAACGCCACCGTGGCAAAGACGAAGGTTTCGCTCATGTTCCCCCGCTATTGTCTCTAAAACTACAGCCCGTTCGGCTCGTCGAGCGGTCTCCAACGCGCCTGCGCTGATCGCACGTGTCATATGACTTCTGTTATGATCCGTGCTACATTTAAGGCGCCTCGGAGGATCTAAGGTTACGATTTTAGTAGCTTACGACAGCTAAAGCAATAAAGAGAGAAATGGGGGCATTAACCAAAAGCAGAGTTGGCGTTTGGATACATTTATGAGAAAAATGTTTTGAAATGAAATTAAATGAATTTTTACCAATGCAAGGCAGCAACAAATAAATGGAAGTAACAAAATACTACAATACAATTTACTCAGAATGACACACATGCACAAGTGCACATACTGAGGCTCATGTTACATAAGTAAGAATTTGACTGAGTTTTACTTGTGAAGGCGCATTTCTACATTGTTGTACTGCTACTTTTACTGATGGGAAGATGAATACTTTTCCCCCCACAATCAGTGATACTCTGCTGCATTTATCTTTGGACTTTCTGTGATGGGTGGGGCCACACTGTGGCTGTAGTACTACACCACAACAATAAAACACAACCTGTGAAGCTGGTTGACCCAGTAACCTAAAACCTTGTCAGGCTTTTGTTTATATACCTTTTTATTTATTTGATTGTATTTTAAGGTGTCACTTCTAATTAAATGTTTTTTGTGTATTTATGTATGTATACATATGTGAATGAATACAGTGGAGTTGGGTTTTATTATCAAGCACTAAAAATATTGAATGATTTTACTTATTTTTACTTTATGTTTAAGGAGCGATGACTTCTCGAAAGCAGTCATTACTTTCTTCTCTGGAACATTCTATACAAGGGGAACGGAAAGGTCACCGTGAATAGATCTAATTCAAAACATCTCAGTGATTCTATGATTTTAACTTCCAGCTTCCTCTCAGTGTGTAAGCATAATGTAATTTCTCAGTGTAATCACACTTGATGTAGAAGCCTTAGCTTATATTGTTGCAACACAGACAATACAGGATTTCACAGTGATTGGGCTTTCTGCACTACAGTCCCTGGGTCAAATAATATTAAAGATAAAGTAATGTTAAAGTTGCTAAACTAGGTTTTAATCTAACCTGTCCATACAGTCAAAGTAGGTTTTTACAACAAAGGACAACAGAGGTTTTTCACATTTGGGAAATATCGACATAATTGGATTAGAAAAATGACCATCAGTTTCTATATACATTTTGTGTAATATTCAATTTACCTGACATGGTGTGAATAATGCAGTACTTATCCAAAGTTAACAAATCAGCTGTAAGTAATTCATGTTCAAAACTAGATTGAACACAGGACAGGGTCCTAAATGTTAATGAAATCCTGTGTGACTCATACTTTTTGTAATTGTCATGCGTACCTGCAGCATTTACAGGTGAATTCCAGAGCCTGTTTTCTTCCGTAGGCGCTGTGCAGGGAATTTCGATGCAGAACTTCCTTGTAGCAGCAGGGTGGAGACTCTCGGGGAGGCCTGTTTCACTCACTCTCGTTTCCCTGTTGGCTCAGTGTGAAGGACGGCAGGCACCAAGGCAGGGTGAGACACTGACTCTTACTCAGGATCAGAAGGTAAGCAGTCTCAGTGTAGGACATTTGTAAAGTTTCTCTCATACACAATTCAGCTTGTATGAACTGAGCTGAGCAACATGTGCATATTGGCACTGGGTAAGGTACATGGACGTATGCCAGTAAAATTGTACAGAATGTTACAGATTAACTTGTAGTGTAGTTTCACTATTTTCCTTTTTCATTTCTGTCCTACTGTTGTTTTTTTATTATATATATATATATCATTAGTTTTAAATAGGTAAGGTAAGGTAATTTCGCTTTGATCCCTCCATTCACCCACATCTCCTTCTCATCTTTCTCTTATCTTCTTTGCTTGAGAATTTTTTCCACCTTGGTCATACTATTTCATTTCAATATACACTTAAAGTTTGTAATGTGTATTTACTTTCTGCAGCAGCGTACAGTTCCGAATTACATTTACTCAATATTTACTATTTTGAGTTTGTTGTATGTCACTTGAATATTTCCATTTCATGTTGCATGTCACTGCGCTATATTTCAGAGGGCAATATTTGACTTTTCACTGCTATAATAATCCAATAACATACTGACATATAATTAAATAACACTTGGGACTATAGCTCTGAATAGCACAATAGAGTATTGTGACCTATTTTACTTTGATATTTCCCTTTTAGTAAGACTATGAATGCAAGACTTTATAATTACTTTTTCTTAATTCCAGTGTGAATGTATATCTAACTAATACCTTTCTCCAGTCTTCAGAATGCTTTACACTGAATTACTACAACTGTGGAATGAGTCGGTGCAGGCTGTGGATGCCAAGGACTGGCAGGGAGCCCTGAACAAACTTGAGCAGATTAGTGAGCCCACGTCTCGCACTCTGTTCAACACTGCCTCGGCTCACCTGGCTCTGGGACGGCCGGACTTGGCCCTGCAGGTAACAGCTGAAGTGACTCAAACTGTCTCAAACATCATAACAATAACACTTTAATGACAACTGATATGTTGATATGTGTAAATGTTTATAAGGTATGACTAATGGCCGAAGGTTGATAATTATTTTATTATTGCTTTATTGGTCAGTTTTAAACTATTCAGAAATTTCAACATGCTCATGCATGAGTTTTTTCACCTTTATGATTCACTCCAGTAACACTGCCCTGAAGCAGTTCACCATTGTTCCGAGAGGTTGTTTGCATACCTGTGACACCTGTCTGACCTGAGTTTTGAATCTTAAGAGTCTTGTGTGAATCTTTTGTTCACATGAAGTGAGACTTTGAGATGTTGCAAAACCAATCTGCCCAAGTTGTATGAATTGCTCTCTGGAAGGATGAGAGCTTTGTGCCAAACAAAATAGCCCCCAAGTGAATATATGCCAAGAGGCACCCATCAGCACAGTTAATGGTTGCTTCAGGTAGATACTTGCATTGGATTTTAATTAAAACCCTTTGTCTCCATGCAGTAATCATTGTTTATAGTTCATTTCTTCTCTGTGATGTGTCATGGCTGTGGGGACTGTTGAATGGTTGTTTACCATCAGGTCCACCAAGGCTCACTTGCCTTTACCCAAATGTGGATTTGGCTCTAGTAACAGACAAAGATGGCAGCAGGAAGTAAGTCAGGCTTCATAAGGCCCATTCACCATGTATAGGGGGCATCGCATCTTATACCCTTCACCCCTTGTAGTTGTTGGCGAGATCATCTTGTCACTGGAATGTCAGAAGTCAAGCAGCAGCCTCTTAACCAAAGCGGTGTATCTGCTATCGTCCACTGGAAATCAGTCTGGTTATCCCCACACCAATACTGTAAAAAAAAGGGGGGGGCACATTGTTACACTTCTGTGTAGTAAATTTGAACTTGTCCTGTTCTTGTTCCTCCTCTCTGGGATGTCCAGGCTTTAGACCTCACCATTGCCAAGGATGAACGTCTTGCTGTTGGCTTCTTTCAGAGAGCAGCAGTGATGGTGCAGCTTGACAGGTGGGAGCCATCACTGATTTACAATCTGTGTAACATTTGAAAGTACAATGATGCTTAGAAGTATCACAGACAATGGTGATGTACAACTGACTCCAGAGAATCTTGGGGAATCAAGAGAAAATTCTGCTGTTCAGTGAAAGGTACATGGTTTTGCTCTAAAGGTCACATGAAATGCTATTGTTGCTTCATTAATGTGACGTAATTCCTGTTGAAACTGGTAAGTGATGGAACAATCTTCTGTTTAAACCTATAAGCTCTTGGTTCCCTAAAAAGACTAAAAATTTCTTGGACACAGTAACTTCCTGGAGACTTTTTGTCACCTTAAAGGGACAGTGCCCAAAGAAGAAATAGCCTGACCTGTAACAACCTGGAAAACCACATTGTGTGGGTTTTTCATTTTGGTTTTTGTGAAGAGGTTTTGTAGCACAAGATGTTTTATAATCCACTCCTGTTTGTGTGTGTCCAGGTTGGAGGAGGCTCTGTCAGACTGTATCTGGGCACAGAAGCATATGAGAGAGAATGTGGTCATTGACTACAAACAGTTGGGACTGCGATTCAAACTCTACGGCTGGCAGGTCAGACACACACACACACACACACACACTGACACACTGCACCAAACACCTACATTCCCACAGGGAAAACATCAGCCTCCACCATGTTTCTTCTGACATGTTACAATGAAATGAAAAGGAAATACAACCCCATGAGGTCTGTCAATGGTGCAGAATGAATGCACCGTGCTGCATCATCACCTCCATTGTGTAGTTCAAACATCACATGCTCCTGGGAGCCAACAAAGCTTCATTGATGGAGGCTGAAGAAGAGGTTACACAACACTGCATATTTCTCACAGTGCAGATAAGACAGGCTGGAGCCTCTGCAGACAATGCACCTGCGCTCACAGCTGGTCAGGAACAGTTGAACTGTGGCTTACTGGAGGCACCATGTTTAAAGGCTAATGTCAAATGTCACATCAATTAAGGTCTCTTGAAATAGGCACTTAAACAGATTGAAAAAAAAAAACCCAATTTCTTCAGTGGGGGATATCATCCTGGGTGTAAAACAGTGGGTGTAAATCATAAGAGTGAGAAAGTGCATGTAAGTCAGCACAATTTTTATATGTGTATTAAGACTGATGCAAACACACATCCAGGGGAGTTCTATCAACTTGACCTGTTTATTCTTTTGGACTCCAGCTGATGAAAGTGCACAGACAAAGGGGTAACACAGAGTAGCTGGAGGAAAATAAATCAGGGAACTGGCCCAACATCATGTTTCCTGATTCCTGATGAACAACAAATGACAACAAAGTGATGACATAATTTCATGGGACCTTTAAGCAATCATGAATCAAAATGCACATATTGTAATATAATATAATATAATTTCAGAAACTATTAGTCAGATTTGGTGTATTTTTGGTTGCTATGTAAAAGGAAGACAGGGCAAGATTCTATAACTGGGACACATTTTTTTCTGACCCTGTCTCTCAAGTGTGTAGTGATGTTGCTGACAGGAAATGACAGGAAAACCATTCCACAGGACAGCATTTCAGGAATGAGAGGCCAAATTAACAACTGAACACACTGAACTGGAGCACTTGGAGTAGTTTGACAAGCTCCATGACAGAAAATTTTAAAAAAGGATAAAAAAAAATGCATCCTGCTTCATTTCTCTGACAATGTTGTTCTTCAAGGTAGAGGACTTGTGAAACTGGCACAGGTCTCTGGCTATTTAAATCACAGCTCCAACAGAGGCATCCAATGCACAGACATAACACCCTGATGAATACTCAAATAATAATACTGTCTTTTAGCCAGTGTAGCAGAAAAGCTGATAGCACCGTCCTCCAGTGTCAAAACTTCTTTTTGTTCTAAAACCCATGAAGTTTGGAAAGATATACTTTTTAGTTAAGTAAGTATGTTACTAGTACTAATACAAAGAGCTTATTGCAGTAAATGATGATGAAATCACCGTGTGAGGGTTTTTACACAGCAGAAGAGATAGCATGAATATAAATGGGATGGTATAATTGTGACGTGTCCCCTAGGTTTTATATAACGCAGCAGCTGTGTACTGTCGCATGGGCCAGTGGGAGCAGGCCAGTGAGGTCCTGCTGTCAGCCTCTCAGGAGAGAGGAGGGAGTCGAGGGGTAAATGTAGAGACGGCTTTGGACAGCATCCTGGTGAGTGTCACAACGACAGGTCGAAAATGAGGTGTCAAAGCTCCACAGTCGATTGACCTTGCACTGTTTATGCTGTTTATCTATGATGTTTGCATATCTATCTTGGCCAAATGAGGATGATTTTGACTTCTGAACCTGGTGTTGCTCTCACCAAGGCAAATGCACCTTGCACATATTGAATAAATTAGTTGGGGAATGCAAGCTAAACTAAAATGCGCTGTCCATCAATCTAGAAAAGCCTGACACAAGTGCATGAAATCTGATCAAACCACACCCACACAGTCTTCATAACTTATGCTTAGAAATGATTAGTGTTACCCCCTTAGTGAATGATACCCAAGTTTGATTGAGAAACCAGAAATTATCAGGGAGAGGAGCAGCGGTGGTGAAAAACCCACCCATACACCCACTCCACAAATCACGAGTCAATCTCAGTTCATCATGATATTGTACCCTGTTTATAAAGCATCAAACAGCTAATATAAAATAAGTTCATAAGAAAAATGAATACTTGCATGTACATCAACATGATAAGAACTACCTAATCAACAGATGTCATGTTGTCCACCTGTATTTAGTCTTTGGCCGAACCTGTTCTTGCCATTTATTTGATAGTAACACAACATTTTATCATCTGTTAGTGTGTTGCATTCTGATATATATACTTTTGTCATCTCAAAGACACTTGTATTTCTGCTACTGTCATGGCACATCAAACATAAGAGTTGGCAGTTTAATTTAATTTGTTGTAAAAATAATACAGATAATACACATGTAGACAGAATTATCGCAGGAAATAAAGCCAGTTAGGTTAAACACAATTGTACAAAATGTCATAATCTTCTTAATGAGCAAAAGGTTTAATATTTTGTCAGCATAATAAAACATATATCTTTACTTTCACTTAATATAATATTCAGTATCATGTTAGCGTGCCCAGCACTGTTGTTGCCTTGAGCAAGCATGTAACACCCAGTACACAAAACTAGAAAAAAATAGATATTCTTAAGATATTCAACACATTTATAGGTCTACAACCAGGAATGCTGGGGCAAAATAACACTTGAGCCCCACACCACTCTTTGTGATCTGTGCATAGATGCAGTTCTTGCATATGGCTTTGTGAAATGTCCTAGGTTTGCATAACCGGCATGTGTTGAAGTGGAAAACACGGTCCAGTTCTGCAATACCTCCCATTAAGGGTGATCTCATCCTGCGCAAGGAGACATGAACACAATACCTAACCAATAAAGCTCACACTTTTAATTATTCCCACTCATACGCCCTCTCTCTCAGATCAAGCAGCCTTTCTTGAGCCCAGCCTGACAGCCTGACCTTATTCACACAGTTACACAGTCACACCTGGAGGCTGCCCAGTTCAACCACACTCTCAGCAGCTCCACTGGAGCAGTTGGTGGTGGTAGAGATGGTGGAGCATTGCTTTTACATGTTACCTGCGCTGCTTTATCCCACCAATCACTGTTGTAACCATGAGTTACCATGTAACTACTAACCATGACTAACTATCTGACTGGGTTGGGTTCAACTTAAATGTGGTTTACTTAAAAAAAAAAAAGAACACTTAATCCTGACTTTAAACACAGAGGAAGGAGTCCCTGGCCCCTCTGCTGGTGCCTCAGGGTGTGGTGTTTCGTCCCAGGAAACAGGATGTGGAGCAGCTGCAGCAAAGAGACTTCTTGGGCAAAGCAAAGGTAGAGTGTCCCCATGATGTATGTGGTGTCTGGGGTGTCTGGTAGCAGTAGTAATTTGCAATCAAAGGAAAACTAGAAACATCATAAAAACTGATTTTGTTATTTAGCTGTGGAGAGGTTTCTCATATAACTATTTGTACCTCTATTGGAGATAGATGGCAGCTGGATTATTGTGCAGGCATTCAGACGAAAATTCGGGGGCAGCTAATGTGGCAGCAGATGCTACAGCAGATGCCTTGTGATCAGCCCCGCAGTGGAATAGTCATTAATTAGCATCCAGCATATTTGGAAATATCATGTTAATAAGCAATTAATTGCTCAATTAAAAGGCTCATTTCTTTTCAAGTTACTGATTAAAAAATTAGATCTGCTTTCTTTCAGATATTGCCCCCAAATCAGTTCAGTCGGTTATATACACATCAGTATATACATGATTACGTCATTCATGATGTGATGTTTTGCTTGTAGGTGATTTCCTCCATGATCCCCAATGATGACTTTGGAGGCTTTGAACCCCTGAGGCTCCAGGTGAGACCATACACAGTGAAGACATTGTATGTTGTCACTCTCTCCCTTAAATAACTGTCACTTTGTCTTCTACACAGAAACCTGGTTTCTATGAGCCCAAAATGGATGGAGCTCAGTGAGTATCATCACCAATCAAACAGAAATATTATGAGCCGAGTCGGTAGCATTACTGTGAGGATAATACCACTATATATACTTTATATACATATTATAGTAAAAAGTGTTTGACTGATTTGTTCTTTTCACTCCCTGTCAGGGATTCTCGATACATGCGCCTACGGGTCCCTTACATGGCTCGGGGTCCAGGACAGTTGACCGTGCCGGGAGGGGCCATGGTGTTTTTATTTGGCGAGGAGGACAGGGATGGGATGGCAACTGTCATATATGATGGACAGGTGAGGAAAGGAAGAAGCCAGATAATGAGCCAAAAGTGATAAAGAGAGTGAATCTCATAGGTTGACATTAACATTGTGTTGGAGTTTTTATACAATTATAGTTGGTGATAATTCTGTATGGGTTCATCACAAATGACTCATTTTATATTGCATACAGTAATCCAAAGAGGTTTGATCCATTGTTACCATATCTTATGTTCACCAATGATCACCAAGACAAACATTTACATTGCCTAAAAATGTTTAATTTTCTCATTGTAATTGTTTTTATTTTTAATTGTGTTCATAGTTTTTATTTTATGAATTATTCAGTGTACATATTCGTAAATATATAATTATGGAGAACAAAATGGTAAGTGCCTTTATTATTTCTATTGAGATTCATGTTTTGTTTTGGGGGGTTTTGTCTGAAACAAGATGTGGCTATAATGAACATTGTATCTGAAATTAAACCCAGCATATCAATTTGTTTGTAGTTATTCCATCTCAGGCCCTTAAAAATCCACAATTTGCAGACACAATGCTGAGAATTTACTGTGTATGTATTTTTCAAAACAGTGATTTTTATTAGTTGGTGAATGATTTATTTTTGTTCTCCTATTTTTTAGAAAGGACTTCTGCCAATGTCCCTACTTGAACCTGATGCTGTCAGGACATCCAAAGGAAAAAAGGAAAATGTAATGTATTTTTTTTCCTATGATAATACTATTTATAATGTTTTGTGTTGAGAGGAATCCCAAGCTGAGCTCCACTTCAGAGCTCTAATGTCAGCCCAAAGATTAAATTCATGCAGAGCAGAGCTCTCTCTCCGCCTCACGCCTGTGACCAGGCAGAAACTGGTCTGTTGTGTCAGAGAAAAGAAGAAAAAAAAATCAGTTACAAGATTACTCTCCTCCTTACAACTAGAGATACAGGCTTCCTGCTGGAATTTATTTATCCTATTTTTTACCTGCCTTGCTAACATTCTTGTCGTGTTTTCTGCTAAAGAGTTTTCCAAGTGGGATCCCCTTGCCACCAGAACTCAAGCCACCCACCCGTCCAAAGGCCCAGCCCAGACCTGCAGCTCCTCCTCAGGGTAAAACACCATCATACTCCCTCTGGTCCTCCTCCTCCACTTTTTCTCTAAAATCCTCCTGCCTCAGGAGAGGAAGACCTCTCCACCTTGTCTCCCTCTAATCTGCTCCAGTAAATACTTCTCTGCTGAAAATGATGAAACTTTTTGTTGCTCCTATCGGCAATATTAATGCATGCCAGCAGCATTTCATTAAAGATTATTTTTGGCGTTTTGCCTTTATTTGATGTTTGACAGTTCAGAGAAAGACAGGAAAAATGTGGTTTGCACCTTATGCACTGGGCCACCAGCAACCCCTCAGATATTGTCATCACATTTTGTGTGACTTTATTATATTGGGCCATTATTTCCTGATACTTTCCTATGAAGGTTCCTGAAAAGAACTCTGTCATTTGGTGCTAATTAAAACAAGACAGACAATGTCTGAGAGAGTTACAGAGTTGGGTCAGATCTAAATCTTCATACATTCTTTACTAGCTCTCAATTCATGTTTAATAAGTATGTTTAGATGAGCACTAACTCTGGGTCAGTGGTTGCAAAAGTAGATGCTGTGACTGTCAGACTCAGAAGGCATGGAGAAGTTCAATTATACTTTTTTAATTGTGTATTTCTAATTAAGTTTCACCATACAAAAAAGTGGGGTGACATATATTGACGTTTTCATATCATGATGTCACAGTGTCAGAAGTGGAGAATAAAATAATAAACATTGCAGTTACCATTATAACTCGTGACTGTCAAAGTAGGAAAGGAAAATGAATCTCTTTAATTTGACCACAAAGAAATGCTGATGCATATAAGACCTTAATGCTGACTGGATCTGAGCCAAAAGAAATGCCTTGAAAACATAAAATCACTATGTCAGGGTGCAACAGTTTAAAGTAATTTCACAACAACTGCTTCTGGTAACACCAGTAGTATTTTGAACTGCCTCTATTTTCCTTTAATTAATACAAAATTACTGCTTCTTTCCAGGAGAATTCTGAAGGAAATAACAACCCTGTAAAATAAAGAATTGCCAAAATCATAGTCCAAAGGACCTCCTTATCATTGATTTTATGCCACCACCTGGCCAAAACCTCATGTTTCATGATCTAATCTAGGCAACTGAACAAATTCATGCTCCCAAAAGGCATACATAATTTTATTTTAATTAGCTGAGGATAAATATTGAATGAATGGCCTTTTCTGTAGGCTTGAAGAACACAGACTAAGCTAAGCTTCCATTTAACTTGCAATGTGTTGTGCTGTTTCCCGTGCAGTATGTTTCTCCTCAGACACTCCACCCCCATCCTACATCACTGCCACCCACGCACTGCTGCCAGCCTCAGAGTCCCCCAGGTACACAGCCAACGCAGCCCACGACCAGGTAGTCTCCCCCTCCGACTCATCTGTACGAGCTGAACCACAGAATCACATCACACTTCCTCATCTTACACAACCTTGTCTCCCAGAAATGAGCTTTATACATGACAGGCTGAAAAGTTAATTTAAGGTACCAACAGTTTAGATTATTTTTATTTTAGACTATATATTTCCTCATGCTGATATGACATTTCATTCAAAGCCAACATATCAATTATTTAATGACTTTTACATTTTAGATATCTAGATTTTCATTTATATCTTTAATGTAAGAACAATAGCAGATCTCTACAATGTAGATATATAAAGTAGCTTGTTTTCAAAATGAAGCAACATTGTAAAGTAGGTATAGGTTAAGCAGGTATAGGACATACAGACATTCAATCATTCTGAATCACTAACAAGCTTTCGCTTCAGCTGCTTTCACTATGATAGTTTTCATTTGATTTCTTTTAGGTAGTCAAATTTCACCCTTTTCACTGATCCAAATGGCACTTTTTCCATTTAGTTTCCACTAGAAGGGAACACGTACAGAACCTCCATCACACCCCATTGCTATGGCAAGTAATAGGACACTGCATTACATTTTCATTTAAAGTGCACTTTATCATACTTTCTGGCTTGTGGTGGTACTTTATAGGACAATATCATATTTTCCTCTTATGAAAGGACACCCATGATGGCACTTCATTGTAGATGCTCACATGTGGATGCACACAATAGGGCAGCTCTTTGGTATGTTTACTTCTTCGTGGGGATCCTTAAAGGGCTCTTTTGCAGCTTTCCTCTTCCTTCAGGTTACCCCTACCCTAGTCTCAGTGACATAATGCAAAGAGTGGAAGAAGTGTCATATTACAGAAACACTGACCTATGACTTCAGATGCTTCCACACATACACACTATGCACATTAGCACATGCAGTCAGCGTGCATGGCACAAAACCCAAATCTAGTCATCAATTTGGTGTTGTTGGATTTATCCTGATCTTCAGGAGCAGAAACTCTTCTTTTAAATCTAGAGCTGTATCTAAGAGAATCATATAGGCTATATTATATTATTATATTATAGTAAATATTTTTTTATTGTTTCATTTAAGCATTTGTTTTCCTCCACAACGTAATTTACAATAACCCACAAGCATCCCAAAGCAAAAGCAAATAAAGTGGCTTGTATGGGACCCTTTGGCCAACACAGAGCCATGGTCTGTCTCTTAAACCTCCGGGATCCCCAGCCCACCGGACCCCCCCACCACCACTAACACACACACATTTGCATCACACATCTGTCTTTATATTTATATGTTACAAGCGATGGACACTGTGGTAATCCTAAATTTCTTTCTTCATTTATTTTATTTTTAAAAGTACAGTTTGCAAATTTGTAGATGGTATATACTGTTTTGGTTAGTAGTAATGCTGTTTTTACTACATAGAACCATAAAAAATATTCAAACAGTTTGGAAAAGTAAAGGAGCATTTTAATGATCTTTTACTGTGTTTCTATCATTGCTTCCAGTATACCAGTTCAACTCAAGTAGAAGAGGAGGGCTCTGTAGTGGTGAAGGTCCACTACACGTACACAGTGGCCCTGTCTGTCCTTCCAGACACACCGTACCATGAAGTCAAGGAGAAAATCTCAGGAAAATTGGGCCAGCCTGCATCTCAGTTGCGCCTCAGGTAACTGCAGGCGTGCCAACCCACTTCTGTCTCCATGAAATTCAACAAGTGATGCTTCATTTCTAAAAATATGCTTCTTTGTCCACTCCACCCTGTGGGTCCCTGTTCTGACTAGGAAAAGCTAGCATAAGATATAGGACACTGCAGCTGCAGCTCCACTGACATGAGAGGGGACTGTGAAAGCAGCATCATGAGATAAAAACACATCACAAAAACTTTACATCTGTGGATTGATAGCAATGGGACCAGATCATTTAGCTGTCAAAATAGAAATAGAAGCTGATAACAAATGATGCACCAGGGCCTTACTTTGAGTAATTATCTGTGTCACCTTGGAATAAAGCCACTTCATGTCCCCCTGATGCCCTCCACTTTTCATCTGCCCCTCACCATTCCTTATGTCTCATCAGACATAAGCAGCATGGCTCTCAGGTGCTGATACCACTGGGCGAGGACGTGACCATTCAAGAGGTGGCTGAGGCCGGCAGAGCCACCCTGTGGTGCCAGGTGAGCATTTAAACTCCCAATGGTAAACACATGTTTGAACACACATGTCATTTTGTCAGGTATGGTATATTTGTCAGGTGTGTCAGAGTGTTTCACAGTTGCCCTCTGGCCAGATACCCCCCCCCCCTAATTTTGTTAAAGTCACACCAATTCAAGGGTAATTGAAATGACAGTGGATCAAAGATGGAGAACCTTGCTGTACTTGGAGTTAAGGTGCCAGAACTGTAACATCTTCCTGTCTTCAGTGAAAATGCTCTGGTCAACCCAGCACCAAACAGCAGACGGAGTTGGCAACTCTTTGGTGAACATAGTGGATCATTTAGCAGCTAAAAAACCTTGTGTCTTCCAGTGACAGTAAATCTTACTTGAATACTTCAAGTTATACTTATTGTTCTTTACTTTTTCTACCCAGGGGTATATGCAGAAAATATTCAATTTCTGTTACCAGTATTATTGATCTATTGAATACCCCCTAACGCCCACCCCACAGTATATTCAGTAAGTGATAACTGGACAGTTTGCATCGCAGCTTATGGATACCAGCAAAATAAGATGCTACGGCATAACAATGTGATGTGTTTGATCTTCACAAACAACATTAAACCAATACCTATAAACCCATATATTTATTGGTAAGTCGTGGTGGCTAGTTAAGTAAACAACTAATTGCCAGTGGCTGGGTGACCAAACAAGCTAAATCGCAATCGAGGGGACTGTTTGAAAACGAACGGTTCAGTGTGTAGGATTTAGTGGCATCTAGTGGTGAGGTTGTGTCTTACAACCAGCTGAACAACCCCCCCCCTACAGTATAGTGCCTTTAGGTAAATAAAAAAAAAATGAGGCCCTCGCTCGAGCCAGCATTTGGTTTGTCCATTCTGAGCTTCTGTAGAAACATAGGGGTTCAACAGTGTCATAAAACAGGACCATGTAGATATGAAGGGTTCACTCTTCAATAACTAAAACACAATGGTTCTAAGGTGATACACTCATGAAAAAATATTTACAAAGATTATGTTACATTTCTGCCAACAGATCCCTGTAAATTCTGCACACTGGGCCTTTAACTTACACAAATAAAATTGTTGGAATATTCACTATTTTGTTTTATTTGCCATAAAATTTGAGCCAATGATCATAATGATGTAAACACTGAAGTTTGTTACGGTTTAAGCTATGATTGTGTTAAAATTGTCAATGTCCTTTCAAAGAATCAGTGCAGTTTGTATTTATTAATGGTTTGTCTAAGTAATTGTCTCTTTTACTGCTATAAGCTGACAAAAAATGACTTTCATTTCTCTTTCCCATTCTTCAGGCAGAACATCCCCTGACAAACCATACCATCCTCTACCAGATGTTGGCGCTCTATGACTATGCTGCTCAGGGCCCAGAGGACTTGGAGTTCAGTGAAGGAGACACCATCGACATCCTGGGTGAAGGTGAGCCCTGCAGATCAACTTCACACCGAACCACTTTGTCACTGCAATCATAAAAGTCCTTTGTCTTCGTCGGGCACTTCATATGAAATGTTCTGCTCTCACTGCTTTATCCATCCTCTCCTCAGATGATTACATTTCTCTCTTCCACTTTCTTCTAGTTAATGAGGAATGGCTCGAGGGACACTGTGCAGGAAATATCGGCATCTTCCCCAGCTGCTTTGCCTACAGGGAGAGCAGCAGCATCTCTGAGAGCTGCAAGATATAAAGGCTGACAAGTTACCGTGCAGTCATCTCTAATAAACCTATTACTGGTGGCTGTTTGAAGCCTCAGAACAACCAAACAACACCCTGAGCAGAATATTTCTGTCCTCTGTGGTATCACTGTAATGCTGTTATAGTGCCTTGGAGTATGTCTGTGGTATTGAAGAGCATGTTTATATTAAACCTGCTGTAGTTTTCCTATTTTTCCTATGTTCTATGTATCACTATAATATTCTCACCCTAGTCTATAATATTTAAATGAAGATTTATTCTGGTACCTGTGATATGCTGTATCAAACTTTGTGATATTGTTTATAGAATTTGGTATCAACAATATGTTTCTGTAATATTTCTACAGGGTTATAATCATAAAGGGCTAATATTTGTTTTCAGATGAAGCTGCTGAAGATGTTTCTTAAGAAATAACAATTTTAGGATACAGTCTTATTTGACAGAGCAGGGACTTCTCATCATTACATCAGAGCTTTAAAGTAGTGTTGTCATCTCTGGAGGTTTGAAGGTCTTGTAGACTGGTGCAGGTTATGGATTTTCTTTTTTCTTTCTCAAGCCATTCTATAGCACATTTTAATTTTGGATCATTGTCCTGCTGCATCACTCAACTTCTACTGATCTTTGGCTGGTGACAGCCACCCTAACATTATCCTGTAACTATCCTGCCAGGCAACCATGATCTGACTGAACCAGCTCCAATATATTTCCTTTAAGCCTTTAGCTGTTACTCTGGGCTTCTTTTCTAAATGACCATCCATTCTGCATTGTATCATCCAAGACAGCTGGCCACTTCTTGTCACCACAGAACTAAATCATCTCTATTTATAGACAGTTTGTTAGACTGTGGACTGATGGATATCTTTCAGATGAATTCTTAACACTTTTAAGCTGTGTACAAATTAACAGTTGAAGATAAGTCTTCTGAGATCTTTTTCTTGTGAGACATGTGTCACATCAGCAGATTCTTCTTGTGACTAATAAATCAAATGAAGAGCTTCGTATTAATCAAAGTGGTTCCTCCTGCAACTCCTGATTCCTTTGTTTGGCTGCAGTTTTTCATTTGGGGGTAAAACAATGTCCAGCATATTTTGCAGAATTAGTCATCCCAGGCATAAAAATTTCCCTTTAAAATCCTGTGATGCAAAGTCCATGTTTTTTTCTAACTTTGATGCTATCAGCCTTTCATCACCATGGACACGACTTTCGTATGATGAAGCACGTTGGTGGCAGCATCACACTGCTAAAATAAATTAAGAATACGGCTCTGTGGCTCCCTAGTTTTGCATTAAGTAATTCATTTTCATCTTAATTTGCAAAGTGTCTCCAGCTTTCAGATAAATTCAGTGAAGTGTTGAGTAGGACAAAAAGGACATACTGAAATACTTATACGTGGTACTGCTACACTTTAAAAAGTAGACTACTTAGTTACCTTTCACCACTGCCTGCATTACATGCAAAAGGCCAGGAAGTGGGGAAATTAATAATTATTTTGCAAATGGTTCTATTATCTTCATATGCTGCAATACAATATAAGGTATTCTAAATGTATCCACTCTGGTTAGTGTTTGCAGGGAGATCACTTTTGGGAGGTGAAAAAATGTGGCTTAGGAATGGGACATAGAAGCCAAGGTGTTCCATATGCTTTAATTTGGATAAAGATTCATACTGAATAATGACACATCAGGGTAAGGACCAGAGAGGGACGAGTGAATTAATTTTGTGTGTATACGTTGTATTCACATGCTCTTAATTTAGACATGGTTTTTAGTCAAATCCATCACTATTTCCACTTCAGTTTTGCTCCCTTTTTATAATGTGAAAAGCTACAAAATGAAATCGGCACTTCATTACACTAAGGTATATTGAGTGTGCCCTGCCAATACATCATCCATTCAGGTACCTTTCACATCCTCTAAACTGTCTGACTGGGTGGTGGACTAAAGATAGCCATCCAAGTCTATGTATTAGCTGGACAGGGGCTTTAACTGCCATAGAACCATGGGAAGTTCACCAGCTTAGTCATTAATTGCAAGCAGAGGAAATGTCAGGTGCTTTTAGCCGTTGTCACAAATGGTAGATGTAAAAAAAATGGTGAGCTGGATACGCCGGAGCTGCTGAGAGCTCCATTCAAATGGTTTATGAAACAGAGGCCTCTAATTACTGCACTACTCTCCAAACGCACAGAATCAACGCCCACCTTCCCCTGCCACAGCGACAGGTAGCGAGGTGGAATACAGTGCAGTACACCTTTCTCTTTGGCATACTTAGGAAGAGTCAGCAGCCTAATGCCATCATCCTACATTCCTGATAGAATGTTGATTGAAAAACAGATATAATGGGAAAAAAACACAATTTGGTATGCATTTTGTAAGTTAGAGCTAAATGTAAACACAGTTTAATGTACCACCACCAAGCTTCACTGTAGGGTGTTGGGTAAATGTAAGAGAGAAAAGGTAAGAGTCAGTGGCAGGTAATAGATCATTAGCTACCGAGTTATTCTTGGATCAGGACCTAGAATAAACTTTTGAAGAAGGAAGAAGGGGACATCGTTTGCAATTGTTTAGTGTGTCGATCAAAGGTTGGATCTTTTCAACGAGGCTGTGAGCATAGCTGATTTAAAAGCAGTGCCAACATACCAGGATTAATGATGAGACCAGTGCCCTTATCAATAGTGTTAAAGAAGAGTCATGTACTGGTTGGTAAAAATCAAACGAGTTTATTGGACAAAAAAACAAAACAAGGAGAAGGGAGTGGAGGCAGGGAGATGACTTGCTTGCAGAATGGTCACCAGTAGCAAAAGTTGAGCTCATGGAAAACTCTAGCACAGAGGAAGAGAAGGTGAGTGAGGCACCAAGGCCCAAGGCTAAATGCTAAATGCTAAATTACCTGGTACAAAGATAATGCTGAAAAAAGAAAAACAGCAGCTAAAAAAAAACAAAAGTCACAAAGCAGAAATTCTGGGAGGACATGAGACACTACTGAGCAAAACAAAAATCACAGGGTAGCGGAGTGAAAAGCAGCTGATGAGCTGACTGAACACAGGTGTGACTCAGCTGCTGCTGCTGGAGAAAGCCAGCCACACCCCCTGCCACACACCTGACCTGCAGGAGCAAAACAACAGAGAGGGGAGGAGTAAACACAAAAAACGAACACCCAAAACAAAATCCTCACAAAATGGTTATATTGTGAGCAATCTCATAAGAATAATAGTTATTAGTTAGTAGTTATTATTAACAATCACTCAAATTTTGCCTCTGGTTTGTTTTTTACCGCTTCCAGAAACCATCTGGCTTTATAGTTTTTTCTTTTTTGCAATGTGTGTTGTTTTGATGTCATTATTGAGAATAGCTGCCTTTTTTGTCTAGAAATGGTAATGATGACAGCAGAGTCTGCAAGTCAGAGAACCAAAACAATGAGCTAAAAGAGGCTAAGAAGCCCCATAGAATGCCGGGTCCGTCATCACAAGCGACATCTTTCATACTACACATAGTCATTTGTTTAAAAAAAAATAATGAATAGTGCAGCTTTAAAAAGCAAGAGGTTTACCACAAATTGATTTGTCTGTTATTATCTTTTGCTGCAGTGACTCAGTTTAGTCTAATTATTTAATCAAGGACTTTTGTGTAGGTGAAGCTGCAATGAGTTTCCAGCATGTAAGGTTATTGAGTCTTTGAATACTGTAATATTTGCAAACAACACCATATTGGCTTTTTTTATTTGTGCTCTGAAGTTGCTGTATTCCCTTTATTATAGATCAGAGTGTTTTCCATCCTTCCCCCCAGTAGACTGCTCAGTGTTGTCTGTATTTTTTCATCAAGCCACGTGAGCTGTTGTATAAGAAGACATACACGGTGAGTCAACGAGATTTTAACTCAGAGAAGGAGTGGATTAATGTTGCCTCATGACAAAACCTCCCTCACCCACTTAATTTAACATGGCTCTCTTTGATCTCTTTAAAGTGGTTCCACTGTCGCTGGGAAGTCCGTCGATAAAGACACACAGTTATTGCTTGGGGTTGTAAAAAGTGGAAGAAGGAGGATGATCTGTACTTTTTATCCACTTTAGAGACAGAATCTACAGCACCCAGAGGGATGGCTGAAAGACAGCAAAATGTGTATTTCAAACCCAGATTTAATATTGTGAGCACTGAATGCACATTATACTGCTAACCCTTCTTTGGCTTTATTCCAATGCGTGAAATACATATTATTCCTTCTCTTTGCTGGATTTTAACTGCCTCAAATTTAACTGAAGTAAAAGCATTAACTTCAAAGATGTAAAAAAATTAAGCTTTTACTTTGAGGGCATACTTTAAAAGCTGAAAGGATAAGTTTTTAAAACATTACTTGGTGGGATTCTTAACCCCTTAACGCCTGAATTTATTTCCAATTATCAAAAAAAATTTGGGGTATGTGGTTTTACTTTCAAGTAGATGCTAAATTAAGTTGAGAGTGTTAATGAGTATAGCACATAAAATAGTTATAAAATAGATATAAATAAATTATTTTCTATTATCTATGATGCAAATTAGTGAAAACAGGCAATAAAGGTAAAAAAAAAAATACCTGTTCCCATCTCAGGTATGAAGATTCTTTTATTAATGTAACAAAGCTATACTAATACAGACGCTATTTTGGCTGTTTTGGAGCAGAAGTGGTTTGATGCTAAATCGCGACAATAGGTGTTAAGGAGTCAAAAACAATATATATATATATATATATATATATATATATATATATATATATATGGGTTAGAGGCAGGAAAAAACTGAGGAAAAGAGAATCTTTCAGACTGGAAACATCCTCTGTTATTTTATAGGCATCAATGGGACTGCACTCCCCACTGACAGCATTGTAATCTACTGTGTAATGTAATGCGCCCATCAAAAATAATGCACTCTCTCTTCTGCTTTAATATGCAAAAAGGGAACAATGCAAAGATGTTTGAGGGACAAGGGGATATCTCATGCTAAAACCCATTTACATACATTTGTTATTTTTTCTCTCCCTGTGAAGTGCAGCTATGTAAATTTTACACAAACACCATATTATTTTTCATTAACAACCAAAGCAAACACGTCTAAGAAACACAAATATGAACCACACCTTTGCTGACTTCTATTATGGCCACTGCAACTTATTTTAAATAAAAAGAACAAAAACAACATTACTCACACCAAACATGCATAATCACTGGAGACAAACCATAGTATAGTGTTGCCTATAATCATGTACCTGCCAGATTACAATTTAGGCCACAAATTCTTTTTTGTCTTAGCTCAAGAAAATTTTAATCAAAATCAACTGGACTCGATTATAGGTCTTTGAAGATGTTTGGCCTCTCATCCAAAAGGCTTCATCAGTTCATTCTGGTCCGACTAGGGTGAGCTAGTTTGACAAACTGGTGTAGAGATCCACGATATTTAACCTCTGTGGGGGAAGGCCAATGATGTCATAGGATCGTTCGGGAATGAACGACGGTCATTAGAGTGATATTCGTCACATCGACAGTCGTTGGGGAAGGCAGTTTAGACTTCATTAGTGCTCTATTGTTTTGTGACGAGAGGCGTTGGAGTCTCTGGATGATAGGCGAAATGTCTTCAAAGACCTATAACCGAGTCTAGTTGATTTCACTTAAAATTTCCTTGATATAAGCATGACCTGGGCAAATGACATTATTCACAGCCTTTTTTGTCTTTGATTATTTGGTTAGAAGGAACATTAAAGTTTCCCAGAGACTTACTTTTGTTATCATTGCTCACAGACAAAAGATCATGTATATATAGTTGCACATTATGACTGTTTCCTCCAGATAAAATGAGCTGTACATTCATAAACTGGTCTATAATCACTTTTTGGTGAATGACGATCACTTTCAAGTGTTGACTCCACACCGACATTTCAAATGCACAAATAAGTTATTTTGTTGTGGAACTGGGCCTGTTTGACAACAGTTAAAAGACTGTATGTTTTTATAGCTGACAAATCAATATTGTTATATGGCATTAATGAATTAGTGACAAAACAATGGAGATTTATTACCATCTCTCCAGTTTATGGAACATTTTAGCATCTTTCAGTTCATTGTCTTGGTTCGCTTTCAGTGCTCTCACCCACAGCAGGCGGCAGATTCCAGTGAAAGTCACTGTATATGACATGATGAAGATTCTGTATTTCTTTTGTTCTGTTTTTTTTTTTTTTTGCTTTTTATGTTGAACACGTCTTCTGAGGAATGATGGAAGACTGGGTCAAACTGTGAGGAATGGTTTAAATGAGAATTTTCTCAGCTCGTACACATTTCCTTTTAATCATTTGTTCACAATTTTAAAAAACCAAACAAACACGGAAGACAATGGGTGACAGTAGGGTCTAACAGGTTTATAGGACCATGCTGATGGAATGAGAAATCCAGCTGTAATTTATGTAATTTTGTGTAAAACAACATTGAGCAAACACCTCCTCGGGGTGGGGGGCCCAGCTGTGTGGGCCTCATCCTGTCAGGAGCCTGTTTCCTCAGCAGCACCCCGGTGTGGCAGGAATGTTTCCTGGGACTCTCATTATGCGAATGGGCCAGACAGAGGGAGCTCGTTACTGTCATGAGGAGGAAGACAACTCTGGGCTCCTATAAATAGCTATTTAAAAATAGCCTTAAGCTACAGTTATGACAAGGGTTCTCAGGGATGAATTTGCTATAATGCAGCTTGATCAGCTTAAAGGCTGACAGGCAGACACCTACTGCCATCTGCATCCTGATGAACCAACCAACACAACAAAGCACATTGTCCACAGTAATTAGTTGCCCCAGCAGAGGTTCACCTTTCTTTAAGGAAATTGTGGGATAAAATATGTGATTTTTGACATTTCACCATGTTTTTGAAGCTGTCTGTACAGTTAAACTCCTGCTATTCCTGCTTTCAATCGACAGTGTATGACATCAGCCAGTGCGCTGCCAAATATAATCATTTAAATAAGGGTGAATGCGTTGTCAGTTTCTAAGCAACACATACACTTACACACACACACACACACACACACACACACACACACACACACACACACACACACACACACACACACACACACACACACACACACACACACACACACACACACACACACACACACACACACACACACACACACACACATATATACACAGCACACACACATACCTGCGTCATTTCCTACACACAGAGTCTGAGACCTCTCAGTTCAGTACACCCAGCCAGTTGCGCACAGAGACGCTCCGCCGTAGAAACCCGGCAGACTCAGAGTTTCTTTTTGGAGCGAATAAACATGGTGCATGTCCTACGTTATTATAAGATATGATTTTTAATAAGAAGGACAGCCCTCCACAGAGTTGAACCTTGGCTGAATCGAGGTTTATTTTACGCTGGACACGATTTAATTCGCTGAGGGACACCACCGGTAAAGCCTTTGTTTTTCATGGGATAATGAGACTGCAGGACAGAAGTACGTTTTACGTTTTAATCAGTTCCAGAAAATGAGCGCCTTGAAAGAGAGATTGTTTGTTTTCGGCTGACACACCGTGTGCGGCGCACACCGGCGCCTTTACGCACGTAGATCTCCAGTCACCTGTTGAAGTTACCCGATGGGCGGTGAGCAGTTTCAGGTTTTGCCTTTAAACAGGGGACTCGACTTGAACAGCGCTTTACCAAATGTCCACCGGTCTGTGTGATGCTCTGTTGCCCCGTTATGTTGCAGGATGAGCGCTGATCTGGAGCGCGTGTCGCTCAACACATCGGTGAACTCGGTCGGCTCCGGTGGCCGTGCGCTCTCGGCAAACGTCCGGAGGCTCCATAACGCTCTCAACCTGCTGCTCAGCGACGTTGAGAGAGAACACTTCATCCACTGTCTCAATGTGTACCACGCCAAGCGCAACGTGTACGACCTGGTCCAAACTCTGAAAGTGATTCTCAACACGCCGGGCAAACGACAGTTGTTGCCCATGCTGCGCCTTGTAATCCCGAGGTCCGATCAACTGCTGTTCGACCAGTACACATCAGAGGGACTCTACCTGAAGACGGACCTGCTCCCCAGCAACGGCGCCGTGGAGGGCTTTGGCGACGAGGGTGACTCAGCTCTACAGAATTATGTCAGTTCCATCCACGAGCAGCCCCTCACTTTGGGCTGTCCGGACGGTTTCAGCGCCGCGGCTGAGTTCCCGGCTTCCATGGCTCTGCCGTTCTTCGAGGGAGCCTTTGGAGAGGTGCGCAAAGTCACCCTAACACGCTCCAGGAGCCACGAGGGTCTCGGCTTCAGCATCCGCGGGGGGTCAGAGCACGGCGTGGGCATCTACGTGTCCCTAGTGGAACCGGGCTCATCGGCCGAGAGAGAAGGACTGAGGGTCGGGGACCAGATAGTGACCGTTAACGACATGGTGTTCAACAATGTGACTCACATAGACGCGGTGAAGGTAGGATTTTATGCATGGGTGCGCGACAGTTAGGTTTACAGTTATTCCTAAAACAATCTCAATGAAACGAAGATGCCATTAAGCGTGCGTGTGAGTGTTATATTGTTATTTCACACCGTGCTGCCCTAACAACACGTCAGTAGTTTGTGACCGCGTCTTTCTCTGCGGGCCCTCGGGCCCCTTTGGACGCGCTTCAGCTAGATCCATTTTATTCTTCTTCTACACCGCTTGGCTTAATGCTCTGTGGCTGCTGGCACTACGAACCAAGATGAACTCAAATGTTCAGAAGCATGTGTAATGCATCTCTCTCTTTCTCTCTCTCTCTCTCTCTCTCTCTCTCTCTCTCTCTCTCTCCCTCTCCCTCTCCAAGACATAAAACAACAATGGTTTGCAGTTATTTTCAGGGATCCTGAGATTTAGGGCCGCAACGAACAATAACTCTCATTACTGGTTCTGCTGATTTATAGTTTCCCAAACCCCAAGGTGACATCTTCAACTGTCTCGTTTTATTCAACTGATCCAGTCCAAAACCCCAGGATATTCAATTTGGTGTTTTTATATTAAATATCAAGGTGATAGCTTCCAAAGCTGGAACCACCAGGCAAATACCAAAAATGACTAAAACCATTCATTTTCATAATAGTGGACAATTAGTTGACAACTGATTAATTATCTCTGCCAAGAAGGTTATGTAATCAGTAATGTGTGTTTGTTAGGAAGACTGTTATCTAGGACATTTTTGAAGGATTCCTTACTATTGTGATAGGAAAAATTGGGACATATTTCCATAAATGCAGAAAGATTTGAAATAAGTGGGATGACCGGATAGTATGGTTAGGGCTAAAGCTCCAGAGCAAAGGCCCTCAGTTTCATGCAAGCTGGCCGGACCAAGAGTTTATGCAGATACTCCTCTGGTTTTAGGGAACTGTTCAGCCATTGTGGAGGTCTGAACTCTCTTCAGTGTTTTCTTGATGTAACTGGACTGATTAATTGTGCAGATATATAGGATACAATAAAACTAGCCTATATTACAGACCAACCTCATAAATCTGCATACAAATAGTGAGACTTTACACTTTCAAATTTCGTGCGGTGCATACGCTCCTCTTCTTATGTCATTTGAACCATAATGGTTAGGTTAAGATTGCGGTCTGGGTGAAACATTTAACTTAAGGGGTTCATATTCCCACTAAAAATGCCCCAACATGATGGTAAAATGTGCATTAGCCTGCTGATCTTGAACAATGGTCTCCTGCTGCTTGTGTAACTTCATAATTGAGTTTCTCAGCCATCCACCTAACACCGACCTCCTCCCCTAATGAGCTAATGATAAAATCACATTATAAAATGACATCATCTGAAAAGAATCACTTGGACACCGGCAGGATCGGCATATCATCATTGATATTTGGACTGCATGCTCTTTCTTAATGTAAAGTTGTGTTATTTGCTTGCAGGAAGAGATTGGGCTGACTACATTAAGTATTCTACATTCTGGAATGGATTTTCAAATGTTTTACATGTGACAGGGTCAAACATCATAATTAAAGGGTCAATTAACCCCAAAATGCACCAAACTTTATTTTTACACTTCCAGTGGTTTGTAACCATGCAGACACTTTTGGTTTGGCCAGGTCTTAAGATGTGTATAGTCCACTTGAGTACTGTAGAGGTGGATGGCCACAAACAGCATTGAAAAATAGCATGTAATCACAGCAACATGTCTGACGGTGAATATTACGCACAGAAAACTTTCAGCTCACCCAAAGTGTCATAATACCTGTCACATGCAGCGTCTTCCTCTGACCATCTTGCTGCATCTCATTTCACTGTTCACCAGGACTTACATGTGATTTGTATGTGATGGCTTAAAACAAATCAAACTTCTACTGTGTGGTAAGGCCAGAAGTAGCAGGATGAGCACACACTTGGGTAAAGTGTGACAGGACATGAAATCATGTTACAGTTTTTGCTGAGCACTGTAAACACAAGCTACAGGACTAACAGTCAAATCGCAAAATTCCCCTCATTTTGTCTTACTGTTATTGTCCTTGCGGGGACAATGATGTGTAGCCTATTTCACAATGCTCTGCTCATTTCATGAGGCTGACTTTTATTTGTGCAGACATGCATCCACATTTTTTTGCTGTGTCACGTTTCTTCTGGCCATAAATTTCCCTCAAATGTATTATATTTGTAGGATTATATGAAATCAGAATCAGCTTTATTGGCCAAGTTTGCATATACAACAAACAAGGAATTTGACTCCGGTTAGCCTTTGCTTGCTAGTGCACAGCAACCACTACTCAATAAAAATTGAAGAGAAACAAGAAATAGTGCAATGTCGAGTATAGATTTGGGATTTAGAAAAATTTAATTATAAACATAGTGCAAATATATTGTATGGTTAAAAAATCGATTTTGCTGCTTATTTCTTGACCCTGGACCGGTATAGGTCCTGGATGGAGGAAAGATTGGCTCCAACGATCCTCTCGGCAGTCCTGATTGTCCGTTGCAGTCTGGCCGTGTCATGTTTTGTGGCTGACCCAAACCAGACAATGATGGAGGTGCAGATGACAGAATGAATGATGGCTGAGTAGAAAGTGATCAGCAGCTTAGGCAGGTTAAACTTTGTTAGCTGTTGCAGGAGGTCTAACCTCTGCTGTGCCTTTTTTTGATAAATATATAAATATGCAAATTCTGGTTCTTTCTCATGTGCACATCTCACCACATATGCCACAAGAGAGGACAAAGCTTGTGAGAGGAAAGATATTTAACATAGCAGTGAGGCAGCAGGAAGTTCTTATGCAGCAAAATAAATGTGTTTATCAGTTGTTGTAACTAAAAATATCCCTGATGAAGTGCTGTTTTTTGTCCTAAACATTCATATTTAATTTGCCACATATACTGCAGATTTTTTTTATGACCTTGCAAGCTTCTTTTCACTGTCAGACTTTTATATACTTTACCTACAGCAATTTCCAAACAGAAACTCGGGCCTTGGACAATGTCTTATTTAAATGCAAATAAAAACACTTTTCACCTGCCTTTACAAGACTTTATTGCATTAGTCCAGCATGGGTGGAAAACAAGCTGAACAGCTCCTTTTCCCTGATAACACTGATGATGTGTTGCATCTTATTTTGTTCATCCCATCAGAGGAATGGGCAAGCCTGAATATTTGTGGCATACAGAGTTCCTGGTTTGTTTTGTGGTTTTCAGTGAAAGTTCTTTAGTTCCCATCAGACAGGTTTTTGTCATCAAACTTATCAATCAGTTAAACTGCACATATTATGCTTTTTGTGTTTTGTTTCCTCATATATATACTTTTTCAGTGTTGGCTGTCCATGCTAAACTTAGCCGAACCTCCACAAAGTTGTGGTTAAGATTAATGTTAAAATACTCCTGTGAGACAAAATCCCAGGTTTTGGTTTGCTGTGAATACTTTGTTCCAATGGCTTTTCCCGCTTTCCTCTGATGTATGAGTGTGTTGGAAGTCCACTGCTGACATTGAGAAGAAGGGTGACAGCCATCTCCTGAATGGGTCCAGTGCTCCTTAAATTCTAAAGCCAACCCTCAATGTCACAGTTCAGTAAGCAGGCTGACAAACAACACAGAGGGGGGGCAAGTGGGTGCTCTGCTGGGAGGAGCTTGCAGGTGAACAGATGATGGGTGCAGGATAGGCAGCAGAGGGGTGGGGTTAAGAGGAGCAGGAAGCTCTTGCAGAGTCCATGGCAGTCACTCACAACATATGTCTGCTGTCTGAAAGTGGTAAGAGAGTGAGCTGAAAAGACAGATGCCTCTATTGTAAATTAAGAGCTTAAGACAGGATATTGTGAGCATAAACTCTGGAAGCAGAGGGGAAACAGACAGGTTCTGTGCAAAGTTTAAAGATGCACCTAAAGCTCACTAATTTACATGATGCCTCCTCTGTGTATAATCCATACACAAAGTGAAATGTAAAAATGCCAAATTGTGGTTTGGGGGGGCAGTTATGTGTTGGAACTATTTCTTGATGAAGAACAGCCAGTGTCTGTGTGCAATCCAAATCTCTAATTCCTCCTATAATGACAAATTCACATTTTTATATTTCTGCTCAACTCTGGATTAAAACATTACACACAAGTATGTTAACCACCGAGACTGAAGGTTAAAATCTGAGGATGAAAATGACAGTTTGAGAAAATATATATATATATTTATATAAATAATACATTTGAGTCATACCTCTTGGCCTTTCTTGGTGGATGAAGTGTACTTGCTTGTAGTAGTCATTATGTGACTGAATGGAATTTCATCATGTGACTAACAGATTGGTCATATACTGTATGGTGGGGAGACTGCAACCCCTGTCTCTGCTAAAGGATTGTATCTAACATGGAAACATGGACTATTTGATTTCCAGGAAGATGGGTTGACATCAAGTAAATCAAACAACTGTTGCAACAGCATTCAATGAATACACATCAGTATGCAGCAATTTGTGCAGGATCTCATGTTGATGCATTTCACATCTACAGCGCATGTGTAGCAATTCTCTACAGGTTTACAAATGATTTAACCATTTTCTACCACTATCAGTCCATGGGGTATATAGTCAGTGAGCACGTGGTTTTGATCTCTGTACAAATACTCTGTACATACCAAATTTAACAACCTCACTGTGATGACAAAACTAAAAATCAGTGAGCCATAGAGGTGTTGTTTGGTTTATTTTTTGTTTACTTTGGGCAGAACTAGGCTACCTCTTTCCCCCTGCTTCCAGTCTTCATGCTAACCTAGGCTAACTCTTGCTTTGTACATAACACCCAGACATGACAGTGATGATCTCACTCTCTGAAAGCAAATACTTATTTCTTAACATTCTGAAAATGTGGAACCTTTAAGGTAAAGGGTTGCATTGTTTAGTTTGAGGTCAGACCAGCTCTTTCTTCAGCTGAAAAATTAAGACAATATTGTCCAGTTTTATTGCAACCTAAAAATCTATGTTTACTGCTTATCCATAATTATGCATCCCCTGGATGTCCTGTTTCTTTGTTTGACCCCCTTAATATTCAGATGCATGTAAATGCAGCTAATACTTCCAGCTCCTGCTTAAAGGCCTTGGCTGTCCCCTTGTTTTAGGTCCACATTGCTGCTCTCATCACGGGCTTCATTACAGCTCTTTGTGAAGCTGCACCAAGGCCCTTCACCTTGTCTGAATATACTGTTTACCAACAGAGTGGTCGAGGCCAGGAGGGGAGCTGTATTCACAGAGGACCTCATTTGTGAAGATAAATATCTAGATTTAGTCTGGCAAAGGGTTGGGGAGTTGACTTGCCATGAGCACAGTAGGATCAAGTTTGGCTTTATTAAAAGTGACCTATTATATTTAAAGCTAATAGAAAATATATATTACAGAGGTATTGTGTTTGGGGAAAACGTATTACATTCACAAACTGTGTTTCTACTGAGTAGTAGCTTTAGTTGTTTGTAGTAGTAGATTCTGAGTAGTAATCACAACATAAAGACATTAGACATAAAGACACAGTTCAGTTTTAAATTTTGGGTTAAGTTTGGATAAATTCAGTGAGTATGACACTGTGTTTTGTTCACAGTCACAAAAGTATTTTGAATAGAAAACGACAACTGAATTCATGCCTGTACCGGTTTCCTTTGCATGTCCAACAGATATTACAGTACTCACCACTGCTGTCCAGGAGGATGTGTGTGCTGCAGTCAGTTTTGGGGAAATATTGTCCACCTCTACCTCAGACTAGGCTTAAGCAGTGGGGATGGAATTTACAAGTGCCTCAGGGAATGTTGTGGTGATGACAAGAATGAATCAATTACAAGCTCATATGTAACTGAAAAACAATTATTGGAGAAAATGAAGCCAATGGGCTATTATTAATGAAATCACTATCTGATTGCTGCAACACAAACAAATAGTGGATAAGGAGTTTTGGTTTGTGTCAAACTTAAATTTGAATTTATACACTTACATTGCACATGAACTTAAGTTATTGTTTTAAGTGTTCATTTGGCTGCATTTACCCCAGGATCAACAACGTCAGAGCTATGTCGACCTTCAGTAAATAAGGTGGATGCATCATTGAATTGATAAATCTCAATTAATTTTTATGACCGTAAGTGGTTTTTGTGATGTTTCCTTTTTTATTATTAAATAGTTAAAACCCAGTTAGGGCAAAGTTTATAATTAAATAGGAAATGCTTTATTATCAAATGTTTTAAGAAAAATCTTTTTTCTTTGCTTTCTTCTAAGTTATGTCACGTGACTCATGTGCTGGCGCAACATCTAAACACAAGAGGGGGGAGGGGGAGCAAAGTGTGCCTGCTCTGCACTGACACAGGAGCGGCGAGCCAGATCGCCGGGCTGTTTCCTCTTTGCCGAAACCATAGCATTGCAAACAAGAGCGGAACTTAAAGTAAAGAATCGATCTCACCAGGCCAGTATCGATCCAATACCGATACCGACTTGGTATCGATACTATCGATATTTCGATCGATCCGCCCACCACTAGCAGAGACTGACATTTGCCAAAAGATTTGAGAGTGGATGGGCCTAAATTAGTGAGATTTGTAAAATACCTGTCTACAAGGGGTGAGTTCATAACTCCACATATGTACTGTCAGGAGATGTCTGGTATTTGCATCCGAGTAATTGTGGCTGTGCTTCTGGATGAGCACGGCGCACACGTAGTTGTTTTTGTCATTTCCTGGATATTCCTTAAGGATGTTGTGTATCATTTTTTTTTTTTTTAGTCTGTTAACGTGACCTAAATTTATTGGTTTGTGTGTCATATGCCACTTGTAGTGCTGTATAGAGCTTTCATATGTACAGTTGAGTGTCTCTGTCAGTTTCTTTCATGCATGATGATGTTAATGACACACACACACACACACACCCCAAGATGATTGCCCGACCGTGTGTTCCCTATGCTCTGGCACTGACTCCGAATTTAAGAATCAATCATGGCAATCTGACAATCATGTCAGCTTTATGCAGTGATTAATCGATTGGCCAGGTGTGTGGAGGTGAACAGGTTGGGACAGACTGAATTTCTGTGAATCTCAGAAATATCAAAAGAGAGGCCTGGGAGACCATAGTGAGACCAGTGTTACCATCTATAGATTGTTTGAGGCTACAGTCTTGTATGCTGGAACTTACTACTTTACTGTATGCTCTGTTTCCCCTTGTTCTGACCTGTCACCTTGACTTGACATGTAACACTTGTGTAAACTCCTAATGTTTGCCACTACCACACTTTCTCTTCCTGTCTCTCTCGCTCCATTTCTTCCTCTGTCTCTCTAAGCAGCCCCTTCCTCTTTCCCTGGTGAGATCTGTGCATTCTTTTTCGGAACTCTGGCGGAATATTAAACCCAGACACTCTCTTCTCAGAGGAATGCGCATCAACGAAATCCACCCTATCACATCAAACTTAAAATGGGAATAGATATTCATGGGGCATTTCAGTGATGTTTGCTCTGTAGAGAGAGAGAGCATCGATCTGTGTCTGTTTATTTCTGTGTGAAATCAGGATTCTGGGAGCTGAGCCCCGCTGTGTGCTGCGTCTTCTGCTGAAGCTCAGCAGTAAATAATAAATAAAATGCAACTGTGTGGAAAAGAAGTACAGCTGGGTTTTACAGATGGAGTTTATACAGGCAGAGAGAAGTCAAACTGCTGCTAGAAAGAGCAAAATTCAAATGGGGACTTATTAAGGGGTGCACTCTTAAAGGTCAAGGTGAAATTTGTTTAGGGCGAAGTTTACCTTTATGTGCATACTTGTTTGAAATTTTAAAATGATTTCTCTTAATGTAGAACTTGTATTAAACTGTCAAAAGTTTTAGGAAATAGATGAAGTTTTCACTTCTGTATATCATTGCTAACACAATGACTACAGACAAGATGTTCAGAGTTAAGGCCAGGCCAGTAAACTTGTTTTTTTCTCAGAACAACTGAAACTGTAAAACATTCAGTGTTTAATTTTAGTAAAGTCTATACAGTGAAATTACATGAAACGAATACAAGGTCTGTTTTATGTTAATTTTGTTTTATTTGTAATTTCTTTTTCTATCCTCTTAATCTTCTTGCTACCTTTGAAATCAATAAAAAAGTGTGAAAATACACAAGTCAGGATGTTGGATTTGTATGATGAATTTTTAAGGATTTTTCATCACTGTGAGTGAGAATTTCAAGCATATCTCCATAAATGCATATAGCTTTCAGGTGACCTGTCATACACATGTTTTGGGTGCACACAACATGGTATGCTCCTGAGCAGCAGGTCCCTGGTTTGATGACTGGCTAGCTGCAGATGTACCAGTAAAATTTAATTTTTGGGGAAATATTCAGCCTTAAGGGAAGTTGGCACTCACAGCAAAGTGCTTTTAAATTATGTTATCAGGATTATGCAACCATTAATGGACTGGAACAGCAGTATTTCTGGGAGAGAAAAAAGGATAGCTACAGACCTCATATTATCATCTGCTAGAATTACATGGTAGGGAGAGAAACAGCACAGAACGGTTTTGATCCATTGACCTCTGGGTTATGAGCCCAGCACGCTTCCACTGCGCCACTCTGCTCTGGTTGCAGTTTAGTCAAAGGTTGCATACACTTTCTTTGATTTCAAACAAGTTTTTTTTTTTTTTTTTTTGTTAAAATCTTACAAAAATCAGAATACCAATCCCAACATTCATTTGGATTAGTAGTCTTGGTTTCCTGTGCAAGTAGTTGGAGCAAGGGATGGTAGTGATGGGATCTTAACCCACTCAAGAGTTGCACTCACTTTCTGTGATTTAGAATTTTTTTTAAAAATGTAACAGAAATAAGAATACCAATACTGACTTGGATTACTATTGGTGGGTTTTGAGTATTCCTGTGCAAGTACTTGGACCTAAAGATGTCAGTTTGGAGTGAGATTAATTAAGATAATTCCTCAGGCTTTTCCAGTATAACAGTGCAAATACTTGGAGGTCAAGACAGCAGTTTGGAGTGAGATTCATATTGCTGTTTTTCAAGTGTTCCTGTAAGGGTACTTGGAGCTAAAGTTGGCAGTGATGGGATTTGAACCCATGCCTCCGTAGAGACTGGAGCCTAAATCCAGCGCCTTTGACCACTCGGCCACACTACCACTAACTGTTGTTTTGGTTTCTACTAGAAAACAAAAGCCATTGTAAACAGTCATTTGAAAAAGCTGAAAAAGTATGAAATAGCTAAGATAGTTGCTGACATATAGCTGAAAACAACTTCTTGTCAAAAACCACACATAGGTGATGAGCTCATGAAGTGACATGTTGTACACAGCAGAGATTTTTCACCTGACGAAATATTAAAATAGCAGAGAATGGTTTCGATCCATTGACCTCTGGGTTATGGGCCCAGCACGCTTCCGCTGCGCCACTCTGCTTTGGTTATAGGTAAATCAAAGGTTGCATACACTTTCTTTGATTTCAAACAGGTTTTTTTTTGTTAAAATCTGACAAAAATCAGAATACCAATCCCAACATTCATTTGGATTAGTAGTCTTGGTTTCCTGTGCAAGTAGTTGGAGCAAGGGATGGTAGTGATGGGATCTTAACCCACTCAAGAGTTGCACTCACTTTCTGTGATTTTAAACATTTTTTTTAAAATGTAACAAAAATAAGAATACCAATACTGACATTGGCTTGGATTAGTATTGCTGGGTTTTGAGTATTCCTGTGCAAGTACTTGGAGCTAAAGATGTCAGTTTGGAGTGAGATTAATTAAGATAATTTTTCAGGCTTTTCCAGTATAACAGTGCAAATACTTGGAGCTCAAGACAGCAGTTTGGAGTGAGATTCATATTGCTGGTTTTCAAGTGTTCCTGTAAAGGTACTTGGAGCTAAAGTTGGCAGTGATGGGATTTGAACCCATGCCTCTGTAGAGACTGGAGTCTAAACCCAGCGCCTTCGACCACTCGGCCACACTACCACCGTTTGTTGCTTTGGTTTCTACAAGAAAACAAAAGCCATTGTAAACAGTCATTTGAAAAAGCTGAAAAAGTATGAAATAGCTAAGATAGTTGCTGACATATAGGTGAAAACAAGGTCTTGTCAAAAAACACACATAGGTGATGAGCTCATGAAGTGACATGTTGTACACAAAAGAGATTTTTCACCTCACGAAATATTACAATAGCAGAGAACAGTTTCGATCCATTGACCTCTGGGTTATGGGCCCAGCACGCTTCCGCTGCGCCACTCAGCTCTGGTTACAGTTACATCAAAGGTTGCATACACTTTCTTTAATTTCAAACAGGTTTTGTTCTTAAAGTCTGACAAAAATCAGAATACCAATCCCAACATTCATTTGGATTAGTAGTCTTGGTTTCCTGTGCAAGTAGTTGGAGCTAGGGATGGTAGTGATGGGATCTGAATCCACTCAAGAGTTGCACCCACTTTCTGTGATTTAAAAATTTTTTTTCTTTAAATGTGACAAAAATAAGAATACCAGTACTGACATTCGCTTAGATTAGTATTGCTGGGTTTTATAGCTTTAATACCTGAAAACAAGTTCTTGTCAAAAACCACACATAGGTGATGAGCTCATGAAGTGACATGTACACAGCAGAGATTTTTCACCTGACGACATATAAAAATAGCAGTGAACGGCTTCGATCCATTGACCTCTGGGTTATGGGCCCAGCACGCTTCCGCTGCACCACTCTGCTCTGGTTATAGTTAAATCAAAGGTTGCATACACTTTCTTTGATTTCAAACAGGTTTTTTTTGTTAAAATCTGGCAAAAAACAGGATACCAATCCCAACATTCATTTGGATTAGTAGTCTTGGTTTCCTGTGCAAGTAGTTGGAGCAAGGGAGGGTAGTGATGGGATCTTAACCCACTCAAGAGTTGCACTCACTTTCTGTGATTTTAAACATTTTTTTTAAAATGTAACAAAAATAAGAATACCAATACTGACATCGGCTTAGATTAGTACTGCTCGGTTATGAGTATTCCTGTGCAAGTACTTGGAGCTAAAGACATCAGTTTGGAGTGAGATTAATTAAGGTAATTTTTCAGGCTTTTCCAGTATGACAGTGCAAATACTT